>CM042159.1:78094146-78156646 GCA_023376005.1 Doryteuthis pealeii | reverse complement strand
GTGTGTGTGTGTGTGTGTTTATAAAGTAAACTTGTGGAACAGGAAGTGAATTTCATCAAATGTAGCAACTGGCTTTTGCACACTCTCATTCACTTTCTGTTTATGCAGTAGCAGCAGCAGTCAGTTCTGGATAATGTTAAGTTTGATTCCAAGCAATCCACTCCACCTCTTCTGTCTCCCTTGTTAACAACAATATAATAATAACAATAATAATAATCCATGGTGAAGGTGTTTCAGATGTAAACATATCAATTCTTCATAGAACACTACTAATCACTTGGTGAACACTATTAAGGCAATATTTAAGACATAGTATATAAATTC
This sequence comes from Doryteuthis pealeii, assembly GCA_023376005.1. Taxonomy (NCBI): domain Eukaryota; kingdom Metazoa; phylum Mollusca; class Cephalopoda; order Myopsida; family Loliginidae; genus Doryteuthis; species Doryteuthis pealeii. The sequence goes on along the minus strand of CM042159.1, from coordinate 78,156,322 downwards.
TACGATTGGAATCAGTGAATGGTAACACTGACAATAGGAACAGTTTCAAACCTAAAAAAAAAAAAAAAATTAAAAAAAAAAGACCCCAAATACTTGAATAAAATTAACACTAGCTATATATGGATGGGCGAGGGCATGGTTGTATTAATTCTAGATCAATCAACCACCTTGCCCATGGCTTTTTGAAGCCCATTCATAGAGTCATTGTTTGTTCATTTTGTTGTCACAGCACTTAGAGTGTTCACTCTTTTCTTCTTCTGTGTCCCGCTCGCTTGCCCTCAGCACTGGTACACTCTTTCTATTCATCACCCCCCCCTTTTTCTTGATGCATCAGCTTCTCCAACAACCTCAACACAATGCAGAGTTCCCAGTAACAATAGATGAGGAAGCAGTAGTTATAGTAGCAGCAGCAGCAGCAGCAGCAGTAAGTCACAATCTGATCAGTTCTATACAACTACCAGATTTTGGTAGTACGACACATATACACTCTTGTATAGATGCTGCATATACACACATATACAGGCTAATATACTGATAAACTTATATACATATAGATACACAGGTATATAAGTATGCATTCACTCTATATAAACAAGAGGCAGGTGTATGTACATACACACATGCATACAGATTTTTAATGTGAAAGTTTTGTTCTTTTTCTTTTCTCATCAAATTCAAACATTAATGAATTTAAAGGAAACTGAAATTTACAAAAAAGCTATAATTAGTCTAAAGTGATTTATATGATTATTATATGAGAAAAAATGTGGATATTACAAAATGAGGAAACAAACAAAATGTATGAGAAAATAAAAAGAATGATTTTTTTTAATAAAGAAAGGATAATTGAAGAGATTTGATATCCAGTTGGAATAAAAACAATTATCACTTAGTCAAGAGATATAAAAAAAGTGAGGAAAAAAAAGGAGAGGGTAGCATTATGGGGGGGAGGGAGAAAGAAAAATGAAGAAAGGATGTTAAAGGCAAAGAGAATTGAAAGATTCAGATAAAGAGAAGGCAAAGTAGAAGAGAGGAGGAAAGTAAACAAGAAATAAGAAAGATGAGGGTTGGATAGAAGAGAGTGATAGAAAAAAAAAAACAAGGAAAATCAGGATTATTTTTTTTCTAATTGTAACCTGGAAAATTTTCATGAATTAATCATATCTGTAAGGTGTGGCGTGGAGGCAATTTTAAATGTGTTCAATAATAATCAGCATTACCATCATCCCACAAGAATCAGTGATGGAATCATTTCAAGTGACAATTCAAAAAAAGCAACTAAGAATTAAACTTGAACCTAAGCAGACAAAATATTTGGAAAGGGTCAGGCAATGTGGTGGGTGTGGGGAAGTGGTTAGCACTAGGAATCTGAGTTAATATCCTGTTTAAAACAAAAAGAAAAAAATGTCCCAGATGAAATCTTTAACAAAAATGTTTCTGTCAGTTAATATGTTAATAATTAAAAAAAATGAGTAATCCTATTCTTTATATTTTGAAGGATGCAATGATAATTTATAGTAAAGATGATTATTTCATATTGTGTATTCATTCTAAAGTTGACATTTTACTGGGAAAAATCTTAAAGATTGTTGAAGCATAGGCATTATAACTTATTTCAAATTCGAATGGATGTACAGTGTTTTTAATACTTGTAAGAGTTTAAACTTTTAAAAAGTTCAATAGAGAAGAAACTGCAAGGAATATGAATTTCACATTTATAGTAAAGGCTGTTAGTGAATGAATAGTTTTATTTTAAAACAATTGTGAATAGATTTCAAAAGAGAAAAAAAGAAGAAAGGTTGATCAAAATCCTTAATCAGTGAATAAGTTGAGAGATAGAGATAGAGATAGAAATAAAGAATATATATATATATATATATTATATATATATATATATATTATATATATATATATATATAGAGAAGAGAGAGAGAGAGAGAGAGAGAGAGAGAGAAAGGAAGGAAGGAACCAGAAAAATTATAATATAACAGACTTTTTAAAATAATCCTTCAACTTATGAGTGTTGAAGAGAGGAAAGCTCTCAATCAGACAAAACTCCTCTCTGCCATGCTCTCTCGTGACTCTCTGCCAGCGTTTGTATCTCCTCACCAATCTTTTGATTCTATAACAATTTTATATATACTTTATCTTACTGCAGACGCCGAACTCCCCCTCGCCCTATATACTCTCATTACACACCTTTAAATCCCTCCCACGCATAATACTCTACCAAAACCATCCTAGTCCTACTCAACCACCCAATACACATAAAAATAACTTATCTAATATCTACTTACTCTCTGTGGGCGCCGCGGTCCCGCGGTAACTCGTGTCGTAGACTCAATCACTATATCTATAAAAAATAGAGCTATGCTAGAATCCTCCCTCTCACCACTCAACCCTTACATCCATCTGCGCGCGCCCTTACCAACAGCCCCTTAATAGTGCGAATATTTAATAATCAATCAAAGCATTATTACCCTCTATAAGTTAGAATTGGATTTTTTATTTATGGTTTTGTGCAGTTCCAATTAAATTTCTCTATTCCATCTTTTTCTAATAAAACTAAATTCATGTGCAATTTCTCACATATTTGTTGCATGCCAATACAATCCAATTGGAGTATTTTTATATTTTTCCAATTCTGGTTAAGGCACCAAATAATCATTATACATGATAATAGTTATTATGTGTAAACTGATTGATAGACTCAAACCCTTCTTTTTTAGTATGATTCAACGTATTCGACATAAGACAATCTATCCATGATTTCTTATATAATATGTGCTTACGTAATTAACCAAAATTTCATTGTACTTTTTCTAGTAAGAGAAAACTGCTCTTTAAGTTAATTCAAAATTCAATTCTAAATACCTAAAAAGAAATACTAAATAACATAATTTAATAAAGATAAAGTAATTAATAAAGACAAATTTTGAAGAAAATCGACTTCAGTAGTGTTAAAACAAAATATTGATAAATAAACTATTTTTTTGTTTATATATAATCTAAAGCACATACCACTCACATACAAAACAATTATATTACACTGATAACCTATCTTAATAAGTTCAATCCCTATTTACATAGTATTGCGAGAGCACTTTACATTGAGTATAAATGGAAAGGAGCAAAAAACTATCGAATAAAACAACACACAAAAATAAATGATTACTCTTAAGAAAAATAAATAATGAAATACAACACAATATCTAATGCTAGAAGAATAGCACAGAGGAACTAACGTGATTTACAAAACTTGTAGAACCTCTTTTACTACAACTTATATTACAAATATTAATTGCCTGCAGTAACATACCAATAATCTGGATCTTAAGACAGTAGACTCTCCCATAATACCGTGTTATTATGGACAATGATGACTTTCGCACTGTAAAATCCAAATTATTCTCATGCCTAAGATAACCACTTCTGCTACAATTATCTGAGCGCGGAAAACATGATTGAGTTTTTCTACAAGCGCAGTCTGATCTCCCTCTAGCGACACATGAAAGTTGAGATATGTAGATAAATCGTGAGTCATGAGCTGTGATAGTCGTCTCTGCTCTATGAAATCCTCTTCATAAACAATATATGTGCGCAGCTCGAGGACGCGCTATTCTCTTAACTAAATACACAATTATAATAAACACTATCGCCACACACATATTCTTGGGGACTGGACACTCAGTTATTCAGAGAGAGAAAGAAAGAGAAACCAACTTCTAATAGTTATAACACATTGTGTTGAAATGAGCTCTCTCTGTGCGCTCCTCTTGTCACCAGGCAAACCATAATTTCCCTTCAATATCATACCTACTAAGTGTCACTTTATTATCTAGATATTTTACGACCAAGTCTGGTGACTGATAAGTTAAATCAACACAGTAGATTAGCGCGAGACGTATATAATATATCTATCACTTAGAATGTGCCATAACTTGGATCTGCACACCAAATCATAATTATCTTTGCGTGATTAAAAGATAACTAAAACTATTAAATAATCACAAAATATTTAATATCTAATATTAATTTGACTTTTTAGTGAATATCACATATATAATATTATCTGTGTATCATATACATATTTCTACTTATTAATTAAATCTACAAAAATATTATTATATACAGCATTTTTATATATTATATTCAGAGAAGAGCCACGATATACCTCTCGAGTCTTCATCGATTGACTTCTTCAGAGGTTACTCTCACGTCGTCAAAATTCAATCGACTTTTCGTATTATCTCTCAGATCCTTCTTAGCATACATTTTATACATTAGTCATCGTGGAATGCCGATTATCCTTTACGTAGGTCTACGAGATCTTTCTTACACATCTCACACACACTGATGAGTATATATCCAATTCGAATAAATCTCTGAGGAGGAACGGTTTTTTCAAATATTTAATAAATATCTTCAATTACAGAAGACCTAACCCACCATACATATGTGTGCGATGAGCTCTAACTAACTCAAACATATATGATAATGCAGCAATAAATATAAGCATAACTCTTCCTATCTTCACTACACAATAATACTACCACCTCTATCACCTCTCCACTGATCTTAATATAAACAATCTCCAGCACTAACTTCTCTCCATACGTAACTCAGCGAACAGACAATGGATTCCAATCTTTATAAAAAATTTTGTCATATCAGTTTTATCATTTTTCGATTTATTTTATCTTCACTGTTGCTATACTTATCAATGAGGTGCATAGAGTGTACTACTTTAGTTAAATATAATATAATTGATTCTCTTTGACTCTAAGTCGGATTACTCTATTCATTCTACTTTATATCTCTTTATTATATTTATATATATTTTTTATATACATATATAACTAATTATTTTATAACTTTAACCCAAAATATCTTCAATGTTATCGTAACAACCTCATTATATATCTCAATAACCAGGGATCTGTATCTCTCTTAATACTCCTCTCAAACCAGAATTTACAACCCTTTTAATATATTTATTATGTCATACCTCTTTCTGCCATATTTTTTTTAACTATGTGCCTCCTCGTAATTTAGTGCTCCTTTTCCATTTGATTGAGATTAGTCCAATTGAAAAAAATTTATATTCCAGTAATTAATCCAAATTTTTAAATCCACATTATACCTAAAAACCTGTTCTCTCAAATCCTTAGAAAATTTAAATAAGTTGTTTCTATCCGCAAACTACTTAAGATAAATTCTCCTTCTTTTCTCTATATCCACTTCAAAATTCTCTGCAATATACCCTCGAAATTAGACTTACATCTAACGTATACTCACACCTGAAGAGTCACATTGCTGAGTGAGAAACTATCTCGAGATAATAGCAGTATAGTGTCCATTTGTGATATTATGAGGTTGTAAAAAGTAAATTTTTGCTATCTACACTCTGTATCTAGAGCATCTTTGATAGTTGTTTTTATTCTTCTATCTTAATCTGTGGATACTTAGCTGCGCTCTCAACTCGTACACACATCTTACATTATAGTCTCGTATAGCCCACCGTAAAGTTTTCTATCTGATCTTCACATATCATGTAAGGGCCAGACCGTGATGACTAAGTTAGTGGTCTAAAAAATAATTGAGGAGTGAGGTATAAACATGATCTATCGAGCTGTCAGAGGAGAGGGGCATTAGTATGTTTTGAGGTGAATTGGTATTACGATAATAATATCTCAGTGTCAAGATGTCATTAGTACTCTGGTTGTTTCCCTTTGGATATCTTCTTCAAAACACAAATACAAGAAATTTTTAACTCATTACTTATATATTTTTTATCATCATATTAGCTACTTTTATTCCTACTACTCTCTTTATTCTAACTATAATTTCAGTAACGAAGACTAGTATACTGATGAATCTTACATTAGTAATAACTGAGAAGTATTTTTACATTATCTGCTTGTTTGTGTTCTTGTGAGACTACTCACTTGTACTCAATGTAGAATTCTCTTAATTTCTCGCTCTTTGACTTAATAATAGTCGTGTTGTCGCTATAGTACCTAATGCTCTCCAATCGTAAGAGATTGTCACTCTCTCAACTTCTAAATATCAATATAGTCAGTCGAGCTGGAATCCCATTATATTTCCTCTCAAAACCAATTGAAGACTTCACGACAGCGCCAGCATATAGAAAAATATATAAGACCTAACACAATACATAACAGCAAGCTACGGTCACTAGTTGCAACAATAGCTTCACTCTTCAACCACCATTAGATTTATGATGGATTATCGTTAACATATAACTTACTATATAAAGCATTTATAATATTCTTCTCTGTCACTTCTATCTGTTATGTGCAAAATAGTGCATAGTATCGTTATTCGTGTCTCCTTTCCATTCAACATCGAATCTAATATCTATGATCTATTATATACAAAGTGAATTAACTATATTTCAATACCAAAAATAGTCACTAAAAACTCATTCTATATAGAAGATTATGTCTTGCCACTTGACTCCAAGAGAAACAGAAGAATGGTTGAATAAGATATTCAAAGATTACTATGATATATCTGAACTCGAGTTAATTTTCTTTGTGGGTAGCAAATTTTTACATTTTTCATTCTCTCTATATTTTGTAATGAAACTTCTTTCACAATCATTTCTATACTCATATTATATGACACTACTTTATGTGTCGTCATATAATATTTTAACAAAAAAAATTCAGTTCTTTCGAAGACACTTGATCTTAGATTCACTCCTTACACTTGACACTCTCTACTATGTAGAATAAATTTCTTTTTATTCTTTGTTCACGTAATTTATTGCTTTCCTATGTTAATATATCATAATTCTTTCTTTACTGTATTCAATCATCCTTATATGATGCTCTCTCGAGTTGGTTTTACTTTGATATTCGAATAATTGGTTTTGATATACTACACTTTAAGACCCCTTCTTCATAATCTTTTATTCTACTTTATGACTTAATTATATAATTGTCATCTTCTTTATTTCTTTCTTTCTATTTCCTTAATAGTTAAATTTGGATTATTTTTTTCATTATGAATCTAATCTAAATAATATTGCCAGATAAAATGAAGAGTTAAATTTATTATTTAATTGATATATATCTTTTAATTGTCCTGGAATATCTTTAGTGTGTTTGAGTCGCTGCGTGTATAATAAACACGAGCATTAGTAAAAGCACTCTACTATATCTTACTACTCTCTCTCTCATTCTACATCTCTATTTATCTTCTATCTATTTGATTTTATACATCATTTCTTTCATTGTTTTATCTTTCATTATTCTTAGCTCCTTCCACACCTCACATGGATAGTTTTCTTGGAGCGTAGATACTTTCAATAGTGTGCTCTCTCAAATTCTATGAAGCTCGGCGAGATTAACAAGTTTGTCTATTCATGATGATATTCCTTTTCTCCCTCTTGTAGAACTGGTCTTATATCTTCTTTCCTCTCATGGTTATAATTACTTATCTCCCATGCTCTAAACCCGATATCTCTTCTTACTAATTTTTACCCATAGCTAGGTATGTTCGTTAGCACGTTTAGCTTGGCAAGAATGCCCATAGCTCTCTCTACTCAAAGAGGATTTCATTCATCTCTAATCTATCTGTCATATACTTGTCTTATAATCTTAGCTCTCGATACAATGTGGGTATTGTAATTTATCCTTCTCATATTATCACTCTGAGTAGTTATATGCTAATGGCTCTCTGAGCCTGATACACAATGCATATCTTGATAATATGTAACCTCTCTTTTTGTCGACTAACTCTGCTCTGTATCTGGTTTTTAAATTTAGATACTGCATGTTAATGTAATGACAACTCGCCCTAACCTTTCATTCACTTTCTTAGGTTCTGATGCTTCTATCTTAGAGGAACTACAGCCTCTGGTGCGCCATAGCACTTACTCATAAAAATTCTTGTTCTCATCTTCTTGCTCTCGATTGACTTTTCTTTATCGTTGAATTAATACTATTCTTCAATACATATATAACGTTATTTCTTTCATTAAATTACTACTGTGTTCATGAGTGACAATCAACACATCACTACTTAGCTCACATACTCCCATAAAATAAAGACAACAACTATATGTTAATTAGCTCTAATTTCTCTATTAATGCACCTGATGTGATTTCTCTCCATATTATTATACCCATCATATCATTACACTAAGTATCCTTACACACACATCGAACACTCTGAAATACATATTGAATTATAAATTAATATCGTATGTATGCTATGATCTCGTTTTAGTATTGGGTGTAATCCTATATTTAGCTTCACATATTATGATTTATTAAACCATCACCATTGTCGTGTTGAGTCTCTTTTTAAATATGTTTTATCCTTCTTTATAATAAGGCATCTCTAGATAATGGATGACTAGTTTTACCAAACTATTGTTCTTACTCATTTGTTCTAACATGGAGTTCTCACTCGACTAGTACTTTCTATTAATATTGTAAGAAAAACTTTATGTCTCTTTATCGCTATTCATCGGCATAGCTAGTGACTCTTATTACTGCGCTTGTTCTAGAGTCATTGTAAACACATATTATAAGCTTTCCGAGATTCTAATAATAATGCTCTACATACTCATGTATCCTTAATGAACAGTTTTCTGTTTTTTGAGGCTTGTATAAAGTTATATATCTTAGTCATTATTCTTTCTTCAGCTCCTCAATTCTACTCAACTTCCTAATATACTGAAATGTAATAAAAATCTTGCATATTTTCATCTCCTCAACTTGTTTATTTGCGATAAAGTTTACGTGCTATCTCATCAAACTTTATATTTGGTACTATAGTGATCATAGTATCATTTTTACCTAAGAATAGAGTATATAACAATAGTGACTCAGTATATTGACACTACTTTGTCTTATTCTGACTTTACTTATGATTGCATGATCCATGTCTTTTGTATGTCTATTAGGTGATAGAACGATACATTTTACATAGTGACAAAATAATATAAGTATAAGAACTTATCATATTTATTGCTAATATTATATATCTATGGATATTAATTGCATTGAGTGTATTTTCTTAATACTTACACAGTAATGTCTCTCTCTCTCCCACAAAACCTCTCCTAAAAGACCCAACATAGACTATCTCTTTTCCTACGTTAACAAAAATCCCATCAATATTGATCAGTCATTTTGGAGTACTACTCTCAATCTCTTACATAGTTCACAATCTCCTTATTATGTCGAATTCAACTCCTGGGTAATAGTTTCCCACTAACTTTACACGCGCACTCAATACTATCAAAGGAGCTAGAAATAACCATCTCATTATAAATATATTTTTTTGTCATTCTAATAGATTAATACTAAGATAATTATTGTCTATTGGTTAACATTCATATCACCATAGAGCTATCGGATAGTGATAAAATATGAATAAATAAAGAGACTCAACCAATTTAAAAAATGTATTTTTTCTTTTCTCTTTTAGAGATTGTCGTTAAATGGCTGTGTTCATATATATTTTTTACTGTTATCTTTATATAAAGTGCACTATGAGTCTCTGCCGCGTATAGCTCTACGTGATCATCGATTAATTTCTCTTACTTACTCTAGCAGGTGTCAGAATCCTGTTAGAGCACGATATGCTCATACAATTTTGAGTATTATACTTCTATCTAGTATGCACATGGTTTTATAAGTATCTCTCCTACTGAGGTGGGGTGAATAATGATGTGTTATAGTATAGCCCGACTTAATCTATCTAGCAATGTGAAAGTGGAACTGAAGTAAATATAGTTAGGAAGACCAGGAGCCCTATTACTTAAGAGTTTCTGCTCACCCTGAGCAAACAATTAGAGTGCTAGAAGAGATGTGAAATATACACTAGCTCTGATAATTGTTATAAGTCTTTTTCTGTCTCTTAAACTTCTTAACTGTGGTCTTTGATTAAATTATTGTTACACTCTGTTACCTCAGAAAACAGATACCACCCTATAAATTAAAAGAAATCATCGTCTCTTTGGGTTTTCTTCTTAGATAGCATCATCATAAACAATCAGCCCTTACATATAGCTTCTTACTTCGAATATATTGATTTCAAGTTCTGCGTAATTTATATACGAATATCTTTACATAGATCTACATTAAATATATAAACCAACATTATTTACTTAATATGCGTCAATTTTTTTACAAAAAATAATTACTTCACATACTAAACCCTAGAGTAAATAATTAGTAGTGTTTATTGTACGTCATTTTTAAAAAAAATTACATCATACAAACCCAAGTAAAATGTAGTGTTTTTGTCAACATCTTCCAAAGAGAGAAAAGATTTTTTAAAAATTTTAAAAGGTCCTCACCTTTCTAAATTGTCACCTTCTAATACCGTCTGTACAGGAAGGTAACCCAATCGTGGGTGCTTTTTGAAATATCTCTTGGACTTAAATTTGTTCTTCAGTACTTTTGTAAAATCTCGGATATCTTCTCCTGATGTTGTCTGTAAATTAAAATAATCCATAAATAAAATTATAGTAAAAAGATCTTTTTTTTTATAAATATGAGGGGGATGCTGAAAACTTTTCTAGCCTGACCAAAAAGATAATGACTTTGAACCATGAAATGTGCTATTCCACATATTCTGCATTTCAACACACTTTCTTCTATATCATTTCTCAAGTTTATTTAACTCTTTTTAAAAAAATATTTTAAAAGAAAAGAAGAAGTCATTTCCTTCTTGGTTAGGTGGAGAACTTTTCAGCAACTCTTCATGTATAATCATAGATTAGTAAAATACATTATTCATTTGTAGAGGCTGCTAAAAGGCATACATCTATTGTTGGAAACAATGGAACAAAAAATGAAATACTTTGAAAATAAACATGTTTTTCTTCTTTAAGAAATAAATATTGTTTCTGGTTTGATTGCTACTGGAATCTTTTTGAACTATTATTGATGAAAATTAACATTTTACAAATGTTGTCTTTTGACTCTTTCAAAAAATGTTTTAAGTAAAATGAGATAAAGGATAAAATAGCAAAAATTTTATGAAAATGAAAAAATAAACAATTACTTACTGAAGTACAATATTCTTGCATATGATGGCTTAGCTTATGGCTTTTAACCTTCCGCCCTGAGAAGAAGCAATTTTGGCAAACATCGAAGTTGAAGCATTTTAGACAGCGATACCTAAAATAGAATAAACAAGTTCATGCTAATATATTCAAATTTTCAATTTAAATAATAATGGCATCTCACGATGAGGCAATCAACACAAACTGATTAATTGTGCATTATAAATCATAAATAAATTATTCAAAGAAACTGAATAAATGTTTGTTTTTTTTTAATGAAAGAGAAAACAATTCATTGCCTTCCATCATGAGGAAGTATTCACATGTTAAAAACATCAGTCTTTACCAGATAAATGTATAAATCATTGAAAAAATATCAACATAGAAAATTTTTAGTGGAATATACAGTACAGAATATTTAATGTTATTTAAATAAGAATCAACACAGAAAGTGGCTTTATTTTTTAATACCCCCCCCCTAAAAAAAAAAAAAACCCAGAAAGAAAGATATTACTTGCATATTGATATAAGTTAATTGTTGAAGTGATGTTAAGAGTTTGGATCTTAATGGATTTTCTTTTGTTGTAGGTTGTTTTATATTCTAGAAATGTTTGGTAATAAATTATTCAAGTGCAATAATTTTTGTCTCATTGCTTTGTGATTTAAATACTTGGAAATGATCCATCAACTTAAGATTTGAGGTCTTAAGAGAGATTAAAGGATTAAACAGATTAGAGGAATTATGTTTATATTTTCTTTTAAAGGATAAATCAATAATCACTTTTCCAAAATTGTAAAATCCAAGTTTTTCATGAAATAAGACAAAGATTTTTTCTTCAACAAAACTTAAAATTCTGACAAACACTGCCATCACAATAAATTTGAATTAAGATACATCATAGCAAGAGGGGGGGGGGTCTGAATTATGAGATTATAAGACAGATTTGGTTATCTTGAACTCATTATAAGATGAAATCAATTATCAATTCTTTGATCAACACTCAAACCAGTTTGAAAATTTGTGATTGAGCAAGTGAAATTAACATGAAAAATTTGCTGATTAAAGAATTGATAATAATTGACAAGGCTTCCTCTCATAATAAATTATTCAAAATAACATTGCTATTAAAACAAAATTAATGCAAAATTCTCTTAAAAGTAGCCTAATATTATCTCACTTAAGTCAAACTCTCATTGTAAGAAAACATGACCAAGGACTGTATATACAACATTCCATGCAGTTGTGGCCAAGAGTACAAGAGAAAAACCAACTGCCTCTAAAAATAAGACTTAGGATCACAAGAAATCTGTAATCTATGAAGATACTTTCAAATCAGGTATGACGTGCAGAAGTAAAAAGAGAAGGGATACATCAACTTATTCTATAAAAGTTGATGTACATGAAAATAAACATGGAGGAACATAGGAGAATAAGAAAGTTGAAGAAATCTACACATATATTGTGCAAAAGGCAGTTGATGAGTAGACTAAGCATAGACATTAATAACATATACAAGTCATCAATCAGAAAGGAACAAAAGATGAATTTGGATTCCAAAAATATCATTAAACAATAAAAGCGTTGCCAAAGTACACCTAATTTTCAAAAACAGGGTTTCAGCCCATGGCTCAGAGGAAGACAATTCTAACAAAAATTACTGTTTGGGTTACAAAGAGAATCTTTAAAAAACAGTGTAACAAGTAATTATTGTTTAGAAAATTTCAATTCTAAAGAGAACTAATTTCCAACTTAAAGTTTCAAAGAATTTAAGTGTATTCTTTAATTGTTCATTATTAGCAGAAAAGATTTGCTGGAAGGAGAAAGAAATAAGAATTGATCGATTATGACAATGGTGTATAAATGAACAAAATAGACATAGATATTGCTAATTGTAATTATTTGAAAAGAAAAGGGGAAGAAAAAGGAATTTTCTTCACACAAGAATGAAATATGTAAAATAGAAAAATAAAATTGGAAAAAAAAAAAAATGGAGTAAAGACAAATAAAGACCAAAAAAAAAAGAAAAAAAGTCAACAAATAAAATTGATTGAAATAAGAAAAAGGTAAGAATAATAAAAAGATGAAATGAGTAGAAAGATAATAAAATAAAATAAAATAAAACTGTAAATGAAAGGGAGAAAAAATGATAGAATTAAACTTTTAAAAAATAGAGAAAGATTATTAAGATTATTTCTTGTATGTATTTTTTGTCTCTAGCCATAAAGAGTAATTGAAAATGAAGACAAGAAAAATTAACAAAAATGCTAAAATCTTTGCCATGTGATGGAATAATTGAACATTTACAATGAGAAACAGTCAAACAAGAATTTGAAAATATCCAAAATTCATAAAGTGAAAACATTTTAAATATCTGTAGCAACATGATGAAAACCAGATCAAAACTATCTTTATGCTGTGCATATATATATATATATATATATATATGATGAAATTCAGAATGCAGTTTATATATATATATATATATATATATAAACTGCATTCTGAATTTCATCATAGAAGTGTATTTGCTTTTGGTATTTGTAATCTCAATAGGGAAAAAGAGAAACTGATAATTTGGCAAAAATAGAAATTTTGCAAAAGTCATAAAATGAGAAAGAGAAATAGAAATAATATAAGAATGAAATCAGAAAGAGGAAATATAAGTTTTTTTATTTTTTCCCAAATAAAACTGTTTGTCGAGTGTCTAAGCAGACGAGCAAACATTCATTGTTGGATGTTAAAAGAGGAAATGTCTAAAGATTGTGCACTTTACTGATTGGATACAAGAATCATTGCATAATTACTTTAGTTCAGAGATCTGAACAAGGAATTAAATATTTCTTCTGTTGGAAAGAAGAAAAAAATAAAAATAAAACCAATTTGGTTGAAAGAAGTGTATACTAAAATAGGAAATAAATAGACAGAAAATAGAAACCTGTTCTGTTGGTGAAAGAAAAACACCAAGACAACATCATTATGGTTAGTTCAATCAAACTTGAAAAAAAATTAGTAATACTAAAATTATTGTAGATTTTACAAGATGAAAGAAGTAGAATCTTCTTGTTTTTATTTGAAATCATTAAATCAGACATTTTGTTGAGATGTATTCATTAAGATAAATACAATGCTAAATGGAAGAGTCTAACATTCTTGAAAATTTTAATCTATTAGTCTAACCAGGTTTAATCTATTAGTCTAACCAGGTGGTTATTAATAAGAAATGCTAAACATCTTTGTTTAGCATTTACTTAATATTATTAAAGTTCTGTTGATTCAAATAAATATGAGATTAGATTCACCAATAAAGAGTCTTGAGGTCTCAAAGCTTGTTTTGTTTAAATTATAGTAACAAATTTCAAATTATACAAAACTTAAAAACAATATTAACATTCTCACTGTTAAAATACTGAAACTTTTAGTAAGATGATAATGATGGACCATTGAAGTTCACAAGCTTATATAAATTACCTCAATTTTTTAATTATATATTTTACTTTAAACATAAAAAACCAAAAAACAACAACTTTTCTCTAGTAATTTGACAAGAAGGATAAGGAAATTAATTTTCTATTCCACAAAACATAAAGGAGGAAATATCTTATTTATTTTTAACAATGCTATCACAAATTATAAACTGAAATCTTATTAGATAATAATATTTATTTTATGACACTTTATCTATGTTAATAAAAATATAGTAATATCCATTTGATAAATTGGGTAAGAAGAGGTCAAGATTTCAGTTTTGGCAGTAAAAAAATGTCTTACATGTGATGATCAGCTGGTAAGTGTTCTTTTTTTTTCAATAAGAAGCAAGTTATGTCAATGTGTTTAATACATATAGTTAGGAAAACTTCTTTATATTACCATATGAAAATAATAGTGTTTTGCAAAAAAAAATATCAGTTTTGTAAAGAAATATTTTTTCATTTAAGTGTATGAGAGATATTTTAATCCTAATAATAAATTCTTTTTACATCTCTTGTTTAAAGAACTACATAGAAATCAAATTAGTAATGTTTAATCAAATGGGAATAATAGTCAAATAACTTGGTATTTTTTTTCTTTTGAAGTTTGGAAATTCTTTGTTCATTTACATCTTGCAGCAATATGGCTTCCTACTGATTGATTTCTATTGATGAGATCCCCTCTTCATGAGAACAAAAAAATGTTTTTTTAACATTAAAACCTTTTCCTAGATGCAATAAGTATACATAACAAATTTATTCAAATCATTTAAATGTCTATAGAGAATTGACAGACACATTTTTAATTTATTAATATAGATAATAATCATATTGCATTTTGCAATCAAGACTGTTTAAATGACCAGGGAAATATTATTTTAAGCCTTAAGAATAGGAACAAATATTACTCTAATATTTATAAACATTTATTATCATAAAGTGATAATTTAAGATCATTAACATTTGTTGGTTTATTTCTTTTTTTAAGTGAAATGATAGAGAAGATGATAAAAGAAGAAGAGAGAAATCCAAAGAAGAAAATTTGTAATTTGCTATTCTAAAAAGGTGAAGAAGCTTTTTATAAATGATGTAAATGATAGTTTGGATTACAAATCATAAAACATTTGATAATTCAAGCAAATGTAATGAAAGCCTGGTCATTTATAATTTGAAGATTTTATATACTGAGAAATGGACTTTAATTTATTTAAAGAGATACCATCTTTTCAATTGGAAATGCCATTTTAACAAAATTTATTTTCACTAGTTTGTTTGATAAATATAGAAATTTTAAAATAAGTTTAAGAATAGATTTTTAGAGAATTTTTTAAATTTCTTATATTCAGCTTAAATTTCATTTTGGTGTTTGTAATGTTCACATAAAATAGTTTAAATCAAAATGAAGGGAATGATTAGTATGCTTTAATCCTTTCAGTTTTTACATTTTTATAATCAAGCAACATCAAATAAAATTGGGCAAAAGTTTATTTCTTTAATCTTAACACTAAAAATAGAAATAACTAATTATGAAAGATAGACAAGGAAAATAGTTTATTTGGCAAATCATTGATAAATTGTTCAAACCATGCAATGAAATTTAATTATTGCCTTTTTCCTATATATAAATATATATAAATTGTAATTGATGCTAAAGACAGATCTGTCATCATCTAAGAAACTGGAGAAACAAAGACAGAATTGGAAAGGGTAAATTTTTCAAGGTTACAAAATATCCATAGTTAAGGAATTATTACTACCACTTGTACAAGGAGTCAGATTGCTTGTCAAATAAAATATTGGTTTTGATTCAAAGGCATTGAGTCCTTAACTGACCATGATAATCAGTTTGCCAATTGAAAAATGTTCAACATTCTAATAGATATAAATAACAATCAATATCATATTTAAGGAAAACCAATTCATTCTAAATATAACAAACCAAAGTAACATTTAATTAACTGATATTTAAAAATAAAGAAATGCAAAAGTTTGCAACAAAATCCTGTTGATTACCACAGGAAAGATTATTACACACACACACACACACACACACAGATAAAGGGATAGAGAATGTAGATGCCATTTGTTTAATGTAATTGTTATTGTAAACTACAACAAATTGATTTACTTAAAATTTCAAAAAGAGAATCTAATTATAATAGAAATCACATAGAAACTTATATCAACTTGTTAATGTTATCTATGTAAGTCAATTGATAATCTTGTGGATGGGAAGAGAAACAAAACAAAAGAAGTGAATAAGACAGAATTTACAGGTTTAAATTAATTAAAATTTAGTATTTTGGTGAAAAACGATCATAGGAGATTTTGTAAAATTAAAAAAAAATCATACTAATTATACTTAATTTCTACTTAATGATAGTTTGATTATAATATTCTAAACTCTCTAAATGTTAAATTCTTTTGAAATATTTTCTATTTTAAAAAGTTATTCTTAAAACTAAGAAAGTTCAATGCTGTATCATTTTTTCTTTAATAAAGATTTATTATTTGCTGTGATGTATCTAATGAAGCTATGAAAGTATTTTACATGTGTTAAAGATGATAGAATAGATAAGTTTGAAAAATGATTTTCTATAAGTTAATATATATATATATATATAGCTAATCTAAGCAAATATAGTTTGTCACAATTGCTAATAATGTTGCAAAACATTCTGATAATTTTTTATAAACTAAATATTTGATTAATAATTATTGAAATAATAAAATGTAGATAGTTTTCAATATCATTCATTATTTTTTTTTTCTTCATTTCAATAACATTTCAGAATAGTGTTATTT
Organism: Doryteuthis pealeii; assembly: GCA_023376005.1. NCBI lineage: Eukaryota > Metazoa > Mollusca > Cephalopoda > Myopsida > Loliginidae > Doryteuthis > Doryteuthis pealeii. The sequence goes on along the minus strand of CM042159.1, from coordinate 78,138,996 downwards.
GGAAAAGTATATCCTAATTGTTATAAAGTATTTCATAAAGGTGTTACAAAACACTTATTTTACAGAATATATTTCATTAATAGAAATAATTAAAAAATATTGTTGATAATTTAGAATATTTCATGAAAGTAAACATTGATTAAATTGGGTAAGATAAAAAAAAAAATCACGTGCCTCTTCCTTGTCCTCCTTGATTGATTCTCTTCAAATCTTATTTTTACCTTTCCCAACTCTGCACCTCTAAAAGACTTTCATCTTTTCACCATTCTTTACCAACTAGCTTACAATGAACAATTTCACTAAAATCAGTTTTAATATTTCTACAAATAAACATTGGTTGTTATACATGTTAAATCAAGAATAACAGTGAGTGTAAAAAATAAAAGGAACACTGATTATAATTATTGTAGACCACACAACAGACAACATGCTGTCTAGTTTGTAAGCAGAAGAGCACAAATAAACAATGAAAACACTGAGACAATTTAGATGAAAAGAGAAAATAATATACCATAACAAATCATTGGAAGTCATGTCCTGATAATAAATGGTCCAACTTTATGGAGAAAATATACTTTTAATATTTCTGTTTCTAGTTGACAGTAAGGGTTCCAACCTGATGATTTTGATTTGGTCTCACAGACAAGAAAACATAACAGAATCTACTACTGCTATTACTGCTGCTGCTGCTGCTGCTGCTAGGACTAAGGCAGGTGGTGGCAGAGTCTTCCGGAAGGTTCAAAGTAAAATACGTAATTCTCAAGAATGACACTTTGTCAGTTCCTTATTCATAGCCAACCCTTTAACATCTTAACCATAATTAAACATAGCCACATCACTTATATAGACAGAAAATAAATACCAAATAAATTTAGTTTGATTTTATTACTAAAATATGTGTACCCAAATTTATTTTTAATTATGTATCAATCATTTATAATGATTATGTAAGGAGTATATATATATATATATATATATATATATATATATATATATATATATATATAATGAGAGTGACAAGAGAGAGAGAGAGAGAGAGAGAAAGTGAGCTAGGGAAATGATACAGTGATCACTTGGCCAACTACCAAAATGAAAATGTTAGTTACCTGTTTAACTGGAACATGTAGTCTAGATTTATAAACTGAATACAAATTTGTTAGTTGATTATAAAACTACCCCGTATAGAAAGAGGGTTACAGCTGTGTGTTTGTCTGTTGTGGTAGTAACAGTGGCAATTACTGGGGGATGCTACACCAGTTTCCTGAAGGTATGCACTGTTCAAATATTTCAGATAGACCTGTGTACTCAGCTATTCAAAAATCAGTATTGATTAACCATCACCACTTTATCTTTTTCCCCTTTTCTCTTCCGTTGCCTTTCACAGGCACAAATATATATATACTTTGTTTTTTTCCCCAAAATATAAAAATATTCAGATATCAAATATAAACATATGTACAGTGTTATTTGTACAAAACTCTACAGATATTTAAAAATAGAAAAAAATAATTGGGTTTTAGACATATAAAATCAATATACAGTTGTAAATGAAATAAAATAAAATAGAAGTAGTAAAAAAATTTGAACTATAAAATCTATTTTCAGAAAAATGCAGACTAAACAATATCTCCAGAATATTCTCATTTCTATTGGTTCTTTATAAGATTTGCAGTTTAGTTGATAGTTTTTTTTAGTACATTTGAGAGCACTAATGAGATTAAAACTTTTTTTTATTTTTAAAAGTTAAAAATATATATATAAGCATTTTTACTCTTTCTCTTACAACACCTTTCCTGTTCCTTGCACTTTTGTTTTTGTTTTGTTTCTTTGGCTAAAGTTCCATTTTAATCCACATCTACTTCCTCTTCCAATGGACAAATCCAGTTCTCATTGAATAGAATTATTTTCATCATCAAATAATAAAATTGGAAGTCATAAAGATACCATAATCAATAGAATTCTTCCTTTTTTGTTTCATAAAATAAATATTTCAAAAGATTTAGAAACAAGAAACATGTGATATGCCAAAACAATGAATAGTTGGACAGTAGATTTTATGTCACTTAGATATCATAAATGTGGACATTTTGTTTGAAATTGAACTTCCTTCAAAATAAATATCAACAGTTTAGGTATAGCTAATATAATATAAATGATCTTCATTAATCCAACATCACTGTGACTTGAAGAATGCTGGATTAGTGAGAAATATCTCTAAACAAAAGATAACTAGTTAGATAATAAGGGAACAGAAACATTAAATGAAAAGCAAGTGAAATTCTAATGAAGTAATAGACAGTTTATTGGACACAAAAATTCAGACAAATAACTGTTTCTTTCTATTGCATATTATGCTGTAAGACGTGCACAATGTTTTCACCAAGACACCATTGTCCAGTTATTTTTTTTCAAGAGTTCAATTTTATTTTAATCAATACTGTTCCGTATTTTCAGTTGTGAGCATGGGATACACTTCCTCTATTCACTGGTGCCATAATTTGGGTCAAATTAGAGAAAAATGATATCAATAAATACAAGTGGGAATTGCCTGCCTAAGAGTGTGCACTAATAGATGAATAGATCAAGTGGAATCAAAACAATACACAACACTTTGGTGTGGTGACCTGGGAAATTTGAAATCAATGCTAATATTTTAGTGAAGGAACCAGATTATAAGTAGTCAGGTTTGTGAATAACAATAAGAAAAAAAAGGGGGCATCTTGGCCAATATTCAAATTGCTATAAACATAATTGGTCTGGATTTTTACATTAACAAACTTAATTAGAAATCAGGAAATACTGATATTTTAGAGGGATAAATCTTGTCTTTCAGATATTCATTTTACAATCTGAATTTTATTCTTTCTTATTGAACTAAAAACTGATTCATTATTGACACTGTTCTAGTGAATAGCAAAAGAATAGATCATTTTAAGGTCAAGAGTTATGAAGTATGATTTAATGTTTCTATATTGGTAGCACATTGTTTGTGTCAAGATAATGATTATAATTACTGAACTATGATTTTTGATTTTTGTCACTTTTTACATATGACTATAAGATTGCAAAAGGACATCATTTTTTTTTTCTAGTTTACTCACAAGGTCCAGAGTAAGTTAAAATAATGAACTGGTATCTATTCCTTCAAAGTCTGATTTTACAAGAATACACTAAGATGAAGAGCCTATTGCCTTTGTTCAAAATCAGTTTCCTTATTTAATGATGTTATTATAAGTAAAAAAGCCAACAGCAAAGATAGAATTTAAGGTTTCCTAGCAGAACAATTCTCTAGTCCTAATTGCTGAACAAGATCGATGAACTTCAGGCCAAAATCTTAGATTTAATCTAAATTCTTCTAAAAGAGACAAAAATTGATGGATAAAAAGAAAGATCAAAGTTCATAAAACCAAACAAAGGAAATAAGATATAAGAAAGTAACATTTGTTAAAGACAGATTTTTCACTTTTAGGCTTACAAAAAAGAATAGACATACAGAAATAATTTTGACTTTTTCTAAATGTTTAAAATCTGAGAAAATTATTTATTATAATAGATATTAAAAAAATTTGGAATGTACAAGTAAATTATTTGAAGATTTAACAATATAAAAAAACTTTTGAAGAGAAGTATATATATATTCATCCAACCCCTTCACATGAGTAGGATGTGACACAAGGTCAATTTCTTAAGTGGAGTTTAACAGATTGGAATTCAATTTTCTTTCTCCTAGACTAGTTGCTTAACCAAAATTAAAGAGCCCAGTCTGCCCTACTATTTACCCATAGCTTGTGGGAGAATAGTTGGATGCATACATTTCCCAAGTGTATTTGCACTATGCAAAATACAAACATTATATTGAAGGTGTCAAGCCCATTTCCTATGACTACATGCCTTCTGAAAAGAAATATACAGGAGACAATATTTTTTAGGATCTTTTTTTTTTTAGGGAGGGTGGCCATTATAGGAGATATGAAGACAATATTAGACAATTTGTTTTATTAAGAAGAAATTACAGGATGATCGCATTATAGTTGGAATGGAACTAAAATAAATGCATTAGAAAATGTAGAGAGACAATTTTGTTAATAAAATCAAATATTGATGGATAATAATAATCATTCTTGTAGCCAGTTATAAACATTAGACAATGAAAGAAAAAAAAGAAAAGAATGTTCTTTGATAATAATCAAAGAACAGAATCATGAAAAAAAAAACCCCAAAAAAAACAAAAAAAAAACGATTTGAATTATTATTTTGTGATGAATACTGATAATAAATTATTACCTGACTGACATAATTCTGTAATTCAGTCAAATCAAATATAATGATATTAAATTATCAATGAAAAATATCTACTCAGTTTATTGGGAAGAGATTTGCTATTAATAAAAAGACTGTTTGATTATTAGAGCAACTAAACTAGTTTTCCAACTATCAATAACAATAAGGCTAACTGAAATTATAATAGAATATACAATTCATAAATGCTCAATCAAATGGACTTCAATTCTTAAAGTTTAAGGTTTGTTAATTTGTGTGTGAATTAGGGTGGCCGTTATTTTTCAACTTTCTAAAAGTTTAGCTCCCACCAACTTATCTTGTTCCATTAACAAAAAACAAAAAACAAAAAAACGAAATTTATGCAAAATTTTAGCTCAAGCAAAAAATGGCAAAGTAACCCTCATTGAGCAGGAAATTTTTAAGTTTTTGCCCAGAAAGTGATTTTTTCAGATAAAATTTTTATCTCATTTAATTTTCTCTTAAACTAAACATTTGTTCAGACTTATTCTTGGTATTAGAAGGATAAGTAACAATAAATGGAGAAAGCAACTTGCAAAAGTGGGGATAGAGTACAGGTATAGGGCAAACACCTATGTTTTGTTGTCATGGAAACTATTAGGAAAAAAAGTTCTTATCAAGAAATGGACAAAATTTTGCAACTATGATAAATTATAAACTGATTCAACATCAAGAAGCCAAAAAAGTGTGTGGGGGTGGGGGGATTGATGACACTGAAAATTCTTCTGTCATTTTTCAGCAACAGCAACAATTGCAGTACCAACAACAATTCCAGCAACTTGTACAGGTACATTGTACTTTTTGACTCTCCATCTTTCTGAATTTTTGGATAGTTGCAAAATCATTGACAGAAATGGGGTTTATATATTAATGGCTGCTGTAGAGGAATTTTGGGTGTGATACTGAAATCCTGGTAATAAATCAGAATTCTTTTCAACCCACAGAAATACAGCATAAACTTATCGTAAACAACTATCAAAAATTAGTGTTGCACTGGAATGTAAAGCTGCTCCCAACTCTCACAGGATTTGAATTTCAATTAATTCAAATTAATTAGAGGTAAATTTTATTCAGAATGTTTTTAAAGTTTTGTTCGGGTTAAAAAAAGAAAATGGTTGAGATAGGAAACAGTATATCACTTTTGAACAGAATTAATAGTTGCATATACTATGTTTCAATTTCAAGTTGTCTAAGGATCGTCTAACAGTTGTCCAATTGAGCTGAGATTTTACACACCTTGTTATTTTTGTTGATTGAAACAGGATTAGGGGGTGAAAACAGCAAGATTTTAACTTTCAGAGGGTTACCCTAATGTACATGGGTATTTATCCAATCTCCCATGGTGCTAGAATGGGACATAAGGTGGGTTTAAAGTAAGGACATTGAAGGAAGCAAGCCTCTTGGGGGACAGTGTCAAAAATATCTTGGTTCCATTGGCATTTCCCTAACGGGTGCCTCAAATACACTCAGCCCTTACCACATTAAGATAAGGGACAGGTACTGCCTGGGTCTGATTTATTTGGCTCCCCATGAGGCCAGAATGTGACACAGGTTTGGTTTAATGTGGGATCCTAAGCAGGAGGCAAACCTTCTGCACAGTGGTTTTAAACATTTCTTGGATTCTGTTGGCATTCCCCTCTGATTCACCAGACAAATTATTCTGAGTTACTTTTTATTTTTGTGATATGGCTTATTTACTTTCAACTCCTCCAGCAATTTTTTTTATTTTTCTTTTCTTTGTTTTTTTGTTTTTTTTAAATTTCTGGTTCATTTTTACAAGAATGATATGTTGTGTTTTCCTTTCAATTCATTCAAAGTTAAATTTTCCTACAATAAATAAACAACCAATTCTCTTCTAAGTTACATTTTTTCCTGTGAGGACCAAAATAAATGTTGTTTAATTCATTCACATATCAAAATAATTTTACAATAAATAAACAAAACTTTCCTTCCATTTTGGACAAATTATTCTGAGTTTTTCCCTGTGAGGGTCATTTACTTCCACTTCCATTAGAGCGTGTTTTTTGGCACAATAACAAATCCCAAGGACAATCCTTAGCAGTTGTTGGTCTTCACCTTATTTTAGCCATGGGCAGTTTTATGTAGGATGTTCTAGGGTAGGATCGCTACAACCTCTCTAGCACCAGAAGGTAAAACATTGAATATTGTGTATCCAAAATTGCTGCAGTAATCACCTGTAAAGGTGAGCCCAGTTTACTCTTAATAACTCTGGCTAATGGGGCTCTGGTAATGTTAATCTAGCTTTGAAAATGCTCTGTAACTGATTTGAAGTCAAATATAAGCAAAACTATTTGAAGCTTTTATTCAAATGTAAAATTAGTGATATCAAAAATAAATCCTTAAAAAATCCCAATAGAAAGAACAAAATTCAAATAATGTTAAAAGTTGGAATCGAACATTTTTTTATCATAAATTTAGAGTCTGAATCCCTTTTAGTGCAAATTTCACAGATCACAAATGTGAATAATAATTCAAGAAAAGATTAATTTTTCTTATCTTTGGAGTCTTAAAAACAAAAACAAACAAAGGGCATAATTTAAAAAAAATCATAGATTAAAAAATCTTGTGACAATCATGATTAACATGTTTAAAGCTTTAATCATCAAATCAAACATTCTGACTTAAAATAAAGTTGATTTTGTGGCCATTACTTAAAATGTCTGGGGGTGGGTGGGTGAAGTTCAATATATCAGAACAAAAATTAAAGCACATATCATTATCTTGAATTCTTATTAGATGAAACCTTACCAATAATGTTCAAGGAAAAATCAAGAGTAAGTCTATCTAGTTAGATTTGATATTCTGTCAACCATAAAAAAAAGATTCTTGTAGAGAAAATTCTAGAGAAAAATAGTCTTCTAGAAGCAAAAGGATGTGAATTCAAGTTTAACTGAGAGCTTATTCTTTATTTTTAATTCATACAATTTACTAATGACTCTAGATTGATGGTATAAATAGTTATCAAGTGAAGCAACTAAAATTAAAATAAAAGAAATACTAGTAAAAAATTAATGTTTGACATAAGTTCTGATTGGCTATCTGATTGTTATGAACAATATTTGTACAATTATGTTTAAGTCTTTTTTAACTGTTTACTGATTATAAATGTCAGAAGCAAAAATATATTGCCCCTGGGGGCAGGGAGAAATGGAGAAATGTAAGCTGAATTTGGATATTTGCCAGTCTGAATAAAATAAAAACGTGGTCTGACGAAACTCGGTGGGCCTCAGATACCCATGAGTGGAAATGGTCCACAATCACAATACCCCTGGTATTTAAAGCCTTCTTATTCACAAATAAATTTGCTCTGTTTATAAAAATTAAGCATTGAGCTCTCATACGGAACCTGAACTCTACAACAAACTAGTTAGAGAATAGAACCAGCCTAGAATCAGCCTTGTACCAAGAAACTTGGTACCCCAACAAAGTATATATATATATATATAGTAAATGAAGAAAAAACTCTAAACTCATTACAATAATTTATTTCAACCGTATTAATACGGCATTTGTAATGAAGCAAGTTTAGACTTTTTTCTTCATTTACTAAATATCTTGCTCTGTCCTTTTACTCACTGGTATTAGGCACATTGAGCTCTCCTTATGGTCTACCTGCATCAGCTTGGTTAAACCACACATGGAAAGATCCTAACTACAGAAAAAAACTATAGATATATATATATATATATATATATATATATATACATACATATATATATATATTTACCAACACCTCCGCATGAACAGGATGCGACACAAGGTCAATTTCTTAAGCAGAGTTTAACATATTTGAACTCAGAGTTTTCCTTCTCCTAAACAGGTTGCCTTACCGAGGTTGAAGAGCCCAGTCTGTCCTATTATTTACCCATAGCTGGAGGGAGTATAGTTGGATTCATACCTTTCCCAAGGGTATTAGAGCTATGTGAAATGCAAACAGTTTTGCCTAGGATTTGAACTCGGGTTGATGAGTCCATTTCCTATGATTCAAACCATTATGCCACATGCCTCCATAAAATTTTACTGTATAGTAGGAATAAAATTGTAGTGTGTGTGTGTGTACATATATATATATATATATATATATATATATATATATAAACTATCACCCATAAATAAATACACTCCTAGAAATCTTTTTTTAAGTTATTTTTCCTCTAAACCAAAGATACTAGGATTTTTTTTTATTTCTAGTGTAACCAGATACAATTAAAATAGATATTATTGATTACCAAACTCTACAAAAATGAAACTGTAACCAAGAATAAAATTACATTAATATATAAGGAATTTTACATAAATTACATAAATATTTATAAGGAATTTAGTTATCTTTCAACTACCATTCATGTTTTTAATAAAATCCTTATATTTTTACTTTATAAAAAATTACCTATATAAAAAATTGGTAGGGGTGAAATATGTATTGGTAATTGTTTGTTTTGATGTTGATGGCTTCTGACAGAGAAGCCCACACAATTTTTGAGGTTTCTGAAGCCTTTGTGGGCTTTTTTGATCCTTAGATTTATTTTAGAATCAAGGGATCTATCTCTAGAGAGAGTACTTCCAAGGTATATGAAAGAATCAACCACATCCAAATCTTGCATGATGTTCAACATAGAGCTAGCCTGGAGGTAGAGTGAACATGACCTTAGTCTTCTTCAGTCCAAAAGTGTTGCATACTCTGAAGAAGAGGTTCATTATAGTTTGCATATCTACTTCAGTGTGAGCAACAAGATCTGCATTGTCTGCATAAAGGATTTTTAAAATAAATGTATGGAAAGTCTTTAATTTTTTAATAGAAACAAGTTAGATCAAAGATTTTTGCTGTGGTTCTGAAACCAATAGAGATACCAGTCTATGAGAGGGTTATATATATATATATATATATATATATATATGGAGAAAAGGCTTGGGGTAGTAATGTCACTTTGTTTAACTCCATTATTGATGGAAATCTATATTTCTGGTTTGCATATTTTCTCTTCATGTTTCTTCTGTTGTTATGAAGAGCCGTCAGCTGCAGGCTGCTGACCAGCTTGATGATTGAAGAAGCATTTGTTTATGTCATCCTTTCCACACTCTGCCCAATTTTCTAAGTGAGCAGTGCTACCCTAGAGTGGGTTGCCCAAACATTCATGACCCTGCCAAAGGATGCTGCAGTTCTGTCAACAATGCAGCAACATAAAAGTGTCCACATACAGATTTGTAACTAGATTTGCTCCCAGTTTGTTAAACTTGCACATGTTGCCACTCCTCTGTCACCACGGGACTAGAAGTGATATCTGTAGGTTTTGACAGCAATATTTTATGCTAGTGTGTATTTACCCAACCCCTCTGCACAAACAGGATGTGACACAAGATCAATTTTTATAACTGGAGTTTAACAGGTTTGAATTCAATTTTCCTTCTCCTAGTTGCCATACAAAGGTTAAAGAGCCCAGTCTGTCCTACAATTCACACATAGCTGAGTTCACATTTTTCCCAAGGGTATTAAAACTATGTGAAATGCAAACAGTCTCATCCTCAATTTGAAAACGAGCCACCATGTCCATTTTCTACAAAACCCATTACACCATAGCACCTGTTAAGATATGCATGACACCCTCTTTTTCCTCCAAAATCTTCAATATCAAGGGATGAGGCAAAGCAAGATGGTTTGAATAATTATAGAGGCCACATGTCTTATTGTTGCAGGTGGCAATCATTTTATTAAGAAAAAAAATTACTATTGTCATAGAGCAATATTATTATTCTCGAGAGGGGGGGGGGGCTGATAATTTTAAACTGCACAAAGTTTTTAGAAAAATCAATAACTTTGAATATAATAGATCAAAACTGAATATGGAATATAGCAAATTCACTAAGTACCTCTTTCTTAGAAAATATATAAATATTCAGTAGGGTGAATAATTCTGCCACCAACTATATATATATATATATATATATATATATATATATATATATACAAGAAGAGAGTTGGAAAGGCTTGCAGAAGATTCCAAAGCCATCTGGAAACTGTTCTTGAAACCAATGGTAATTCTTCTGAATAAATTTTATCTATAGCATTTCAAGATATTTTCATGTAATTTTGGTTAATATATTTGATAAAGGGAGATGTCAGTGTTATTTTTATTTTGCTGTAATTTAATTACCTACTTCCTGTAACACACACACACCCTGACCTTTTTAAATTATGTTCGACACCAGGTGCAGTTGTGCATGTTTTAGTAGAACTAACTGTTAAAATAAAGTGAACCTGTTTTAGTAGAACTAACTGTTAAAGTAAAGTGAACCTGTTTTAGTAGAACTAACTGTTAAAATGAAGTGAACCTGTTTTAGTAGAACTAACTGTTAAAATGAAGTGAACCTGTTTTAGAACTGTTAAAATGAAGTGAACCTGTTTTAGTAGAACTAACTGTTAAAATGAAGTGAACCTGTTTTAGTAGAACTAACTGTTAAAAAAGTGAACCTGTTTTAGTAGAACTAACTGTTAAAATAAAGTGAACCTGTTAAAATAAAGTGAACCTGTTTTAGTAGAACTAACTGTTAAAATGAAAGTGAACCTGTTTTTAGTAGAACTGTTAAAATGAAGTGAACTGTTTTAGTAGAACTAACTGTTAAAATAAAGTGAACCAGTTTTAGTAGTGAACGTTTTAGTAGAACTAACTGTTAAAATAAAGTGAACCTGTTTTAGTAGAACTAACTGTTAAAATAAAGTGAACCTGTTTTAGTAGAACTGTTAAAATGAAGTGAACCTGTTTTAGTAGAACTGTTAAAATAAAGTGAACCTGTTTTAGTAGAACTGTTAAAATGAAGTGAACCTGTTTTAGTAGAACTGTTAAAATAAAGTGAACCTGTTTTAGTAGAACTGATAAAATGAAGTGAACCTGTTTTAGTAGAACTGTTAAAATGAAGTGAACCTGTTTTAGTAGAACTAACTGTTAAAATAAAGTGAACCTCGCTTGTGGTTGATGATGATATATATAAGTTTCTTAATAAGAGACTTGAATATATTTAAATTGCAAGCTCATAAAAATTTAACTTACTAAAAGGCCACTGAAGGCAGCTCAAAGTATTTTCTATTCATATTTATATAACTAGTCAAATTACAATAGCAATGAGACACCAAACTTAAAAAAAACAGTTACTAAAGCCATCTGATCTCAAAATTATTAAAAACTAAACATTTTTCTTTGGTTTAGTTTGGAATGCACCATTTTGCCCGTTTAATTTTAAAATCTTTCTTAAAGTTAATTATGATGAATAATCAATAATTATGTCAATTCAATTCAAAACTGAAAACAAAAACAAAAAAAGAGAAAAAGAAAAAGAAATAATGATACCATTAAAATAAAGGTTTTATCATTTTGTGAAGCAATTCATAACCTTTTCATTTCTTTTTTTATTCAATGTTGATACGATTTTCTTTTCAAATTTTAATTACAAGATTATTTAATTAGATTATTTACAAAACTTTAAGACTGAAAAATTCTAAAACTTTTAGAAGATTGGTTAGAACAGAAACTTGAAATTGAAAAAAAAAAATCTACACTTGGAGTTACCTCCCTTGGTCAAGTCATTATTAGAGTTAATGGAAACGTAGACCTCAATCACGATATTATTAAGTTGGAAGATGATTTGAAAATTGATTCAAGTTCAAGCATTTTAACAATATTGTACTAATAAAAATCTCACATTAATATGATGTTTTTGCTATTGAAGTAACAGACATATAAAAATTAGAGCTTATAGATTTCTGACAGAATATCATATCAATTCCAATAAGAAAAAATGTAAGAAGAATTCCCATTCAGAAAATCCCCCTCCTCTCAAACTATATTTCTGATAGATATTAATGGATGTTTTTAAAAAAAATTCAAATGTAAAGAGATATACTTTCTGTAATAGACAATAAAGAATTTATTCAAGTTTATAATAATAATGAATTTGCAACAAAATTTGGGACTGATTAAAGTAAGAATTTTTTTCTAGTATGAAAAAAAATTGGGTAGAATTGTCATAATTTGTGATTATACAATCATCAAATTACACAATACCACAATTAAAAGAAATTATTTAAAAATATAATAAAGCCTAAACTTGACTCTCTATCATATTGCTCTAATTTTGTTTGTATGTTACTGTAACATAACAAAAATAACACAGGATTTTTGTTAGCAATAGTTTTAAAAATAATAAAGCAATTTCCAATCCAATTTGCAACTTGTGTGAGGTCTGCATTTGTGTTTGATCAGGATTTTCAAGTCGATCTAATATTCGTCTGAATTTTTTAGATGACGCTTGATAATTTGTATTATTTAGATTTTTTGTATTTTGGGTGATGTGCCCTATGGCATTCTTCAGGTATTTCTTGCCAAACTCAGTAATTTTCTTGTTGGAATTAGGAGCCTTCATAGAATTTCAAATCAAACGCTTTAAGAGTTGAGTTAATACAGTTTTAAGTGAAAATCATCTGGAGGTTGCAAGTTCAATCCTGATTACAGGTGAAAATAACAGAGCTAAACACTTGTGCCCAGTCATGATTAATAGAATGAAAACAATCTACCCCAATGGATTAAATAAAGGGTTTGGTTTAAAGTTCCATAAAGGTTCCCAATTCTGACAAGAAGGTTCCTGAGTTTGACAAGAAACACCTGAAGAAAGCAGGTGGGCCCATTAGCTGAAATGCTGTGTATATAATAATAAAAATGAGGACAACAAAAATCTAAATAATTCATGTGATAGTCTAAAATAAATATTCCCTAAAATGGGATAATAGGATTTCTGCATTTGGTTATAAATTAACAAAAATAGAATGACTTGTGTTAAGGCTAAGATATTTAGAAATCAGTGAAAGGAAATGTAAAAAATCTTACCTGAAGCCAATAATAGGAAAATCTTTACATATATTACATTTGGCTTGGTGTTTGGCTGTCTCAGCTGCTGCTAACCGATGTAAAACGGGTAACCACACCATAGACTGGGGCTCAAGACGCATCCAGTCAACAAACTGAGTGGCTTGGATTTCTGGACGGCCACCAGCCTGAAAATAATTAAAAGAAAAACATAAAAAATATAATAAAATCATACAATGTTACAATATTTAGTTTAGGATTAACTAAATTTTTTACAAATTTTCAAACTTAACCTGTAATTCATTGGAACATTTTTCATCAGTAGTCATTTTAGTTTATTTTTAAACAAAAGTTTAATCAACAATATATCGCACCAAATCAATTGATATATACATTTTGGGAGAAATTTATTTTCAGTTTTAAAGGAAAAACCTTGAATCTGAGATGAAATTAGGGGATGATTAAGTGTTTAATCATTATCTTTGGTCATAAAAAAAGAATTAAAATATATTCTATCTCACAGATGATAATTGTTATTTCTTACTCATTATCTTTATAATACATCATTTTGTTACAAACGATTTGTATTAAACATTTTTAATAATGATTTTTAAAACAAAATAATCAAAGAAAAACATTTTTAAAACTAAAAATATATATGAAAATGAGTAATAAACATTACTCTCAAGGTGAGTAATTACGAACTTGAAGATAAAAGTTACCTCCCCTCCATTTCGTACTTAAACCTATGATGTATAGTTAGAATGTTTTAAAATAATTGTACTCGTGTATTTTATTGTACAATTCACCAATCTGTTTATTTTTTTAACAAATAGATAACGTGAATTTATGAGAGTAACAGCTAATTTATTTTATTTATAAAAATCCTTTTAATTTTGAATTCGTTGTTCCTTGTAAACAGAAAAATGTTTTTGTAACACTGAAACTTTTCTCAGAATGAGATTAGTATGTAAAATTAAATTGTCTACCAGAATGACCATTTAATTTTTTAATGTGAACAATTACATAAAGTGAATTTTTAATAAAATTACATTCACAAATATCAACTAAAGTATGATTGCTAGAATATGCAGTTATCTGCAAGGTCATCAAACAGGAATATATTAAAGGTTTCATAGTGTAAACAAAATAGATCAATTTATCAGGAACATCTAAAAATAGTTGAATGCTTAGAAACAATTCTGAGATAAATTATTATTATTATTTAATAATTATTTGGACTAGTATCCACATCCTTGTTATTTTTATCACATTATTTCAGTCAATATATTTTTCACCTTCCCTCATGTCTTGTTACATAAAGTAATCCTTGAGTGTCAGTCAATATCATATATATATTACTAAAATACTCTTTCTCTTTCCCTCTCTCTCTCTCTTATATATATATATATATATATATATATATATATATATATATGTGTGTGTGTGTGTGTGTGTGTGTGTGTGTGTGTCATCACGGTGAGACTTTTTCTTAGAGAATAAAAAATTTCTAGTTCAATTTACAATTGAATGATAAATTAGTGGGGTCTGCAATTGAGCTGAATGTCATTTTTTAAATCATTCAAATCTTTGATTTAATGGAGGTAAATATGAAATACTAATTAGATTCCTTTATTTCTCCCTAAATAGAAGCATCAATTATCATTATGTTACAATTTTAATGGGTTCACAAGTTGTATATTTTAAATTTTTACCTCTCTACACTTGGAATAATAAAATAAATCTAAGTGTTAAAGTTTCTGGCTGACCTCCCCCCCACCCAAAAAAAAGATGGGTCAATTTGAAAAGCCCAGTTATCTGTTACAAAGGCCTATATATATATATATATATATATATATATATATATATACACACACACACATATATATATATATATATATATATATATATATATATATATATATATATCAATGTCCACAAAGAATGTACATAGTCTTCAACACCACTTTTATTATCAACCTAAGATATAGAAGTTCTAAATACATATTCCTATTCAATCATTTAAAAATAGTTTTCATATGGTATTAATCTCTATACGCAGCTCATATTATTTTTGGTAAACATATGTGCTGTCTCCTCCAACCTACGCTTTTTCCACTATAATTCTTTCATATTTTGACCTAATTTCAGAAGAATTGATATGCTCACTTTTCTTAACAGAGTTTGCCATATCTAATTTAAATGATTTCACCTTGGGTTATAGTTTTCAATATCCATGCAGTTTTTAGGGAGTTAATTGGTTTATCTTATAGATTCATCATAATTTCATTTCTTAGTCATATAGAAGTTTGAACTTTATGAGACAGTTGTGAAGTGTTGCTGTTAAAAACAAACTTGATTATTATACTGACCAAAAATTATTTTTAATAACTTCTTGTGTAAGGTAAAGTTATATCTGCTTTATGTTTGGTATTCTTCTAATTTGTCTCTTTCCAGTATTACATACATCAGTAGCTGGTTATTATTTCTTTAGAAGGTGTTGCATGAATCGATTCATACTATTTTTTCTTTTCATAAAATGAATAGTTAAAATCAAAAGTTAAGTACAATTTAGTGTGTTGATGATAACAGTAACCCTATAGCCAAATCTTCCTTTTGCTTATTATATTATATATATATATATATATATATATCACAGATTGAAATAGGAAATGTGTAGCATGTATAGAGATCATTGACATTTCTATGAGGTGGTTTACTGGGATGCTGCTATATTTCTCTCAAGATGGATCTGCTGTTTTTTCCCCTTTCTCTCTCTCTCTCTCTCACCAATGACAAAGCCTCATCTATTGGAATTTTAATGAACTGGTTCATAACATTCAGGCTTATCATTTAGGATGAGCACTTTGATTAATTCTACAAAGTGGGCTGATTTCTTTCTTTTTTTTTTTTTTTTTTGTAGATATGCTGGTGAGTTAGCAGGTCAATTATATCAATCAGGAATTGGCTCAATAAATGGCAATGGACTATTGTATTATATTGGAATATTTTCTTTATGAATCTTTGAAAGGGTTTGCATTAATTTTACCTTATTGTGATATTGGATTAATTGCTTTGATATTAGAGAAATAATATTTGTTCTTTATCAAGATCTAGGACAGTTTCCTTTCATTTGTAATCAGATTTTTTT
The DNA here is from genome assembly GCA_023376005.1 of Doryteuthis pealeii. Lineage (NCBI taxonomy): Eukaryota > Metazoa > Mollusca > Cephalopoda > Myopsida > Loliginidae > Doryteuthis > Doryteuthis pealeii. The sequence goes on along the minus strand of CM042159.1, from coordinate 78,122,670 downwards.
TTTGTGTGTGTGTGGGGGGTTATAGTTTGCTCTAGTTACTAATCTTGGTTAGGTTTCGTAGTTTAGTTAAGTATTCCAATTTGACTGTTAGTAGGATCACTAAATCCATCCCATTACTGAGGATCTATGTTTACTTAGTATTATTTACTTTAGAAGGTTTGTTATATTTCTGGTTGCTTCTCATTTTCTTTTGATATATTTTTAGAAAATGCCTCAGTTGAAACTATTGTATCTATAAAGGATATTCTCTTGAGATTCCTCAGATATACCAAATTGTTGACAACTATTGTAATAAGTTGATGCCAAATTGTTTTGTGTGTGTGTGTGTGTGTGTGTGTGTTTTACATGTGCTTATCAACATGGAAAATGAAATTGTTGAGTTAAAGTTAAAATTCTGACTGAAGCTGCTTATATTTAATGACCTTGTGAAAGGCATGAATCCAATTCTCCCCGTGTCCCTAGCTAAAAAATAGTTGGGCTAATTAGGTTTTCTAATCATAGGGGTGGGAAACCAACGACTACTCTGAATTCAAACCATGAATGGCAATGGGAAAACCACTCCCCCATTTCTCCTAATAAGAGTCATGATAATTCACAGTTTATTGATAAAGGAAGCTGTGAAGAGTCATGATTAACCAAATTCTGAAAGAGGAAATGGTAATTTCCATTCAGTTTTATTGATGTGTGAAATTTTGAGTTTTTTAAAAAATTCAATTCAGTCATTTTTGTTGTTTTATTTCTATTTTATCATAATTTGAGGTTACAGAGGTTAGAAAGAATTTTTTTGTCTCCATAAGATTTGATTGTAATAAATACAAACAAGAATTACTCTCTTTTTTTTCTTACTCATCCTAATTTACATTTCTTCTGACTTTCAAGCAATTTTTTAAAATCTTACATTATTTATTCACAATTTAATAATATTTATTACAATAATTAAAAAGGATTTTCAGATGCAATAAACACGTAAGGTAACCAAAACATTGAAAACAACAAAAATCAGAATACTAGTTCAACAGCAGTAGGATAAACATTTCTTAAAGATAAAGATGGCTATATTAAAACATTGAAGTTCAAATTATTTTAAAGTGAAAGATTTATAAATTTTCAAATGGATTTAGTGAAGTTGGCTCAATTAGTCAAAATTATAGCAGAATCATTTCAATGTTATATTGGAAGATGACTAGGATATATATATATATATATATATATATATATATATAATAGTCCTATGATAAGTACATTACTGATATTAAACCATAATTCAACCCACACAAAAAATAAATAAATAAAATAAAAATAAAAAACTAAGATAAAAGAAAATCAAAGAAACTTGATGAATGTCCTGTTATTATATATTATCATGAATCTGCCAAAAATAGTTTCTTATCCTTCTAGCAGAAAAGCTTATTAAAAACCTTTTTTATAGCTTGATACAATACTTTAGTAATAATTTAACCAATTTTTTTTGTTTGTTTATGTATTTTTTTTTTTAATCCTCCCTTATTTTTTACCCTCTGAATAATAGTGAGTCATTGTCTGCAGATGCAATAAAAGTGACTTTTTTTTTTTTTTTAATTTTTTTTTTTAGAGGAAATTGATTTTAAATTCCTGGTTCTTCATGAAAAGTGTGAAAATTAACACCTCATAAAATGCATTTGGCAATTCATATTGGCAAGAAAAGATTCACAATTATTTGATCATTATTCAAACCCAACAATAAAAGAAACTCTTCTATAGAGATTTGCATTATTGAGATGAAATCAATATTATTAGATTCTTTTATAATAATATACTTATACTTATCATACACATGCACACACGCATATGAATGCTTACATTCATATGCGTGTGTGCATGTGTATGATGAATTGAACAAACAAATCAATTCATTTTTCCATTTATAAATATTGTGCAAAACAATTTAATAAGAGAAAATGATAAACTGACAAAATGGCTTCAAACTGATTGCTGACTGCTTTTATAATTTTCTGTGAATTCCAATAAAATAAACATAAATTCAAATTTTCTAATGTCTTATCATTAGTCATATTTCCTTTGGATGAGCAAGAAATATTCAAAGAGGAAATAATTCTTACAAATCTTTTTCATAATAATTATGATACTGAAGCAACATGCACAAATTCATATATGGATACAACTAATAGCTTTTACACACACAACCACAACCACTATACAAGCTCATACATAATTACTGAAGAGAATTTTCATAAAAAGAATATACAATGAAATAATATATAAATACATTAAAATACAAGTAGATAAAGTAAATAGAATAATAACAAATGATAAAAATGTTTTATATGATTTAAGATACATAAACTTTATTTATTTCTTTGTTTTTAATGGCATATTAACCTTGATAAGTTCTTTAATGCCAAAGCCATTCTTGGAGAAGAACAGTAGTGGTACTATTTTATTCATAGCTGAGGAGTTCATATCTTTCCCAAGGGTATTAGTTTGAAAGTGAACATAATAGTGTAACTAGAATGTAAACTTTTTTACATTAATGTCACTGTCCAGCATAGCCCCCACCCCCCATACATAAACTACATTATCACACACACACACCACATCTTGATAGAATGAAAAAGAATTTGAAAAAGAAAGGTTTATATTTAGGGTTCAATTTTATATCTGATAATCATTACAAGATTTGAAAATAATAGTTTATTAAAAGTCACACAGGATTTTAATAAATCTTAAAATTTCATGTTGAAAACAGTCATTCACCAAATATCATTTTTGTTTAGTTTGATTTCTTTCTTTAATGGCACATCAACTTCTTGTGAGTTATTTAATGCAGAAATTTGATTCATTTCTAAAAGTTTGATTAACTATATTTTTAATGTATCATTGCACTTTTTCATTTGTCTATAGTCATTTATTTGCACATAGTTATATATCTAATAATTTATACACAAATGGTTTAAAGCAGAGATTCTCAAAGGGGGTGCTAGCACCCCCAAGGGGCACTGTGAACTCTCAAGGTGGTGGTAAATTTACAGGGACACTAAAGGGGGCTTAGGTTTTAAGTGGCACTACTATTCTGTGAGAGAGAGATTTCTAGTATTAGGGTTAAGAGTAGAGAAAGCAAAGGATAGAAAGGTATTCAAGAAAAATGCTCCCTATGGGTTGTGTTGGGTATCTCAACAAGTATTATGAAATATGTGAGAAAGAGAAAGAAAGGAAAAAGGAAGAAAGCTGGATGGTAGTGGAAGTAGCTAAACAGTTTTTTATTTTATTGCTACAACACTTCCTTCTTATTCAGCTAAAATATTTGACTAAACAATAAATCTTTTGTGACAGAATTTTCAAACATTTTAACTCTCTGCTTCCTTTTCAAATTTAATCATTCAGTCAGTTTGAGGTTTGAAACAGAAGAATACACATTGGAAGTCAAATTTATTAGTTATCATTTTTTAATCCTTGAGAATGAGTGACCAAAAAAGGTGTCATCAATACTCAAATGAATACTTGAAATATGGTGTTATTCCATTGATAAATAATGAACATTTATCACAATGTTTAATATGAAGAAATGAAATCTTCAAGAATGATTGAACACTTAGATACAAATCATCTGGACAAATCAAAGAAGAATAAAAGCAATTTCAATGATCTAAAACACAAATTTCAAAACCAATCTACACTCAGAGGAATATTTAAAAATGAAGAACAATTTGATTGAGATAGGGCTAATCACCTCGTACAAATTTCAAAGCTTACTGCCAAATTGTTGAAATCTCAATAGAGGAGAAATGTTCATTCTACCAGCAGTGGAAGACATTTTTAATATTATGATGACAGATACACATGATATATCTGTTATATTCTAAGTCAATTTCACCATGGATAATGACTCCTTGTCAAGGACCAAAAAGGAAGACAGTACCCATTTATACTGAAAACAAGCTAACTGCTTACTCTATTGACGCAAAATGGGGGAAGGTCATGTGACTACCTTTGACCAATTGGAAGGCACCACAAGCAATACCCCTGAAGCATATAAATACATTGATAATCGGATTTCTCTCTCTTTCTTGACAACTAGTTGCTGGGTATAACGGCATGGCAAACATAGCATACTCTATCACATTAGTGGCAGTTAGCTAAACACAGCAACAAATGTAGTATACTTCTACCATGTTAGCAACAGTTAGTTAAACAGGCCAGTAGAGTCACAAAACCATCCATGGAAGTCCTCATGCAGCACAGCAATTCTGCATGTGGCAATCCTTATTTTTGTGGCAAATTTAATATAAATTTTATAGCATTTAAATGATTAAATTTTTTGAGTATATTTAAGAAAAACACATTTTAAAAATTTTTTTATAAATTTATATGAAAATTTAATTTCTATTTACTTTACAATAAATGTGAATGTGGTATTTTAGCAATGTAGAAATAAATTATTTACCTTTTCGAAACAACTACGGATACTAGGTTCAATGTTGCTTCCTCCAAAAGATGCAATTTCTCCCAGCTGACGAGGAATTTGTATACAGTCATGAATTAGGAGTCCAAGCTTCCGTTGGTCAGCAAAGCCGTTTGCATCAGCATCAAACGGAATAAATCTTTTAATAAACAAAAGAAAAAAAAAGAAAGAAAAAATCATTCTTAGAAGTAAAAGAGTAAATAAATAAAATTAAACCAAAAAATCAATTCCTTAATTGTTGTTGTGGGTCACATGGGCAGTTTGAGTCTAGAGTAAATCAGTGAAGGACTTTGCACACAGAGAAAGAGGCTCAACAGCCATGCTAAGGTCCTGAGCAGTTTGAGGAAATTTGCCAGCAGGGTGAGCTAGACAGAGTGAAGTAGAGTACTGGCAAATGCCTAAATTTCATCTTCCATCCATATTGATAGAGCTAAGGTCTGCTTGGCTTGAAAAGGTAGGTGTCACACGTGCACTCCCTCCCTCAGGATTGTAAAACAAGACAACCACACAGCTTTATTCTCAGATTTGTCTTGTTTCTTTCCTGTTGTGAACTGACCTGTAGGTTCTACCAACAATTAAAACTAACATCTTTTTTAAAAAACAAAACAATGTGGGTAGAAGATCGGCTGTTGAGACTGGATGGGATGCAATCTTCAGCCATTCAGTCTCACTACCTGGATGGGATGCAAATTGGTACTACCACAGAAGGAATCAAAACCAAAATATATATGCAAAGAGGTGCAATTATGACAGTCAGGTCTTTTAATTGTCAGTTTAGTTCCAGAGGAATATCTCCCTAGTTTGCTAGCTAGGGATAACGTCAGGTCAATCCATGAAGCCTGAGGCATTCCAAAATTAAGATGCCAACAAAGACAACCATTTTTATCTCTACCCACATTAATACACATTAGAGGCGTGATATCAAACTTGACTTTGTGTTGAATCTGCTTTTAATGAATAGGTGGATAAATATCAGGATTTACTTGAAGTATAGAGGAACAGTCAGTAGTTAATATACAAATTTCATGTTTGTAAAATATTGTAAGATTTTATAAGCATAAAGAGTATTCTTTGTGATAAAGATGAAATCTCAGAACTTGTTATAAATCTGCTCTGTAATGATATTGCTTTCCTTTTTTCCTTTTTTAGAATCATTTATACAAAAATACCCCCCCCCAAAAAAAAGCAACAAAACTTTTTGTTTTTATTCAAAATAAAGGAAACTATTTTCAAACCAAGCACAATCTTGCATGATAAAAACAAACAAAGAAACATTAAAATATAAACAAAATAAATCTATGTAAACATCCATAATCAATCTTTTCTTTTTGTAGAGATGAGCATAGACTTCATTGATTTATAAATGGTTAACAAGACAAATATATTCTCAATACCCTAACTAATACTGAAATCTTATCCAAGTTTTTATATAATAAAATTTAAAGAACCAATGACTTTTAATAAAAGATGTCTTAGCCATGCTTTAGTAGAAATCAATATTGGAAGAATGCCCAATTTCACATAAAATACCAATTCACTTTCATTTAATTCTAACAAAGAATATATATATATATAATATATTATATATTACATTGTTAAATTTTGCAGAAGGAAGTAATAAGATATTGTAATCTCTAAAACAAAATCAATTGCATATTATCTTTTTTATTACAACGATATTGTCCTCTTAAATGTGCTTTTGTTAGCAAAATCACTACCAATTTTGAAAGACAAAACACGCTTTTCCCAGTTCGTGCTCTTGGAAAGAAGAAAAAAAAACAAAACAATAAATAATTTTCAGAATTCAAATTATCAAATAAATAGAAGCAAATATATGAATCATTTCTCATAATATCAAAGTTTTATTTTTTGTTAGATGTTTTGTTTTTGGTTAAAGCTTAAAAGAAAAGCACGTTCCACAAATCGGTGTTTGATTTGCACAAAGAGTAAAACTTTAAAATCGATTAATTGATATAAGTAATGGCAAATAAAAATTAAATAATTAGTAATTTGTTTACAGCAAACTCGTTAATGTTAAGTTATTCTTATAGAGAAAGGAATCTCCTCATAAGGAATCAGTATGTGTGCCAAACAGATCCACTGAAAAAAACCTAAAACTTGCTGCAATATATACTCAGAAATGCATTTTTAAATTAAAATTATAAAATTCTCATCATCATGTGTTTAAAAACTGCCTTCAAGCTTATGTCAAGTTTAATTCTATTTATAAATTTATATTATAATAAAGGCAAATAATTAAATAAATATGGGGAAGGACACTATGATTAACATTAAATAAAGATTAATTAGAAAAAGAAATGAGAATTATTTACTGATGATGTTACACTACTTGTTAGACCATTAATTGAGGGAATAGCACAAATGGATCTAAATGAATTGTTATATTGGGAAAATATTATGGAAATTAAAATTTAACACAGGGAAAAATGTAAAAGTATTACATTCTAGATTCCAAAACATTAAAAGTTGAATATAAATTAAGCAACAGGAATCAAATAAGCAAATGAGGAATGCAATCTAGGAGGTTCGCTTTGATGATACTTTTACAAGTTGCCAATAGATTTTGTCATGAGACAAATGAATGGTGGTTGGAGTGAGCTTAGAATTCTATTCAAGAGAGGAAATATTTTTAAAAAATATACACAACCTCATATAGAATATTATACTCAGGTCTGGGCCTTCAGTGTCTAGACATTAATTGATGTAATATTGAAATTAGAGGTTCATACAAAGAGAAGTGGCAAAAGTATAAAAAAGAGTAACAAGGATTCAAGTTACGGGAGAGATTAGAGGAATTAGCTTCAACTACTTAATTAGCATAAAGTAGTAAACATACATAATATCTAGAATTAATGAGAAGACTGAGTTAGTAGCAACATGTAGATGTATATAACAATGTTACAATGTTATTGAAAATCAGCATTAACTCTTGGATATTTATCTGTAGTTCAGTGCATAATCATTCATTTGAATGTAGTATTATCAGATAAATAGGAAAACTTTACTAATTTTTTTATGATAATTACACAGCTTTTATAGATAATATTATATTATCAATCTTCTCTCAATAACACATGGAAGATAATATTCTTTATAAATAATTTCCAAAATCTCTAAATTTGTATAAAAAATAAAATTATATAATTCAAAAAAATTATTAAGATTAAAAAGTCAATAATTTAAATTGATGTCTAAGGAACAAACTATAAGTAAATTATAAAAAGTAATAAAATATTCTCAAATTATATAGAGCTAATATAGCTATTATGAAAATAGATGCAATAGTACTCAACTTTGATTATATCTTCGTGACGTTTAAAAAATTCTCATTCCAGATATGAATACTTAAGAAGAAATAAACAAAGTTTACTTATGTTTTTAATTTATTCATATTCTTTGAATATTTTAACAATACCTCAATGCATAATGTAATATAAGATTTATAGTTTATTAAGTATCATATATCTAGATTGTTTTTAACTATGGAAAATAGAGAATCTAAATTCTATGTAGACTTTAGTGGTTTCTTGTCATAAGACTTTGTAGATATTATTAGAGGAGAACATATAGAGAGCTCAGTGATTATGTAAGTGTGGAATGTTCTCAACTTTGTAGAGCATTATTATTAGGTACACCTAGTAAAAGAGCATAAGATATTTACTGTTTTTAGTCAATTCATATGGAGAGTTACTATATTCCCCAGTAAATTATACTTGAGACTACAATCATAACATTCAGAATGTAAGTCATCACTCAACACAGATCACACGACGAGGGACATTCGAGTAGTTGTAAACCACACCAGCATTCCTGATATGAAATTTTCTGTGGAAGTTACCATCCTTCCTGTATTACTCCCCTACCACTACTATCCACTACTTAAATTTTTGCCGAACTCTGTTATATCTAACTACTACAGCTTCCTGACTTGATACTTGGAATATAGTTACCAACAGTATCTCACGAAGGTTACTAATATCTAGAATCACCATAGCCAAGCTACATAGATGGCATTCAGATTACATTCGAATCGCATAAGTAACTGGTAGCGACATTTATATGTTCTGTGCTTGACTATCACAGCATTCATCTGTGAGGAATATGTTTAGGTATTAAGATGCATATTAGACTCAGAACAGAATCTTCTGACCCTAGGTAATATGACCCCCTTACGCCACTAAAAAATAATCGCAAGGAATCAGAACCCCCCCATAACATCATCAGGACACAAGATGATCATCTTTAATTCTATATAGCATAAAGAAAAAATTCTGTCCATAATATATAATATATATATTATATTATATGGAAAGCATTTTTCTTAATGCATGACATCATGAGAGGACAAGACGGCACACAAAATATCTTGAAAGAGCTGTGTGTGTGTGTGTGTGTAATATAATATATATATATATTAATACAACACACACAGGCCAAGAAAAAACCCAAAAACACCAAAAATGTCATAATAATGTCTTTTCCATTCTACAGTGTAAGCAATAAGGATGGGATTTACCTTGCTATCAGTATTCTCTCAAGACATGGTGCATCTTATTGCAATTCTGTTTCAGACAAAATTGTTCTATCAAAACATACTCATTTCTCTCTCTCTCTCTCTCTCTATATACAAGAAGTGATGGTCTGGTGAAGACATGTGTAATACATTTTTTATATTAAAATTATTACACTTTAAGATAACACCCATTATCTCAGGTGAAGATCTTAGTTATTGACATTTTGTTGTGTTTTGGTGTTTTTCTTGCTGTGGTGTCGTTTGTATGTTATATAATCATATATATATATATACACACACACACACACACACTCTTCAGAATTTTTGTGCTGCCTCGTTTGCTCCTCTCATGATGTAGTGCATTAAGAAAATGCTTTCCATATCATATCAATATATATATTATATATATATGACAGAATTTGCTTTAATGCATTATAGAAATTAAAATGACATCTTGTGTCTGATGGTTTTTGTTTGTGTCTTTTTGTGTTGTTTTTTGTTTTTGTTTAGTGGGGGGGGGTCAGCCTTTCAAGTCTTTCGGGCCTAATTTCTAATTCAGTGGAATCTGTTGAATAGTGCCCAAAATATTCCTCACCCAAGTACTTTCAGCACTGAAGTGCCTTTTAGGGTTGGATCGTATATTGAAATGTGCTCTTGGTTCTATTTAAACACAGAATGTGGTCTAAACAATCCAGTAGTAGTGGAGTACAGTAGGAGGTTGGAAACTCACAGGAATTATATGGAATGGTGGTGGGACCGAGCTGGTCCTCCTTGTTTATACTCTGTGTGATGTGTGTGTGTGTAATCACTATAAAGCTACATATATTTTTACTAGGTGAAATATACCTCCACTTGAAAAATCATCTATGGCCTTATGTCTATAATATTCAACAGTATGAGAACATATGCATCCTGTATCTAGTCTTTTTCTAGTAACCTTCATATCTATGTACCTGCTATTACAAGATTTTAGATTTTGCATTGAAAATTCAAAATTGAAATTAAACTAGAAGAATATTTATTCTATCTTTTGGTGTGTGTTATGCTTGATATATAGCTTGTTCTTAGTAAAGCTTTAATGAGATTTATCTTGACTTACTAAGTTGGCCTTCATTTTATAACTTTTTTCTTAATAATTTTGAATTTTTTTTTTTTTTAGATCACTGATTTGATCAATTTTAAAGAAATATTAACATTAGTTATGGATATTCGTTAAAAGTCGTGGAGATATATTAAAATAAATTTCTATTTATTGATAATCACTCATCAATGATGATTATCACTACCTACAGATAAAATATCCAAGAGTTATCTGATTCACATAAATTTGTTAACATTGTTATAATCTACTTTGCACTCATCATCCTTCCTCATTAGATTCTGAATATTTATAGTTATATTATCTTATCTTAATTAGTAGTGATGTAAATTCGTCTAATCTCTCCTGTAACTGTAATCTTTACTCACTTTTATTACTTTAGCCACTTCTTCTCTTGTATGCCTCTAAGTTCAATACATTACAATTTCCAATTTACATGTCTAGACACTTGAAGCCCAGACCTGTAACATATTCTATATGAGGGTTTTGTTGAATTTTAAAACAATATTCTGCCTCTCTTGAGTAGAATTCTAACACCAACAACACAGTCCATTTAGTCCTCCAATAGCAGCAAATATGATTGGCAAACTTTAAAGTATCATCAATCGGAACCTAGTGCATTCCTCATTGATTATATTGATTTTTTCCCTGTTGCCTTAATATTATATTCAACTTAATGTTTTGTTAATCTAATATGAAATATACTTAATTATTTCTGTGTTAAATTTTAATATCCATTATATCTTCCATTATATTCATTTAGATACCTTTGTGTATTCTTCAATTAATGTCTACACGTTAGATTAACATCATCAGTAAATAAATTCTATTTCTTGTCAATTATCTTTACATGTAATGTTCAATCATAGTGTCCTTCCCATATTTATATTAATTATTTGCATTATTAGAACTATAAAATATGTTTATACAAATAGAATTAAATGACTAAAGCTGAAGGCAGTTTATTAAACACATGATGATGAAGAAATTTTATAATTATTTTTAAAAATGCATTTACGATATAGTATTCCAGCAACTTTTTTAGTTTGTTTTTTCAGTGAGATCTGTTTTGGCCACATACTGATCTTATTGACGGAGATTCTTCTCTAATAAGAATAACTAAACATTAAAACAGAGTTGCTGTAAACAAATTATCTAATTTATCTTTATTTTATCAATTACTTTATAATTCATATCTATCGATTTTTTAAAGTTTTACTCTTTGTGCAAACAAACAACCTGATTTGTAGAATCGTGGCTTATTTTTTAAGCTTTTAACCAAAAACAAAACATACTAGACAAAAAAGAAACTTTGATATTAGGAAATGATCATACTATTTGAATTGCTTATTATATTTGATAATTTGGAATTATGAAAATATTTATGATTTTTTTGTTTTTTTTTCTTCTTGTCATGAGCACGAACTGGAAAATGTGTTATTGTCTTCAAATTGGACGTGTGATTTTTGCAACAAAAGCACATTTAGAGGACAATATCGTTGTAAGTAAAAGATAATATGCAATTGATTTTGTTTTAGAAGAATTACATATCTTACTTTTCACTTCCTTCTGAAAATTACAATGTAAATATATTTATTATATTATATTCTTTTGTTGAATAAAGAAAGTGAATGTAGTATTTAATGTGAAATTGGATTTTCCATATTGATTGTCACTCATAAAGAGGCTACGACATCTTTTATAAAGTTCCTTGTTCCTCTTTAAATTTATTATTATAAACTTGGATATAGATTCTCAGTATTAGTTAGAGGGTATTGAGAAATAATTTGTCTTTGTATAACCATTTTATTAAATCAATGAAAGTCTCAGCTATCTCGACAAAAAGAAAGATTGATTTATGATGTTACATAGATTTATTATTTGTTTTATTAATGTTTTCTTTGTTATGTTTTATCATGCAAGATTGGCTTGGTATGAAAAATATAGGTTCCTTTGTTGAATAAAAACAAAAATTGTTGGCTTTTTTTTTGGGGGGGGTATTTGTATAAAATGATCTCTAAAAGGAAAAAAGGAAAAGCAAAACTCTAAGAGCAGATTACTATAACAAGTTTTCTGAGATTTAATCTTATATCGACAAAGAATACTCTTTTATGCTTATAAATCTTACAATATTTTCCAACATGAATTTGGATATTACTAATGACTGTTCTCTGATACTTAAGTAAATCCTGATATTTATCACCATATTCATTAAAAGCAGATTCACACAAAGTCAAGTTGATATCCGCCTCTAATGTGTAATTAATTGGGCTAATCAGAGATAAAATGGTTGTCTTTGTTGAATCTTAATTTTTGGAATGCCTCGGCTTCATGGATACCCCTGACGTTATCCTTAGCTAGCAAACTAGGGAGATTTCCCTTGCGAAGTAAGACGACAATTATAAAGACCTACTGTCATATCTGACCTCTTCTGATAATATATTTTGGTTTGATTCCTTCTGTGGTGATAACCAATTGACATCCAATTTCCAGTAGTGAGACTGATGGCTGAACTTTAGCTCCCATCCAGTACTCAAATCCGATTTTCCTACCACATTGGTTTGTTTTTAAAAAAGTAGTAGTGGTTAATTGTTGGTAGAACCTACAGGGTCAAGTTCACAACAGGAAAAGAAACAAGACATCTGAGAATAAAGCTGTAGTGGTTTGTCTTGTTTTACAATTCCTGAGGGAGGGAGTTGCACGTGTGACACACGCTTTCACAAGCCAAGCAGCGCTTAGCTCTGATCAATATGGATGGAAGATGAAATTAGGCATTTGCCAGTACTCTACCACTCTGTAGCTGCACTGCTGGCAATTTCCAAATGCTCAGGGACCTTAGCAATGGCCTGTGAGCCTGCTTTCTCTGTTGTGCCAAGTCCGTTCAGTGATTTACTCTAGACTCAAACTGCCCATGTACCCAACACAACCAATTAAGGAACTTGATTTTTTGGTTTTATTTTTATTTATTTACTCTTTTTACTTCAAGAATGAATTTTTCTTTTCCTTTTTTTTCTTTTGTTTATTCAAAATTTATTCCGTTTGATTGTGATGCAAACGGCTTTGCCTGACCAATACGACAAGCTCTGGACTCCTAATCATGACGTATACAGAAATTCCATCGTCAGCTGGGAGCAATTGCGCATCTTTGGGAGGAAGCAACAGTTGAACTAAGTATCCGTATGTTGTTCGCAAAATCGGTAAATCTAAGTTTATTTCTACATTGCTAAAATACACATTCAAACATCTATGTAACAGTAACATAGACAATTTAAATTTTTCAAATATATAATATTAATAAAAAAAGTTTTTAAAATGTGTTTTTCTTAATTATACTTCAAAAAATTAAATCATATTAAATGCTATAAAATTTATATTAAATTATCACAAAAATAAGGATTGCCACAGCAGGAATTGCTGTAGCTGCATGACGGAACACCATGGAATGGTTTTGTGCTCTACTGGCCTGTTAACCCTAAGTGGCTAACATAGTAAGACAGATATTGACTCATGTGCTGTGTTTAGCTAATAGCCAACTATGTGATTAGAAGCTATGCCTATTTTGCCAATGCCGTCCATACCAGCAATATTTGTCAAGAAAAGAGAGAGAATCCGGAATTATCAATGTATGTATATGCTTCAGGGTATTGAACTTGTGGTGCCTTCAATTGGTCAAAGCGCTTATCACATGACCTTCACCATTTTGCGTCAAGTAGAGATAAGCAGCGTTAGCTTGTGTCAGTATAAACGGGTACTGTTCCTCCTTTTTAGGTCCTTGACAACGGAGTCATTATCCATGGTGAAAATTTGACTAGAATATAACAGAATTATCATGTGTAATCTGTCATCATAATATTAAGAAATGTCTTCCACTGCTGGCATAGAATGAACATTTCTCCTCTATTAGATTTTCAACAATTGGCAGTAAGCTTTGAAATTTTTGTAACGAGCGTCGATTAGCCCTATCTCAATCAAATTGTTCTCATTTTTTTAAATATTCCTAATGAGTGATAGATTGGTTTGAAATTGTGTATTTAGATCATTGAAATTGCTTTTTATTCTTCTGTTGACTTTGTCCAGCATGATTTGTATCTAAGTGTTCGATATTCTGAAGATTTACATTTCTTCATATTATAACTTGTGATCAAATGACTTCAATTTACTTATCAATGAGAATAAACCAATATTCAAGTATTCCATAATTGAGTATTGATTGACGCCTTTCTTTTTGTCACTCTTTCTCAAGGATAAAAAATGATAACTAATAAATTGACTTAATGGTATCTCTTCGCTTTTCAAACCCAAACTGACTGAATGTTATCTAATTTTTGAAAAGGAAAAGCAGAGAGTTAAAAATGTGAAATTCTTGTCAAACAAGAATTTCATTGTTAGCTCAAATATTTAGCTGAATAAGAAGGAAGTGTTGTCACGAGCAAATAAAAAAAAACTGTTCTAGCTACTCCACTACCATCCAGTTTTCTTCCTTCTCCTTGTCTTTCTGCTATCTCCACCATATTTCATAATAATTGTTGAGCATAACCAACACAACCCATAGGGAGCTTTTTCAGATACCTTTCTATCCTGCTTCTATCTATACTCACTTAACCCAATCACTAGGAAATCTCTCATCACCTCACAGAAATATAGTGGCCACTTTACAACACCTAAGCCTCCATTTAGCATTGGTCCCCGTAAATTTTACCAGCCACCTTGAGAGCTTCAACGAGAGTGCCCCTTGGGGTGCTAAGCACACCCTTTGAGATTCTAGCCTGGTCAAGACCATTTGTGTATAATTATCAGTGATTAATAACTATGTGCAACTATAATGACTAAGACAAAATGAAAAAGTGCAAATTGGACTAACCATTAAACAATATAACGTTAATCAAACTTTTAAGAAATGAATCAGAATTTCCTGCATAACTACCTCACAAGAAGTGAGACATGTAGCCCATTAAAGAAATAACATCAAACTCAAACAAAATGATATTTGGTGAATGACTGCTTTTCAACATGAAAATTTTAAGATTTATTAAATCTGTCTGACTTTTTAATAAATAATTTTTTAAGAATCTTGTGTTAATGAATTTAATCAGAATATAAATTGAACCTAAATATTAAACCTTTCTTTTTAAATCTTTTTCATGTCTATCAAATGACTGTGGGTGTGTGTGCGTGATAATGTAGTTATAGTCAAGGGGGTGGGGCTATGCTGGACAGTGCATTAATGTCAAAAAAGTTACATTCTAGTTACACTATTTATGTTCCTTTCAAACTAATACCCTTGGGAAGATATTGAATTCCTAGCTATGAATAAATAGTTACATTACTGTTCTTCTCCGAAAGAATGCTTTGGCATTTAAAGGAGTTATCAAGGTTAATATGCCCATTAAAAAACAAAAGAAATATAAAGTTTATGTATCCTTAAATCATATAAAACAATTTTTATATTTTATTATTACTATTATTACTCTACTTGTATTTTAATGTATTTATATATTTCATTCATTGTCATATTCTTTTATGAAATTCATCTTCAGTAATTATGTATGAGCTTGTATGTGTCTAGTGGGTTGATGTGTGTAAAAGCATAGTTGATCCATATTGAATTTGTGGCATGTTAGCTTCAGATCATAATTATTATGAAAAAGATTGTGTAAGAATCATATATTTCCTCTTTGAAATTTCATTGCTACATCCAAAGAATATGACTAATGATAAGACATTAGAAAATTTGAAATTTCATGTTGATTTTATTGGATTCACAGAAATTATAAAGCACGTCAGGCCAATCACGTTTGAAGCCATTTTGTTCAGTTTATATTTTCTCTTATAAATTCAGTTTTGCACAATATTATAAATGGAAAAAATGAATTGATTTGTTTTGTTCAATTCATCATACAACATGCACACAGCATATGAATGTAGCAATTCATATGACGTGTTGCATTGTATGATAAGATATAAGATATTATTTTAGTAAAAGAATCTAATAATACTTGATTATCATCTAATGATGCAAACTCTCTAATAGAGAGTTCTTTTATTGTGGGTTGAATATGATCAATATCGCATGTTGAACTTTTCTTGCAATATTGACATGCCAATGCCATTTTATGACGGTGTAATTTTCACACTTTTCATGAAGAACAGGAAATTTAAATCACATTCCTTCTAAAAAAAAAATCTAAAAAAAAAAAAAGTCACTTTATTGCATTGCAGACAGATTGACTCACTATCATTCAGAGGGTAAAAAATAACGAGCAGGATTAAAAAAAATACATAAACAAACAAAAAAATTGGTTAAATTATTACTAAAGTATGTATCATTCTATAAAAAAAGGTTTTTATAATTAAGCTTTTCTGCCTGAAGGATAAGAAACTTTTTGGAGATCATGATAATATATAATAACAGGACAATTCATCAAATTTCTTTTTGATTTCTGTTATCTTAGTTCTTTTTATTTTTATTGATTTATTTATTCTATTTTTTGTAGTGGGTTGAAATTCGGTTTATGATCAGGTATGTACTTATCATTTAGGACTAATAATATATATATATATACTACTACTATATAGTATCATACTCTAGTCATCTTCTCCAATATAACATTGAAATGATTCTGCATAATTGACTATTTTGAGCAACTTCACTAAAATCACATTTGAAAATTTATTAAATCTTTCACTTGTTTAAAATAATTTACTTCGATGTTTAATATATCGCATCTTTATATTTAAGAAATGTTTATCCTAATGCTGTGAACTAGTATTCTGATTTGTTGTTTTCAATGTTTGGTTACCTACGTGTTTATCTGCATCTGAAATCCTTTTTTAATTATATGTAATAAATATTAATTAAATTGTGAAATAAATAATGTAAGATTTTAAAAAATTGCTTGAAAGTCAGAAGAATGTTTTAATTAGGCATGAGTAAGGAAAAACAATTACTAAGAGTTAAATCTTTTTTGTATTCTATTAACAATAATCTTATGAGACAAAAACAATCTTTCCTCAACCTCTGTTAACCTCAAATTATGACTAAAATAGAAATAAAACAACAAAGATGACTGATTGAATTCTTTAAAACAACTCTCAAAATTTCACACCAATCATATAAAACTGAATGGAATCATAACCATTTCCTCTTTTCAGAATTTGGCATATAATATGACTCCTTCACAGCTTCATTTATCAATAACTGGTCTAGGAATTACAGACTTCGCTCATTAGGAGAACATGGATGGGGGTGAGTGGTTCTTTCCCATGCCATTCATGAGTTTTTGAATTCAGAGTAGTCGTTGGGTTCGCACCCCTCATGATTAGAAAAACCTAAATTAGCCCAACTATTTTTAGCTAGGGAACGGGGAGATGGATTCATGCCTTTCACAAGGTTCTTAAATATATCAGCTTCCAGTCAGAATTTTACTTTCACTCAACAATTCATTTTCCATATTTTAGATAAGCCCCATGTAAACACACCACACCACACACACACACACAAAAACAATTTAGCATCAACTTATTACAAATACGTTGCAACAATTTGGATATATCTGAGGAATCTCAAGAGAATATCTTATAGATACATAGTTATCACTGAGGCATTTTCTAAAAATTATATCAAAGAAAATGATGAAGCATACAACAATATAACAACTTCTTAAGTAAATATACAAAGTAAACATAGATCCTCCAGTAATGGGATGGGACTTAGTGATACCTACTACAGTCAGATTGGAATACTTAACTAAACTACGAAAACCTAACCAAGATTAGTAACTAGAGCAAAACTATAACCCCCCACACCACACAAAAACAAAAATCTGAATTTACAAAATGAAGAACCTGTCCTGATTCATTGAATAAAGGACAAATTCATTATTCTCTAAATATCAAGCAATATCCAAAATATCACAATCAAAGAGTATTCATATTAATGCAAACCCTTTCAAAGATTCATAAAGAAATCAATATTCCAAATATAATTACAATAGTCCATTGAGCGCATTTATGAGCCAAATATCCTGATTCATATAATTGATGCTAATCACAGCATATCTACAAAAAAAATACAAAAAAAAAAACGAAAGCGCAAATCACCCACTTGTAGAATTAATCACAAGTGCCCTTTCATCCCAAACTGATTAAGCCTGATGTTATGACCGTTCATTAAAATTCAATAGATGAGGCTTTGTCATTGAGTAGAGAGAAGAGAAGGGAGGAAAGGGGAAAAAAACCAGCAGATACCCTCTTGGGAATATAGCAGCATCCCAGTAAACCACCTCATAGAAATGTCAATGTCTTAATACATGCCTACACATTTCCTATTCAATCCGTGAATCATATACTATATATACGCTTATCAGAAGCAAAGGAAGATTGGTATAGGTTACGTTATCATCAACACACTAAATTGTACTTAACTTTTTGATTTTAACTATTCATTTTATTTGAACAGAAATAACATTGTCATGATCCGATTCCATGCAACACCTTCTAAAGACAAATAATAACCACCAGCTCAACTGATGGTATTGTAAATACTGGAAAGAGAACAAATTAGAAGAAATACAAACACTTAAAGCAGATATAACTCATTACCTTATCCACAAGAAGTTATTAAAAATTAATTGCTTTGGTCAGATATAATAATCAAGTTGTATTTAACCAAGCAAAAATATCACAACGGTCTCATAACAGTTCAAAAATCTTATGACTAAGAATGAAATTATGATGAAATCTATAAAGAAAACCAATTAATCCCTTAAAATACTGATGGATATTGAAAACTATAACCCAAGGGTGAAATCATTATAAATTAGATTATGGCAAGACTACGCTTAATTCGAAAAGTTGAGCATTCAACTTCTTTGAAATCTAGGTCACAGAATATGACAAGAATTATAGTGCGAAAAAGCGCTTAAGGTTGAGGACGACAGCCATCATGATGATTTACCAAAACAGTAATATTGAGCGTGCGTCACTCTATAGAGATTACAATACATAAGAAAAACTATTTTAGATGTAATTGAATAGAAATGTATTTAGAACTCTCCTATATCTGCATTAGTGCTTGATAACTAAAAGTGTGTTGAAGACTATGTCACATTCTTGTGGACATTCTATATACTATATATAATATACTTATACTTATATATATATGTGTGTGTGTGATCAATATATCATAATATATATATATATGATCATAATTGGCCTTTGTAATCAGTTTAACTGGGCTTTCAATTGACCCATCTATTTTATTTGGGACTGGGGGGAAGGTCACGCCAGAAAACTTTAACATTAGATCTAATTTTATCTAATTCCCAAGTGTTGATGAGACGGTTAGAATTAAATATACAACTTGTGATACCATTTAAATGTTCTAACGATATATGATTAAATTGCATGCTTCTACTTTAGGCGAAGAACAGAAAAGTAATAGGAATCTAACTTCAGTACTCCAATATTTACCTCCACTAATCAAAGATTATGAAATGATTTAAAAAATGACATTCAGCCTCAAATATGGCAGACCCACCAATTTATCCAATTCAATTGTAAATTGAACATAGAAATTTTTTATTCCTCTAAGAAAAAAGTTCCCGTTGATTGACAACAACACACACACACACACCAACACACACACACACACACACATATATATATATATATATATAATTATATATAATATATAATATATATTCTATATAAAGAGAGAGGAGAGAGAAAGAGAAAGAGTATTTTAGTAATATATATGCAATCGATAGTTGACTGACACTCAAGGAAATTACTTTATCGTAACAAGACATCAGGGGAAGGTGAAAAATTGATTGACTGAAATAATGTGAATTACAAACTAACAAGGATGTGATACTAGTCCCACAATCAATTATTTACAACTAATCAATAAATAATTAATTTATCTCAGAATTGTTTCTGAGCATTCAACTCTTTATTAGATGTCCTGATTAAATTGAATCTATTTGTTTCACCTATGAACTTTCAATGAATATTCCGTGTTGATACTTGCAGATAACTGCCCATCTTCTAGCAATCCATAACTTTTAGTTGATATTAGCTGAATGTAATTTTATTAAAAATTCCACCTATTCTGTAATGTTCAATTAAAAATTACAATGGTCAATTCTTAGTAGACAATTTAATTTACCAATACTAATCTCATTCTAGAGAAAAGTTCTTCAGCGTGTTACAAAAACATTTTTCTGTCTTACAAGAACAACGAATTCAAATTAAAATGATCTTTCTCATAATAAAATAAATTAAGCTGTTAACTCTCATTTCTAAATTCAGTTTCTATTTGTTAAAAAATACAGATTGGTAATAATGCTACAATCTAAAAACACGGCTACAATATTTTAACACATTCCTAACTATACATCAGGTTTAAGTACGAAATGGAGGGGACGGTAACTTTTCTCATCTTCAAGTTCGTAATTACTAACACCTTAGAGTTAATGTTTATTACCTTTTTCATATATATTCTTAGTTTTAAAAATGTTTTTCCTATGATTAGTTTTGTTTATTTTAACAATCATTATTAAAAATAGTTTAATACAAATCACGTTAGAACAAAATAGATGTATTATAAAGATACATGAGTAAGAAATAACATTATCATCTTGTGAGATAGAATATATTTCTTTATTCTATTTTTATGAGCCAAACGTAATGATATAACACTTATCATGCCCTAATTCATCATCACGAATTCAAGGTTTTTACCTTTAAAACTGAAAATAATTTCTCACAATAATGGATATATACAATTGATTGGGTGCGATATATTGCTTGATATAAACTTTTGTTTTAAAAAATAAACTAAAAATGACTACTGCATGAAAAAATGTTCCAATGAATACAAGAGTTAAGCTCTTTGAAAATTGGGTAAAAATTTTAGTTAATCCATAAACTAAATTATTGTATCGTTGTATAGATTTATTATATATTTTCTATGTTTGTCTTTTAATTATTTTCGGCTGACGTGCCGTCCAGAAACTCCAGCCGACTCAGTTTGTTGACTGGATGTCATTGAGCCCAGTCTATGGTTGGTGGATTACCCGTCTTACACCTCGGTTAGCAGCAGCTGAGACAGCCAAACACCAAGCAAATGTAATACTATGTTAAAAGATTTTCCTCATTATTGCTTCAGGTTAAGATTTTTTACATTTCCTTCCACAGATTTCTAATCATCTTCAGCCATTAAACAACAACGTCATTCTATTTTGTTTAATTATAACCAAATGCAGAAATCCTATCTATACCCATTTTAGGAATTATTTACATTTCTAGACACTACAACATGAATCTATTACGATTTTGTCTGTCCTCAATTATTTATATATTATAAATACACAAGCATTTCCACGCTAATGGACCCACCTGCCTTTCTTCAGGTGTTTCTTGTCAAACTCAGAACCTTCTCTGTCAGAAGTTGGAAACCCTTTATGGAACTTTAAACCAAACCCTTTATAATGCCTATTGGAGGGTAGATTGTTTTCATCTCTATAATTCACTCACCTGGCTGCACAAGTGTTTAGCTCTGTCTATTATTTCCACTCCACTGTAAGTCCAAGGAGTGTCTGACACTTGCACAACCTCCAAGTATATTTTCACTTAAAACTGTATTAACTCAACTCTTAAAGCGTCTTTGATTTGAATTCTATGAAGGCCACTAATTCCAACAAGAAATTCTATTGCCAAAAAATCCTTGAGATATGCATAAGGCAATCACCCAAAATACAAAAAATCATAACATAATACAAATTAGTCACAGCGTCATCTTAAAAAAATTCAGCGAAAATTAGATCGACTCTGAAAACTCCCTGTATCAAAACACGAACATTGCCAGACCTCACAACAGTCTTGCCAATTGGATTGGAAATTGCATTATATTATTTTTAATAAAACTATTGCTAACAACAAATCCTGTGTTATTTTTGTTTATGCTTACCAGTAACATAAGCAAACAAAATATAGCAGCAATCGATGATAGACGAGTTCCAATTCAGATTTATTATATTTTAAAATTTCCTTTTAATTGTGACGGATTTGTGCATAATTTGATGCATTGCTATAATCACCAAATTATGTACAATTCTACCCAATTTCTTTTCATACTAAATAAATTCTATACTATTAATCAGTCCCAAAAATTTTTTGCATAATTCATTCGTATTTTATAAACTTAGAATTCAATCTTTAATTGTCATCTTACAGAACGAGCTCTATCTCTCTTACATTTGAATTATTTTTTTATAAAAATTCCCATTAATATCTCGCATCAGAAAATATAGTTTGAGAGGAGGGGATTTGTCTGAATGGGAATTCTCTACATTTCTTACATTAATTGCGAATGTGACTATGATATTCATCGTCAGAAATCTAAAAGCTCTAATCTTTATATGTCTGTTTATTCCATAGCAAAACATCATATTAATACTGAGATTATTATGCTACAATATTGTTTAAAATGCTTGAACTTGAATCAATTTCAAATCATCTATCCAACTTAATAAATATCTGTCGATTCGTAGGTCTACGTTTCATTAACTCATAATAAGACCTTGTCGTGGACCAAGGGACAGCTAACTCCAAGTGTTAGATTTATTTTTTTCAATTGATCAGTTTCTGTTCTAACCATACGCCTAAAAGTTTAGTAGAATTTTCTAGATCTTAAAGTTTTTGTAAATAATCTGAAATCTAAATAATCTTGTAATAAAATTTTGAAAAGAAAATCGTTATCAACATTGATAAAAAAGAAATGAACAGGTTATGAATCTGCTTCACAAAATGACTTTAAAACCTTTATTTCATCAGTTATCATTATTTCTTTTCTTTTCTTACTTTTTTGTTTTGTATTTCAGATTTCATAAACGACTTGACATAATTATTGATTTGATCAAAATTACTTTAAGAAACGATTTATACACTTAAGAACGGGCAAAGGCCTGTAGTGCATTACCAAAACGTCAACCAACTAGCAAATCAAGGTTGGATTTATAATATTATTGAGAATCAGATGGCTTTGTAACTGTTTTTCTTAAGTTTGATCTTGTCTCATTGCTATATGTCAATTTGAACTAGTATATATATAAACTGCACTAGAAGTACTTGAGCTGCCGTCAGGGCCTATTTAGTAAGTTTACCATTATTTATGATGCTTTCCGCAATCTTCTAAGTTATCTCACCAGGTCTATCCTTCATTCAAGAAAATTAAGATACTAACTCATCAAATTGACCTAGTGCACCTACAAGCGAGCTTCCACTATATGTTTATACATTATTCTCACTAAAACAGGACACTCCTCCAATTTCTCAGTTCTCCTAAAGGACATCGGATCACTTCATTTTATACAGTTCTGACTAAAACGGTTTCACTTAGTATTTTCAACAGTTCTGCTAAACGGTATGACTTCATTGTATAAACCAGTATCTCGTAAAACACAGAGATCACTTTATTTTACCAGATCTATCCTCAAACGAGGTTTCACTTCACTTTTTTAACGAGTCGCTTCTCACCTAAAATACCAGGGTTCTACTTTAATTATCTTACAGTAGTTAAGTTCGCTATTAAATTCATAACTAATTTAACAGTCTGTCTCTACCCTAACACTGGGAACTGTTCACCGATTATTAACATTAGTGTCATACTAAATAATCTCACTTCAGACTTTATTCATTTAACAGTTAGTTCTACTAAAAACAGTGCGTCTCTTCCACTGCATCAAGCCTCGGGTCTAGACTCTAACCAAGTCTCTACTAAACTGGATTCATTTCCTTTTACACAGGTTAACTGTATGCCTCTACATCTGAAACTCGCTTTCACTCTATCACTCATTTAACAGTCTAAGTTCTACTAAAACAGGTTTCCTTCTAATTTTAACAGTTATTCTACAAAACCTTAAGACTTCATTTGTAAACAGTGGAGTTCTACTAAAAACAGGAATTCACTTTATATTTAACTATGGTACGTTCTACCTAAACAGTTCACTCTATTTTAACAAGTTAGCTTCTACTAAAACCAGGTTCACTTCATTTTAACAGTCCTCTACTACAACAGGTATAACTTCATTTTAACAGTTAGATCTCTACTAAAACAGGTCACTTGCATTTAACAACGTTAGTTTCTACTAAAACAGGTTTCACTCATTTTAACAGATTAGTCTTACTACAAACAGTTCACTTCTACTTTAACAGTTAGTTCTTACTAAATAACAGGATTTCACTTTCATTTAAAGTACTAGTTCTACTAAAACCTGACTCGAGCATCAACTGCACCTCGGCTGCTCGAACAAATTTAAACAAAGGGTCAGGGTGTTGTGTGTTACAGGAAGTAGGATAATTAAATTGACAGCTAAAATAAACAATAACAACTGAACATCCTCCCTTTATCAAATATATTAACCAAAATACATGAAAATATCTTGAAATGCTAATAGATAAATTTATAGATTCGAAAGAATACCATTGGTTTCCAAAGAACAGTCTTCACAGATGGCTTGGAATCTTCTGCAAGCCTTTCACAACCTCTTTGTCGATAAATCGAATCGTACGTATATAAATTATATATATATAATATATATATATATACTTAATAGTTGGTGGCAGAATTATTCACCCCTACTGAATATTTATATCAATTTTCTACGAAAGAGGGGCGAGACTCTCCGGTTGTACCCTTCACGTGAAGTTCGCGTATATCCTATCCACTTATTCAGTTCCTTAGATCTCAGCTACATTCATATTTCCAAACGTATTGAATTTTGTTCTAACAAACTCTTGTAGCAGGTTAAATTACTCAGCCCCCCGCACCCACATCGCTTCGTTTAGAGACAAACTACATCAATATTGCTCCTCTGACAGGTGAATTGTGTGTTCTTTATTAAAATGATTGCCACCTGCCTAAACGTAATAAGAGCTAGTCGTGTGCCCCTCTATACCATTATACTTCAAACCATTTGCTTTGACCTCATCCCTTGATATGAAGATTCTTGGAGGAAAAACGACGGGTGTACATGCATATCTTACAAGGATGCTAGGTGTAATGGGTTTGTAGAAAAATGGACATTGGTGGACTCCGTTTTCACAATTGGAGATTGAGAACTGGTTTGATCTTCACCTAGTTATTAAATCCCTTGGAGAAAAATGTGAACTCAGTATGGTGTGAATCTGTCTAGGCAGACTGGGCAATCTTTAACTGCTATGGCCAAACTAGGGAGAAGGAAAATCTGACTCTCCCACTGTTAAACTCACAGTTATAGCACAATTAGATCCTATATCGTCACGCATCCTTGGTCTGATGCAGAGGCCGCTGGAATCCGGTAACTAATCAGCAATAAGCCCATAACATATGCTGATACAAAACCTCAAGATAATCACCTTCTAGTCCCGTGGTAGACAGAGAGGAGCTCTAACCAACTCCAATTGCGACAACATGTGCAAGATTTAAACAACACTGGGAGCAAAATCTGTAGTTACAATCTGTATGATGACAACTTTTATGTGCATGCAGTTGTGACAGACACTGCAGCAATCTTTGCGCAAGGCTCATAACTGTGTTGGGCAACCCACTCTAGGCGTAGGCACCTGCTCACTTAGAAATTGGGCAGCAGTGTGAAAGGCATGACATAAACAAATGCTCTCTTCCACATCATCAAGCTGGTCAGGCAGCCGCAAGCTGACGGCTCTTCATAACAACATGAAGAAACATAGAACGAGAAAATATGCCAAACCAGAATATAGTTTCTCCATCAACTAATGGACTGTTAAACAAAGTGAATTACTACCCAAGCCTTTTCACTACTAACTTATAATCATATTATATACTATAATAACCCTACTCAATAGACTTATCGGTATCTCTATTGAGTCTTCAGACCACAGCAAAATCTTTGATCAACTTGATTCTCTATTAAAAAATTTAAAAGACTTTCACCACTATTATTTTAAAACATCCTTTAATGCAGACAATGCCAGATCTTTGTTGCTCAGCCTAAACGCATATGCAAAACATAATGCAATCTCTTCAGAGTATGCAACCATTTTGGACGAAGAAAGACTAACGGTCAGTTCATCTACACTCCAGGACTTAGCTCATGTAACACTCAATGCAAGATCTTGGATCGTGGTTGTTCTTTCATATACCTTGAATACTCCTCCTCTAGAGATAGATCCCTTGATTCTAAAATAAACCTCTAAGGGATCAAAACAAGCCGCACAAAGCTCAGAACCTCAACAAATGTGTGAGGCTTCTTTTCAGAAGCACCATCCAACATCCAAAAACAAACAATAATTAACCAATACACTATTTCACCACGTGCAGCCTCCACTCTCTTCTCTCATCACAGGTAATGTTTTTATGGAAGTAAAATATAAGGATTTTATTAAAAACGATGAATGCGTAGTCTGAAAACGATAACTAAATTCCTTATAATATTTATGTAATTTCATTGCTAATTCTATACTACATTAATCTAAATTTTATTCTTGTTTACAGATTTGCATTTTTGCATTAGAAGATGTTGTGATAGCTAATCACACTAATATCTATTAATCTGATATCTGGTTACACTAGAAATTAAAAAAAATCCTCAGTATCTTTGGTTTTAGAGGAAAAATAACGTTTTTAAAAAAAGATTTCTAGGAGTGTCATTATTATCCATGGGTAGATAGATTTATATATATTATATTATATAATATATTATATATATACTACTGTTACACACACACACACTACAAATTTTATTCACCTACATATACAGTTTAAAATTTTCATGGAGGGCATATGGCATACATTGGTATTGAATATAGGAAAAATGGACTACATCAACCCGAGTTCAAATCTAGGCAGAACTGTTTGCATTTCACATAGCTCTAATACCCTTAGGAAAGGTATGAACCAACTGATACTCCCTCCAGCTCATGGCATAAATGAAATAGGACAGATGAGGCTCAATCTCAACCTCGTAAGGAACCTGTTTAGGGAAGGAAAACTCCTGAGATTTCAAATATGTTTAACTGACTCGCTTAAGAAATTGACTTGTGTCGCATCTGTTTCATCAGGAGGGTTTGGTAAATATGTATAGAATATATATGTACTTATATTATATATAATACTATATATATTTATATACTATATTTTTTCTGTAGTTAGGATCTTTCCCATGTGTTGGTTTAACAAGCTGACTGCAGGCTAGGACACATTAAGGAGAGCTCAATGTGCCTATACAGTGAAGGTAAAAGGCACAGAGCACAGATATTACGTAAATTGAAGAAAAAGTCCTACTTGTTCATACAAAATGCCGTATTAATACGGTTGAAATACAATTATTGTAATGAGTTTAGAGTTTTATTCTCAATTTTACTATTATATATAATATTATATACTTTGTTGGCGCCCACGGTACCCAAGTTTCTTGGTACAAGGCTCGATTCATAGGCTCGGTTCTATTCTACTACTAGCTTTGTTGTAGAGTTTCGGTCCGATTGAGAGCTCAATGCTTAATTTTTATAAACAGAGCAAAATTTATTATGTGGAATAAGAAGGCTTTAAATACCAGGGGTATTGTGATTGTGGACCATTACCACCTCATGGGTACTGGCGCCCACCCGAGTTTCGCTTCAGACACGTTTTTATTTTATTCAGACTGGCAAATATACAAATCTCAGCTTACATTTCTCCATTTCTCCTGCCCCCGAGGGGCATATATTTTTGCTTCTACATTTATAAATCAGTCAAACAGTTAAAAAAGACTATAACACATAATTGTATACAAATATTGTTATTAACAATCAGATAGACCCATTCAGAACTTGGTATTCAAACATTAATTTTTTACTCAGTATTTTTTCTATTTTGAATTTTAGTTGCTTTCACTTGATAACTATTTCATACCATCAAATCTAGAGGCTCATTAAGTCAATGTAATGAATTAACAAATAAAGAATTAAGCTCTCAGTTAAACTTGAATTTCACATTCCTTTTGCTTCTAGAAGACTATTTTTCTCTAGATTTTCTCTACAAGAATCTCTTTATGGTTGACAGAATATCAATCTAACTAGTATAACTACCTCATGATTTTCCTTGACATTTTTGTTAAGGTTTCATCTAATAAGATTCAAGAATAACATGATAATGTGCTTTATTTGTTCTGATATATTAACTTCACCCACCACCCCCAGACATGTTAAATATGGACACAAAATCAACTATTATTTCTAGTCAGAATGCTTTGATTTGATGCATTAAAGCTTCTAAAAGTTAATCATGAATTGTCACAAGATTTTTTAATCTCATGATTTTTTTTAAATTTATGCCTTGTTTGTTTGTTTTTAAGACTCCAAAGATAAGAAAAATTAATCTTATTCTTGAATTATGAATTCACATTCTCGGATCTGTGAAATTATGCATAT
>CM042159.1:77879341-78094046 GCA_023376005.1 Doryteuthis pealeii | reverse complement strand
GGAGGAGAGAGTGTGCAGACATGTCTTATTGTTGCAGGGTGGAGTAGCATTTTATTAAGAAAAAAATTAACTATTGTCTAGGCATATTATTATTCCGAGGAGCAGGGGGGGGGGTGATATTTTAAACTGCACAAAGTTTTTAGAAAAATCGCTCATTTGAATATAATAGATTGCAATGAATATGGAATTAGCAAATTCACTAGTACTTCTTTCTTAGAAAATATATAAATATTCAGTAGGGGTGAATAATTCTTGCGCACAACTATATATATTAGTATATATATATTAGATAGTTGATATTATTGCATAGTGATGAGTGTTTGGAAAGGGCTTGAGAAGATTCCAATAGCCATGGTGGAAACTGGTTCTTGGAGAATAGGTAATTCTTCTGAATAAGATTTTATTGCGATAGGCATTTTCAGGATTATTTCATGTATTTTTGGTTGAATTTATGGATAGAAGGGGGATGTCGAGGTGTTATTTTTATTTTTGTGTAATTTAATTAACGTACTTCTGTAACCACACCTGACTTTTTAAAATTATGTTCGAACAGGTGCAGTTGTGGCATGTTTTTAGGTAGATAACTGTTTAAAAATAAAGTGAACTGTTTTAGTAGAATAACTGTTAAAGGTAAAGTGGAACGTGTTTTAGTAAGAATACTGTTAAAATGAAGTGAACCTGTTTTAAGTAGAACTAACTGTTAAAATGAGTGACTTGTTTTAGTAGAACTGTTATAAAATGAAGTGGAACCTGTTTTGTAGAACTGTTAAAATGGACAGTGAACTGTTTTAGTAAATAACTGTTAAAATAAGTGAACTGTTTTAGTTAGAACTAACTGTTAAAAATCAAGTGAAGCCTGTTTAGTAGAACTAACTGTTAATAAAGTGAACCTGTTTTGAAGTAGAAATAACTGTTAACATAAAGTGACCTGTTTTAGTAGACTAATCTGTTTAAAATGAGCTGAACCTGTTTTAGTAGAATAACTGTTATAAAGTGTGAACCTGTTTTGTATGAACTACACTGTTAAATAAAGTGAACCTGTTTTAGTAGAACTAACTGTTAAAGAAGTGAACTGTTTTAAGTAGAATACTGTTAAAATAAAGTGAACTTTTTAGGATAGGAACTAACTGTTTAAAAATAAAGTGAACCTGTTTTAGTAGAACTAACTGTTAATGAGTGAACTGTTTTAGTAGTAACTGTCTTAAATGCAAGTGAAACCTGTTTTAGTAGAATAACTGTTATAAGTGAACAGTTTTAGTAGACTTAACTGTTAAAATAAAGTGAACCTGTTTTAGTAGACTAACTTTATAAATAAGTGAACCTGTTTTAGTCAGAACTAACTGGTTAAATAAAGTGACCTGTTTTAAGTAGAACTAACTGTTAAAATAAGTGAACTGTTTTTAGTAGAACTAACTGTTACAAATAAATGAACCTGTTTTTAGTAGAACTACTGTTAAAATGAAGTGAACCTGTTTTTAGTAGAACTAACTGTTAAAATAAATGTGAACCGTTTTAGTAGAACTAACTGTTAAAATAAATGTGAACCTGTTTTAGTAGAATACGTTAAATAAGTGAACCTGTTTTAGGTAGAAACTACTAAGTGAACCTGTTTAGTAGACTAACTGTTAAAAATAGTGAACCAGTTTTAGTAGAATAACTGTTAAAAAAGTGAACCTGTTTTAGTAGAACTAACTGTTAAAAAGTGAACCTGTTTTTAGTAGAACTGTTAAAAATGAAGTGACTGTTTAGTAGAACTGTTAAAATAAAGTGAACCTGTTTTAGTAGTAATGGTTAAAATGAAGTGAAACTTGTTTTTAGTAGAACTGTTAAAATAAAGTGAACCTGTTTTAGTAGAACTGATAAAATGAAGTGAACCTGTTTTAGTAGAACTGTTAAAATGAAGTGAACCTGTTTTAGTAGAACTAACTGTTAAAATAAAGTGAACCTCGCTTGTGGTTGATGATGATATATATAAGTTTCTTAATAAGAGACTTGAATATATTTAAATTGCAAGCTCATAAAAATTTAACTTACTAAAAGGCACTGAAGGCAGCTCAAAGTATTTTCTTTCATATTTATATAAACTAGTCAATTACAATAGCAATGAGACAACCAAACTTAAAAAAAACAGTTACTAAAGCCATCTGATCTCAAATTTTAAAACTAAACATTTTTCTTTGGTTTAGTTTGGAATGCACCATTTTGCCGTTTAATTTTAAAATCTTTCTTAAAGTTAATTATGATGAATAATCATAATTATGTCATTCACTTCAAAACTGAAAACAAAAACAAAAAAAGAGAAAAAGAAAAAGAAATAATGATACCATTAAAATAAAGGTTTTATCTTTTGTGAAGCAATTCATAACCTTTTCATTTCTTTTTTTATTCAATGTTGATACGATTTTTCTTTTCAAATTTTATTACAAGATTATTTAATTAGATTATTTACAAACTTTAAGATGATGAAAATTCTAAAATTTTAGAAGATTGGTTAGAACAGAAACTTGAATTTGAAAAAAAAAAAAATTACACTTGGAGTTACCTCCTTTGGTCAAGTCATTATTAGAGTTAATGGAAACGTAGACCTCAATCACGATATTATTAAGTTGGAAGATGATTTGAAAATTGATTCAAGTTCAAGCATTTTAACAATATTGTACTAATAAAAATCTCACATTAATATGATGTTTTTGCTATTGAAGTAACAGACATATAAAAATTAGAAGCTTATAGATTTCTGACAGAATATCATATCAATTCCAATAAGAAAAAATGTAAGAAGAATTCCCATTCAGAAAAATCCCTCCTCTCAACTATATTTCTGATAGATATTAATGGATGTTTTTTAAAAAAAATTCAAAATGTAAGAGATATACTTTCTGTAAATAGAGACAATAAAGAATTTATTCAAGTTTATAATAATATGAATTTTGCAACAAAATTTGGGACTGATTAAAGTAAGAATTTTTTTCTAGTATTGGAAAAAAAATTGGGTAGAATTGTCATAATTTGTGATTATACAATCATCAAATTAACACAATACCACATTAAAGAAATTTTTAAAAATATAATAAAGCCTAAACTTGACTCTCTATCATATTGCTCTAATTTGTTTTGTATGTTACTGTAACATAACAAAAATAACACAGGATTTTTGTTAGCAATAGTTTTAAAAATAATAAAGCAATTTCCAATCCAATTTGCAACTAGTGTGAGGTCTGCATTTGTGTTTTTGATCAGGATTTTCAAGTCGATCTAATATTCGTCTGAATTTTTTAGATGACGCTTGATAATTTGTATTATTTAGATTTTTTGTATTTTGGGGTGATGTGCCCTATGGCATTCTTCAGGTATTTCTTGCCAAACTCAGTAATTTTCTTGTTGTAATTAGGAGCCTTCATAGAATTTCAAATCAAACGATTTAAGAGTTGAGTTAATACAGTTTTAAGTGAAATCATCTGGAGGTTGCAAGTTCAATCCTGATTACAGGTGAAAATAACAGAGCTAAACACTTGTGCCAGTCATGATTAATAGAATGAAAACAATCTACCCCAATGGATTTAAATAAAGGTTTGGTTTAAAGTTCCATAAAGGTTCCCAATTCTGAAAGAAGGTTCCTGAGTTTGAAAGAAACACCTGAAGAAGCAGGTGGCCCATTAGCTGAAATGCTGTGTATATAATGATAAAAATGAGGACAAAAAATCTAAAATAATTCATGTGATAGTCTAAAAATAAATATTCCCTAAATGGGATAATAGGATTTCTGCATTTGGTTATAAATTAACAAAAATAGAATGACTTGTGTTAAGGCTAAGATATTTAGAAATCAGTGAAAGGAAATAAATGTAAAAAATCTACCTGAAGCCAATATAGGAAAATCTTTACATATATTCATTTGGCTTGGTGTTTGGCTGTCTCAGCTGCTGCTAACCGATGTAAAACGGGTAACCACACCATAGACTGGGGCTCAGACGCATCCAGTCAACAAACTGAGTGGCTTGGATTTCTGGACGGCCACCAGCCTGAAAATAATTAAAAAGAAAAACATAAAAAATATAATAAAATCATACAATGTTACAATATTTAGTTTAGGATTAACTAAATTTTTTACAAATTTTCAAACTTAACCTGTAATTCATTGGAAATTTTTTTCATCAGTAGTCATTTTAGTTTATTTTTAAACAAAGTTTAATCAACAATATATCGACCAAATCAATGGATTATACATTTGGGAGAAATTTATTTTCAGTTTTAAAGGAAAACCT
Source organism: Doryteuthis pealeii (assembly GCA_023376005.1). Lineage (NCBI taxonomy): Eukaryota > Metazoa > Mollusca > Cephalopoda > Myopsida > Loliginidae > Doryteuthis > Doryteuthis pealeii. Next base: position 78,089,781 of record CM042159.1, on the reverse strand, counting down.
TGAATCTGAGATGAAATTAGGGATGATTAAGTGTTTAATCATTATCTTTGGTCCATAAAAAAAGAATTAAATATAATTCTATCTCACAGATGATATTGTTTATTCTTACTCATTACTCTTTTAATACATCATTTTGTTACAAACGATTTGTATTAAACATTTTTAATAATGATTTTTAAAACAAAATAATCAAAGAAAACATTTTTAAAACTAAAAATATATATGAAATGAGTAATAAACATTACTCTCAAGTGAGTAATTACGAATTGAAGATAAAGTTACCTCCCCTCCATTTCGTACTTAAACTATGATGTATAGTTAGAATGTTTTAAAATAATTGTACTCGGTGTATTTTTTATTGTACAATTCACAAATCTGTTTATTTTTTTAACAATAGATAACGTGAATTATATGAGAGTAACAGCTAATTTATTTTTATTTATAAAAATCCTTTTAATTTTGAATTCGTTGTTTCCTTGTAAACAGAAAAATGTTTTTGTAACACTGAAATTTTCTCAGAATGAGATTAAGTATGTAAAATTAATTGTCTACCAGAATGACCATTTAATTTTTTAATGTGAACAATTACATAAAGTGAATTTTTATAAAATTACATTCACAAATATCAACTAAAGTATGATTGCTAGAATATGCAGTTATCTGCAAGGTCATCAAACAGGAATAATATTAAAAGGTTCATAGTGTAAACAAAATAGATCAATTTATCAGGAACATCTAAAAATGTTGAATGCTTAGAAACAATTCTGAGATAAATTATTATTATTATTTAATAATTATTTGGAACTAGTATCCACATCCTTGTTATTTTTATCACATTATTTCAGTCAATATATTTTTTCACCTTCCCTCATGTTTGTTTACATAAAGTAATCCTTGAGTGTCGCAATATCATTATATATTACTAAAATACTCTTTCTCTTTCCCTCTTCTCTCTCTTATATTATATATAATATATATATATTATATGTTGTGTGTGTGTGTGTGTGTGTGTGTGTGTGTGTCATCACGGTGAGACTTTTTTCTTAGAGAATAAAAATTTCTAGTTAATTTACAATTGAATGATAAATTATGGGGTCTGCAATTGAGCTGATGTCATTTTTTTAAATCATTCAAATCTTTGATTAATGGAGGTAAATATGAAATACTAATTAGATTCCTTTATTTCTCCCTAAATAGAAGCATCAATTATCATTATGTTACAATTTTAATGGTTACAAGTTGTATATTTTAAATTTTTACTCTCTACACTTGGAAATAATAAAATAAATCTAAGTGTTAAAGTTTCTGGCTGACCTCCCCCCACCCAAAAAAAGATGGGTCAATTTGAAAGCCCAGTTATCTGTTACAAAGGCCTATTATATATATATATATATATATATATTATATATACACACACACAACATATATATATATATATATATATATATTATATATATATATATATATATATATATCAATGTCCACAAAGAATGTACATAGTCTTCAACACCACTTTTATTATCAACCTAAGATATAGAAGTTCTAAATACATATTCCTATTCAATCATTTAAAAATAGTTTTCATATGGATTAATCTCTATACGCAGCTCATATTATTTTTGGTAAACATATGTGCTGTCTCCTCCAACCTACGCTTTTTCCACTATAATTCTTTCATATTTTGACCTAATTTCAGAAGAATTGATATGCTCACTTTTTTAACAGAGTTTGCCATATCTAATTTAAATGATTTCACCTTGGGTTATAGTTTTCAATATCCATGCAGTTTTTAGGGAGTTAATTGGTTTATTTATAGATTCATCATAATTTCATTTCTTAGTCATATAGAAGTTTGAACTTTATGAGACAGTTGTGAAGTGTTGCTGTTAAAAACAAACTTGATTATTATACTGACAAAAAATTATTTTTAATAACTTCTGTGTAAGGTAAAGTTATATCTGCTTTATGTTTGGTATTCTTCTAATTTGTCTCTTTCCAGTATTACATACATCAGTAGCTGGTTATTATTTCTTTAGAAGGTGTTGCATGAATTGATTCATACTATTTTTTCTTTTCATAAAATGAATAGTTAAAATCAAAAGTTAAGTACAATTTAGTGTGTTGATGATAACAGTAACCTATAGCCAAATCTTCCTTTGCTTATATATATATATATATATATATATATATATATATATATTATATCACAGATTGAAATAGGAAATGTGTAGCATTACAGAGATCATTGACATTTCTATGAGGTGGTTTACTGGGATGCTGCTATATTCTCTCAAGATGGATCTGCTGTTTTTTTCCCTTTCTCTCTCTCTCTCTCTCACCAATGACAAAGCCTCATCTATTGGAATTTTAATGAAACTGGTTCATAACATTCAGCTTATCATTTAGGATGAGCACTTTGATTAATTCTACAAAGTGGGCTGATTTCTTTCTTTTTTTTTGTTTTTTTTTTGTAGATATGCTGGTGAGTTAGCAGGGTCAATTATATCAATCAGGAATTGGCTCAATAAATGGCAATGGACTATTGTATTATATTGGAATATTTTCTTTATGAATCTTTGAAAGGGTTTGCATTAATTTTACCTTATTGTGATATTGGATTAATTGCTTTGATATTAGAGAAATAATATTTGTTCTTTATCAAGATCTAGGACAGTTTCCTTTCATTTGTAATCAGATTTTTTTTTTGTGTGTGTGTGTGGGGGGTTATAGTTTGCTCTAGTTACTAATCTTGGTTAGGTTTCGTAGTTTAGTTAAGTATTCCAATTTGACTGTTAGTAGGATCACTAAATCCATCCCATTACTGAGGATCTATGTTTACTTAGTATTATTTACTTTAGAAGGTTTGTTATATTTCTGGTTGCTTCTCATTTTATCTTGATATATTTTTAGAAAATGCCTCAGTTGAAACTATTGTATCTATAAAGGATATTCTCTTGAGATTCCTCAGAGATACCAAATTGTTGACAACTATTGTAATAAGTTGATGCCAAATTGTTTTTGTGTGTGTGTGTGTGTGTGTTTTACATGTGCTTATCAACATGGAAAATGAAATTGTTGAGTTAAAGTTAAAATTCTGACTGAAGCTGCTTATATTTAATGACTTGTTGAAAGGCATGAATCCAATTCTCCCCGTGTCCCTAGCTAAAAAATAGTTTGGGCTAATTAGGTTTTTAATCATAGGGGTGGGAAACCAACGACTACTCTGAATTCAAACCATGAATGGCAATGGGAAAACCACTCCCCCATTTCTCCTAATAAGAGTCATGATAATTCACAGTTTATTGATAAAGGAAGCTGTGAAGAGTCATGATTAACCAAATTCTGAAAGAGGAAATGGTAATTTCCATTCAGTTTTATTGATGTGTGAAATTTTTGAGTTTTTTAAAAATTCAATTCAGTCATTTTTGTTGTTTTATTTCTATTTTATCATAATTTGAGGTTACAGAGGTTAGAAAGATTTTTTTTCTCCATAAGATTTGATTGTAATAAATACAAACAAGAATTACTCTCTTTTTTTCTTACTCATCCTAAATTTACATTTCTTCTGACTTTCAAGCAATTTTTTAAAATCTTACATTATTTATTCACAATTTAATAATATTTTATTACAATATTAAAAAGGATTTTCAGATGCAATAAACACGTAAGGTAACCAAAACATTGGAAAAAACAAAAAATCAGAATACTAGTTCAACGGCAGTAGGATAAACATTTCTTAAAGATAAAGATGGCTATATTAAAACATTGAAGTTCAAATTATTTTAAAGTGAAAGATTTATAAATTTTTCAAATGGATTTAGTGAAGTTGGTTCAACTAGTCAAAATTATAGCAGAATCATTTCAATGTTATATTGGAAGATGACTAGGATATATATATATATATATATATATATATATATATATATATATAGTCCTATGATAAGTATTACTGATATTAAACATAATTCAACCCACACAAAAATATAAATAAAATAAAAATAAAAAAATAAGATAAAAGAAAATCAAGAAACTTGATGAATGTCCTGTTATTATATATTATCATGAATCTGCAAAATAGTTTCTTATCCTTCTAGCAGAAAAGCTTATTAAAAACCTTTTTTATAGCTTGATACAATACTTTAGTAATAATTTAACCAATTTTTTTGTTTTGTTTATGTATTTTTTTTTTTTTAATCCTCCCTTATTTTTTACCCTCTGAATAATAGTGAGTCATTGTCTGCAGATGCAATAAAAGTGACTTTTTTTTTTTTTTTAAATTTTTTTTTTAGAGGAAATTGATTTTAAATTCCTGGTTCTTCATGAAAAGTGTGAAAATTAACACCTCATAAAATGCATTTGGCAATTCATATTGGCAAGAAAGATTCACAATTATTTGATCATTATTCAAACCCAACAATAAAAGAACTCTTCTATAGAGATTTGCATTATTGAGATGAAAATCAATATTATTAGATTCTTTTATAATAATATACTTACTTATCATACACATGCACACACGCATATGAATGCTTACATTCATATGCGTGTGTGCATGTGTATGATGAATTGAACAAACAAATCAATTCATTTTTCCATTTATAAATATTGTGCAAAACAATTTAATAAGAGAAAATGATAAACTGACAAAATGGCTTCAAACTGATTGCTGACTGCTTTTATAATTTTCTGTGAATTCCAATAAAATAAACATAAATTCAAATTTTCTAATGTCTTATCATTAGTCATATTTCCTTTGGATGAGCAAGAAATATTCAAAGAGGAAATAATTCTTACAAATCTTTTTCATAATAATTATGATACTGAAGCAACATGCACAAATTCATATATGGATACAACTAATAGCTTTTACACACACAACCACAACCACTATACAAGCTCATACATAATTACTGAAGAGAATTTTCATAAAAAGAATATACAATGAAATAATATATAAATACATTAAAATACAAGTAGATAAAGTAAATAGAATAATAACAAATGATAAAAATGTTTTATATGATTTAAGATACATAAACTTTATTTATTCTTTGTTTTTAATGGCATATTAACCTTGATAAGTTCTTTAATGCCAAAGCCATTCTTGGAGAAGAACAGTAGTGGTACTATTTTATTCATAGCTGAGGAGTTCATATCTTTCCCAAGGGTATTAGTTTGAAAGTGAACATAATAGTGTAACTAGAATGTAAACTTTTTTACATTAATGTCACTGTCCAGCATAGCCCCACCCCCATACATAAACTACATTATCACACACACACCCACATCTTGATAGAATGAAAAGAATTTGAAAAAGAAAGGTTTATATTTAGGGTTCAATTTTATATCTGATAATCATTACAAGATTTGAAAATAATAGTTTATTAAAAGTCACACAGGATTTTAATAAATCTTAAAATTTCATGTTGAAAACAGTCATTCACCAAATATCATTTTTGTTTAGTTTGATTTCTTTCTTTAATGGCACATGAACTTCTTGTGAGTTATTTAATGCAGAAATTTGATTCATTTCTAAATGTTTGATTATCTATATTTTTAATGTATCATTGCACTTTTTCATTTGTCTATAGTCATTTATTTGCACATAGTTATATATCTAATAATTTATACACAAATGGTTTAAAGCAGAGATTCTCAAAGGGGGTGCTAGCACCCCCAAGGGGCACTGTGAACTCTCAAGGTGGTGGTAAATTTACAGGGACACTAAAGGGGGCTTAGGTTTTAAGTGGCACTACTATTCTGTGAGAGAGAGATTTCTAGTATTAGGGTTAAGAGTAGAGAAAGCAAAGGATAGAAAGGTATTCAAGAAAATGCTCCTATGGGTTGTGTGGGTATCTCAACAAGTATTATGAAATATGTGAGAAAGAGAAAGAAAGGAAAAAGGAAGAAAGCTGGATGGTAGTGGAAGTAGCTAAACAGTTTTTTATTTTATTGCTACAACACTTCCTTCTTATTCAGCTAAAATATTTTGACTAAACAATAAATCTTTTGTGACAGAATTTTCAAACATTTTAACTCTCTGCTTCCTTTTCAAATTTAATCATTCAGTCAGTTTGAGGTTTGAAACAGAAGAATACACATTGGAAGTCAAATTTATTAGTTATCATTTTTTAATCCTTGAGAATGAGTGACCAAAAAAGGTGTCATCAATACTCAAATGAATACTTGAAATATGGTGTTATTCCATTGATAAATAATGAACATTTATCACAATGTTTAATATGAAGAAATGAAATCTTCAAGAATGATTGAACACTTAGATACAAATCATCTGGACAAATCAAAGAAGAATAAAAGCAATTTCAATGATCTAAAACACAAATTTCAAAACCAATCTACACTCAGAGGAATATTTAAAAAATGAGAACAATTTGATTGAGATAGGGCTAATCACCTCGTACAAAATTTCAAAGCTTACTGCCAATTGTTGAAAATCTCAATAGAGGAGAAATGTTCATTCTACCAGCAGTGGAAGACATTTTTAATATTATGATGACAGATACACATGATATATCTGTTATATTCTAAGTCAAATTTCACCATGGATAATGACTCCTTGTCAAGGACCAAAAAGGAAGACAGTACCCATTTATACTGAAAACAAGCTAACTGCTTACTCTATTGACGCAAAATGGGGGAAGGTCATGTGACTACCTTTGACCAATTGGAAGGCACCACAAGCAATAATACCCCTGAAGCATATAAATACATTGATAATCGGATTCTCTCTCTTTCTTGACAACTAGTTGCTGGGTATAACGGCATGGCAAACATAGCATACTCTATCACATTAGTAGCAGTTAGCTAAACACAGCAACAAATGTAGTATACTTCTACCATGTTAGCAACAGTTAGTTAAACAGGCCAGTAGAGTCACAAAACCATCCATGGAAGTCCTCATGCAGCACAGCAATTCCTGCATGTGGCAATCCTTATTTTTGTGGCAAATTTAATATAAATTTTATAGCATTTAAATGATGAAATTTTTTGAGTATATTTAAGAAAAACACATTTTAAAAATTTTTTTATAAATTTATATGAAAATTTAAATTTCTATTTACTTTACATAAATGTGAATGTGGGTATTTTAGCAATGTAGAAATAAATTATTTACCTTTTCGAAACAACTACGGATACTAGGTTCAATGTTGCTTCCTCCAAAAGATGCAATTTCTCCCAGCTGACGAGGAATTTGTATACAGTCATGAATTAGGAGTCCAAGCTTCCGTTGGTCAGCAAAGCCGTTTGCATCAGCAATCAAACGGAATAAATCTTTTAATAAACAAAAGAAAAAAAAAAGAAAAGAAAAATCATTCTTAGAAGTAAAAGAGTAAATAAATAAAATAAAACCAAAAAATCAATTCCTTAATTGTTGTTGTGGGTCACATGGGCAGTTTGAGTCTAGAGTAAATCAGTGAACGGACTTTGCACACAGAGAAAGAGGCTCAACAGGCAATGCTAAGGTCCCTGAGCAGTTTGAGGAAATTTTCCAGCAGGGTGCAGCTAGACAGAGTGAAGTAGAGTACTGGCAAATGCCTAAATTTCATCTTCCATCCATATTGATAGAGCTAAGGTCTGCTTGGCTTGAAAAGGTAGGTGTCACACGTGCACTCCCTCCCTCAGGATTGTAAAACAAAGACAACCACACAGCTTTATTCTCAGATTTGTCTTGTTTCTTTCCCGTTGTGAATCTGACCTGTAGGTTCTACCAACAATTAACAACTAACATCTTTTTTAAAAACAAACACAATGTGGGTAGAAGATCGGCTGTTGAGACTGGATGGGATGCAATCTTCAGCCCATTCAGTCTCACTACCTGGATGGGATGCAAATTGGTTACTGCCACAGAAGGAATCAAACCAAAAATATATATGCAAAGAGGTGCAATTATGACAGTCAGGTCTTTTAATTGTCAGTTTAGTTCCAGAGGAATATCTCCCTAGTTTGCTAGCTAGGGATAACGTCAGGGTCAATCCATGAAGCCTGAGGCATTCCAAAAATTAAGATGCCAACAAAGACAACCATTTTTATCTCTACCCACACTAATACACATTAGAGGCGTGATATCAAACTTGACTTTGTGTTGAATCTGCTTTTAATGAATAGGTGGATAAATATCAGGATTTACTTGAAGTATAGAGAACAGTCAGTAGTTAATATACAAATTTCATGTTGTAAAATATTGTAGATTTTATAAGCATAAAGAGTATTCTTTGTGATAAAGATGAAATCTCAGAAACTTGTTATAAATCTGCTCTGTAGATATTTGCTTTCCTTTTTAGAGATCATTTATACAAATATTCCCCCCCCCAAAAAAAAAGCAAAACAACTTTTTGTTTTTATTCAAAATAAAGGAAACTATTTTCAACCAAGCACAATCTTGCATGATAAAAAACAAACAAAAGAAACATTAAACTATAAACATAAATAAATCTATGTAAACATCATAAATCAATCTTTTCTTTTTGTAGAGATGAGCATAGACTTTCATTGATTTATAAAATGGTTAACAAGACAAATATATTCTCAATACCCTCAACTAATACTGAAATCTTATCCAAGTTTTTATAATAATAAAATTTAAAGAACCAATGACTTTTATAAAAGATGTCTTAGCCATGCTTTATAGTGAAATCAATATTGGAAGAATGCCAATTTCACATAAAATACCACATTCACTTTCATTTAATTCTAACAAAAGAATATATATATATATATATATATATATATATTACATTGTTAAATTTTGCAGAAGGAAGTGAATAAGATATTGTAATTCTCTAAAACAAAATCAATTGCATATTATCTTTTTTACTTACAACGATATTTGTCCTCTAAATGTGCTTTTGTTAGCAAAATCACTCCAATTTTGAAAGACAAAACACGCATTTTCCCAGTTCGTGCTCTATGGAAAAAGAAGAAAAAAAAAACAAAAAAATCAATAAATATTTTCATAATTCAAATTATCAAATAAATAAGAAAGCAAATATATGAAATCATTTCTCATAATATCAAAGTTTTCTTTTTTTGTCTAGATGTTTTGTTTTTGGTTAAAGCTTAAAAGAAAAGCACGATTCACAAATCAGGTTGTTTGTTTGCACAAAGAGTAAAACTTTAAAAATCGATTAGATTGAATATAAGTAATTGCAATAAAAATTAAAATAAATTAGATAATTTGTTTACAGCAAACTCTGTTTAATGTTAAGTTATTCTTATAGAGAAAGGAATCTCCTCAATAAGAATCAGTATGTGTGCCAAAACAGATCTCACTGAAAAACAAACTAAAAATTGCTGGAATATATATCAGAAATGCATTTTTAAAAATAAATTATAAAATTTCTTCATCATCATGTGTTTAAAAACTGCCTTCAAGCTTTATGTCAATTTAATTCTATTTATAAAATTTATATTCTAATAAATGCAAATAATTAAATAAATATGGGGAAGGACACTATGATTAACATTAAATAAAGATTAATTAGAAAAAGAAATAGAATTATTTACTGATGATGTTAAACTACTTGTTAGACCATTAATTGAAGGAATAGCACAAATGGATCTAAATGAATTGTTATATTGGGAAGATATAGGGAAATTAAAATTTAACACAGAAAAATGTAAAGTATTACATATTAGATTCCAAAATATAAAAGTTGAATATAAATTAAGCAACAGGGGAATCAAATAAGCAAATGAGGAATGCAATCTAGGGGTTCGCTTTGATGATACTTTTAAAGTTGCCAATCATATTTTGTCTATTGAGGACAAATGGAATGGTTGGTTGGGTGGTTAGAAATTCTATCTCAAGAGAGGCAAATATTGTTTTAAAAAATATACAAAACCCTCATATAGAATATTGTACTCAGGTCTGGGCTTCAGTGTCTAGACATGTAAATTGGAATGTAATATTGAAATTAGAGGGCATACAAAGAAGAGTGGCAAAAGTAATAAAAAGAGTAAAAGATTACAGTTACAGGGAGAGATTAGAGGAATTAGCATTCACTACTTAATTAGATAAAGTAGTAAATATACTATAAATATTCAGAATTAGATGAGAAGATGAGTAGTGCAACATGTAGATTATATAACAATGTTAACAATGTTATTGAAAATCAGATCAACTCTTGGATATTTTATCTGTAGGTAGTGATAATCATTCATTGAATAAGTGATTATCAATAAAATAGAAATTCTATTTTAATATATCTCCACAGACTTTTTAAAGATATATCCATAACTAATGGTTAATATTTCTTTAAAAAATATCAAAATCATTGATCTAAAAAAAAAAATCAAAATTATTAAGAAAAAAGTTATAAAATGAAGGCCAACTTAGTAATTTCTAAGTATAAAGATTCTCATTAAGCTTTACTAAAGAACAAGCTTATATATATTCTAGGCATAACACCCACCAAGAGATAGAATTAAAATTACTTAGTTTTAATTTTCATTTGATTTTCAATGCATAAATCTAAATCTTGTATAGAGTGTACATAGATAGAAGTTACTAGAAAAAAGACTAGATACAGATGCATATGTTCTCATACTTTGTAAATTATAGGACTATAAGGCCATAGATATTTTTCAAGTGGAGGTATATTTCCACCAGTAAAATATATGTAGCTTTATATGATTACACACACACACACACACACAGAGTATTAAACAAGATGGAGGACATCTCGTGTCCCACCACCATTCCATATAATTTCTGTGAGTTCCACCTCCTACTTACTCCTACTACTACTGGATTGTTTAACCACATTCTGTGTTTAAATAGAACCAAGAGCACATTCAATAACATCCAACCCTAAAGATGGCACTTCAGATTGCTGAAAGTACTTGGGAGGAATATTTTGGTGCACTATTCAACAGATTCCACCCTGATATTAAGAAATTAGCCCGAAAACTTGAAAGGATGACCCCCCCCCAACTAAAAAACAAAAACAAAAAACAACAACAAAAAACAAAAACAAAACTCATCAGACACAAGATGATCATCTTTAATTCTATATATGCATTAAAGAAAAAATTCTGTCCATATATATATACATATATATATTATATATATGGAAAGCATTTTTTCTTTAATGCATGACATCATGAGAGGACAGGACGAGGCACACAAAATATCTGAAGAGTGTGTGTGTGTGTGTATATATATATATATATACACACACACACACAGCAAGAAAAACACCAAAACACCAACAAAATGTCATAATAATGATCTTACACCTGAGGATTATGTGTGTGTATCTATATATACGTGTATATATATTTATATATAAAAAAAAGTGTAGAGATATACACATAGATCTTCACCAGACATCACTTTCTTGTATATATGAGTAAAAGAAAAAGAAAGTGATGTTATTTGATATGATAGCAATTTTGTTCTTGAAACAGAATGCAATAATATGCAGCCAGTTCTTGGAGAGAATACTGATAGCAGGTAAAATCCCATCCTTATTGCTTACACTGTAGAATGGAATAAGTTAACCAAGTGTGCAAGTTGTCAGGACAGTAGCTGATGATGATGATGATGATGCCCTCCACCACCACCACCATCATCATATACAAAGGTGAATGTGAAGGTGGAGCACAGCTGCACTTTATAAATTGTTCAACCAGTAGCTGACAACCATGCAAGGCTTAGAGATAAAATAGAAAACTAATCGAGGAACCATTCAGGATTTGATCAAGTGGAATTGTAGAAAACAACAAAGAACAGAATTGTTTCTAACTGAATATTCCAGTTATTTCAATTTGATCAAGTTTTGTTGATCTGCTTATAAATTTACCCATCATAACTTTGGAGTTCAATCCAAAATTAAATTATTAATAGTTTTATCAAGTTAGGTTTCATTGAAATTGAATTTCAACATATATTTCTATCAATACATAGAGAAGCAGAAAATATTTAAAGGTATTTCTCAGGAAGTTTTAAAATAGTGTAGACTGTAAAGTCATCTTGTACTAAATATAAAAGGTTTAGATTTCAACCAAGTTATTGGAGTGTCAGTATGATCTTCTTTTTATTAATACCTGTCTTATAATAGTTGTTACATACATTTGCATACATATTTTATCCCCTAAATAGAACAAATGTAGTCTATTCTATATATTCTTGGTAATTATCTGACAAAATAAAAAGTTTATTTTGAAATAATAATATATATTTTATTGTTAATATCACCACTAAACTGTGGTAGAAAATTGAAATTGAATTTTCAGTTTACAATTATCCTCATCAAAAAAGATACAAACAAACAACCATTATAAATTTAAAAAAAACAAATTCCAATGTTTCAATCTAGAAATAAAATACTGTCACAATATTTTCCTTTTATTGGATGAATTGTCTGTTAAATTAGCATGTATGATGATTGATGATGTAAATTTGAACTGATTAATTATTATGTATACTTAGAGTTAACCTGAATGTTATAATCTCAAAAGATTGTTTATAAACCTGTATAATTTGGTAAAGAATGGTACAAACAGCTTAAACAAATGGTCCATAATTGATTCTCTTTTTTTTTTTTTATTGGATGTTGATTATCAATACTTTAATATCTTTAAAATCAACTTGTATTATTAAAAATAGTAGACGAAAATTACTTAGTGAAAAGAAAAACAAAAAAAAAGAAAGCCTCTAAGACAAAAATATCAAGGTAAAAGGCAAAAATTTGTCCATTGGTTAGTTTTATGGCATGTCAACCCTTGTTGGGTTATTTAATACTGAAATCAGTTTCTAATTATATGTGGTACAAAAATCTATTTCATTTATTCTAAATAAGTAAACATTTTCTTATGTCAAATAAATTTATTTGATTCATAGATAGGATCATAACAGGTACTATCACCCTGGGTTAAAGTGGATCTGGGAATAATAGTAATAAAAGGGGTGACTTGACAGTCCCCAGAGTTCCAGAACTGGAACCTCACAATCAGATGCAGTTTAGTGTCAACTAAAAACAAGCAAAAATGATTGTAGATTAAAATAAGATATATGTGCATCTACAAAGCCCTAATCAATGTAGATATTTGTAAACTCTGAAATCATTTTGACTTATAAGATGACACAATAAAAAATAATTGATCAAATGAAACATGGAAAGGATAAATGAGAAAGTGACACCAAATTGAAAACATCAAAACTCAAACATTTTTATTCTCTTATTCATTTACTAATTTCTTATACTTTCATTTTTTTTTATCTTAGCTTTTCATAAACTTCTCACATATACCTTCCTGGTAAAGCATCAAATACATTTAGGAAAAAACCTTCCCCTTTTAACTAAGCCAGAATCAATAATAGTCAAAGAGATTCTAAGTTAATAATTACTGGACCCTTCTTGAAGAAAACAAATTTTGAAGCAGCAGCAGCAAGTTTAAGTTAGGATAGTGGATTGACTACTGAAAAGTCTTAAGGTTTCATTCCAATCAGGTTTATTATTATAGAGAAAAGTTAAATTGACTTCAAATCAGTTTATCTAGTATTTATAAAACCTATCATATTCAATACATATATATTGAGTAACATTCACTTTCAGATTAATACCCTTGGGAAAGGTATGAACCCCTGATCCACCAACAATGGTACAACTACTGTTCTTCTACAAGGTTGGCTTTGGTGTTAAATAAATCATGAAGGTTGATGTGTCATTAAAACAAAGAAACCAAATCCTTAAATGGCCGAGAGGTTAACGAATCGGGCTGATGAAAAGTCAGTCAGGTTTCACTCCTGGTTGGAGGCAGTTGTTGTGTCTAGCCACACTGAAGAGACGTGAAACGTAAAAACATGGTGTCTGTGGATGACTTATATATGTATATATACACACACACACACACACACACAATTTAATGAAAAAGGCATGGCCTATATATTTAACTAATGTCAATAACTAAAAATATTGAAAAAATATAATGTGCTTACAATTGAAGGCCATTTGAAATGAAGCATCAGAAATATATATATATATATATATATATATATATATATAATTGGTTTGCTATATTTTGGTAATTAAAATTTATTAAACCAATAATGTAAGGTCAAATTTTTGTCTAAGTTGAAAAAGTAACATAATGAGCATCAGTAAAAAAGCAAAATAATATTACACCTGTAATTTATTTTTGATACATTTAAAACAATGTTTTCAGTCAATTTCGATCAAGATGCCTGCCAAGACTCTACTTAAAATCCGTTTTTACAAAATAAATTATAACTTTTGCGATTGAAAAAAAATTCACACGGGATTGTCCAATTAGACACATAACCTAGTAGATAAAGGAGTTAGGTTAAGACAGTTCTAAATTAGTTATCTCTAGACTGCAGGTTCAATCCTGGTCAGGGGCAGCAGTAACATAGAATAATAATTAACACCTGTACCCCAGCTATGGTTAGTGGAATGAGAACAGGATACCCCCGTGGGTTGAATAAAGTGTTAGGTTCAAAGTTCCATGATGGCTCCCAATTACAAGAAGGTTCTGTGTCTGACAAGAAATACCTGAAGAAGGCTGGAGGGCACATCGGCCGAAACGTTGTACAGATAACAATGAAGATGAGGACAATAGTTTGAATAATATGAATAATAGTAATCTTTGCAGAGTTCCATTCTGGCCTCCTGCCTCAAAAACTGCTAGCCGCAGATTGCTGAAAAAACAACACCAGCTACGATTGAAGTCTGTAGCCAAAGTGGTATCACTTGAAAAAAATAAATAAAAAAACCAACTATTTTTTTTACACCGCTTCGGCTACGGACTTCAATCGTAGCTGGTGTTTTTTTTTTCAGCAGTCACTCGCTGGCAGTTTTTGAGGCAGGATTCCAGGACAGAACTCCATAAATATTACCCAAATAATACTCCAAAAATTATTTTTTAGTTTTTATTTTCATTTTATTTTCGATTTTCGGTACTTATTTACTACTCGAGCAGATTCTTTAAAAAAAAAAAAAAACGCCCCTCCTGCCTAAAAAAAAACGCTAGCCGGTGGCTGCTGAAAAAAACACCAGCTACGATTGAAGTCCGTAGACGAAGCGGTGTCACTTGAAAAAAAAAAAAAAAATAAAAACAAAAAAAAACCAACTTAGGGCGTTTTTCCCATAAACCCAACCCCAACCCTAAACTTTAAATCCTAACCCCACCTAGTTAAAATTAACAGTTTTATTACAAAATTTCTGGGTTCTGTTTTTTCTGGGTTAGAAAAAACAGAGCCCAAATTATTTATTTTCCCATTAAACACCACTAAACACCAACCCCAACCCCTAACCTGAGTTTTTTTATTCAAGTAACACCGCTTCGGCTACAGACCTCAATCATAGCTGTGTTTTCTTTTTCTTTTTCAGCAGCCACTGGCAAGCATTTTTTGAGGCAGGGGGCCGGGATGGTTCTCCACGAAGAGTACAAAAAAAATCTTTTTTCTTCTATTCACACCTTCTGTCTTTAGGCTTTTTATTTATGCAGAAAATAGTATCAATCACATATATACACACCGATATTTTGACCCGAAAAACAGGGAGGTCAAAGTTAAGTGACTTGAAAAAAATCAGGAAGTTTTTAAATAAAATAAAAATTAATTCATTGCTAAATCAACACTGAAATTGTAATTAAAATCGAATATTTCCCTGTGTTTTGGTACATTTTTTTAAAACGTGGGGGTCAGAATTGTATTAAAAAAACCAATCGACTTAGTTTTAAATTGAAATAGACATTAGAATTTTATTGCTCATTTCCCCTCCACTCATATAGAGAGGAAAAGAGAGTTATGTATAATGTAAGACAAGCGAAGGAGCGACTCTACCGAGAGGGTGTTGCAGGGCTGCTATTACATGTTGTGATCAATTTCACTCCCCTTCACTTATATAGAGAGTAAAAAAGAGAGTTATGTATAATGTAAAGACAGAGATGGGTAAAGATTTTACTTAATTGCAAATTACGACTAATTAGAACCAATTAAATTGGATTTTTTTTCAAACATTTAGTAATCCTAAAACTAAGGAATAATTTAGGACAAATTTTGTGTGATCAAGGTCACCAGCAAAAAAGCCTTTAGGGATTGAAAGCTCAAAATCTCAGCTTTAGTATAATAATAATAATAATAATAATAATAATATATATATATATATATATATATATATATATACATATATATATATATTATTGTTAGAAAAAAATAAAGTTTTTATTCAGTGGTTAAACTCAAGATTCGTTTCTATCTTGTGTTTCAGCTTGATGATACTTACAACCAAAATCTCATTTAGAGAAACGTTGTTGCAAGTAAACTCCATAAGTGAATGTTTATGCCAAAAATTTGTAGACAATATGATACCTATGCAAATTAAGCTTGCTTCTGGGAAAATGTGTTTGGTTATAAAAATGCACTGAAAAACAGACAATCTTTGCTGTTGGTAACTACAGCAGAGAAAATCATCATTGCTAATCCTACAATTGTGCTATCATGTTGAGAAAAGTAAACAAAATTCAAAGAAAATCAAAAAGCTAATTTTTCATTTGATCTT
Source organism: Doryteuthis pealeii (assembly GCA_023376005.1). NCBI lineage: Eukaryota > Metazoa > Mollusca > Cephalopoda > Myopsida > Loliginidae > Doryteuthis > Doryteuthis pealeii. The sequence continues at coordinate 78,073,234 of CM042159.1, read as the reverse complement.
ATATTATTATTATTATTAGTAGTAGTAGTATACTGTATGTATTTTAACATTCTATATACACACATGCATGTATTACATAGCAAAACAGTTAGTTTGGCATTTGGCATATTGAAAGAAAATGCAGTGTATAAATCCGCTTTCTATCTTCCTTTTTCTTTTGACGAAAATAAGTATAATCCTTTTTTTTTGTAGTTAAAAAACTCTGTTTTTATTTGCTCATATAAACAGGGATACATACATATATGCTGATCTATCTTGTAGATAAGATTATCATTATTATAATAAAAAATATTTTCCATATGCTTGCAATGTCTTAATAATGTTCAGCAGATGAAATCACAATCCTATACTTAAATTACATGAATATCATTTCTTCAATTTTAACAGTGCATCTTATTATAATGAGTATCATTCCTATAGGACTGAAGCTGTTTTTCATATCTGTTTAACTCCATGTTTTCCAGTTATATTCAATTATTATTGTTTTAGAAAAGAAAAGGGAATACATCAGATCCTTACTTAAAATTAATAACTATATTTTCTGTTACAATCAATGTTATCTTGCCTATTTCTTTAATCATTCACTACATTTCTATTTTCATGTCATTATAACTTCAAATAATCTTTTAATATTGTTCATAATTTCATAATTACAAATAGAAAACAGAATGAATTAAATGTACACACTTAATAAAAATGTGATTAATATGTTTAAATAAAAGTAATCATTGGATCTTTTGGAAATACTTAGCAAATAGAGAAATAAAAACAAAAAATACTTCTAATAGTAAAAAAGCAAAAAAAATGGTAATAATCTATTCATAAAAATGAAAACTAATTTCCATTATATGAAGGCAGATGATGGTGAGAAAACTGAATTTTTTAAAGGATTTATTAAAAAAAAACCCAATTGTAGTTACAAAATAACTTTGATGAAAAAAGAAAAAGAAACAAAAAGAAAAGTCACAATATAAAATCCAGATATAAAACAGTAGATGGGGAGTTAAAAATAATAGTCTTAAAATTTATGACTGTTGTCTGTTATTTTCTTTTAATTAAGAAAAAAGAAAGGAAAGAAAAAAAAATCGATTTTGTTGATCAACTTTTAAATAATATTTGAGACAAATAAAAAATATCTGGTATCAAAAATTTTAAATGATTTTTTTGAAAACCAAAATCGTAAGACAAAAATATAACTCAATATTATCAAGAGAGACTAAAATTCTCCACTCAGTGGCACCATCATTTATTTTGAATTTAGTTATAGAAAAAGAAAAGAAAAGAGAAATAGAAATTAGCAAAAAGAAATATCTTAAATATATATTTATGTATGTTTTATACTTTAAAACATACAAATCTATCAAGTGTCATTCTGTGGCTGAGAATTAACAAAATTACTCATGAATAAATAAACACTTCATTTTTTTTTTATAAAAAAATTAATTTTCTTCAAAACTAAAAATAACAGGATTTTATCATTTCAAGTGGAACAGCATACAATTAAAACAGATATTATTAGGTCTTATTTATTACATTAAAATTGTATAAATATATATAAGGGATGTACTTATTTTTGGACTGCTTTGTATTCATATTCTTCACTGCAGAATTTGGCAATAAACAATACCTAATAATATCTGTAATATCCTGGTATCTTAACTTTTTATAAAAAAATTAAGGTTGTTATGTCTTTTAAGAAATAAATAAACTAAATGAAAATAAACCTAGCATCAAGTCTAAAAATACAACAGTTATTCCACATAACATCAATTTTAGGAGTGAAAACTAAACACATGCAGATATAGTTGTAAACAAACTATGTGATTCCAAAAACCACATGTTCCAATCAATGGCAATAAAAGACCAAAAAGTCTGGAATAAAAATAGTCAATGAAAATTTCTAAAAAAATAAAAATGAAAAAAGACAGTAGACAACTGCAGCCACATCAGTCAGCAGCCACATCACAATCCACTGAAGTATCAATGTAGCTGACAAGTCAAGTATAGTTCAATGCCACTCACACAAGAACACATATTCCCTCATAAAGAGCAAGATTCTTGGGGAGTAAATAATTTCAAAATATCACCAGAAAAACACACTATGGGCTCAGATGCAACTTTACTTTTATCAAAAACTTTTCATTTGCAAGGACATTCTCACTTAAATATGCTTACACATAAAGAACTTTTCTTTCCAGTTTAAATATCTTATCCATTTTCTCTCAGATAATAAATTTCCATTTTGTTATTGTTGCAGAAAATTTTTCAACTTTTATTTGTGTTATCAGGACTGAACCATGTTGCTTGCACACCCTTTCATTCATTTTCTTTACATCTCTCACTTGATCAACAGGCAAACAACCAAATTTGTCCCTCTTTCTCTATAAATAAGGCTGAACAAATTCTATTACCAGATTCCTAACTCCAAAATATTCAATATGTTAACTTCAAAAATTGGAAAACAAAAACATTTCAAGTCTACAAATTTTTTAGGTGAAATATTGTCATTATTATTTATTGTGATAAAAAGTGACAGAAATATGATGTAAATTAAGAAGCAATATTGCACTTTTATATTCACTATTATTTCAAAATATTATAATTTCTTTCTTTTTACCTTTGATTAACTTTTATTTGAAATATCTTTACATTTTCAATGAAGATAATCATTCTAATTAAATCTAATATCATCAGTAGTTTATCTTTAAGCAGAAAGAAAAGCATTGCCAGATTTATTTATATTTTAATGAAAATTTATATATAATAAACAAATTTATATAAAATTTATATATAAATTTTGTAATTGGCTTCTGCTAAATCAAAACTATCCTTAGCTAAAGAGCCTCATTTGCTTTTGAAATTATTTTTTTCCCTCGTGGTGGTGAGTTATGATCATTAAATTTTACTAATTTAGTCCTGATTATTACAATTCATTTTCAAATAATTTTTTTCTTCCTAGTGCTACCAATTCCACAGATAATAATTTAGTTTTATTGAAAGAATGTTTATGCAAGAACCAATAATGCATTTACCAAGTTGGACAGTGAATCAACATTTCCTCTCTTTGTTTTTCTTTTCTTTTCTTTCTTTCTTTTTTTTTCCTATGAGAAAAATATCTAATGAATTCAAAATAGAGAAACATTCAAATAATAAAATTATGTACAATATTCTTGATGTTTTAAATTGCCTTCCAGTAATAGATGTCTTTAATGTTTATGACTATCAATAGATGATAGATAATAGAATAGCAATCCTCTAAGAAGTACTATATTATTTTCACTGTCAACAACTGAACTGTGGACTAGAGACTCTGTATAACAAATGAAGTTAAACTTTGAAATATTTTGTTATGTAAATCATTGTCTTTTTATATTTAACAAATCAAATTAATTTTAACATATCACATATTAAAGAAAATCTCAAAGTTTTTGATATTTTTTAGAGAGTAGTTACTTTTAATGATAAAGATTTGTTTCTTATCATCAAAACTTTCATAGAAAAATGACATTTATTTGATGAATAAAACATCTTTATGTACTGAATTGAATTTTACCAAGAAGTATTATATTTATATATGTAATCTTTAACTATTTTTTGAATTTAAAACAAAAACTATTTCTGATAAAAGACTGGAAATCTAATACATTATTATCTCAACTAAATAACACAGCTTTCTTATTTCTTCTTTTTGGACCAATTTTCCATTTGTTTGTTTAAGATGGAGATCAATATCACAACAAATAATATCTCTTTTTTTATCTTTAAGTGCTGGATTTCATAGTATTTCCCTTTTTGAAATATTGAAGGAGATCTTTGTATCTTCAATTAAGACAGAATGATTGTGTATGTCTTCCAGACATAATAAAACCAAGGTTGATTTTTTTTTATCTTTTAAATAACATGATTAACACAAAACAAATTCTATTCTTTTTATAAATCTTTCTTTTATACAGGAATTATAAAACACAAAAATAATTCTCAGTATATTATTTGTTATATATATATATATATATATATATATATATATATATATATATATATAATATAAACCAATTCTGCAAGTATGTATTGAGCACTTTTCAATATTTGTTATCCCAACTCATTCAGTTTCATATTCTTGTTTCCAACAGTCAAAATTGTGACTTATTTGTTTTTTGTTTTTTTTTTTCTCTCTGTTGAGTCATTCTCTCTCTACAAGATATATGTATATATGATAGGAACTATGCTTCTCTGTGTGTAATATATATATATATATATATATATATATATTATATATACACAAGCATGAATGATAAAATTATTTATGTATGGATCAGCATTTAATCCCCCCTCCCTCTCACTATAACTTTCTATACTTGAGTCTTTTCCCTTTTCTGCCTCACTTCATGTTCACTCTCTTTTTCAATTTCTCTTTTCTTTCAAATTATTCTTTATCTATTTTATTCTTCCCATGTTTTTTTCTCCTTCTGTTTACTTGAGTAATGCCTTGTGTTATAAAAGAATTTCTCATTACTTTGTTGCAACACACACACACACACACACACACAGAATTTATATTGTATTTTATAAGTAGATTCACTGGAGACATAATTGGGTATTTTTTTGAATATAGTGTTCTGTATATCAGTGTTACCATGTTTTATAGTCAAGCTAGCAACCCTTGCCTCGACTTGAAGTAATTTTGTGGAGAAGGATAGCCAATAAGATTATAAAGATTACATCAACTCAGGGAAGAATAAAAATTAGATTAACCTCTTTCTCAGAAAATGTACACAAGAAGAAAAATAACAGAAAAAAATAATCAGAAAAGATTTTTTTACTTCAAAGTTTTTAGAATCAATAGCCAAGATTATTTCTGTGCTGAGTATCATAACCAAGACATAAAATAATGTTCAGAATTTGAAAATATTTACTCAGAATACATCTATGAATGAATGATTTAGTTTAGAATTAACTAATACACAAACACATAATGAAACTGTCTGTCTTAATAAAAACTTTGTTCGAAAGATCTAATAGAATAAAAACAAACCTTTTTTTGTTTTTAAGAAATAATATTAAATATTTCATGAAATTAATCTCTGAAAAGAATTATTGTGAACTACATCTACTATTTGTATCCAAAGATGGAAAGGTTATATTTTGTTAAGAATAATATTAGAAATGGGACTATAAAAATCAGGACTTGGAAATCAAAGACATTTTGAAATAATATATAAAACAAAGAGCACATACATAAATATATAAAATTTCAAAGGAAAACAACAGTAAATCATATGTGCAGTTGTAGACTCAATAATAGAAAATAAAATATTGGAGATGTAGAAGTTTTAAGGGAATTTTTGTTTTTCTGAAGGGAGGGAGAGAGAGGAGAGAGAGAAAAATAGATAGATTTCAATACCAAAATAAATACAATCCAAACTAATTAAAACAAATAAAAACAACAAATATAAGAAATATTTTCTATTTAATGATTGTTTCAGCTCCAAATCATCAACTGAACATTTGATAACTCCATTTGGATATTATGCTAACCTTCATTTTCTTTTAGAAGATGATTATTTTATTTTATGGTTGATTAAAAAAAACATTCACCTGAACAAATAGTATAGATTTTATATTAAAGGTGTATAACAACATTTAAAACCATTTGTAATACAATTCTGTTGAATTTTGTATTAAAAAAATACTAAATATTGGTAAATAGCATTAGTAGTTTTATCATAACATAATTTAATCCTAGAAAATGTGTTGTGCATTTCTCATTTATAAAATAATTAACTTTATAGTAAATAGGTTACAAAACTCAATACTAGATGGATGCAATTGTTCTCTGGGACATTTTTTGTTGTATATTAGGATAATTTGAGAAGTATCTTTCAAGTTTACTCAGCTATTTATTATACGCTTGGTAGCAATATCTCATTTACTGAGAGTGATGCCAACATACACATAGGAAAGGTATCGACTGCTACTAACAGGTTAACAACCAAAGTCTTTTCATTGGGCAGATAAAGTAAAAAAAAACAAAAAAAAACAAGGCTGAAATAGTTTATATGCAGTTTGAGATTTTGCTAAAACCAATAAGATTTGGCACTGAATAGCCCATAAGGGTTGAAATGACATTAACCAACGAACCTATGAACTAAAGACTGGAAGCAAACTGATCCTTTTATTTAATCAACTCTTTACTTGACACTCTCAAAAATAACATTCCATCATTATACACATTACCTTATTACAGAGCTTTCCAAAATGTTTTGCACTGACAACATTTTAACAAAGAAAAAAACAAATTTGTGACACATTACATTAGTTTTGTTAGCCAAGCCAAATATATAATTAAAAATGTACATAAAAAGAAATAATTCAATGCAAGAATAGGTATATAGGGATTATCAGGCACACACAGTTTGGAAAGCTCTGTCCAATTACATTATTTATTTATTAGTGTTATTCTTTATTGAAAAAGTAGTAGTAGTAGTAGTAGTAGTAGTAATGTTGATGATGAATTATATCAAAGCAAAAATAAGATGCAACAAAATAGTAAGTGTAGGATATGTGGAGACAGAGACAAAAATGTAGAAGAAAGCAAAGGTGATACCAATTGTAGTTGGTGCCCTTGGAACTATCCCCAAGGGTTTGGAAAATAAATTGGGGGAATTGGAAATCAGAGAAAGAATTGAGACCATCCACAGCATTATTAAGATTTGTTAGAATACTAAGAAGAGTCCTGGAGACATGAGGAGACTTGCTGTCATTCAGACTCCACTGGAAGACTATCAATTAAGGCTGGTATAAAAAAGCCATAAGGAGTGAAGAAATAATAATAATACTTACACATCATAGGCATTGAGCAGCCAGTTGAGGCTGAGATCAACACACACTGGCACATTGACCAAATCAGGGTGCATATCATGAATTCTTTCATACATTGAATTCAAACAATTGATGATTTCAATCACATCAATTAATTTGTCATTGTCCTCCTTTAAATTGTGTTGTTCAAATGCATCAACTGCTACACTCATTTCCAAAAGATCCACTAAACACAAAGGAAATTGAAAAAGAAAAAAAAGAAAAAGGTCATATTAGAAAAAACAAAGATGAAATGAATATCAGTATAAACAAAATTGTACAAATATTCTGGGAATGTTGCAGTAAAATTATATATATATATATATATCATTCTCTTTTGCTAAAGAAGATTGATATATAAATACAAAGTCAGATTTATGTAAATATAAATTCAATTACTCCAACTGGGATTTTAAAGTTGAACAGAAGTCTATTATAATTATATTATACACTTGTTAACTATATTATAGAATGCATAAAAGTATTTTATGATTATAGTTATCTGTAAGGTTAAAAATATTATTTGAATGTTTATCAAAAATAAATTTACAAAATTCTATTTCTGCAGGAATAAATTACATTGTTTCATTTCAACAGAAATAATTTTTAATATCTTATTTTATTTTTAGTCATATTCTGTATGAAAGTAAAAAATTAAAAAAATATAAATATAGATAATGTCATTAAATCATTATAAGTTCAAACTCCTTAAGAAATAAGCAGCTTTTCCTTTTATTTACAAGTAGATTAGAGATAATAGGTACTTTATCCTTTTAGGAGATGGTTATAATCATGGCTCTTCATAGTAAACTGTGAATTACCATAACTGTTGTTGGGAGAGATAGTTAGGGTTTGTTTTTTTGTTAACGTCTTCAAAATTTGAATTCAGAGTTTTCCTTCTACAAGACTCATTATCTTCCAATATGTCTTCCAGAAAGCTTAATAATCAAACTTACTATTTTACTTACAGGTTAGGGAAATTGATTTATGCCTTTGTTAAAGGCATTAGTGTGAAATGAATGCAAAAATCCTCTGTCAAAATTTGAATCGTTAATTGATTCTATTTTCTGTATTGATAACCATTCTATAATTGATTGATTTTAATGACATGTCAATCTGCTTAGGGCTATTTTATACATAGTGGTTAGAGAATTGTGTTCATTGCACGTTCATATTTATATTTTTATAGATTCTTTTTGGTCCATGGTTGTATCAAATACAAATAATTTTTAAACAGATCTATTTGACCAAAAGATGGAACCCTAGCAGAGTTGGGTCATGAATGGGGACTCCATAGATCTCCAGTACTGGAGCCTCACCATCAAATATGTTTTAGTGTGATACCCAGGACACTCCCCTTTTTTTGGTGGATGAGGGGTCTTACCACTCTGTAGTGGATACAGTCAGCATATTCTAAGTCTGCTAGCAGGAAGTGATAACCATTCTATCTATATCTCTGCTATTTGCACATATATATTATTATGAATAAATAAATATGCTGACAAACATAATATCAATATATCACAGTTGTTGTCAGCAATATTTACAATTATATTCTGTATTCTACTGCTGGTATATAATTGCAGTATCACAATAATCTACCAGCTTATGACACTTGGCTTCACATATAGTCCTGGTATATTTAATTATAAATATCAAGTGATGCAATATATGTGTGTAAACCCAATTCCATTGCCTAACAAAAGTTAGAATCAGGTTTATTTAACTGGTGTGTGTGTGTCATTCACTTGGAAGAGTTTTCAATAGATTTGAGTTGAAGAAGCAATTCAAATAAGTTTCCCAATGATGCCAAGAAGATCAATAAGACAAGCTGAAACCATATTGCATATTTGCTCTTCTCCCAATAACTGCAAGGCATTGAAGTCTGCATTACAACCCAACATGGTGTGAAGTGAACTCTGTGGCATCAGGTTTGCAATTGAGTAAGCTTAGTTTGATCAACCATTGAGAAAAAATCTTTTAGAAAATAAATCTTGGTTGATCAACAAGGCAGAAAGCAATTCAATATCCTAGTGACACCTTAAAGAAGAGAGAAAAGGTTCACAATGGAAATGATCCAGTCACTGTATATCAATGTCAAGACTTTAGGATAGATTAAAATAAGTGGAATTTATTTACACAAAGGAAATGCTCAAAGAATGGTAGAAAAGCATAAGATACTCACTGCATAGCTTTTTTTGTAAGAGTCGCAGTTTCATGGCAGTACGGTAAGCAGCAAAACGGATATTATTAAAGTCAGCTGAAAAGAAAGAGAAAATATTGTTAGATTAAAATCAAAAGATTTGGGGATAATTATATATATATATATATATATAAAATTAGTTTGAAACATACAGAATCATTTACTGCATGTTATCTAGATTATCTCTCATATAGATATTATTAAAATATGCATATTAAAATCTATTTGTTTTGATAGTGAAATAGTAAAAAGCTCAATATTTCAAGTTGGATTATATTTGAAAACTAATTAATTGTATATTTGTTTATCTGCAAATCTTTATGTTCAGTGGGCATCCTCTATCATTTGGAAAATAATAAATGATAATGAAAGAGAGTAAAAAGATGACTACATTGCATAACACAAAAGACATTTATAAAAACAATAGGTGGATAACATCAAGCGATTACTGCTTGTTAATAGTTATGAATCTGTATTCATATATGTTATAGAAGTGTCCTTATTATATTACTGATTTATTGCTATATTTTGAAGATTGTGTTCATTTAAACTGGATTCACTACTGGTTCTTTCAATATTTTTTTAGGATCATTGTTTGTCCAAAATTAATTTCTAAACCAAATCAATTTTTTTAATATAGCAGTTATTTAAAGATGGAATACTAAAATTAAAGCAATTAAAAATAGAGGGAATATTTGTATATGTCTCAGTTATACAAATTATTTTTTATAATCAAACTACAGTACCTATTATTTTTAAACAAATGATGAGGAGAGGGAAGAAATTCTTTTGAATTATTTTCAATGCCAGGAACATTTTTTTCTGAATTTCAAGTTACTAAGATGTTCAAATGAAAAATAAAAATAAACTTACAAATAAATTATCTCCACAAACATTAAAAAGAATCATGGAAAAAGGTTAAATATCTTTAGTGTGTGAGTCTGACAAAATTCTACAATGGTAGTTCATTGTGGCTACTGGTTGAGAACTAAGTTCAGCAGAGATTCAATGTCTGGCAGATTTAATCTATCTGCAAAAGTGATATTTCATCAGTGTATATATTTGACTAAATTTAATTCTAGGATCAAGAGGTTAAACTTAACATTGTTACCTTCAGGATGTCAATAAAGAATCTAATAGTACAGCCATCTTGGTTGGCATGCAAAGGAACGAATGTTTGCCAATGGATGACATCACTGGACTAGTCTGTTGTCACTCTCCGCCAGCTTCCTTATACACTAAATCTGTTACACTCGTGTACCACTTAGCATCAGATATGAAAGCTCAGAGAATTTACAGTAGAGGTAGGACACTGTTTTATTACTAAGCAAACCATGATGGAAGTAGTTCCTAGTTGGTGTACGACTTTACGGCTTATAAAATTTAACATTAAAATCATTGATCAGTCAAATTAATCAAAGCCAATACTGATATATACAGTATATAAATATATAAATAAGAATAATCTTAACAATTTTTTATAAAAGGTTAATTTTCTTCTCAGCCAAACATGCATAAATTTTATTATTTCTAGTGTAACATTATACAATCACAACAGTTATCATTGGGCATTATTTATTACCAAATTCTATGGCACTGAAATTCTATAACCAAAAATATGAATATGTAGCAGTTCAAAAATAAGTATACCCCATATATCTATTTATGCAATTTTATTTCTAATTAGAGAGGTATTGCAATTTTATTTCTGGTTACAGAATTTCAATGCTGTAGTTTGGTAATAGATAATACCTAATATCCGTTTTGGTTGTATTTCTACTAGAAAAAAAATTAAAATCCTGGTATTTTTGGTTTAGGAAAAAATTAACGTTTTATAAAATATTGTTGCAGATGTTCTTATTTATGAGTGATTATATATAAGCTGGTTTATTATATATGTGAATGATTGCATGTATGTGTATGCAATAGTATTTATTTCTATGCTAACAAATGCATATATGTTTATGTAAATTCTGTGTAATCCTCTATAAAACTTAATCATTAATATCTAAATTTAATTGAAACCTTTTCTATTAATATGAGAGAGAGAGAGAGAGGAGCGGAATATTTGTATAATAAATGGACAGCCAATTCATTTTATTGAATTCTTTCCTGTATTATAAACTGCATAAAGCTGGTATCTAATTTCAGGAGTTGTTTGTAATATTGGAACCTCATTTCAGTAGCCATCTTTGCCTATCCCTAAGATATTTGCACAAGAAGGTCACAAAGGTCAATTTACAGCCAGTTACAAAGTGTAGCCATTAAGGTCATTAATTATCTCTATATAATTTCATTGTAACAGACTAATAGGGGCCTTCCATTATTCCCAATTGAATTTGGTAAAAGGGAGTTGCTGTTGTGAAAAGAATAACATGTATATTGTATAATGTTATTTTAATATTTAATGGTATAACCATCAAACCTACCTAAAACATTAAGGAGCTCTGTCATCTTTGGATGGTCCCAGTGAGTTGTTTCTGTAGCATGGCTGAAAAGAGAAGAAAAGAAGAAGAAGAGTAAATACTGAAATCTTTTATCTTTAGGCAACAATACAAACATTATTCACAGGATAAAGAAAAAAAAAAGAAAGATTTGCAAGTGTGAATTCTGCCAAAAACTATTTACAAAATCAATCAATTCAATAATTTACTCGAAACCTAATTATTTCTTAAAATAGCAATAATATTTTTAATAATAACAATAAACATACATTTGAGTATGCAGTGTTTTGTTGAACATAATCAATATTATATAAGTCTTATATTTGAAATGATTGCCTGAAGTATCCTGAAAAATTGCTACCATTTTAATTAATATTTTCATTAAAAAAAATGTGCATTTTTTTTTGGACAAAATCTATATAAATAATCTTTTAAAAATTCCCATAATACTCCAGATATAAAACATTACATTTTCCTTTAATCTTCTCTTTTTTAAAAAAGGTTTGTCACAAAATTGCAGCATATAAATAACTTTAGTCTTTTCTCAGGTTTCTTTTAACATTCTCTTTTTGTATATGTTTTATTTTTGTATTTATGATATGTAATATTTAATAAAATAAATGAGAGTAAGAAGTCACCAAACTTAGATATACAAAAAGTTGCAGCAAAAACAAATATAATGAAATGATTGAAAAAAAAAAAGAAATATGTGAATATCCAAGTAATATAACTTATCAAAACTATGTTGAAAATAATATAATAAGAGGAAATAATATCTTATTTTGCAATTGTATTTACAAGAAAATAAAAGTAAATTTGAAATTATAATAAACTGAAGTTGTGCATTCATTTTAGCAGAGTTTAAAAACTTAAAAAAAATGTATTTTCTTTTCTAAGCTTTGACATCCTTATTTACAAAAAAAAAATGTAAGAAATTTACTCATTGCTATAAAGTCATAAATTCTGAGTCTTTAGTTTCTTTTCTATTTTGTATTATGTAAACTATAAGATAAAGTATTGTTGAGTGTCTCTCAAATGAATAGGCATATATGATATTCCTTTGATTGATAATTTGGATTATTTGATCAATTAAAGGGAATTGAAATAATCCATACAAAAATATTGATTTTAAAGATAAGACAATTATTTAAAAACTTTAATCTTAAACCAAGAGAAATAAATAATAAATTAAATTAAAATGCATTGCAAATATTTAAAGATTAACCAGAAAAACAGTAAAAAGAAACAGCAAAATTAATTTCTAATGTGCTTTTTTTATTTCTATTTTATCCCAATTGCCAATTTGATAAAAAATCCTTTGTTATTTGATAGATTAAAACCACCAAATTAAAATGGCTAGAGATTGATTTTTATTGATAACTAGAGTTCAAAGCAAAAACTGCTTTCTTAACATGTTCAATATGACATAACCCATAAGTGGGTTGTGCTATATCTCTTGTTAATGTAAATTGACCCACTGCTGGGTCATATACCAAAAAATATAGAATGGTCCATTGAATGTGTTAAGTGACCAGTATTGCATTTGTTTAAGTAAAAGGTTTCATAAAAACACATCACTTCTTTATTTTATCTAATATCACAATCTGTCATTTTATTTATTTTTGAAAACTTTTTGAAGAGTTTTAATTTTTAACACAACCATTCATGTTGACATAAAAGAAAATATTTTCTGTTGTTTAAAAATTTGGAGCTTAAAATTCAAATTGAATATTAAATGTATTTCAGATTTGCATAACTTCTAATATGATTAATGTAACTCATTATGATTAATTAGTTCTTGAATATTTTTGTAAGAAAACCTAAAGTTTAATGAGGACATTATGCATTTAAATTCAGTGCAATGAGTTTTTAAATATGTGGGTGGTTTGGACAGAATTCTATGGCCATATTTAATATTTGAAATGATTGCCTGAAATGGCCTGAGGTATCATTATCATTTTAATTAATATTTCTAATTAACAATTTTGATTTTTTTCTCTTTTATTTTTTAATCTAAATTTGGATCTAAATTTTGTTTTCTTTACATTTTTAAAAGAAACTTTGACAATAGAAGAATTTTCAGTTGAATAAAAATTACATCCTCTGTCCCATAATAGTTGTTACATTTGTATATAAATTCTATACACTAAATGTAACACGCATGAAAATATTTTTAAATAAACTTATTTCATAACTAATTGTCATACATATGTAAATAATACATTACTAACAGTAAAACTCAGATATACAGTAAACCACTGTGTGCATTACTTTGTTAGAACTAGAGAAATTATTGATATTTTGCAAAGCATGAAAAAAGTTTCTTTAAAAGTATTTTCCTATTTTTTTACCACAACAATTCTCATATATTTTTTTAAATTCATACTTACTTGATATAATAAGGCACTTTATTTACAGCTACAGATCTCTCCCAGGGAATTTCCACAGAAACTAGAAACAAAGAAAAATACAATGTTAATCATAAAAAGCAGGAGAAAATCATTGCATTTCATAATATGTTCATTATAAATGGCTTCTATTTTATGCCCACAGCGATCTGGATGCTGAGAGACAGGGAAAGTATATTGTGATAGAAAGAAAGAAAAAGTGTGTAGCAGTTTCTCTTATTTGTGACATTGTCAAATAATACAAGAATAGCATTGCTATGGATTACCATATTCTTCATATGGGCACCAAGAGATATTCCAAGATTGATAATTTCCTTGCAAATAATAAAAATTGATTTTGCCTTGTGTTACTAAAGTGCAAATTGAACCAAAGAATTGGATGTTGTGCATATTCTGGAAAGTCAATGTAGAACAAGAAGATCAGGAAAAGAAAGAATGGCCAGGTGTTGCTACTTACTTGTGAGAAAGTGTTGAGAATTAGGCCCAAAATCTCGCAAGGCATCTTGTAACTGTTTTAATCGATCCTCAATAGCCAACTGCAAGGCTTTCCACCTACAAGAGATCAATACAAAACAGTTTATAATTATAGACATAACCCCCCCCCCCAAAAAAAAAAGGCATCACTGACAGTCTAGTTATATGGTAGCAAACACTAATTTGCTAAAATAATATTTCATTGAATTTAGAAACACAAACACACATAACAATATAAAAATGCATTTTCTGAAAATCAAGTAACTGATAATTACTATTGGGGCACTGAATAACAATTTACTGTCTTAAAGATTCTCTCAATAAAACAAATTGGGATCAATAAACGGAGTTAATATAAAAGGATCCATTATATACAGTATTAAAAAAGCAATGATATCTGATGGCCATTTTTGGGGATAGTATTTCTTCCTAAGAAAACAATGGATGGTTTCAAATTTGATATGCAATTGTTCAAGCCTTTTTAATGAAATTTAATGGGTATAAATAGTCTAATAGTGTCTAATTATAAATAGGATGTTAGAAATTTTCTTTCTAAAAAAAAGTATTTTTCTAAGATTAGACATATCCAAAAAGATTTTAAAAGATTTTCTACAAAAAAAAGAAAAGAAAAAAGGTCATTTAAAAAAAAGTAGAAGTAAATCTAATAAAGTTTTCAATACAAAAGTCAAGATAATTCATAAAAGAATAAACATTAGAAAATTAATTTCTAATAAGAAATGATTGAAAGAGAAGATAACATTAACATAAGTCAGTAGTTTTAAAGATGATAATGTTATTTGAATTACCTTGTATTAAAGTCTTCTAATTGTTGTATATTCCTGGAAGAAAGCACCACCTCTGATGCTTGAAGTTGATTTGCTTGATCATTGACATTATCTACTTGACCCTGAAGTGGAGCAATCCGTTGCTGGAATGCCTGAAATGATAAAATATATTCAAATATATGATGAGTTTATATATATATAAGCTGTCATTAAATTTGTTTGTTTGTTCATCCAGATGTGTCATGCTGAAATGAATGAATAAAATAAAACCAATGACTTAGAATTGGCATGATTTAATAAGAAAGTAGTTCAACATCATAACTAAAAGTTACAACAACACTTACAAAAATGAATGACAAAATACATTCTAATTTATACAAATCCATTGCTTTTAAAAATTCTTGATAGATGTTGGTATGTATTTAATGAGTCACATGATTTCTTTTCTAATCTGAAAGTTTATTAAAGAAAAATAATTAAAAAATTTTTTTTCAAGATTTAGAAAAAAAAACTTCAGTTTTATTAATTTCTTTTTAAAATTTCAAATAATTTCCAGTTCCAATTGAATAAATTTTAAAAATAGACAACAGTTTAAAAATATAATTTTACAAATTTTGTACAGAAGTTTGCTTTTCAAAATAAGTTCACGGATTTGTTAGGAATTCTAAATATTTCAAATTTTATAAAATAGGCTCTTAGAGAATAGATAGCTGAGAAGTTAGATATGTAGATAATATAGTCATTTTTTATAAGGACTATACTAGTATAAGTATCCTTTAAAAGGTAAGATAAACAAATTTAAAACATCTATATAATTATAAATTCAGAATATAAACTTATAAAAAGATGTGAAATATTAAAGAGCACAGTACACAATCAGAAAGATTTTTAAATAAAATCTTAAAAGAAAGTTAAATTATAAATATTCACTGAAAAATGGCTAATTAAATTCAGTTACAAAAAAAAAATTTTTAAAAAATGAGCACATTTATTCCAAGTCAGAGACTTAAGGGGTTGCAGTTAAGGGATTTTCATCAGCAAGGGAATTCAAGAGATTAAGTGAAGTTATTTCATTTGTGAATGCTGAATGAATGTATAAGTAAAGTAAAGGATCTATTTAAAAACGGTTCAATAAAAAAAAAAGACTGCATATATATTTGTAGTAAACATACTATGGCAAAAAGTATCTACACTGTGTACGTATATATATATATATATATATATATATATATATATTATAAAGTTTTGATGATGTTGCAAACTGTCATATAATATATATATATATATAATATATATATATATATATATATATATATATATATATATTATATGACAGTTTGCAACATCATCAAAACTTTATAATATGAATAATGATTTCATTGGTTTGAACCCTATAAAGCATTATTCTGACTGACAGCATTTTTTAAATTGATTTGAAATTAAATTTATTTTTCTTTAACCTTTTTCCTTTTGAAAATATTAATGGGGGGGGGGGCACAGTATCTGTAGCCCAATGATCTACAGCAGTTTAATCTGATATAGCTAAGAAGGTAAATAAGAACCAAAATTAAAATTAACAAATTGGTCATTTTTTTTATAACAATTTATATACAGATATTAAAAAAAAAAGCATTAACCAATGATGAAGAAAAACAATTGAAGGATAATTTATTTGAAAATTATTGTAAAGTAAAAATATCTTTTTGTAGTAACCAAAATTGAAAGTGATTATTTCAACAATATATTAAATGAAAAGAGAATAAAAAAAAAGGCTCCATATTTCTACTTTGTTTTGATAAGTTAAAAAGAGATGCAAGTTCTGTTGTCAATAAATATTTTTTTAAAATCATACATGATGGATTAATTTATTTTTAATGGCATATCAACCCATCTAGGATTATTTTCTGTGCAGAGATTAGGGAATTACATTTATATTTAGATATTTTTTGTGCAGTTCTTTCTTAAGAGGTTTCTTTTTTGCACACAGTCCTATTGAATACAAATACTTTTTAAACATATCTATTTGACCCATAGATGGGACCCTAACAAGTACTACCACTCTGAGTCAGAGGGAGTAACAGCAATAAAGGACTATTCCACACTCTCCAGAACTGGAGCCGCATCATCAGATGCAGTTTAGTGTCATACTCAGGAAACCATTATTTTAGTGGGGTGGGGGTCTAACCCTTCTGCAAGAGATACAGTCAGTATATTCTAAGCCTTACTAAAAGGACCTAAAAATAGTACAGTAACATCTTTTGTGATTGAATTTTGTTTTTTTATAATGACTATTTAGCCATAAATTAATTTTTTATAGGAACAATTAAGAGATCTATATGTAAAGTCAATTCCATTTTATATTCTGCTGTTTTCTATGAATCACCATTTCTTACCACTTGTAATTCTTCAAAATATCAAAATGGCTCGATGATCATGAAAATCAAAAACTATTAGTTGCAGTATGTGATTTTAATTTCTCTCTTATACTACAAAAACGATTGGATTAAGCAATCTATAGGTTGACAGTTATTTTACTTGAGAATTTTCACTGCATAATATTCCATCAATATGATTAATGTAGACATGTAGGGTTAAGGAAGATTATGTTTAAAAATTTGTTGTGTAAAATAAATTTTTTTCATTATTAGGTTACAGACTTATTGGTGTACATTATGTTAATTTATCTTCAATTCTAACTTAATAAATTTTAAAGCTGTGTCACCTCCATCAATTAAAGTTATCAATTTTCAAGTATAAAGTTACCAATCTCAAGGCAAAACATTTGATGTTTAAATTGCTTCTCAAAGATTATTTAAGTAAAAACACATTTATTATTTCTATTTATATCACCAGACTGAACTAGATTATCAACATTTTGATTTATTTTTTTAATGCAATCAGCAAATATAATTTCCTGGCACATCAACATATATATAAGGTGCACTAGATGTAATGGTTATCACCATAGGAAATGGAATTGGCAACTCGAGTTCAAATCTTGGATGAGGTTGTTTGCATTTCCCTTTGCACTAATGCCCTTGGGATAGGCATGAATCTATACCTTCTGAATCCAGCTATGGGTAAATAGGAGGTAAGACTTTGTAAGGCAACCAGTCTAGGAGAAGGAAAATTCCTAATTTAAACTAATAGTATTCTGCTTAAAAATTGACCTTATACTGCCTCCTGCCTGTTATACATGGATCATATCAATAATCATTGTATTTCTGACACAATCTTTACACTTTGAGTATATAACTAGAAACCATTATCTTTTCTTGAATTTACCAGTAAAAATAAATAATGTACTATTATCACATTTACTATGGAATCTACAAATAAAATGTGAATATTTATAAAAAGGTGTATGCAATAATTCCCATTAAAACCAACTTCATTAAAAAATATCAAAATAAACCAACAAAATTAATATGTAATATTTCTCTTCTTGCTTAAATTTTAAAAAAAGAAAAGAAATGTATGAATTTTAGCTCTAAATTATCTGTGCACCTTCTACAATTGAATTTGCCACATTATTTCTTTATTAACTTTATCCTAACTTATAATACAGAATGATTACAAGTAAATAAATATGATTACATACAGTGATACACACACACAGTATTTACAAGTTGCATGTGTGTGTCCCCAACTTCACAATCCAATATACTTAGTGACAATCATAAATACAGAATAAAGGTCTGTCTCAATATAAATAATTTGCTTCTCTGTTTTTAAAGACCAAAGATGGAAAACACACACACACTAGAATTAATACTTATTTAAGCAAGAGAAAACAAATTCATCATCAGTTCTTTCTAACATATCAAAGACTTAAAATATTTCTTTTTAGGATTTGACAAGTTTAAAAAATACTAATGAGTTCTTTCTTCTATGGATCTTATAAAATGTATAGGCAACAGTTGGAAGACATACAAACTATATATAAAGTTGAATTCTTGATGAGTATCATCTTAAACTTAAAAAAAATGAAAGATAAAATTTCAGGATCAATAAAAAATATAAATAGGGGAAATATCTAAGCAAGCAGTATATTCATTCTAAAAAATTCTTTTTTTAAATTCAGGTTGCAAACTAGTAAAAAATAAGTGAAAAGATACAGGTTTTAACTAAAAAAAGAATTCTTAAATATAATATCCAAACTTATTTGCAAAAGATACAAGATTTTCTTAATAACAATGACTGCAAAATAAATATTGCCATTGTCATTGCAGTCTTGGAAGACTGTATATTTCTCATGCCCCTGAAGATACGGCGCTTTCTGAGACTGTGAAGGCCAATGTTTGAAAAACAGCCCCAATCACAGATGTTGCATGTGAAGGCTAACCCTAAAGATGTTGGTGTACTGGTGCTCTGTTGCTGTCACTTTCTTCTGGACCTCTTGGCTTCATAGTGTTGTGCCATGGTGACTTCAGACATGAATAGTCCACTACGGAGAGCCTGCTGCCAAGGGCAATCTTGAGCCAAATTTTCCAGCTGGAAGGGGTAATACCAAAGCACTTGAGATCATACTTGTAGACATCCTTAAATCGCAGCTGGGGATGACCAATCTGTCTTTTGTCAGATGAAAGCTCTGCATAGAGGATATCCCTTGGGATTTGTCCATCATCCATCTTGCGGACATGGCCCAGCCAGCAGAGATAATCCTTTCTCAGTAGAGAGCATAAGCTGGGAAATTGTCATTATTCCAATAATAAATTATAATAAATAATATCAGATATTTTTAGAGAACAAAGCAAAATTTCTTTTTTTTTTTAATGATCCTTGTACTTTTTTGTACTTGATAATACAACCAACTTTTGTATCATTTTTTCATTATTAGTCCTCAACGTTGTATTGCTTTTATTAATGGTTTTTGTCTTTTAACTTTTGCCATGACAAAATCTATGGATTTAATTTATAAATATCATCCATGTAATTCTAGTTTTCTGGTCTTCAGTTGATTCATTGTTTAGTCTTAAATGAAACCAACAAAATACTTTCCATGGGAACAGAGTATTTTTTTTCTTCTAAATCATGGCACAAAACGTGGACTCTCCTCTAAACATAAATATTGATGGATGCAACCTTGAATCTGTGGAGAGTTTCAAGTACCTCGGGTCAACCACCTCCAACTCAGTCTCCTTTCATTCTGAAGTCAACAGCAGAATAGCAAAAGCAGCAGCAGTCATAGCCAAACTGAGTAAGAGAGTCTGGAATAATGCCAGTCTCACCAAGAAAACAAAGATGCATGTCTACAAAGCGTGTGTCCTCAATACACTCCTCTACAGTAGTGAAGTGTGGACATCATATACAAGCCACAAAAGGAAACTCAACAGTTTCCATCTCCGTTGTCTACAATGTATTCTACACATTTGTTGGCAGAATAAAGTACCCAACACGGTCATGCTAGATTGCACCGACATAAACAGCATGTTCTCCATTCTCTGTGAGAGGTGCCTTTGTTGGCTTGGACATGTCAGGAGAATGGAAAATGGACGCATCCCAAAAGATCTTTTGTACGGCGAATTAGTAAAAGGCTCCTGATTGGTGGGTAGACCACGCCTACGATTTAAAGATATTTGCAGGAGAGCTATGAGAATAAGACATACTGACACAAACACGTGGGAGGTAGATGCCAAAAATCGAGCGGCCTGGCGCCTCAACGTTAAGCAAGGCACGGAGAGGGGTGAGACAGCAAAGAGAGCCAGAAAGAGAGAGAAAAGCCAGCAGCCCCAGAAAGCATCACAGTTTGTGTACATTC
This sequence comes from Doryteuthis pealeii, assembly GCA_023376005.1. Classification (NCBI taxonomy): domain Eukaryota; kingdom Metazoa; phylum Mollusca; class Cephalopoda; order Myopsida; family Loliginidae; genus Doryteuthis; species Doryteuthis pealeii. The sequence goes on along the minus strand of CM042159.1, from coordinate 78,052,301 downwards.
AGTGCACCAAAGACTGTCACTCAAGAATTGGCCTGCAGAGTCACTTGCGCAGATAAAAAATGTTATTTTTTATTTTGGACACTACACCATTGTCCTTAGTGGACGGAAAGGATCCGATCATATTCAGTGATCTGATAATCAGTTCATTTAGTCAGAATTCATATTCTAACTGATAATTGACCAATTTAAAAACAGGAAATCCTAAAAATTGAACTATAAATAAGATGATTTGTAAGAGAGAAAGTGGCTACGTAACAAAGTGATTACAAAAACAAAACTTTAAATTATCAAAATTCTAAATTTATGATGGAGAAATTATTGAAAGCAAATGAGTTGAAAAATTTAGTAATGGAAAAAGCTGAGAACTTAAAGATTTACATTGTTGTAGTGTATTAGGAATTTGAATGTTACAACTGATGGTAAAATTAAAAGAAATCCAATATGAAAACATCAAGAGGTGATAAGGAAATAGATTTCAAGAAACTAATATAATGTAATAAATCAAGGAAAAAATCTTCAGATATGAAAAGGTTTTCCTTAGTAGTCAATGGTTTTATTTGCAAGTAATCTAATTTTGAAACCAACCCAAAAGATCAAAGGCAGCAAGCCATTATCTACCATATTACAATGGCAAGAATGTTCTTACATAGACAAGAAAATTGCTTCCTTCATTCAGGAAGTAAAAATACCAAATAAAAAAAGAATGAACATTATCACGATGCTTGTCTGAAGTAAACAATTAGAAAACATAGAAAAGTTTACAGTAGAGATGACAAGATTTCAACATTTTATGAATACCAGCAAATAGAAAATGATGAGTGGTTTCATGAATGAAAAATAAAAGATTGACATTCTTTTGGCAGATAGTCAATTGGCAACAGGAAATTTTCATGTAGGTCCTCTAGTGGAATTAAGTTTTAGTTTTATTTTCATTCATATCACTTATCTTAATTGTAATTTACCCAACCTGTTCACCATGTATAGAATGTGACACAAGGTTGAAAGTATCAGGCATCCTGTGAGGATTGAACTCGCTATCTTAATTGTAATAGAATATGGGACTGTAGAAAAATGGAAATCAAATTGTTAAAAATAACAATTTAATCATATGGCATATTTCAATTTGACAGATTTATGAGATACTACAGAAATTTCTATTAAAAAAATCACAACAGAAATGTTGATATGATCTTCATGAAAGCAGATGCTGAATATTAGTTTTTGAAATTTTAAAATTGTTTGAAATTTGAGGTTGATTCATTATTAATACTATAAAATATAACTGAAGATCATTATTGAAGATGAAAAACATTTGAGTTGCTCAGTCTGCTTGAATATATTTAATATTCTATTTTGATTTCAAATTAATTTGGCTCGAAATTAAGATATATTAAAGAATATGGGTGATTGTTTGATTTAGTGTAGCATTTATACTAATGAATTAGTATAAATTAGCAAAAACTCAAACAATGACCTATATTCATTGCATTGTTGTTTTCACTTGTTTTGTGCATTTTGATTATGTGAACTTTTTCCTGGTTTTATATTATGACCTTTTTATTTCTTTTACAAAAGATATTGTTCTCATATGGTTTGGTTTATTTGTTTAATTGTATATCAACAATTCCTTATGGATTATTTAATGTCAAAAATGTGATTCTTTTGTAAATGTTTCATTATAATCATAAGTACATTTATTTTCAACATTTTATTGCAATCTTTTTTCTAAATCTTTTTATTTGACTATAACAATCAATTGTTTGCACAGTTATATGGTACCAAGTATTTCTATCTAACACAAATAATTTATACACAATTACATAGTTTAAAATAACTATTTCTGTAATAATAATACTCATTACTTTGCAAACAGTTGTATGGTTTCAAGTAACTGTTAAAAATCCTTTGTAAACAATTGTAGCTTCAAGTAATTATTCTTAATACAAATAATTTGCATACAGTTAAATGGTTTCAAGTATTCCTATCTAATACTAATAATTTTCTAAGATCTATTTAACCCAAATGTGAGACTCTAACAGGTACTACAACATCAGGTCAGGGTAAACCGGAGAGTAATGGCAATGATGGGATACTCCACAATCCTCAGAGTTCCAGAGGTGAAGCCTCACCATTATATACAGGTTAGTGTTATAACTAGGACACCCCTTTGGGGGGGATCTTACCCCTCTGCAGAGGATGCAGTTAGCTTATTGTAAGACCCATTATGCTTTTTTGATTATGCAAATCTTTCCTAGTTTGGTTGATGGGAACATTAAAAGTTGTCATTGGTAAATATATAAGTTAGGATAGTGTAGATATAGAGTCAATGATGCATGATAACTCTCAGTTTATTGCCAGGTGAGAAACTGACAGTTACCATACGCTGTTGACTGTATACCTATGCTAACCTTAACTTTGTATATACTCTATCACTGATACTGAGCACTCTTTATCCATAAATATAGCCAACTATATCATCAGTATATATATATGATAAGTACGTAAACATGGTGTGTTTGAATATGGCTTTTTGCCGACAATTTTATCCCCCACTCCCCCCAAAAAAGGAATGTCTGATCTTTAGTGAGAGCTGTATATCAATTATCCATAATGCAGATCATGATCTGCGTATCATTCATAACACAGAGCATGATCTGCGTATCATTCATAACACAGATCATGATCTGCGTATCATTCATAACACAGATCATGATCTGCGTATCATTCATAACACAGAGCATGATCTGCGTATCCCCCATAATGCATGCCTCTCACTAGCAGGGAAGACTTAAAATTTAGACAATTAGTAATTTTGATTTGGAATGGAATAGAAATTACCATGTTTTTAAAAAACTTATGAAACCATTGTTTTTCGTAATAAACTGAAAATCCATGAGTGTTCTTGGGAGAGATAGTGGAGTTATTGTTCCCCATTTTGAATTCAGTTTTCTGTTTCCTAGTCTGGTTTCCTACAGTCTGCTTTACTCATTTATCCATAGCTAAAGGGAAAAGTGGATTCATGACATTCCCAAAGGCATTAGTGTGAAGTGAACACAAACAGCCTTGCCTAGAATTTGAACTTGGTATGCTGATTTTATTTTCCTTGTTGATAGCTATTATAACTCTCACACCTCCCATTCTAATTTACAGAATTAAAATATCACTTAAATGTCAAAAGGAGATGTTAAAGTTCCCCATTGTTCAAGTTCTTTGATTTGTTAGCATTTTATAAAAAATAAACTTTGTCAGCTTTTCTATATTTCTGCACAATAATAATATTGCTTGAAAAAGTATTTGACTACATTTCAATCAATGGATTATAATGTCTCACATCAAAACAATCAGACTAAACATCAGATTATTTGCTTAATAACTAAAAAAAGGCAGAAAAATCTTTAACAAAGAAATAGAATTTTTAATTTATAACATAAGATAATGGTAGACTGGAAATTCTGACATTCCTACAGGATTTTGGAAATCATAACTCTCTACATCTTCCTTTATCCATAAATGGTACATTATCATCACTGTTTGTTTGTGGTTTCATTCTCTATTGTTTGAGTTCTGAGTTGTCCTTCTCCTATACTGATTACTCACCCACCATGGTTAGAGATCCCAATCAGCCCTGCTATTTTACCCAAAGCTGAGGGGAGGAAGTATATTCTCAAGGCCATTAATGCAAAGTGAATAAAAACAGACTCAATATCAATTTGCCAACCCTGTTTTCTGTGCCAATAAATGTTACATCATCTCACCCTGATGATAATAAAATCAAAAACAGCGACTCTCATATTATAAAGATGGTGTATTTTTTCATTTCTGTTTCATACATTCTCACAAATAAGTCTAGTTTATCTAAAGAATAAATAAAATGCAGCAATGTTTTTAATGAACATATTTATATTACTTGGTTATCATTGATTTAATAAGCATAGATGATTTTTTAAAGATTTGAACAGATTTTGAAGGAAAATTTACACATTGTTGAAAATGATAAGAATAACAGAAAGTTTAAATGTAGGGACCATCTGAATTTTTTAATTTTTTATGAACAAGTTCATTGAAAGTAAAACCTATTGTAGTTGATAGTATCTGGCTTATTGTAACCAACAATTAAAACAAATCAATTATGTATCAAGAGAAAATTATCAAAAAATCAATTTACTTTATCTTTTCATCAATTTACCAGAGAAGAAAAACTAAGAACATAAAAAGAATCAGGCATTTTAAAGTTGAATATTATAACAACAACTTTAATGATAAAACTGTGTTTTATGATAGATTCAAGATTGGATATTAAAAAGATTCTAAACCTCAGGTCAGATTGATTAAACAGATCACAAAATCATAATACAAGTACAAAATTGAAAAGGGAAAGAAAAGTTTTTAGACACTTTGCCTAGACAGAATATATGAATTATATACATGATCAAAATACAAAAACAAACATACAACAACTGATATAATTCTATAGGAGTCTGCCAGGCTAATATTTGCAAGAATATTTGCTGAAAGAAAAATACAGTATTCAGAAATTTTTTCTGATAATACAACTTTAAAAAAAAAGTAAGGGACATGTCTTTTCAAGAATCTTCTAATTCCATATATTTTATTGTTTCTGAAAACAATAGGTTATTGAGTATACTATCAAAGATATAGATGTTGAACTGAATAACTAGAAAAACTATTTCAGGATTTACACAGCACATTTTTTTTAATGACTATTGAATGATTTTGAATTTAAGTAAATTTTTGAAATTCTTCATGAATAAATTCATGCAGTCATAAAATAAACTACTTAACTTGTATTTTATATTTCAATTCAAATAAAATAAGACTATATTTGTATTTCTAACAGTGATCTTACTTAGATGTTGATCTAATAAGCAAAACTTTTTATTAAATTAAAATTGGTATGATATATTTCAAAGGAGTTAAAATAGAGTTAAACATAATTTTTTAAATAGTATTTTGAAAATATTAAAAAATAATTCAAATATCCTTAGACATCAGATTTTTTAAAGAAAATGAAAACTGTTTCCTTCCTAAATTTATATATGTGTGTATGTGGGGTGGAGAGTCAAATGGACCTATAGTGTATAGTAAAATACCCCAAGTCCTAAATATTGATGGCAGTGGTATCATCCAAAGTGATAGTGATCACCTTAAAGTTAATAACAGGGAATATTTTATTATCAATATCACCATGCACCATAGTGTAGTTTTTATAAATTAAGGGTGTCAATTTCCTGGTAAAAATATGTAGACCTATCAAGTAGATGCCACCAGCATTGAATCTATTTACTGCAATGTAGTCCTACTGTAGATTTTGACATACAAATCAGCAGTGCCTTTTGTTTTTGTAGCATGTGAAAATAAGTTCAGAAGGTGCATACTATTCTACATTAAGTTGAAAGTGCTTTTGTTTTGTCTACTTTTGTGTTAACAAAGAGAACCATAGATAAAATAGTTTTTAAAGGCTAAATCAACAAACTCCCACAAAGGATAAATAGTGTTTTCTAATAATATTCATTTCTTTATTTCATTGGATGATTGGCTTTGATTAGAAAGGGCACCAATAGCCTTTACCTGAACATTTTGTTAGCAACCATTCAAAGAAGGAGAAATGTCAAATTTAAGTGTCATGATAAAAAGTCATGGGGGAAATATCACTTAAATGTGTGGGAGCTGTTTGTTGTTAATATCAAACATATAATTGACTAGCAAAGTTAATTTGGACAAGAAATCCAACACCATCAGACAAATTCACTTGACATTTATAATAATTACTGGAAAAAAAAGTTAGCTTATTTTAAAAAAATAAGCAAAAGTTTATATATATATATATATATATATATATATAAAGAGATAGAGAGGTACCTATTACAATTAATATTAAGACCTCCAGTATTGTCAGTCTATTTTTCATTTGAAAAAACACCCACTATGCCTATTTGTCTGAATTTGGACACATGATGTAACAGATATAAGTGTTGAGTTAATACAGTTCTAAGTGACAATCATCTGGAGGTTGCAGGTTCAATCTTGACTACAAGCAAAAATAATATAGAATAGTTATCATAGCTTAACACTTGTACCCAGTCATGGTTAACAGAATGAGAACAATGTACCCCATTAAATAAAGGGTTCGCTTTTGAAATTCTATGAAATTCCTGATACTAACAAACAGGCACTCAAGTTTGAAAAGAAACACCTGAAAAAGGCTGGAAGGGAAATAGGCTGAAATGTTGTGTATATAACAATAAAAATAAGGACAACAGTCTGAAAAATCTAAATAATACAAACTCACTATGCCTTTTCTATTTACTTCTACTTCTGGAATTTTAAGCAAAAAGAAGAAAAAAAAAAGTTTTTAATTTTAGTGTAATTCTCATTGGTTTCTTTTTCTGATTTAATTCTAATCATTTTTCTTGATCTAAATTGAGAATTGCTGATAAGATAAGAGTTTTAATTATAAAAAATAGATCATAAGGTCATAAGTTATTTTCTGTTTCTACTAATTACTCTTTAACATTTATATTGGACATTAGAAAGATTCTAGACCTCATATCACAATACAAGTAATAATTTAGAAAGTAAAATAATATTTGACAGCCACTACTTTTGGCCGTTTTGATTTATCATGGTTTTCAATAACCAATATGCATGATACTTTAATAAGACTTTTAAGCAAATTCACTCAGCTATGATTTATGGAGAAACAAAGAAATATTTTCAATTTACTTAGAAAAGAAAAAAGAAACAGAAGAGACCATGAAAAGTTATTAAAATTCATTTACCTTTGTAAGGTCAATTTCATCTTGTAAGTTTTCAATGATCACATCCCCAACTGGTTTCCACTTTGATTTTTCATCTTCAGATTCTTGAAGCTGTTCATCCAGGTAATCCATTGCTTCATGAAACACTGTCATCTTCTACATTGAGAAATTAAAAAAAAAAGAATAATATAAACACTATAAAATACAAAACCTTAAACATAATTATATTCAAGGAATTACTTTATTGTCAAAAACCCTTAACATATGAATAAATAAATATCAATTCAAATAAAATCAAAGTCACTTTTAACATTTTAAATCAATATTTTCAAGGTGTTTAAAAGGTTGTTATCAAATAATCAACAAGTCATTTGATATTCTTTATACCATGTTAGGAGCAAATAAGTTTTAGTTACACAATAGAAAATGATAGCATCAATAGGGCTTATATTTTGAAAGTTTTTTTTAGATTCAAAGAATCTAATAAATGAATTTTCAAAATTTCAGTGCTGTGTTCAAGGAAAGACAGAACTGTTATGATGATTTACTGTGAGAAACTATTATAAAAAAATTTATAAATTGTAATAAAGCATACAATAAACATTTTTATAAAATATTTCTGAAGAAAGAAACAAAGAAAAAAGTAAATTAAAAATTACTTTAAAAAAAGCACACAAAAAAAAAAATTGAAACAGAATCTTTCCAAATTAGAAATGACAGTTATTTTCTTTTAGATTTGTTAATTTTCAACAAGTGTTTTTCTTTCCCTCAATTTAATAAAGCTGTTTATAATCAACAACCTATTTTTAAAAGGAGACACCATTTAAATTAAAACATTCAGTGACACACAATTTCCAGTATTTTTAAATATGTCACAGGTGATTATTCTAGTCATTGGTCAGGCTTAAAGTGTCTATCCACCTTAAATCTCAGATTTTCTCATGCAAAGAAAAATCTTAAGCATTATCAATATAGATAATAAAAAAAATGATATATATTTCTAAATATTGCAATATATGTCCAAGAAAAATGTTACTGGTTTTTAACACAAGTTGCTGAATTATAAATTCTATTAGTTTACAATTTAAATTTAGTTGATAAGGCAGTACAAAAATAGAAGTATCATACATTTCTATGGTTGAGTTTAGTCACAGCTTTTTGTTCAACATCTTGTTTGTAAAATGTGAAATGGTAAACCAATGTCTAATGATAAGAAAAGGGTTTATTTTACCCAACAAATATTTTTTCAACATGATCTCCTTTCTTGCAAATCCACTTAATTTAGTGGTAAGCATTAATCATTAAAAATTTTCAGTGAAATTTTAGATCAAAGTGCAACTAATGTTAGGGTGGGTGCAAACATTGATCCATTTTATATATATATATATATATATATATATATATATACCAACCAATATATTGTACTGTGTCTTGTAAACTAATAGAATTTATAATTCAGCAACTTATGTTAAAAACCAGTAACATTTTTCTTTGACACACACATATATCGGCAGCATGGATATTCATGTCAATCTCTTGCCAACCATCCATATCGATCATCACCCCTGGAAGGTCCTCTGTGCAGCATCCAGAATCCGCCCATAGCTAATTGATGTAGGCCCTTGCTGGATTATCCACACTGATGTTCGCATGTGCATATTTCCACATCAGAACATCACTTATGAGTTTGTCCTTGCTTCTCCAGCAGTATACAGCATATATCTTGCTTGTCTTACTCAAGTGGTGTCAGTGATAGGGGGGCAAGTAGCTGTACAACTGCTTTATTGTGGGGTGCTATCTCCATGATTTGCTTAAGATTGCACGCACCATTCTTGTGTAACTCCCATCAAACTTATTCTCTAGGTGCTTTGTTAGGGTCTCTCTCTCTCTCTATATATATATATATATAAATATATAAATATATAAAAATGAATACATTGCCACTATTAAACATTATCCATACAATATTGAAGAAATAGTTCAGCATAAAGATAAAGATAAACATGAAATTTCTATATAATCAAATTTTAAAGATATGAATTTAATAATGAAGTATCTAAAATATATAAAATGGATTTTTTTTTTAATTTGCAAAGATATATTTCATTTTGTTTGATCTTAATTTCATAAAACCATTCTTTATCTTTTAACTTTTTATAATTATTTTTTGCAAGTAGTGATTGGCTGGGTGCAATGTATATACAATTGTAAGTTCTATTTTTGGAAACCAATTTCCATTGGTTAATAGGTCAGGTGAAAATTTTGGTTGTGATAATTTCAGTCATTTAAATAAAAAAAACTTAAAAAGAACAAACAAACAAATAGATAAATAGAAATAAAAATAAAAATAATGAAAATAATTATACTTTTCATACATAAAACCTAAATAATGTGTAAAAAGAGAATTTTAAAAAATATGTACATTAGTGTATTTAAATAGTTACTAATAAAGAACACCTCTCCAAAATATTTGAAGTAATAATCACCCCTACCCTCCAAAAAGATAAGAACCTGTAAATGTATCAACTGCTGTGATAATTTGAGAACTTCTTTAATAAAATTCTCTTTCAGATGATTTTCAATCCTATTTTTTTAAAAAACTTCTAAGTTAGAGTTTAAAATATTTTATTAAAATAGAGTTAATTGAATTAGTGATTAAATCCACAGTACTATTCATTTCAGTAAAAAAGGCCATAAAAATATAAAAACTTATTCACTGTAAGTTTATTTGCAAAAACTAGCATTATCCTAGGTCACCTTGCCACGTCAAATATCTTAGTTTTTTTAGTAAATTTGACCAGTTTAACATAATTGTTTTTATCATTATTGTCATAAAGGAAACAATTTTTGCATTGTGAATATATATATATATATATATATATATATATATATATATATACCAAAATTATATGAAAATATTTCTTATGGCATTCATTTCCAAATAAATTGCATAGTTTTCAACATGGCTTAATTTACATTAGACAAAACAATATTGTCATTAAATAAAACTAAAGTAATTTCATGACTACCAATAAAGCTATACAATCTGCAATTAAAAAAACTGTTTTGTGATGAATAACCAATATATACCTGCCTGACAGAAATGTAAATCTTTTGATAAACATTTATTTTAAAAATCCAAGACAAAAAAATGGAGCAGTGGAGCAATAAAACGTTTCTTTAAAATGTTAAGAATAAATCAATTAAAAAAAAAAAAAAAAAAAATCTGAATTTTCTGTGAAAAGACTAGAAAAAAGAAAATACAAAACCCTCAACAACAACAACTAAAACTTTTAAAGCTATGAATATTGATAAAAATTGAAATCCCCTTTCAGTATACTGCAACATATTTTAACATTTAAAGGGGTTTGCAAAATGTTTATAAATGCGTCAGTTGCTAAGGGCAACAAAACAAACAGGATATTGCACGTATAATCATTTGTCAACTTTAATGTTCATCATTTGCTGTGATTGTCCCTATTGATTTTTTTAAAGCCTCAACCATTCATCATCACTCACTTATTTCCATAACGTAACCAAACGCACATTTTCTCCCTCTCAAAACTACGAATGAAAATTCTTATTTTACAAGCACTTTTTGGTATCTTTTTTTTAACACTCATTCATATAGAGAAAGAACCAGTAATAGAAAGAAAAACAAAGAAATTAAATAAAAAATACTTTCAATTGTAGAATTAGAACCAATTTTGTAGAATCATTAAATGCATCCCGAGAAGAAATATCCTTAAAGATAAACAACTATGTTCATTTCATTTATAGTTGTTTTTCGTCTGGATTTCTTTCTACGTGTTCCATGTACATCCCATTAACTTTGAATATGATATCCCCCAATAGGTTTGTTGAATACTTTTCCGAAGTGAAAGAAATATAACCTAACCCAAACGTTAAAAATCTTAAGTGCAATATTTCAATAAAAATTAACATTTTCCAGATTTTTTTTCTATTAAAGGCAAAATATAAAAGTTATCTTGGTTATACTAAAGTCATAATATTTTGTAATATTTGATTATTCATAAACATAATTTTATAGATTTACAGACCAAATGGCAAAATCCTTGCATATCAATTTGAAAATCATCAAATGTATTATATCAAGTATTTAGCCAAGTATTTTGTTTTCTGTATTAAGTTTTAATTAAACAATAGAAGAATCCATTGGAATTGTTTCACTGTTTAAAAAGCCGATTACTGTCATGTGAGGTAGTGACCAAAAACATCATGTGCTACTAGCCGACAACATTTTATAGAAGAAATAGAAAGAAAAAGAAAAAAAAAAAAAAAGGAAATACAAAGAATTCGAACTGAAATGAAGTGTAAATACTTTCTGTATCGCTGACAATGATTTGGAACGGTTTCTTTAAAAGAGTGAATCTCAGCCGGATAAATATTCTTTATCTAAACTTGTGTCTATAAAGGGAAAAAGTGAGTAATAATAACATACACAAACCTATCAGGATAAAGTTGGTGCCATGTATTCATGCTACTGCCACAGGTTTAGGATGGAATGAATTGCCCTAACAGCAGTCAGTTGGTTTTGGTTGAGAGAGGAAAAATGAGAGGCGGGTGATTATTATTCTATAAGACTGAGGTAAGCTACAGTTATACGATGGATGTGTGTTCTACAGTAGAAAGTGTTACCAAATATAAAAAGTTTGTTGTACATGGAGACTCATTACTCTGGCAAACAAAATATTTTAACATATCTGATGTCCAGAGTTAACTATATGAAAAACTTATACAAGGTCCACTTTTCAATGCTGGTTGAGGATATTTTAAAGACATATCCAGAATATAAAACCAACAGCGTGTCTGTTGTATACAAATTCTTAAGTGTTGCTGGAATTAACAGTTGAGAATGTAACACTGAAATGAGAGGTTGTATAATTTTTGGATAACAGTGTGTCGTTTGTATGCCGGGTACATAAGTGCTGGAATATCACAGCATGTCTATGACTTCTTAGTAATGAGCTTTATACAAATTGGCAGAAAGGAAAGTTCAGATAGACATCAGACTGCAGACTAAAAGGTAATAATCATTTGGATGAAACAGCCAATGACAGATGATTAATAATCCTGACATATATCTATATTAATATTTTGGAAGATCTACAGCCTGCCACTTTTAGAGATACAGAAAGAGAACAATGTCCATATGTGTAACCACTGACTAGGATTTTTTTCTGGTTATGTGTGATAGAATATGCAAAAATCTGTAAGAGTACACACACACACACACAAGGTGTGTCCCCAAAGAAAGCAAACTTTAAAAATAGCACACCAATACATTTTAGTGTTCATAAAATGAAATGTTGTGGAGCTGAAACCTTGACTTTTGTATTTAAAAAACAAACTTCATCATAGTAGTTGGTTAGCATTCAATTGCACATAAATAGAGTGAACATATATAGCATGCTTATCATTTTTCTCCCTAAGTTGAAAAACAATGAGCGGTGTGTTTGTGGAAAATATTGTTTCAAATTTCTATGGAATTTTAAAAAAATGTTGTAACAAATAAATGGGGAATATTATTTTAGTTGTTCAGCATTCTAGCAGTTGAAATTCGGAAGAACATCTGTGGCGATTAATAAAATAATAAAGTTTAAAATATAAAGATAAAATCAATAATTAAATGCGAAAATAAAACAAAAAATCCCATAATTCCACTTTTGTGGAAAGTTTAACTTTCGGCGCTAAAAAGAATGGTCTCGTTTGTCCTTGCCAACCCACTGGATAACACGTGCGTTTGTAACCTCTCAAAAGAAGCAGTCTATAACTTTTATAATAATTCAGGGATTTAAAGAAAGAAAAAACAAAATGTTCCACAAGAGAAACCCATAAATGGTGATCACCAACAAGGAATTGGACACAGCATGCATTTTCTCACCGTGGCAACTTAGATCCACATACTAAAAACACCAAAACCTTCTGATTAAATATGAATTTTCACCAGCCAACGACGAACATGAAAAGTAAACCAGAGATGATATAATAAACCCAACTAAAATGGTGATTAAAAAAATATATATATCTACGGATATTCCTATTAAGTCACTACTTTTATTTCTTCTCCACTTTATTCACTTAACCTTGTAACATGGAACAACGGGAGGAAGTATTAACATTAGTGTCGATAAAAATCCCGGTGTTTATGGAAACAGCTGTTGTTGGTTGGGTTTCCATAATGGAGGCACAATTTTTACCACGTGTTTTCAGTATTACCTCAAGAACTTGTAGTGAAATTACAAATGTCTATTCTGACGACAAAAAAAAGTATGACACTCTTAAGGAGGCAATAATTTAAATGCATAAAAAACGAAACTAGAAATGTTTGCTAATTTGATAAGTATTACAAAAATGGTCGGCAGACCATCCGTGAATTTGTGGCGATGGCTAACCAAGCAGGAGTCAGTGACAATCTAGTAAGGCATAGATTTATTCAAGCGTTACCACCAGCCATAACTCAAGATATTCATTTGGTTTATAATTTGTCAAAACTTAGAACTCTGGTCAACAAAATAATACCATTAATGAAATCACACGTTTTAGAACTTTCTAATAGGGAGAATATAAGGGTGGCTTCTTCATCTACAGTTAACATAGCTACCAGTATGAGGCCATTTTTTGGAGGTCAGAGACATCTGAAATGCCGTGGTCACATCTATGAAACTATGCTGTCAAGAACTTGCAAACTATGGTGCAAATGCCCAACTCCAGAACTTCGTCTCCTACTAGAAACGACTCAAAACACAGAATAACTCATCAGAAAAATGACTACTGCGTGTTGCTACAGCAACCAGCAAGCTGCAGTTATTTGAGGTTGCTACTAAAATCGGCTTGGCCGATATAAATTTTCGTGTCGGAAGCCTTTGTAACAAGATTGGCACAGGAATTAAACTTCCACTCAACACCGGTTCGTTTGTCATCAGCCAACAGAGAAGAAATTAAGTGCTATGGAAAGGCATCAGTTGATATTGGCATTCCGTGGTTCATATGCCGTTTATACACTATATGGACTGCTCTAATTGCACACGTCATATATCCCCTTCTAGGAACAGACTTCCTACATCATTACAACAGAAACCTAAATTGATGTAATGCTAGACTAATTGTCTAAACAACACACAATTCTCTCCAAAGAAAACATGTCACTGTTTCAATCTACCAGGTAACAATTAACAATTGCTCAAAACTATCAGAAGATGTACAATCTCTACTCCAAGAATATCGGAACATACCAATGGCTCAAATAAAACCACCTGACAAATCCCAAACAAAAGTGACACACAATCATATAATTCAGAGATAGTGTGTCAACTTTCGTTAAAGTTAGACATCGGAAGAAAAAAGGCAATGAAGCAGAAATTCACAGCACTCTTAAAAGCAGACATAATCACCAAACAGCCTAAATTTTCATGGTCTTTACCTTTAGATCTCATTCCAAAATCTACATCAGTACAATGGCAACCGTGTGGTGATTATAGACACCTTAATCTATTAATAAAAAAAATGTTATCCAAAATTTATATACTGCACACCTACCACTAAATATGGGTAAAGAAGAACAGTTTTCTCGTTTATTCCTACCATAAAATAAACTGAACCTTCATTTTATGTCCGTGTTTTTGCAATGTTTTATTTTTCTTGCACCCGTTATTCTACAATACTAAATATATTTTCTTTATTAATTTTAATATTCACTTCAATGTGTATATTCTAAAAGTTTTTATTTTGTGAGAATGGTTAGTTTTAAAGTGGGGGCTCATTTTACAATTTAGGCATAAATTGGATCCTCCTTTTATGACCGTAATTTTGTTTTTCGTCGACGATGATTAAAATCTGACGTTTTTATTTTAGAGTACCAAAGCCAAAAAGAAAAGAAATAACAACAAATGGTAATATTCAACTTTTTACTCGTAAATTCCTACCATAAAATTAGGCTTGGGCATTTTATGGTAGGAATTTACGAGTAAAAAGTTGAAGTGTAAAAACGAACCCCCACTTTAAAACTAACCATTCTCACAAAATAAAAACTTTTAGAATATACACATTGAAGTGAATATTAAAATAAATAAATAAAATATATTTAGTATTGTAGAATAACGGGTGCAAGAAAAATTAAACATTGCAAAAACACGGACATAAAATGAGGGTTCAGTTTATTTTATGGTAGGAATAAACGAGAAAACTGTTCTTCTTTACCTAAATATGAAACCAGATGACATAGAAAAAAAACCCAGTAGTAAGAACATCTTTTGGATTGTATCAGTACTCATACATACCGTTTGGTTTATGGAACAGCAGTTCTACATTCAAAAGGTTTATGGATAATATTTTTGTAAACTGTATTTTTATATACATAATTAATGTTCTCGTCTTTTCAGAATATGTGTAACAACACTGTGAAGACTTGTGGAAAGTTCTCTCAACTCTTGAGAGAAATGGATTACATATGTCTGTGAATAAATGTGATTTCTTTCAGAGGCTTTTTAAGTCACAAAATATGCCCAGAAGGTTTAACCCAAATGAAAAAGAAATCAAAGAAATTAATTTCCTAGAACCTGAGTCTATTAAATATACTTGGTCAGAAAAAAAAAAAAAAAAAAAAAAAAAATGAAAAGAAAATGAAAAGAAAACTTTTGATAATGTCAAAAATACCATGGCCGAAATATCTATTCTTTCACATGCTGATCCGAATACCACTGACCCAATTACACTATATCAAATCATAGATGATAATCAGTTCATATTGTTTTTTACTAAAAAAATATTGATGGAAAAATCAAAGAAAATACTCCACCTTTGATAGAGAACTATTAGCTGCTTATCAGGCAGTAATAAACTTCAACCCACAGATCGAAGGGAGAAATGTAACCTTATTTACGGATCACAAATCATTATCCCTAGCATCTAAGAAGACAATACCTATTAAATCAGGCAAACAATAAAGACAACTCTATAATTACTGAATAGATTCTGATATAGTCAATATTAGAGGCAAAGATAATATTGTTGTTGATTGCGTTTCAAGAACAACGCATTCAGTAACCATAGATACCAATGATTTTCTATCCATCACAAATGAATGACAATGAAAGTAACTATTATAAAAATCAACTCAAATCATACAAGATATAAAATTCAACAATACTATGTGATCCATCTACACCAACTTCAACACCTTTAATTATAGAACGTCTACATAGAACAATTTTCTACATGTTCCATAACATTTACATCCAGGACCACAACAACAAAATTCATACACCAATGGACAACAATTATAGTGAAAATGTTTAACAACTGTCATTCCTCAGCTACACTCTCTTTGGCACCAAGAAGATTTGGTTTTGTTCTCAAAGCTGAATTCTTCTGACCTGGAAAATTCTGATGATAAGGGAAACTGTACTGTGGCACGAGACCTGCACATTCTCTCTCAGAATGGATTCCAGAATTTGAAAAGAAATGTTGGGAATGTGACTCTTAACAGATGATGAAACAATCTTGAATGGGACAAGTTAAATTAAATTATAGGTAAAGCAATAAATATTTTTTTAAAAAGTTCAGTTTCTTTTTGGACCCACCTCATAGAATACATAAAGAGAAATAGTATAAGTTTCTATTAGAAAAAGAATGATATTAGAGATCCCTACGTTGTCTATTCCAGTCATTAGCTATTAGCTCTTACAGGAAGGAAGAAATATGCTGCTTGTGTAAGTAAACATATGTATGAGGCTAAGTGGTTAGATTCAAAAAGAAATATAATGAAGAGATAAAGTTAACAGGAGCCTCTCCTATGGCCAGAAAACATGATAGAAATGCAAAGATTTACTTTGGCAAAGAAGAGAGGAATAAATATAGCAATTACTCGCTTTAGATTTTCATATGCAAGTATCAAATATTGAAGTGAGCTACTGATACTCTTAAGCTCTGTGGACAGCACTTAAATATATAAAAATGGAGAATAAGAAAAGGAAAAACTGTTTAAAAGTAGATTAGTTTAATACAATTAACTTAATTAATAGGCCAGATAATAAAAGTTTTAATGGTAAAAAGGAAATTAGCATCATATATCAATATATATTAAATTTTTGAACAGCCAAGTTCGTGTGTGTGTGTTTGTGTGTGTGTGTGTGTGTGTGTGTGCAGTTATATATTAAAGAAATTTAAGAATATCTAAATTTAAAGCAAATATTTGAAAACTTATCTGCTACAGGAATATACATATTTGGATAAATAAGTATTACTAATGTATATAAGATTCATCTTGGAATCACCTTTCTGAAAAAATAAGACACAATTATGTCTATACTTTTCTATATATAAAAAGATTCAACTTTACAGAATCATGTATATAAATGAAATATAAAACAATTCTCAGTTAACAGATAATAAATCAGCTATAATTGCTGATTGCATATTAATAATTTAAAACAAATTAAATAAACATGTGTAGAGTTCTTGTCGAGTTGTTAATTATTAGCAAACTGATTGATTTTATATTCAATAATCAATTAGCTGGAAAAGCTAGACATTGATTTATACAATAAATACCTACAATCATGAGTAAAGAGAGATGAGAGAGTTATGAGAAAAAATTAAGCGTTTAATATTTTTGATAAAATTTTATTGTTTTATTTCTATTCATTTATTGACTCTAAAAAAAAAAGAAGGTATTAAATCTACCAAGAAGAAAATGTTGCACTTTGATCTGAAAATTAGAGATGTTCATGTTTTTAAGTATTATATATTGATGAGTATTATTTAGTGATTAAAGATCTAAAATGAATAACAATTGAAATCAATTTCTTTTGTAAAGTATGACTGTGGTAAGGAAATTATTTTCTTGATCTTCCACTAGGCCAACACAAGGTCTTTGTGGGGAGCCATATGGTGGCCAGTGCAAAAAGGGCATGATCCTGTCGGCATTCCCCTTTTGGGGTGCCTCAGGAACCGGGCAATAAACCTGGCCCTACTCCTTTTAGACAAGGGGGCAGGTACTGCCTGTGGGGATGGTCCCCTGGGATCACATAATTGAGAAAATCCAAAGAATATACAAAATACATTTGGTTTGGAAAGCCTCCACCTGTTTCTCAATGATGATGATGATGGTGATGGTGATAGTGGTAGTCAAGTATTGTAGTGATTTTCACAATATTGTTAACAAGGAGTTTATAAACATTACTCTAATAGAATATTATCTTGGTTTTATTTGTAGCATCCATTGTTTTCTATCCATGCAGCAATTTGGGTTAAAGCAAGTAAAGCTGGGAAAGTGAGAGAGATATTCACCAGAAACTGATTAAGTAGAAATTGGTACTGGTGGTTGTTTTTGCAATAAAGTCTCCCCATAGATTTACATAGAGAAAATATATGATTCTAACACAAGAAACCTGAAATGGCCAATGAAGGCAACAAATTTACTCAAAGGTCTCCCCCAAGCCCCACACTTTCGTACAAGCACATAATTGATAATAAAGTCACAAAATTTCTTTATAACAAGGAGACACACATACATAAATGATTGTGTGTGTGTGTGTGAGAGAGAGTTTTTTTCTCTTAAAATCTACAGTGTAAATAGCCTGGATATTTTAAATAATTGTGCAATCATAAAAAAAGAAAGAAATAGAATATTATACTGAAAAAAATATTTTTTGATTTAATTCTTGTCAAGTTTTGACTTTTTTTAAATTGATATTTTCTAATTCAAAAATTGCAGTTATTATAAACTGATTTTCATAAAAAAACTGTGCTTAATTTACTTACCAAAAGTAAAATCAAATTTACATGTAAAACTGAAATTTAAAATATGCCAATACATCACTTCTTTTGTGCTTTTGTTCTTGAAAGTTTTATAAATGTTTGGGATCATAAAAATCAACAAATAATTTGTAATGTAATTGTGATTCAACTAAAGTGCAAAATTATGTGAAAATATTAAAACATTAAAGACAAATGAAAGCATACACAGTGTACATGTGCATGATGATGATGATGTATTTCCTTGTTTAAAATGTCTTTTATAATTAATACTACATTAATTTGATCCTGATGAAATAAACTTATTATAAACTTACAAGAAGGTATATAATAAATGTCTAAGCAATATAAATATTCCAAAGATTTGAAGATATAAATAAATGTTCATCATTGATAATTGTATTTTTGATAATATCAAATCATTAAAAAATATTTATACTACCCTAATTATTAAATATTATTTGAAAAATATTTTAAAACTGAAATTTGAAAAAATACTTAAACTTGGAATATTTTCATTGCAAATCAGATTTCTTGAAGAATTTACTAAGAATTGAATAAAAAATGCACCTGGTTTGGTTTTTGATATTCAATTGGATCAGTGATTAATTGAAGCACTTGTTTATTTGAGTCAAATCTTGAGAAACTAAAAGTCTATTCATAATAATTTCCTTTGCTAATTTAATGACTTTTTGGTTGTCTATTATTAGTGACTCACTCATTGGTTAATTAACATCTGATGTTTATCTGCCTATCAGCAGCAGCCTTTGAAAGTAGGGGGTGGGTGGGAATTATGTGGATTATTTCGGAGATTCTAAATTCTAAATGCTTAAGACTATGCAACTAGACAAGGAAATACATAAATGGATAACATTATTTTATACAAGAAGATAATAAAGGCAGTCCATTATCTGTACTAAATACCATATATGTTTGCATATCATGTAATTTTCTAAGGCCTTATGCAGCTGGAAATTATACACATACCAGTTGGCCTAGGCCTACCCTTGGCCAATTATGTACATACACAGTTTGTTTCTTGCATAGCTTTTTAGGCCAAAATTTGTGTCTCAGAAAGTGGTATGAAATACACTAAAATATGCAAGTATATATGGTACCTAGTCTAATTTTGTTCCCAGGCAGCAGCCAGTTAAAAAAAGACAATGTCAGAACAGACAGAAATACTTTCAACTTGGAAGGTTAAAGATGTTATAACATCTAGAATATCAAAATAATTTCATATTTTAAAAATGTTTTGTTTAAAAAATGACTAAATATTTTCACTGCTTAAATTGGGAAATCATTTATGTTTCCTACAAAAAATATTTTATGCTAAAATTTAAAAATATATCTCTTTATGTTACTTTGATTCATTTAAGCAGCTGCCTAATCAGACCAAATTGTTTAAGTCCCAATTAATCTATTAGGTTAGGGCGAGGTGATATGGAATCTACTTAATGTAGGTCTTTAAAGAGAAAATGAATTGTGCATATATAAATGTGTGTATATAAATTGTGTTTATATAAACTGCATGACTAAAAATACACTTTGAAAGTGTGCGTGTGTGTAACATGGGACAGGGAAATATTAGCAGGAAACTTGAATAAGCTAATGATTGTATATACTGTTTTTGAGAGATGGGTGGAGGGGGGGATGTACAGAAAACTTACCCTACTGTATTGGATGCTAATAGCCTTTTGTCTTACAAGTTGTTTAGGTCGATATGATATATGATCTTTAGGCTTAAATTTCTGAAAAGTTTGAAATTTTGTAAACAGTCAACAATTTTAGGAAATCAAAGTTGTTTTATTCAATAAGTACGAGTTTAGCACATTTTTAACAAAAACCATTGTGTAATGATATCATATTGGTTTTATTAGAGTTAAGCAATAACTAATTTAGGCAATCATTTGTGGGTTTCGGTTGTATATAAAAAAAAAAGGGAAAAAAAGAAATTTCAAAAATACAAATTATACTTTTTCCTATTTTCATTATTTCAGTATTATTGGTCTAAGATACATTTATCATAAATATCTCATAGACATTAAGTAATTTTCTGAAATTGTTTGATAGAAATTACTGTATATATTTATATTTGATAATTGAGAAAAGTTGCAGAGAATTTGATGTGACTAAGTTTTATTTTTTAAATAGTTTCCCTGAATAATTACACACAACACTTGTTTTCATCTTATCTAAAATCTCTGCTTCTACATCCTGTGAATTGTTTGATGCTGAAATGTGAAAGCATCAGACAAAATAATGGAGGAAACAACTTCTAGGATTTCAATGCGTTTTCATTCAATGTGTTTATTGACAATTTTGTTCAATAGCTTTATAGCCAAATTTGGGATATGGCACTAACCCTATGGGCAATACATTTCAATCAATTAGATTCACTCAAGCAGGTAATTTAACAGTTACTAAAGCAGAAAAAAAAGAAGAAAATATGAGATTGTGGGTTGGAAGTGAGCAGAAACAAATTTATGCATAAGTGAACACAACTTTTTATTCTATTATATTTCCAAAAGAAAAAAACTCTTTGAACAAAAAGTGAATACTAGCTGTTAGAAAACCACTAATCTTACTATAATTGTGCTGAAACTTTTGCTTCCAGTCACCTGTTCTTCTCGGCCACAACAACTCATACAGCAACCACTTTAGGAGCTGAAAATATGAAGTACACTAAATATGCTGTCTATTCAAGCCACTGGCCTTTTGAGACAACAGACATCTATCTACACTGATGAGTTTGAAGCTGTCATCAAGGAGATATTCTAACACTTTAATGGGAAGTCTCTCTACCAATGGGTGGTTATTTTTGTTTGTTTGTTTTTGTTTTAGATAGAGACTGGCCCTTGACATTATACAATGTGGCAGCCATTTTTCTGGTTGGCAATGCTAACTCTCTTTCTTGGGAACAAAGAGTTATCTAATTTTTTCTTACTTTTTAAATTTGAGTTTAAAAATTGATTTTTAAAACTCAAAATAAAAATGCTTATAAAAATTGATATCATCAGACAAATGTTTTTAGTCCACTTTATAAATTAAATGACTGTCAAACATCTGTTTGGTACATGATTTTTATAAAATTTGTCAAAATCTAAGGCTTGTAATTTCATATTATCTTCTTTCAAATCTATCAATACAATCTTCAATAAAATAAGTATCAGTTGTCAACTTGACTAGAAATAGAAGGATTGTATGCTAATTTGTCAAGATAGAAGTCAATGAAATGGTGTTTTTTGGAGATTAGCATGTACTTATAAAATAATTCTATATCTAACAAATGACATCTTAACCCTTAAAATAATTTGCCAATTGGCCTTTAGATATTCTTTAGTTGAGCTCACAAAAATATTGAGCATAAAAAACATTTATCAAAAATAAACAAAGACTGCAAAATAGAATTTTATCACAAAAATATCTTAATGAAAATATCTAATCTGGAACTTTAGAAAGAAATTAATAAAGAAACACCTCACAAATAAGCTGTGATGTTCTTATGTTCATTAGGGGTTTTGATTCCTTCAATATAAGACCTTTTCACACAGATGACCCAAATGGAGTTGATCCCTTCCCAGCAACAACAATTCATAAAGTAGCTTTCTTAATCCAATGTTGACACTGATGGTTCTTATGTCTCCTCTCACCATTTTAGCAGCTCTCGTTATGCCAAGTCTAATCAAGGTCCAACAGAGTGAATGCTCTGCAAATCATTTTTATTAGTTCACATAAGATTCATCTATACTAATCCACCATCATTAAGTGAACTTCCTCCAGGTAATTCTCATATGATCACCTTTTTGGTTATATCGTGGGTGGAGTGTTTGTATGATGTGATCAGAGAATTTTAACTGTCTTCCAGAACCCCCACTCTCAGTTGCCAGTCTTGGAATGAGAAAATAGGCAAGCTCTTGTCTGTGGTAGTTAATAAATATCCCCTGGCTTTGAAGAAGTGCATAGTTTTCTTGCTGAGGTGATATTTGCAAGATTTTATGATTGTAACAATAATACCTGCAACTTAACTATTATTACTAACTTTGTGCATTTGTATGTGTCCAAAGATCATGACCAAACGGCAAGTTTTAAGGATATGATTTTTTGCATGCATATTGACTTAACATTGGGCTGCAACATTTACTGTGTAAAATGTTGACAATGTCATAACTGGAGGTTATCAGATGACAAAAGGTGCCATTTTGGGCAGAACAAAATAAAAACATTTTTGGATCTTATAAATAGTGGGATGGATGAGGTTAGATATCTTTGTTTTTTCTTCACCTGATTCGCTATATGTTAGAAGGTGATGAATAGTAAAAAAGACTAGATTTTTGGTAAAATATGGAAAAACAAGAAATACTGTGAGAAAAGATGGTCTCATAAACTAATCAGAATTTTTCTTTGTGTTTAAATCTATTTCTATTATGTACATATTCCAAACTATGTATCAGAATTATTGTATTAAACCTTTTTATCTCTTTTTTTCTAAACATTGTCAGTCACTTATGTAAATATATTTCAATGATTAAATTGATCAAAAGGCCAAATTCTCATGACTTAAAGATTATTTTTTTCTCTTCTTGTCTCAGGGATTTGTAGTGAATAATCTTAATTTGAATAGAACTTTACAACTTGAAACTTAGAAAATCATCTTCTATTAACAAATTATTTCCATGAAGAAACAAATAAATAATAAAAAGATATATTTGTAAGATATCTTATTGTCAATTCTATTACATGATAATCATTCCATTTGTGGAGAACTTACTGTTAATCATAGTGCAAGAAATTATGAACGACAGGAAGATCCTTCATTCTTATTAAGAAGCTCTATGGACCCTCATACTGAAGCATAATTAGCACATTCCTTAATTATATTGCAAAAATTCACGATTCTATAAAATATTAATATTTATAATTCTCATGTGGACATATGAATGATAAAGAACCTAATCGATTATGATCTGACCAACTTAACAAGGCATCATTATTGCTGGGCATTTGATGATTCCTTTTGTTAGATATTCTATTTAAAATATTTGATCCAGATCTATTCTGAGTATTTATCAATAATCTGCATTTCATTTTTATAATGATAGTCTTTTTATAGAAATCCCTATTCAGATAGATTGTTGCAAAAGAAAATGCTCTACAGACTCCAGTGGAATTCAGCATGGAGGAATCTATTCATCACATGTCAATTTTGATCCCATACTATTATTCAGATTCATTCACAATGGATTTTATGCCACAGTTTTATGCATGGATCATGGATTTTAATAACATTGTTTTAATTTCCAAGAGAAACACAAGTTGAACCATAAAGTTTCCTTGATTGAAGAAAATCATAACAAAAAGTAAAAACAACTTGAAAATTTAATCTCAAGCCAATAGCAATTTATATCAAACAAGAAATTATTTTTGTTATTGAAAATCTATAAGTCTCATAGCATCTTTTCTTCTCACCCTGATTTTCTACATTTATATTAAAGGGAGACAAATCAATATATGTGAGCATATTAATCAATGAAAAATTCTATTTGCTTACCTCAAGAACTTCATCAATTTGGGACTGCCACTCATTGCAGCTTTGATTGATTTCAGCCCATTTTCGATTGAGTAAGCGCACCTGTCGTCTAATTTTCCTAATGAGGTAATGGGCTTCCCTTTCAGGTGACATGTCTGCCGCAGTTATCCCTTCAGCTTCTGTCACAGAAACAGATTAATTTCAGAATCATTTTATACATCAACAAGCAATTGCATAAACACAAAGTTGAAAAAATAGAAAAAAAAATGAGACAAGATTAAAGTTTGGGCAATCAAGCAAAGAGAAAATATAATAAGCAAAGCTGGGAAATTTTACATGAAATTATCCAACAAAGTGTAAAAAGAATTTCAAAAGATCTTGAAAACTTAATTTAAAAAAAAAAATGCATTTCAGAAATTGGACCATCTGTAACTGGAAGCTGAGAATTCATATTTTATTTTTATTTTTACTTTTTAGTAGAAATAAATTCTACAATTGGAACAAAAGAGTCAGTAAATGCCAAAAGCTTCAAGATGAAGAAATGGTTCAAAGAATGACAGAGTTGTAGGTTTTTTAAAGATTTTTTTAGTGATTGATAAAAAAGGGGGTTGAGAATGACTCATAGAATTCAAGAGGAGGAAGACATCCACAATGTACCAATGTCACTGATTATATTAATCTTTCCTTGATTTAAAACAATAAAAAAACAACAACAAATGAATGCCATTAATTAATAGTTGTTTGACAGATAAACAATGTTGTTTTATGTTATCTTCATTAGAAAATGTTTCAAGTTCAACAAATATTCAAACATTTATATTTGTCAGATCCCTTAACAAAGAAAGACAAAATAAAAAAGAACAGATTCATGGAAGAGACAACCTTTTCATATATGAAATTGAATAAATATATAATTAGATGGTTGGTAGGTTTACAGCACATCAACCCTTGTTGGGTTATTAAATGTCAAAGTCAGCAATTATATGGTTTCAAGTAAATTTTCCTATTTAATAATAATAATAATAATAATAATAATAATAATAATTTTGTTTGCACACAGTTATATCATATCAAGTATTCTTATCTAATACTAATAATCTACACACAGTTATAAGGTGTCAAGTATTTCTCTCTAATACTAATAATTTTCAAACAAATCTATTTTACCCATAGATGGGAACCTAAGGTACTAAACACTCCATGTCAGAGTGGACCTGGGAGTAATAGCAAACCATGGTGTGACTCTACATATCTTCACCACCGGATGTAGTTTAGTGTCATACTCAGGACACCCTTTGTTGGGGGGGGGGATGGAGAGTCTTCACCCTCTACAGGAGATACAGTCAGCATATTCTAAGCTTTGTTAACAGGGTGATGAATATATAATATAAATCAATTTAAGATTTTTATAAACCTGAAATTTCTTTAAAATATTTGATAATTATGTTTACTGAAACCTTTCATGTGATATTTTTTGTATCTGTTTTTTTCCCTTTTACACAATCACATACTTGATTGAGAAATGTATGCATCTAACTATTTTCCCTCCAGCTATGGGTAAATAGTAGGACAGACAGAGCTCTTTAACCATGGCATGTAAACTGGTCTAGAAGAAGGAAAACTGAATTCAAACCTTTTAAACTCTGCTTAAAAATTGACCTTGTGTGAAGGGGTTGGTAAATACATACTTGATTGAATCTTCCATTAATAGTTCTAAATCTTTTCAGTATGTTATTTTTTTTTTAAATAGGGAACAATTTCTAATAAAATATCATTATAACCTCAGGTATTTTATGAAAAATGACTAGTTTATTGTTAAGCTATTACAAAAGAACATACACACAGAAATAAGATTTTAGCAAAAAGAATATATATATAAGGAAATATGTTCTGCTTTTGATCCTGATTAGAGGCAACCTCAGGATGACTAACAGAGAAGAACGAGGGAGGGGGTGAGAGAGCAATGAAGCTGCTTTGTAGAGATTCCCTCCTTAAAGGTAACACTTGTTTATTGAATTGTTGAAAGAAAAATCAGTGACTAATCTTTAAAGGGGGAATTTTTTTTAAATACAGGCAAGAAATGAAGAAAATGGTCTAGACTGCTTATTTGTGAATCTTAATAACAAGGAAGAATGAATTTTTTGACATTATAACATTTTGATTCCAATTTTAAAATTATGTAAAATTAATAGATTTTAGAAAAAAATGATAGTAATATGTAAATTTCTTATGATTATCAGAGTGGGTAAGAAAGAAAAACAAGAATAAGATCCTATTCCTAAACAGAACACAAAATCTGATTGTCAGTTGAATTTGCTGCAACAATATTGATAACTAATTGAGAAAAATCCTTATTAAATTTAGAAAGAATTAAAAGAGAAATCAATCAAATTTAGAATATTTGTATAAATAATTTGCAGGAAATAAAGAATAATGAGGATTTGATAATGATATTAAAATTTGAAAAAGAAACAAACAAAATTGCTTTACTCTAATTCCAACAATCCTTATTATATTTTAGGTTACAAGTAGATTGAGAGAGAAAAAAGAAAAAAAGTAATAAATTGTACACTGTATAAAAATACTTCTAATTGTAAATGATAAGTTTTCTATTGGTGATAATAAAGGTGTTAGTCTCATGAGGAGATTATGAATGTATGTGCAGGCCTGGACTGACAGTTGCCCATTCAGCAAGTTTCCCCTTTCCGCATTACAGATATTGTCTGTACAGTCAGTACAGCTTGGCACCAGTATCGTTGCAGGAATTGCCAAAATGAAGTTGAAGACTATGTCAAATTGCCTTAGAAACGTAAGCTCCTTATTTTGAATTCAGGGTTATCCTTCTCCTAGACTGGTTGCCCACAACTATTTTACTCATAGCTGGGGAGAAGGATGGACTTATGCTTTTCTTAAGAGTACAAACCGAATGCAAAGAACTTTGGTCTGCTGCTTCCATTTTCTGTGCCAATAACCCATACCTCCAATGATAATATGCACAAGTCTTTACCCCACAGAGATGACACCAACAGATTATGTGTAAAGGGAAAAAGACTCATCAGCAGATTGTGTTCAAACATCCAAAATGGGATTTGCAAAATATGTAGGAAAGAGCAATGAAAAGATAATGAAAGGTGCTTGAAACAATTCGACAAGAGATAAAAGGATGACAAACATTCAACCAGAAAAATCGGAAGAGAGAAAAAAAAACCCTCCAAAAAAGCTCTCCATGAAGAATATAGAAGACAGAAATGAACACAGATGAAAAGTTATGTAGATGGTTGGAACAGTTGAAAAAATATCTCTGATCATTGCAGTTCATAAAACATGTGTGAGGAATAATTATATTGAAATAAAAACATGATAAACTGAAGTATAATTGAATGCAGCAAGGGTAGGAACAGTCATACACTGGGAACTGTGCAAACTACTTGGGTTTAGCAATGTAAACAAATGATATCAGCACAAACCAGTGGGTATTCTAAGAAATAATTTGTAAAAAATCTGTGACTTTGAAATTCAAACTGATCACTCCATCCAAGTGAAAAAACAAGATCTGACAATTCTAAACAAAGAAAAGAAGATCTGCTAAATTATTGACATGACTGTGCCAGCAAACCAAAAGGTGAAGATGAAAGAAAGAATTAATAGACCAGTGATATGATGGCTGGAGGATCTAAGGTGTAGAACATTAAGATTTGGTTGGTATTCATAATAGTGCTTGCTGTAGAAATTCTACTGAATATATGTCTAATAATTTGATAAATTTAAACAATAAATAACATTCTGAGATAAATCATTGTTGATTTCTATTTGGTAAATTAATAACACACATAACCCAACAAAGATAAAGAATATAAAAAACCTGTTTGATTTCTATAATAAACAATTTAAAAAGAAAATATGCAAATCACCTAATCCAATAAGATTTGGATCCCATTGGTAAAAAAATTCATCAACAGCAGATATGACATCATCATATGAAATTTTCCGCCCAATCTTGTATATATCATAAAAAGCTGCCATGATTTTATTATTTTTCAAAAAATTAATTTATTAAAAAATAAAATTATTAGAAGTTAACCCTTAGCCCTCAAGTGCCCTATACTTAAACTCAAAAAATTCTTTCACACACAAAATCAAGCACAAAACACATTCAAACAACTGAAGTGTACAGACATCTTCATTTAAAGCAATCTGATCATTCCATTAAAGTTGTCAATGTTTATTATATTAACCATCTTTATTGTTAGTTTGAAGCAAAATAGTAATCAGCAGAAAATATCCAGGTTGTTTAAGATGTATAGCAAAAATTGTGCTCAGTATTGAAAGAGTTAACAGTCTTTTTTTTTGTTAAATGTATCAAAAACTACATTGATCTTATTACACCTAAAAGATTATATAACAAATTTGAAAAGGGAAATAGTCTTATGAGAGTTATAAAAGAAATGAATTCTATATAATTCTCTCTTTTTAGACTAACATATATGGTAGTAATGAGTATTTTATAATTTCTGTTTTTCAATGGGCTGTTTAGTAGTTAATTTAAGCAGTCAAGTGGGAATCAATGTTACCATAGATTCAAGGTCATAAGCACTGAATATAAAATGAACAGATGCAAATACAACAGTTTAAGATAAAATACACCAATTGTAAACATTGCAATACCATAAAACATAAAATGAAAAGATTAAAATTGAAAGAATTAATGAGTGACAATTGAAATTATGTCAAACCAAATCTAACTTAAAATTCTTTCTTTGACAACAAGATTCAAAAGTTTTTTTATTTTTTTATTTTTATTTTAAAATTCAGAATCAATAAATGTAACTGTAGCTGCCAAGATTCCTACTCATTATCTGACAGATGATGATGAACACATAAAAATGAATATCAATTGGAAAAAATTCTGAGAGTCTGAAATTTTGAATCAAGGGAAGAATGACTGCCATTTTTATCATCAGTGATCCAAAGAAAAATCAGGTAGAAAGAAAAAGAAGGAAATAAACAAACAAAATAAGAAATAACAACAAAAACCTTCACATATTTCTTTTGAGATCAATGTCGAAATAATGATTTTTTTTAAGGTTAACATTTACTTGGTAAATGAAGGTTTATATCAACTTTCTTGTAACTGTCTTAAAGCTAAAAATGTCTTGGTTGTTTTTGAAAGAAAGAAAAAACAAACTTTTCTAACTCCGAACAATCGTCATAAAAAATACGGAATCAAATATTCTAACAAAAGATAATAAATATAAATAAATGGTTGTTCCTTAGTATAAAGTTTTTTTTTCTTCTCAAATACAAATGTGCATCAGGTATAAAAAAATGTTATGAATCTATTTATATAAATAAAATGACTTTTTTATGAATATTCATATACTTATCAGTGGCACAACCTAAGTAATATGAAATTCTGTTGCTATGGTAATATAAAGCATTAATTGACAAGAAATCTGACTGATGTTATTATTAATAATGAAATTTCTCATAACTCAGTAATAAGATAAGATTGTTTATGCATTGTAAAAAGCTTCATTCTTAGCTTCAAAATTGACAGAATTTAAATCAAATATTAACATTATTGCACAAAATACAAAAACCAGACAAAATTTATTTAGATATTTATTGTACTATTATTACCATTTTATCCAAATTTTGTCAATTTATAGATGTATAAGTATATTAAAATAGTAATCTTTTTTATTATTAAAAAAAACAACACTTTTATAGTTTTATATACTCTGAGGAGAAGGAACATTTATCAGATGTCATCTTTAAAGCCAGGAAGATGACATCTGATTCTAAGGAATTCCTAAAGAGTGACACTTTGATCTAAGGCAGAACACAAAGATACTACATTTTGATCCTAGATAGAAATGTAAATCTATCCATCCATACATAATAAATATAATCATTTTGATGGGAACTTATAATAATAAAACAGAAAATATATTTTTATAGTACATAGTGTGTTTATATAATTATGCTTATTCTATCTTATAATGATATACAATCTATGAGAAATAAAAAGAGATACAAGGTATGCATACCAAACATGTCTCTATAAACAATATCATATATAAATAATTAAACAAAACTAACATTTTAGCACTAAAACAATATTATATTGAAACTGTAGAAATAACTATACAATACTTTTGATAAAAACAAGTTAAAAATATTCAGAATAGATAATAGAATAAATCGACCAAGAATAAAACAAGGATAAAAACCGAGATACATTCTTTTTAAAATACTTAAAACAGGATTAAGAGAGAAGAAACATCTTATGTAAATAAGCTGAGAGTAAAATTAATATTTTAGCAGAATTAACTGAATGGATGATTATATGATTAAAATAAAAATTATTTTAAGAAAGTAGAGATTTAAAAAATGGATGAAGTTAAAAACTAAAGTTTAAAATAAAACTTAATTAGTTGATATGAGAGATAATAAGAGAAAATGAGGGAAATAAAGTATCAAAGGCTTTCAAAGTAGAAGTGGTGTGCATTTTCATAGATCAATACTGGCCAATGATTATTTTTCAATTTTAATCAGTTTCATTTTTTATTCTAATGATATTGTCAGTAGTAATGGTGATAATGATGAAAGAGGTGCTTCAAGGAGGATTTAGTCAAGCTTCACTTAATGTGGAGCATGTCAACCAGCTGATATGCTAATATCAAAACCACTCATAAAATATGATTTTTTTTTCAAGTCAAAAGATAATTGTGAATTGAAAAGCTCTTATCTAAAATTGAAAAAAAATCCTACTCAATTAATAGACTGAAAAATATGTATAAATGGGATCAACTGATAGAAAAAATGTTCAAAGATAAACAATGAAAAAAATAAAAGAGACTGTAAATAATGAAAAAATAACCATCTAATTTCATTAGTTTTTATTTTATATCAATTAAAATAATAAAAAATTATTAAAGATAGTTAAAATATTTCCCTCCCTAAAAGGAGTGTTCTCCATTCGTGTGAATAATTATAAGAAAATAAGGAAACTTCATAAATCCATTAAATGTTGTTTTCATATCTCATAGATAAATACAATATATCAAGGAAAAAACATTCAAAATTATTTCAATTTATTTTCTATCCTCTTAAAACTATTCTTAAAATTCATGAGTTGTTTATAACATTGTATATAAAGTAGAGAAATGGCAGATATTACATTTAATATTTCATTTTTTATGTATATATTGTTACTAAAACTATAAAACCAAAACTTTAAAAAAAAAAAATTATATGAAGAATATTTTTTTAGATAAAATGTTTTTTTAGCATAATTTAAATCTGTAGCCAAGCAACAAAGTTAGACACAACCAGTAACTGGATCATTTCCTCTGCATTATAAAAAGCACAACAGTTCCTATATATTTCAATTAGAAAATATTAACATTATTATATAAACTTGGCAAATATAACAGGTTTATATGCATAAGAATTTATCCTGCATAATCCATTATCTATAACATTTTAAGCTAAAAAAATTAACAAAGTCAATTGAATGAAATTTAGAATAAAATAGCCCAATTTCTTTTTTCAATGAGATATTTTAAGAACATGATACTGGAGCTGAAAATTCCAATACAATCTATGAGAAATAAAAGAGGTAATAGAGCAATGAAAAAAAGATATAGACCTTAAGAAAACAGAGTTTCATATAAATCCTTATTAAATAAACATTTTTTAAGTTTTTGTACCTTCAGTTTCTTCAATGAATAATTCATAGAGGAATCTTAAAGATTTCAGACAAACTTAACATGGTATGTATATGAAATATTAATGAATTTCTATTTTAAAAATCATGATTTTTTTTTCATGCTAATCAAAGGGTAAATCATATTTCCTATTGTCATAGCAACACATTATTTTTTTAAATAAATTATACAACTATTTCAATCTATAAACAGTTTTATTTTACATTTTCTACTTGTATATCTATTAATAATGGAAATTGTCTGTATTTCTGTCTGTAACAAAAACTACATCACAGCTTACGTCACAATATTCTTATGCTATATACACCCAAAACTTGAGTAAGCAATTTAAAAAATTGTTTTTTACTCTCGTCCTTTTTTTTATTTACAGTAATAAGAAGTTAAGTAAAATGTTTACAAATAAATAAATAAATACCTACGATTTTGCGGAAAATTGATGTGGAAAATATTCAAAATAATTGTTTGATTACTACATGCATGCAACATTTTATTTGAAAGGGATGGGGCTCAGTTTTCATTTCAAATAATTATTATTTTTTTTTTACTCCTTTAATAAATATGAGGATTTTGCTTACTTATGATACAAACCCTCTGACATTGAATTTTTAACTCCCACCCTATCAGGCAATGTCTTTCAAAAATTAATTTTTACGACGCCCGGGGGGGGGGGTCTGTTGCTAGTAAATATAATGCTAAAACTTCTACAAAAACAGTTTCAGGAAATTTTATAAGTATTTTATAACAACATTTTAAAGAATTTAAAAATTAGCCAAAATTAAATATATTTGACATTCAATGAAACCAGATAAACAAAAAAACAAAAACACAAACTATTACTGCACTTCTAGTAATTGATTTAAATGAAGAACTTTCTCACTTTTTTGGCTTGTATATTCTTTATGTTAAAGCTAATCTACGGAGATAAATGCTCATTCTGATTTAGATAATTCCAAAGAGGCTAATTATAGCCACAAGACGTGTGTGTTCTCTTGTGATTGAGATAAAATGTATTGTCCACAATTTGCCCATAATTTCTATATTTTAAAGCTCTAAAGATTTCTAGACTATTTATGTTGAATTTAAATAAAATCTTTAAAAGATACTTCATTGTTTTATTTCAAATTCCCCAACTCATTCTCTTTAGTTTTAACTACCAGGAGAGTTTAACATTACAAAATGTAATTTTAATATACATTTTAATACACTTTGGAATTATATTA
The DNA here is from genome assembly GCA_023376005.1 of Doryteuthis pealeii. Lineage (NCBI taxonomy): Eukaryota > Metazoa > Mollusca > Cephalopoda > Myopsida > Loliginidae > Doryteuthis > Doryteuthis pealeii. Next base: position 78,019,261 of record CM042159.1, on the reverse strand, counting down.
AATGTTTTACAGGCTACTTTATTGTCCTTTTAATGAATAAAGATAAAATTATTTCTTTTTGCTTTGTTATAATGACAGACTATTAAATGCTGTAATGAATATTACTTATTAAAGGAAAAGGTTAGTAAGGTTCTAATAATTCAGTAAATACATTTTATTACAGCTCTGATTAAACATACAAAATAACAGATAAAGAGAGATCAATTGCATAACTTAGATATTCATACCATCATTCCAATTTCAAAACAAATTTACTATTATAGTTATGTTTACATCATTAAAAAGAAATATCAATTAATATCATTACAAGGAATGAGATTAAATGTAATTAAAATATGCCCTAAATCAAACAGGACACATCAATAAAGGCATCGATGTGTATCTTCATATATTAGATGATTTTGTGAGTTATAAAAAAATAGTCGGGAATAGATTTATGAAACTATATAAACTAGAGAAAGAAATTGAAAAGAATCCAACATAAAAAGAATCAAACCTCTTTTTTCATATTCACCAAAGGAGCATGATGGGAAGGCATGATGATAACATTATTCAAGCAGCTTGCATTTTACAATCATCTCATACTAACATTTTAAAGAGTATGAATGTGTAACCATCAAGAGATTAATATTATTATGATTGTTGTTGTTAATATTAGTAGCAGTATCATATTTATTTTTCCTCTTTAATGAAGAATCAATTTGTATTTAGTTTTAGAATTGTGACTAATCTGATTATCTCAATTTTTGGATATAATTCAACTCTTCTTATATTGTTAAAATTGAATTGTCAAATAATGCTCATGCATGTGCACACACAAACAATGCTGAAAATTTGAATGATATACCATGTTACGTTACAGAAGGAATTAGTTAAGAGAAGTGTGTGTGTGTGTGTGGGGGGGATTTACTTTCTTTATTGATCAATAGTCAGAATGTGAGATTTGGTTGGAATGAGGAAATCATTTAAGATCCACTGAGAGAAACAAGACAAAAAGATTTTGAAAGTAAATTTCAAAGAATAAGAACATTCCATCAACCAAGAGAGAGATTTTCCTTAAATTTCCTGCCTCACCACTAAAATGATAATCATTAAATAAAAAAATATACTAATTTATCTTTATGCATTGGAGTATGTGATAGGATTAATTTTAGGGATAAAATTACACATTTTAACATTATATTTAATTCTATATAAAGTTGGTGTGTTTTGATAGTCAACCCCCAAAAAGAAGATAAATTGTGATCCCCATAGATATTCACATTTTTAAATAGAAACAAAATACAAAAGAGAAGAAACTTATTTCAAACAGAGATTTTAAATGAGAATTAAAAAGATAACGATATCATTTAAGATCTATGATTCTTAGTGAATCATAATAATGTATAAAATGAAACAGCCATGAACTGAAGATTATAGAATTCATCATTTGTAAATGAGTAATCATTAATTGATTGATTCTGATGGCATGTCAATCCATCTAGGGTTATTTTATGGGAATCATGTTCATTGTTCGTTCATATTTATATCTTTTGTGTAGTTGTTTCTTATGGTGTTTTTTTTTTAGCACATGGCCCTATTGAATACAAATAATTTTTAAACAGATCTATTTGACCCTTAGATTAAACAACCACTACAGGTCAGAGTAGTCCTGGAATTAAGAGTAATAAATGGGTAACTCCATACTCCTCAGAGATCCAGAATTGGATCCTCACCATCAGATGCAGTTTAGTGTCATAATCAGGACACAACATTTGAAGAAGTAAACTTGTAAGTTGTATCATGAAAATAAAATTAAATGCTAACAACTAATTTTCTCCTTTTTTCATTATTAAATTCTGAATGATAAGAAGAATGTTCCTTGGGATTACTTTTCTTAAAATCAATAAATTAGAGTTGGGTGTATTTTTATTCTTATGGTCATTATTGTAAAATACATTCCATTTATTATAGCATGATAATTTTCTTCTTGGAAAGTATCAGAAATTTCAGATCAAATTTGGAACAATAATTTGCCACTAGTTTTATTGAGATTCAAACCAAAATTATTCTTTTTCAAGTGTTGAATTATATTCAAATATTCTATTATGTTATTAGGATATTGGTTGGTATCAGCCAGACAGCAAGGGAGTCTATCCCCTTTTCACTGGTGCTAGACCAAGGAGATTGTTTTTGTGTCTGAGGTGGAGTGCTAAACTTACCATCAGCTCCTCACTTTACTGCACATATCCCTGTGCTACTCATATGTTGAGTTGGCGAGGGTCGGTATCGAACCAGGAACCTTGCGGTTCCCAGTCGAACGCTTTACCGATTGAGCTAAAACAGGAATTTATGATTACGTGCATAAATGAAATAATTACAATGTCTTTAAAGATGAAATATCTTAAATACTTAACTATTTAATGTTAAATGATACTCAAGTGTTATAATATCAATGTGACTATAATTGTCAAGTGAAATTTAAAAGAAACAGTAAACAAATCTATAATATACTGTTGTCTCACTTGTAAAAGAGGAGCATTAGACTATATTAGTTGTGTTCAATAATTTTGACTATATTGCAATATGTATAAAAGCAGCAGCAGCAGCAACAGGCTGGTAAATCTTGGGAGAAAATCTTTAACTGAAATCAATAACCCAACTTGGGCAGAAATCACAAACGTTTAAATTAATTGAATGAGACAAAAAAAATCCATGTTTACTCAATTGGAAATTGTGAAAGAAATAAGATTGGACATTGGTAGTTTTGGAAAAAGTAGAAGACTGATTGATGCTGATTGAAAAGGATGATGATGATAACTGTAGAGCCAATTGTTTAGACTAATATTTATCTCTCTCTCTCTCTCCCTCTCCCCTCACTTCATATTAGATAAAGATTAATATACCCCCCAGTCCATTTCTAAGTAGAAAATTTACATACAAAGGAATTCAAAAACATTTATCATTAATTAAAAAGAAGATGTATGTTTCATTAAATTAGTGTGCATCCTAAACAGAAAAGACAGTTTGTTTTTATTGCCTAAACTACTCGCAAACACAAAAGCAGATACAAAAGAAAGAAAAAAAGTTGTAAAGATTATTTATTCTACTTTACAAAATAGAAAATTTGTTGATATTCAATAAAGATAAAGTGTTCTATTTATTTCAGGTTTAACGAGAATCTAATGAGTTGATACAAAATATGTACAATATATGTGTAAACTGCCTGTCTTATTTGATTTTTTTTTCCAGTCAAATTTAAATTACTATAATTTTGGAACAACTGATATTAACTTAATAAATTTTATACTTTTTATTGAGAATACTGAAGTTACAAATAATTTATAAAAAGAAAGTCATTTTTAAAGTTTTCAATATTATATGAATTAACAATTTGCTTTTTGGATTCAATCTAAAGCTTCTTATTCTTTTCACAAAAATGCCCAAAACTTATACAATTGTAAATAATTTATTTTTATCGCAGTTTACAGAATAAAACATTTGTATATACACAAAAAGCAGAAAATCATTTATTTGAAGAGTGAAATAGAGTTTATATATGAAATTACACAATTTTCAATGATCTTTAAAAGTTTAATACTCTGTCATTATGGATGATTAAAATATTCTCCATATAAAATGAACAAAACTTTTGTTTTATTTTTTCTAAAAAGATAACTTTTTCCCTTTGCTCTTCCTAGAGACATTTATTTTCACATAATGAAAAGGACAGTTATTTTGTTGACATATATGAGGGTCAGGTGAAAAGTTTGTAGGCTGACTAAAATACTATCATAGAATGTGATCAAATGAGGTTTATTTTTCAACATAATCCTTCGTGCAGTCCACACACTTTTTCCATTGGTGTTGCAGTGCTTGAATCTCATTGGTAAAAAGTCAACAGCACATATGACATCATCATATGAATTTTCGATCCTATAAACCTTTCATCCCACCTTTGTAAAGCTACATAAAATATGTATATATTCTTATTGGTATTCTTTAAGGTATTTCTCTGAATTTTTGAGTTGAGGCTTGATGATTTGTATCATTTGGATTATTCAGACCATTGTTCTGATCTTTATTGTTATCTACACAATTTTTTGGATGATATGCCCTCAGGCCTTCTTCAGGTATTTCTTTTCAAGCTCAGAAACCTTCTTGTCATAATCGGGAGCCTTTATGGAACTTCAAACCAAATCTTTTATTCAATCCATGTGCTAGACTGTTTTCATTACATTAACCATGACAAGTATTAAGCTGTGTTAATTATTCTATGTCACTATCATCCTTGGCCAGGATTGAACCTGCAGCCCAGAGATGATTGTCACTTAGAACTGTATTAACACAACACCTATATCCCTTGCGCTATGTGTCCAACTGAAAAGAAGGTTCTCAAATTCGAGAAGGTTCCTGAGTCCAACAAGAAATACCTGAAGAAGGCCAAAGGGCACATTGGCCGAAACGTTAAGGTCTTTCTTCTCTAAAACAATAGAAAACAAAATATCTGTGTGATTTAAAAAATAATTACATTGAAAACCTGGTTATAAAATTCTTTGTTCCCAAAATAGGAAATATTTGCAACAATAAATGAAATAATTTCTCTTTTAAATTAGACTAGTTGTAGATAATTTTAACAAATGAAAGGGTGTTATTAATTTTACAACTGTTGAAACAAAAATGACAGTTATGGTAATTCTAAATTCTGAATAAAGAATGAGATAGAAATAATTTTGTGTCTTTTTAGATGAAACCCAAAACAGAAATAATTAAGCTTTTCAATTCTGAATGGTTGGACAAAGCCCAAATCGATGTCCATTTCAACTATGGGGATGTACATTTATTCTCTCTCTCTCTCTCTCTCTCTCTCTCTCTCTCTCTCTTTCTCTCTCTCCTCCCTTTTCTTTATGTGTGTGTGTGTGTGTGTGACTGACTGACTATACAACACTCAGTAGTCATTCATGCTTCACTAAACTGGCATGTCATCAATAATAAAAGCTATGTAAATTCTTAATAGACACTGCATAGTATATGGACTGAAAGATGAATAAAAGGCACATCTTTAAATTGCTTTTAAAATTGCTACATAAATGAAAAGTGTTAAATTAAGAAAAATATTTATATAACTTATTGATAATATTTTCTGCATTTATTAAAATGTTATAATTAAAGAATAAAATTTAAATGACAGATAAGCCCTGGATCTTGTTTTTTCTTCTTCAGTATCATCAAGTTTTGACATTAGGATTTAAACTTTTTCAATTTATAATGAAGAAGACTACATTTTAGTTCTCACTTAAAATGAAATATACATTTAACAGACAAAATATAAATTTGACAGACAAAGTAATGAAGTTTTCTAGACTTTTCTTAGGTTACTTCATATCATCATTAGCAATAATCAAATGACAATGAGTATAAAAAAATTAAATATTTTATCCTTTCTATGTACAGATGAATTTGGTTAACTGGCTTTTAGATACCCTGTATCTGAGAAAAAACAAAACACAATTTCACTCCAGAGAACATTTCATCCATTTCATTTTGACATTCATGGGTAGATGGGGGGAGAAAACCCAAACCATATTCTTGTGTTTATAAAGAACTAGTTGATTTTTTTACAACTTAGATTTCAAAAATTTGATAAAAAGATTGTAAAAACACAAATAAAATGACTTGTTTAATAAAGGAGGATTTATATCAGTGATAAAATTAAACTTCTCAAATACTAAAACACTATGTTCTAGAATAGATATAGTTATTAAATATCACTCCTTTTATGGAAAAGATAATGATAAACAAATTTATCTAATTACTTTATAACAAATATTGTATATGTAGGTTGTTTACTTAATAAACTTAGCTAACTTGGATAACTCTGCTTAATTGAAAGACATGTGATAGCATTGATAAATCATAAAGGATCTGATAATTTCTTTTTTTATTATCCAATAACACCAGTGTCCCATTAATAGTTCAGAAAATTGAGGATATATTTTCTTGAAAACAAGGTCCATCTTTGCTGTTGCTTTTTGATTTTAGGCAGAATATAAATAAATGATTTTAAGCAAATAACTGAGTTATTAACCTCTTCACAATTTTAAAAGTCCAGGAAAGAAATGTTTGTGATGATCAGTTGTCAAATGTAGTAAGTGTTAATAGGTTATAACAAAACATTGGACAATCATTATTGTTGGACAGATCAGTGGCAACACATGATGAAGTCAACCTCAATATGTGGCAACAGTCAATATCAGTCATCACATGCAAAAACAAAGTTTTAGTAACTGATTTGAATGCTAAATGGGAGTTATAGTTATACTAACATTTGTAATAAATGAGTTATCACAGTCACTTGTTACATTATAAAAATAAATATTTATATGATCGTGATATTGTGGATTTTGCAGACATATTAATTAACTGCCTATATTGATATTATATAATAAAATAAACCCTGTTGCCTAAGGAACAATGGCTTCTAACATACTTTTATAACCTAATGTTTATATCAATATGGATGACAAAATGGAGATATAAAAAATGCGCCATTCATTTTATCACAAAGATGGCAGAAGATAACTATAAAGCATGGCTATTGTAAATTTAAAATGTAGAATTACTGATTACAAGTAATAAGAATAATAAAAGTGAAAGATTTTATCAGTTATGGTGCCAGACAGAATACCTCAATGAATTTATGATTTTCAAAAAAAAAAAAAAAAAAAAAAAAAAAAAAAAAAAGAAACCTAACCAGAATGCAGATAGTGTATTTTCTCTACTAAACCCATGTCCATATAAAAGAGGTTAAATTGACTTTTTAGCCTTTGTCAAATCTTTGTTCATCTTTAAGTTTAACTTGAAACCATAATGCAGCTGAAACAGCATTAGAAAATTTATATATTTATTTTTTATAATAAAGACAAAACAACACTTTGTGAAAATAAAGAGGTCTTTAAGGAATACTTACCAAATTCTGCACTTTCACCACTATCAGTGCTAAGTCGGCGGTCTTCCCCTTCTTCCCGTAGGTAATACCGTCCAGCTTCTAAACTTTGTTCTACTACCGGGCGTTTCAGATCCAATTGATCTCTTAATCTCTGCAAAGAAGAAAAGTTTAAAATTTATAAGAAAATCAAGTGAAATTCAAATCATGCAGCAGAAAACATTTTTATAAAAAATCAATCTGTTTTAGATTTCAAAAGTGAAATTAAAATTTTGGTATTAATAATATTATGGGTAAGTAAGTTGGGTAAAGATACTTTTGGATTTATATACTTTTAAATGTATTACAACTATTGTTTTGGAGTAAATAAAGGAGTTGACATAAGCAAAAGATATTTTCAGTACTAAACAGGTAATGCTACTTAAATCATTCAGATGAGAAAGAAAAAAAATCAATTTTTTATCATGATAGGAGCATTAAAATAAATAAAAAATGTGAAAATATTACGAATAAGAATATTTTATAGTTCAACAAAAGATGACAGTATATTTCATCAATAAATTGTGAAATCTAAAGAGAATTGGGGAAGTCAAAACCACAATTTACTAAAAATTGAAAATCAAAGAATGCAAAACTTTTTATTTAACCAAGAATAAAGCTGAATTAAGGGTAGGTTATAACAAAACACTAATGAATGCAAGATAGAAAATTACTTATATTTATTTTTATTAATCATTTATTTATTTATACATAATATACAAGATTCAAAGCCACAAATGCTGCTAAGAAAAAAAAATTAAACAAAATGTGTGTGTGTGTGTGTGTGGGGGGGGTTCTAAGCATATCTCATGATGTTCAATGTTGAACCATTAAAAGACTTTGAAATTCTTTTAAAGATGAGCTTTATTAAGACAAAATTGTGTTAAAAGAGCAGCTAATGAACAGTCATTATTGTTCAACAGATCAGTATGAACACTCTTTAAAGCCATTAAAGCCAAGAAAAATATCCTTTCATGATTTTGAGACAATTATTTATATATTTGTATGCTATTATGTTATCATCTAGAAATAACAAACAATGAAGTTGTTATTTCTCTGAAATTTTGAGATGAGGCTTGATAATTAGTATTATTTTGATTAAAACTATTTTCCTCATCTTTATTGTTATCTATACAATGTTTCAGTTGATGTGCCCTCCGGCCTTCTTCAGGTATTTCTTCTCAGACTTGGGAGCCTTCTTGAACTTGGGAACCTTCTTGTTGTAATCGGAAGCCTTCACGGAACTTTGAACCCAACCCTTTATTTAATCCACAGGGTATCCTGTTCTCATTCTGCTAACCATTGCTGGAGTACAGAGTCCAACAAGAAATACCTGATGAAGGCTGGAGGGCACATTGGCTGAAATGTTGTACAGATAACAATAAAGATGAATAATCCAAATAATACTAATGAAGTTGTTATTGAGATAAATTGATACATACTTGATTTTCTTCATTTTGCTGTTGGACTGTTTGCAGGTCCCCTCCAACTGGTTGCTGCAAGGCAATTGTACGTTGGCGATGGTTAATCCATTCAATAAGTTCTTGCAGTTGCAGAAGTAGGTGTGTCCACTGTTCCGCATTACTTTCCAGCCGTCCTCTGAAATTGCAATGAGAAATGGATGTTGAGAAAAAAAAAAAAGAATTTAGGAAACTATAACTTTTCAGCTGAAATTATTAAATCAAAACAATAATTAATTGATATTATTTTGTTATTCCATTCAACATTTTGATTTTGATATAATGCAACCATTTTAAGTTAAAAATCTTTGGTGATATGAAATCAAATTTCAAAGGAAAATAACAGTTGGAAAAGAAAAAAATGTACAAAAAATATACAAATAGGATTGTAATTCATTCCCACAAAGAAAATATTCTTACATTTATTTAGATGTTTCATTTACTAACATAAAAAAAGCAGAGTAATTACAAGACAATTATTCATGAGCATTTTATAGACATACCATCAATATACTGGTTAGGCCAAAAACTTCAATTTTATCTAAATTTTAGAAATATTTTTCTCTAGTGAAATACCATGTAAAATCAGCTAATCTGATAAGATTGTATTATCTGATGAACCTGTCAAGGGAAATTCAAAGCATACAAGTAAAGTATCTGTTCCTGTTAGCCTTATGTTGAATATGCAGTTTCCAAAAAAGCAGACTACTTCAGTCTTACTAAGCCATCTAACTAAAAGAGGGAAACTCCATAAAAATGGCTGAGGGACATTTTCTGCCATCATTTCACATTGGCCAGGAAAAGAAACATTTTGCTTAAATGTTTATGATAATAATGTTCACACTGTACTCTACTATAAAACTTCATTATGAAAAACTGAAGGCTCATGTAACAAGTCCTGGAGATAACTAAGTGACCAATTGGCCTTATCTATAGAGAGAAAAGCCTAGAAAAAGTAAGAAAATAAGAGCTTGTCTCCTGTCATCCCATTTAATATACAATGACTGATGGTCAAAGTGGTCAAATAATACTAAAGACAAACTTGGCTCCTGAAACATGAAGACTTATTACAACATAATAAGATGATAAAATTTTTTTAATTGCACTTGCAATACTGGATATCAACATTACTGTAATCATTAAAGTCCACTTTCTAGATTAAGGCAATTTGAAAGAATATTGGGCATGCTGACAATATCTACTTATCAAGCAAATAAAAAAATAGATATGCTTCTCTGGTGTAGGCCTTATGGTGAGAAGCACCATTTTCTTTAAACTTACCAATCTACCAAAAGGTCACTCTGATTGTATTATTTCCATATGCCTTCCTACATTATTGAGTATGTATACCCCACCTCTCCAGACACACTCAGAGAAATGCAAATTCCTTACTGAACTATATAACTTCCTATCAAACATTCTACATTCATGTCAGAGTAAGAAGATAGGAGTTTGCCTTGAAAGATGTTTTTTGGGAAGAATGGTATAGGAAAATGCTATGACAATCAACACCTTTTCTAATTTTGAGTAGAAAAGGAACTATGCAATCCAACCTATTTCAGTAGAAAACAGGATAAGAACCAGATGGATGCATTCCTTTTCAAAATGGTGCCATCTCACAGACTAAATTCTAGTTCATCAGATACATAAAAAATATCAATCACACTTGAATGATGAACAGTGTTACATAGATCACTACATCAGATACAACTTCAAACTAAAATCAAAGAAGAAAGAACGCTCTCCCCACTTCCACCAGGAAGATATTTAAGATCAGCTACATCTAAAACAAGGAAACTTTATAATAATAATAATCCCAACCAGAAGATGTTGGTTATCTGAAGGAGCCTTCCCTTAAGGTCTTTTGGGAACATAAGATTTAGTATCCTAGAACAAATTTTGGTTTCTTTTTGAGGAGGAACCAAAGATTGGTTTGATGAAAACATTCATAAAATTCTGAAAAAATCTGTAAATTAGGTATATCCTATTAATATAGGGAAATTGTCCCTTTTCAGGAATGCAACAATCTGTGCATTAAAGAAAATGATTAGCAAATCAACCTTACTGGAATAACTCAACTTTATAATGATGCTATTGAGTGCAGATATTTCTATAAAGTATTAAAAGCAATATAAAATGCAATATATAGGCTTTCCTAGCAGTGCCTCTTGTGTAGCACAGACAGGATGAGCAAGTATATTGACTGCAGATCCCATCTTGAGAACTGGTCAGAGTGCTTTCATACTACTTTAGTACCAATTGTTTTATATAAAAGGCTATAAATGACTGTATCCCACCAACTGGAACTAAACAAGGAACCAATATCACAAGAAATTGCAAAAGCAATTGATCAACACAAGTGAAGCACAGGTGATGGCATCCTTCCATAAATCTGGAAAAATGGCCCTGATTTGTATATAAATATCCATAAACTCCTTGTCTAATTCTAGGAGCAGGTTGGACTATCTCAGGACTTTAATGGCGCAGTCAACCTAACCCTTAAAAAAAATTCCAGAGGGCCCAACCAACTAATGTATCACTCTTTTAATTGCAAGCAAAATCCTTGCAAAGATTTTAATGAATATATTAATATAAATTCTTCATAAAATACAATTGAGGATTAAAAGAGTTATTATTTGTAAAATGAAACAGAGAAATTCTTTGAAGAACAAACATATTCTATTGATTATGGAAAGCTTTTAAAAAGGTTTTCACATAAACACTGAAAATTAGCATATATGGTTTTCTAGAAACTTGTTCTTATTTTACTAATTTTTAACACTAAAATTTACTTAAACCCAAATTAGCTTATTCATTTCTAAAATCTTTTCAATTCTAATGATTTCATTTCAAGGCTGTACTAAGTAAAGGTCTGGTAGCCATACAAGTGGAGTCTTTGACTGGGGGTAAGCATATAGTTGCCTAAATTATTAATAACCTACAATTATTGAGAACAATTTTAGCAAGAAACTTGTTAGAGATGTTTAATAATTAGCTAATTACCAACACTAAAAATTACTGTTGTATTAGTTAAGTCCCTTGGACAAACCCTTAACTAAACCCTAATTGTCCGGCCCTTTAATCTTTGTACTTCCTGCCCCGTCAGCCATGAATAAACACATATGAAAACGAGCTCCTGTTTCCGACTTCTCAATCTGAAGACATCCTTTGTGGATAACCCCAAAAAATATAACATGGTGTCAGATAAAAGGGATTAAAAACCTACAAGGACAATTTAAACCAAGAAAATCACGGACAACAGTGATATTTCCAAGGATTTGAAGACTTTAAAACATTTTTTTTAAAAAGGGACACACGTGGTCACACTTCGATTTTTACGAAGGTAAGAGAAATTTTTCTCCGCACATTTTGTTAAAAAAAAAAATTCTTTTGAATATGGCTGGTCAACTACCTCCACCAACGATAGACTGGTCTAGTCGGAATCTTCCTAAAGAGATGGAAAGGTTTATTCGACAAGTAGAGCTTCACTTTGAAGGTCCGCTACGAGATTTGGATGAACACGTCAAACTTAGATATCTTTTATTATGGTCTGGTGTAGAATGACAAGAAGTAAGCGATACATTTGCATTTCAACCGGGTGAAGCCAGGACTGTCGAAACATACATAAAATATTTCAGAAAGTATGTTAGGCCACGGTCAAATTTCCGTGTGTCAAGATACAAACTTTTAAAATGCCGATAAAACCCAGACGAGTCGTCGCACGCATATTTGAAGCGGTTACGACAAATTATAAACCAATGCGAATATCATCCTATTGTTGAGGAAACATTAATTGTTGACATTTTCATATTTGGTATGATGCTTAAACAAACTCAAACGTCCTTACTGAAGGAAAATAGAGACTTGACAATAACAAAAGCATTGAGCATAGCGGAAACCGATGAGGCTACGGCCCAGCAAATAGAAACCATTCGTGTTCCACTTGAAAACTCCAGCGCGCATGCGGTACTTTCAAAAATGAAAAATAATTACGTCCAGTGTAGCTGCTGTGGTAGGAACCATTTTAAAGGTGAATGTCCTGCGAAGGGAAAAATATGCGCTATTTGCTACAGAAAAGGTCACTTTGCAAACGTCTGCCGTTCAAAAACCCAGGAAAAAAACAAGGAGACAAAAGGAAAACGAGGCCACAAACCAACTAAAAACAGAAATATCCACATGGCGACGAATAAAAACGACAGTGACTCCAGTAGCGAGGATGTAGACTTCTACTCCATCCAGAAACTACCCTCTAATGCCACGGAGGCATATGCCAAATTAAAAATTGGCAACAAAAAGAAACAAATGGAGATAAATGCTAAGGTGGATACAGGGGCTATGAGTAACCTCTTACCGAAAGAGATGTTCAACAACCTCAAGGGAGTACCACTCAAAAAGACGAACGTACATTTATTTGCGTTTGGCGGAACTGCTATTAAACAAGAAGGGACATGTTGGCTAGGAGTAAGGTTCCGTGACAGATTCGTTGGTGCAACATTTCATGTTGTAAACTGTGAAGGACCAATGCTGCTAGGACTTCAAACTTCACGGGAATTGGGCCTAGTAACTTTAAACTTGGCTATAAAAACGGACACTCCAGCCACGAGGGAACAAAATGCACAGAAAAACGGTACTAAAAAAGAGAAACTTCACCACGGAAGGAAACCAGTACCAACACCAAGACTGAGTCTAAGAGGAAGTCTACTTACAAAAGATAAAATTCTCCAGGAATTTCCAGATGTATTCCAATCAATTGGCTGCTTACCTGGTGAATACACCATTCATGTAGACCCGAGAATACCACCAGTCGTGCACCCACCCCGACGAATCCCTATAGCTCTCAGGGATAAATTTAAAACGGAGCTGAATTCCCTGGTAAACCAAGGTATCATATCTCCAGTGACTGAACCAACGCCATGGGTCAATTCTTTCGTTTGTGTGACTAAGGCTAATGGCTCAGTCAGACTATGTCTAGACCCTAGAGACTTAAACAAAGCAGTATGTAGACCACACTTCGTCACCCCAACATTTGAAGAAGTCGTATCCCAACTACATGGAGCTAGATGGTTTACGATTGTTGACATAAAGTCAGGATACTGGCATTTAAATCTGGACAAAGAATCCAGGAAACTGACAACATTTATCACTCCATTTGGGAGATATATGTTTAATAGATTCCCCATGGGAATAAAATGTGCACAAGACGAATTCCAGCGTGTTATGGAAGAGAACTTTGGGGATATAAAAAACGTCCTTTCTATTTGTGATGACATGATTGTTTATGGATTCAAGGAGGATGGCAGTGATCATGACCATGCACTAAGACAGCTACTACTAAGAGCAAAGGAGATAAACTGCAAGTTCAACCCTGAGAAACTAGTGGTAAAAGCAGAAGAGATACCCTTTTTCGGTCACATCATCTCAAAAGATGGCATCAAACCAGACCCGAAGAAAGTAGAGGCGATTGTCAAAATGCAACCCCCGGAGGATGTAAAGCAACTCACCAGTTTTCTGGGACTTGTTAACTATTTAAACAAGTTCACACCCCGCCTTGCAACATTAACCAAACCACTTCGTGACTTAACATCAAAGGATAAGGAATTTACATGGTCCTCGCAACAGCAGATGGCTTTTGAGGAAGTAAAAGAAGAAATCCGGAGAGTCACGATATTGAGGTATTTCGACCCAAAAGAACCGATTGTCATTCAAGTAGATGCATCGACAGCAGGCATCGGTGCAGCTCTCCTACAAAATGAGATGCCAGTCGCATTCGTGAGCAAGACATTGTCAGGTCCAGAAACCCAATATTCAAATATTGAAAGGGAGATGTTGGCTATTGTTTTTGGCATAGAAAGATTTCACCACTATGCATGGGGTCACAAGGTCACAATCCAAACAGATCACAAGCCTTTAGAGTCCATAGCATTAAAAAACATAGCACGAGCACCCCCAAGGTTAGCAAGAATATTGCTAAAGGTTGAAGGTTACGAAATAACCGTAAAATATACCCCAGGAAAAGCAGTTCCAATCGCAGACTGCTTATCACGAGTATCACCAATACCCAGCAAGCATTTTGAAGGGATAGATGTGAAAGTGCACAACGTAACCACTTATCAGAATTTCTCACCAACCAGGATAGAGAATATCAGAGAGGAAACCTCAAAGGATGAAGTTCTAAAAGAACTCTCCCATATTGTTATGGCTGGCTGGCCCGATGATCGATCTAGCTGCCCAACCAGTCTCATACCCTTTTGGAATTTCAGGGATGAAATAGGAATCCAAGATGGGATCCTGCTCAAGAGTGATAAAATAATAATACCAACATCACTACAAAGAGGGATCCTAGGAGAACTCCATGCATCACATCAAGGAGTTGAGAAGACAAGGCTGAGGGCCCGAACAGTTGTATACTGGGCAGGGATGAATAGGGACATTGAGGATTTTATTGCCAAATGCCACACCTGCCAGAAATATCAAGCGAACACTCCAGCCGAATCGATGCGCCAGCACGAAACACCTACATACCCTTGGCAATATGTAAGTGCCGACCTGTTTACAATGGCAGGAAATGAGTACTTACTTGTAGCAGACCACTACAGCCGAAGCCCATTTGTGAGACGACTCCAGTCAACCTCATCTACAGCCGTCATTAAGAACATGAAGGCAATCTTCGAGGAAAGAGGTTCACCGGAGATCCTCTACACGCAAAGAATTTACAAACTTTGCGAAAAAGTATGCCTTCCTACACAAAACATCTTCCCCACACTACCCACAGTCTAATGGTTTTGCGGAAAGGATGGTAGGAGTATGCAAAAGAATTTTACTAAAGGCACGGGAAACCGGGCATGACTGCCACCTAGCAATGATGGCGTACAGAGCGACACCATTGTCAGCTCACCTTAAATCTCCAGCAGAATTACTGAATGGGAGACAGATGCGAACACCACTCGTATCAAAACAGCAGCTTGGTGATGAACAGACTAGACAAGCAATACAATGTTACAAAAACAAATCGAGGGATCAATACAACAAATACAAAAATCGAAAACATCCCCCGTTGTATGCTGGTCAAAAAGTCTATGTTCAGCATGAGAGGACAAAATTGTGGGAACCCGGAACAATCCAACACCCTACTACTGAACCAAGGTCATACATAGTATAGTCTGCGGATGGTAGCACCCACCGAAGGAATAGACAGTTCCTTAGGCCAGCTAGATACAGTCCGGTACTTAAAGGTAGACAATACCAACTACCTATAGCTGATGCAAACACATCACAAAGAGAACAACCACACCGTACAAATGCTGACATTCCCTCATGTCATAACAGTCACCAGAGAAGCACACCAACAACCTCCAGTCAGGTAGTAATACCTGAACCACCAGCACCACCCATAGCGATGAAGCAACCGATCATCCAATCACCCAGCTGTGGACCACCAAGGCCAACCCCTGAACCACGGCGATCTCGGCGATGCATAAGGACTCCTCAGAGGCTAGACCTCTGAAACCTTCCTACTAAAAACTTTTTAAAATTTACTTCTATTCTAGCTTTCCCCGAAAGAAAAAAAAAAAGAATTTAAAAATAAAGATTCACAAATAAAGATTTAAAAAAATTTAAATACATATTAAAGTAAAAAGCCCGTTCTTAATTAAGAAAGGGAGATGTTGTATTAGTTAAGTCCCTTGGACAAACCCTTAACTAAACCCTAATTGTCCGGCCCTTTAATCTTTGTACTTCCTGCCCCGTCAGCCATGAATAAACACATATGAAAACGAGCTCCTGTTTCCGACTTCTCAATCTGAAGACATCCTTTGTGGATAACCCCAAATAATATAACAATTACTATTAAAATCATTATTTCTTAGAATTCTTCAATTGAAAGTTGATTTTAAAGAATATAACTTTGAACCAGGACGTAATTGTTTAAAATGGGAACAATGTCAAACATTTGATCACTTACAAGACATAGAAACTAATATCCCCCTAAAAAAAAAAAAAAAAAAAAAAAAAATGATACATGAAAGGATTGTCCCAGAGAGGAAGAAAACAGCTTTTTATTGTTAAGAGTATGAAGATTTTTTGAAAGAAAGAAATCATTGTAATTTCAAAATGTTACTGGATACCACAGTTCAGTGTGTTTTCCTTTTTGTTTTATATTTTAGTATATTTTCTGTTTTATGATGTTGCCAAATTAAAAAATTCTTTAACAATTGTCTTTATATTAGTTTATAAATGCATTATTTCAATATGAAAAAAGATTAGAAACTAAAGAACTAGTACTAAAGTTTTGAAGTTGTTTTAAAGGTAAGTATTTTCTTCATGAAACAAAGGCAAATAATGTGTGAGAAATATAAATGATACATTGTAGAATAAACATTTTGAATGTTATCAAAATTATTATTTCTCAACCACATTATTTATTTTTTGTAAAGTATTTTTATCCTTTGTTGATGAGTATTTTGTATTAAAGTTAAAATCATTAATTGATTTATACATGTACATTTACTCTGCTTGCTGATCAATAAGTAATAATAATAATTGATTACTAGTAAGTTGCAAATAATTGGATATCACTTAAAAATTGCTCTCAATAATTGTAGGTTAGTATTAATTTAAGTCCCAACAGTCTTGTCACTAGTCACATAGCTACTAGGCCTTTACTAGTTATAGCCTTGCTCAATTAATTTCATCAACAACTTGAGGCTATACATTTATTCCTAAGGTTTATGATATTCTCATTTGTAAGTCTTTAAAATATTCAGGAAAACATGTGGATACATGATTAAAGTGTGTCAGCAAAAATAAGTAGATATTATTTTGTACATTGAGTAAAAATTAAGTGCCTTCTTTTATTAAGTTCAGGCTTAAAAAGAAAAATCTTTTATGCTGGAAGTAATTCGGTAAAGGACATATCCATATTACCCCAAACTGATAATACTTGCTAAAAGTCTTTCTTTTTTTGTGTCGTAACTTGAGAGTAGAGCAAAGCTAAACAAAAGATTTAAAAAAAAAAAAGGAAGAAAAACTTTTATCATTGCTTCTATATGAATCCATCTTTGCCTTAAATTTTAACAATGATTGCAAAAATGGCAACTTGAAAGACACAATACACTGATGTTTTCTTTTCTGGAGATATTACAAATTAAAAAGCTGAACAAGATTTATTCAGTAGAGACAAATCAATAAATGTCTAAAGAAATGAAATGTAGATAAAAATACATGCACATGTCTACTTATCTATACACATCTATGTATCTATAAGTACTTGTTTTATGTATATGTGCATGCATGCACACACGCACACACCTGAAATGTGTACATCTATAAATAAAAATCATGGATAGAGTAAGTAGTGGTGTGTATATATATATATATACATATATATATATATATATATATATATACATACCCACACACACACAGATTAAGAGTATCCATATACTTATTTATGTTTAGAGATATACCATGTATATGCACAGACACTCACATCCATTCATAAATACAAGTTAATTATATAAATATCTGCATTCAGTCACAGGCGCTCATACATAGACATCATATATATATATATATATATATATATATATTACACACACACACACACACACACACACACACACACACAGAAATAAGCCATATGAAGCTATTCTTTTTTACAAGTCTTACAGAAGGTGTTGTCCTTGAAGGATTGTATTTTATAGCAAGAAGTTGTAGGATAAAAGGAAAGATACATTGTGAATAAAAGAAGAAAAAACAAAAGGTGCTAGTTTTATACCTCACAATATGGCAACAAGCGAGTAAAAGAAATAAAATTAAGGGGTAGAGAGAGAGAGAGAGAGAGAGAGAGAATTATACAAAAAAATTGAGAGAATATGATAGAGTGGAACTTAAAACATGGAATAAAATAAGGGGAAAGGAGAGGAAAATCATGCACTACAAAAAAGAAAAGAAAAAAAAGAGTGAAGTTGGGTAATCACTGGCAACAGAGCTCTTTCCTAAGAGAGAGCTATATAGTTTACAACAATTATCAAAGAATACTTCTATTAGTAAAGTCTTATGGACCATGACATAATACACTTAAAGCAATAAAAATGGGAAAACTCTAGAGAATAATAAATCTCAGAGATTAATATTTTTCTTTTTTATTATCTAAATCAATTTGAAAAGGATTTGAAAAGACTGATAGTGTGAAAACTCAAAAATTGATTTAAAAAACAAACAAAAAACACTAATTGCCTCAGTGTTACTTGCATTTTCTGTTTTTATAATTTCCTTAAGAAGGAACTGGAGAATAAATGTGGTTTCCTGCAGAGATGAGAAAGTTTCTATTTTTTTCTTCTTTTATGTAAGAAACAAAGATGAACTCAGATATAAGTAAAATAGATTTGCAATAATTGAAGTCAATTTATTCATGATAACAAATGCTCATAAGTTTTATCTTTGAAAGATTCCAGATTTTTTCACTCTAACAGTTTACTTTTGCTTGAATTTTTGAGATGAGACTTGATAATTTCTATGGTCTAGATTTTTCAGACTATTGTCCTCATCTTTATTATATTCATCTTCCCAAGTTTGAGAAGGTTTCTGAGTTCAACAAGAAACACCTGAAGAAGGCCGTAGGGTACATCAGCTGAAATGTTGTGTATATAACAATAAAAATGAAGATAACAGTTAAAAAATTCTAAATAATAAAAATCAAATTTTATTTGGAATTAACTAAAACACCTTAAAACAGAAGAATTTGTATAAATACATTTATGGTAGTGAATAATAAAATACATCCTTAGGTAATATTTTTAGAGGTAAGATTAGGGATTTTACAAAAATACAAAATGATTACTGACTGTAAATACAAGCTGTGTATCATTTGAGTAAATTTCTAAATCATTATTGCAAATTCAACAATAAAATTGATTATTTTATTAACAGTGAAATAAAAATTGAAACCCTTACTTGAAATATTGTTGTTATCATTTAGTAAACTTAGTTTATTTTAGCACATGGTCAGAAGTATGCATCACCCAGTGAGAATCAAGTCTAGTTTTCTAACCGTTACACCATATGAAGGGCCTCCTTGAAAAGTTATTTACTAAGCTTTACTTAGTCTGGCAAACAGGGCTCAAGTTGTTTACAGTATATGCTGTGAACAAGAAATGAACTGGCTCATTGCTGCTTAACTTACAGTGATCTGACATGAATGGAGGTTTAAAAATGTCAATTCATTTGAAATATTCTGCCAATAATTCATAAAGTGAAGAACAGAGATAAATGATTTGTCAATAACAGCTTACCTAATTTCCATAGAAGTGGACATCAGAGTTAACCATCGCTGGTTCATTTCTTCCAGCCGATGGTGAAGCTGGGTAGTATCCTGGGCAACCATAGTTCTTGCAAGTTGATTACCAGCACCTGTTAGTGATTCATAAGTGTTTTGGTGAGAATCTACTTCTGCCTGCAGATCCTGAAAGATAGAAAAAAAAGAAACATTAAATCATTTAAAATTGGTAGAAATAACAAAATATGGATTACAGACATTGTATAAAAGAAAACATATTTCAAGTAAATAATTGTAAATGTTAGAATAGCTGCTTTTATGAAAGGAAAAAGAGTACGGTTCAATGAGAAACATACTGTTCTGTAGTAAGAAAAATATAATAGCAACTACTTGCCTCATTCACAAATGTAAACAATTTTGTAATTATTCATTGCTTCTAATATAGCTCTATGTCACTAAGATATATTCCCGCCAATAGGATCTTAGTGGCTTATACTCTCACACACACACTATATATATATATATATATATATATATATATATACATATATATATATATATAATATAATATACACACTATATTGAAATCTATTATGACATAGTTGTACTGACTAAATAGTCAATATTTCATATACTCACATAAAAAATGTGTCCTTTATCAAATATATATTGATGTAAAAGATCTTTTTAAATGAAAATCGAATAATTTTGGTAGATTTTTTTCTTTTTCAATTAGAGTGTTTTTCACCTAAAAAATTGCAATATATTACAATTTTACCTTTTTACTTATATCAGAATTTACTCCAATCTTTTATAATCAGCCTTAAAGATTTTGATGATAAAACTAAGTTTAACTTCTTTTGTTTGTTTAACTGTTAATTTTACACTGAAAAGTGTTGCTCATGCTTATCATTACAACCTTATGGGACCTTAGAGAATATATATATATATATATATATTTGGGAGGCACATATAGTGTAACAGTTACTGGCATAGAAATGGACTTGAGAAGCTAAGCTCAAATCCTAGTTGAGACTACTTGTGTTTCACTTGATGACCTTAGCAAAGGCATCCATCTTTTCTTCCATCAGCTATTGGTAAATAATAGGGTAGACTGGGCGATTGTTAAGGCAACCAGTCTAGGAGAAGGAAAAACATTGAATTCCTCTTGTGTTATCAGCTCATCCAAAAAGTATGTCTGGTCCTACACAAACCTTTATCAGTATAAACAAATCATTTGTGAGAACAGTTTAGCAATTTACATCTTTAACTGAACTGTTTGACACTTATATGCTGAGAGCAAATAGAAAATTTTTTGACAGAACCTTTGAAAACGGCTGGTATAGAGGACAGTCCCTTCAGGCAGCAACACCCCCTTGCCTTATTTAAAAGGGGTATGGTCATATTTATTATCAGATGCCTGAGGTACATCCTATAAAGAGTGTTGGAAAGTTTTTGGACCTTGCTCCATATCTTGCCACTGTAAAAGGGGCTGGGGTCCTGATGGGACCTTACATGTAAATGCAGTTAGAAGGATGTGAAGCAATACCTATATTTAAGTCAATATTAAGATTTTATTTCATTGTACAATGGTGGTTTAAGAAATTTTTTTTTCTCATTCATTAGATTAAATATGAATGCTGAGATAAATTTCTAAGGAGTATTTATATAAAATAATTATTGTGGTCAGTTAAGAGGTTTGAAATTACACAATTAGATGAATTTGCCTATGTTCTTATTGCTAAGTGGAGATATATGAGCTTATCTAACTATTTATTTATATAAAACCTCTCTTCATGTTGTTATGTTAGGGCTTGTGAGCTCTTGTAACGTAAAGCCAGTCCAAAAATGACCTAATTTAATGCCTAAACAAGGGCAAACAACTCATGAGCAAAAGACACCTTCACTAGAAAGGAAGACTAAATTGACAACTCAAGTAAAGGTACAGACTAAACCATTACTATGATATAAAACTTTTGATATAAAATACTAGACCCACCCCTCAAAAAAATAATTAATATTTTGGTATTAAACTTTTTTTTACATGCAAAATAGATAGAAAGATGTTTTGATGAGGAGAATTTATACATAGATATAGTATCATATATATATATGTGATGGATATATATATATATATATATAATATATATATATATATATATATATAATATATGTGATGGATATATATATATATATATATAATATATATATATATATATATATATATATATATATATATATATATATATATATATATATATATATATATATATATATATATATATATATATATAATATATGTGATGGATATATATATATATATATATATGTGATGGATATATATATATATATAATATAATATATATATATATGGATATATATAATATATGTGATGGATATATATATATATATATATATATAATATATGTGATGGATATATATATATATATATATGTGATGGAGATATATATATATATATATATAATATATATATATATGTGTGATGGAGATATATATATATATATATATAATATATATATATATATATATATATATATATATATATATATATATATATTATATGTGTGATGGAGATATATATATATATATATATATATATATATATATATATATATATATATGTGTGATGGAGATATATATATATATATATATATATATATATATATGTGTGATGGAGATATATATATATATATATATATATATATATATATATATATATATATATGTGATGGAGATATATATATATATATATATATATATATATATATATATATATATGTGATGGAGATATATATATATATATATATATATATATATATATATATATATGTGATGGAGATATATATATATATATATATATATATATATATATATATATATATGTGATGGAGATATATATATATATATATATATATATATATATATATGATGGAGATATATATATATATATATATATATATATGTGATGGATATATATATATATATATATATATGTGATGGATATATATATATATATATATATATATATGTGATGGATATATATATATATATATATGTGATGGATATATATATATATATATATATATATATATATATATATATGTACCTTTTTTTAGTATTGGAGAATTGAAAATAAAGGGCTTGATTACAGGTATAAGAGCTGTATTTATTTTTTATAGAGTACAATACATTTAAGGTGCGATTGTTATCATTGGTATCAAAGCAGTGTGTTAGCCACTTATCATCAAGACAACACGCTCGTGAAAGAATATGCAATAAATTTCTGAATATTCTTTGATGGGCTTAATTAAATATCAAATTTTAATAGTAAAAATTAAAATTTTTGTTATTTTACATTATATGAAAAATACACTTGAATAGTCTCTATTGTATTAGCGTTTCCCAGTAATTATCTTGTATGGCATGTAAGATATTTTTTTAAAGTAAGAGAGATATTATTGTAAATAAAGGGACACATGCATTTATTTTATACCATTAACTATATTACAAGCTGTAATATAACAGTCAGAATTGGGCATTTCTGGCTTTTATATATATATATATATATATATGAAGAAAATATTTAAAAAATATAACAAACACAGGATGTTATGATCAGGAAACAATTTTTAGTGTCAATACTTAAGCATTTCGGTATATTGTACCATCTTCAGGACACTGTTAAGTAATGTTTATGTGAGGAACAAAATGAAAGATGTTAAGTGTATAGTGGTTGTGTGAATCTGATGCTATTAACCGTTAATTTTTATATGCTCGTTTGTTTACGAAAAGCAAATGACGTGATCAATGCATGTGCAAAACACAACCACTATACACTTATCATCTTTCATTTTGTTCCTCACATAAACATTACCTAACAGTGTCCTGAAGATGGTACAAAATACTGAAATGCTTAAGTATTGACACTAAAAATTGTTTCCTGATCATAACATCCTGTGTTTGTTATATTTTTAAAATATTTTCTTCACATATTGTCGGATTAATTTCCTCATCGTATTTCCATATATATATATATATATATATATATATATATATATATATATATATTATTGCTCTATTAATGAGATTTTTTTTTAAATCTTAAGGATAAATTTATACTGGAGTATTATTTCATACCATATGTTAGGATATATTTCTTAAAATGATTAAAAGTAAATTCAAGAGAAAATAGGTTAAATAACAATTATGATCTCATGATGAGTAATGACTGTGAAGAAAAGTTGCCATAAATATTACTAAATTTATTTCCATAATGCAGCTAAATTAGATAGTCTGACAGTTTAGCTAATAGCTAATGTGATAAAGGTAAGGCTTTAAAAGTGCGAAAAGTGCATTATTCAAGGAATGTTTCAGCTGGCTGTTTTCCTTGCTATTAAACATTTAACAGAGAAATAAATCGGCAGCTGAACAATTCCCTGATGCCAGTGGATATAAGATCCCAGGGGAGAGAACATTTCCTTGTACTCATGTGGTTGGCTGGCATTGCCACTTGGCAGGAACCAAAGCCTGCATGGTGAAGAAGGTTCTAATTTACAGACACAGAAACACACACACATACACACATCGAGAGAGAGAGAGAGAGAGAAAAAGAAGAGAGCAGTTTCTTGCAAGGACATACAAGTGACTTTGTGCCAAAATGAAAGTTCTCTTTATGGGTATCATCATCCATGTGCTGTAAGAGGCAAATAAAAGAGGCCTGTTTGGTGCAAGTGACAGTGTGTGTATGTGTGGGGTGTGTGTGTGTGTGTGTGTGAGAAATGACACAGGGCTTGCAGTTGTGGTTAGGGAGGACAAAATTTTTAAAAAAATCCTATTATTATAGATTTCTAAGGAAGCAAACCTAAAGACAGAAGATGTTAGAAGAAGCACTAGGATGGGGGATGGGGATGGGTTTAGAAGTATTTGGAAAGAAAGAATGAACAAAGCAGATATAAAAGGAAGAGTAAAAACATGAGTCATCTGCTTAAAGGTAGTAGTTTGAAAATGTAACTTAAAAGTTTAATATTAAAGAGTCTTCAGATTTGATAAAAGGACAATTTGACATCTTTTCTTTCAAAGTAATTTTCACTTAGTCTCTAATGACAGTTGGGCTTGAAAGATTTCTTATATAATCACTAATATACAAACTTGCAACATTTTGTGTAAATTCAAAAATTTTAGAAATATTATTTTAAAATATAACATTTAAAAATTTTTTTGTTTAAGTAAAATAAATAAATTAGTAAGTATATTTGAAAAAAAAATGATAACATGTCGTAATATTAATTAAATTTACAAAGATTGTTATTTTGTCAAATTGTATGCTACAAATATCAAACAGTCCAAACTCATTTGTTGTGGATAAAGTTTTTAAAAATTCTTTATAAATTAAATTATAAGGCTTCAAATCTAAATAAATGAAATTGAGACAATTTAAATTTTTTAGTAAATTTTATCCTTAAACAATATTCCAATTCTTTTTAGTATTGTATAAGTTACAAACAATTAATAACAGAAAAACACCCAAAACAAAAATAGAAAAAAAAAATATAAAGATTAAAAAAAAACATTTAATAAAATACCCTGGAGGATGAAGTTTTTGCTTTGTGCCTAAAAATCTGTTTTAACAGCAAATTAAAAAACAATAAAGTTTACAATTAATTAGCAATAAAATTAATTAATTAATTAAAAAGCAAAATGTTGTAGGAAAATATCTTTAACAGTCTTTTCTATCTGATTATTGTATCATGTGCATTTTAAAAGTGTTTATCAGAAATTACATTTACAAAATGCATGAAGAAAGAATCCAATATTTAATCATGTTCATAAAAATAATAAAAACAAAGAATCTGAAATGCATAATGAAGTAAGACTTTGTTTTTATTTGTTTCTTTCTTTTAAGAATATAAGCCTAAAGCTAAGAAATAGATAATTAGATTTTGATCGTTTTCCTAATAATTCTTGTTCTAAATTTACATTTTTACAATCAGAAAATCAAGCTTAGAATCACTGATTAAATTCTTATAAGAATCTGTCTTTGTTTTTTGTATCTTGATATTGGTTCAATAGTAAATTTATGAACTGATAATAAAGGAATTGGATGTTCTATTTTAACTACCAACAAATAGAGAATCATTAATAAACATTCTCTTAAAAATATCTAACACATTAAATTTTGTTTGGTTCAATAAAAATGGGGAGGTTAGAAGTTGCCTCCAACATCTCATTATCAGATGTTGCATGTTGCGTTGCCAACATCTCATTATCAGATGTTGCATGTTGCCTCCAACATCTCATTATCAGATGTTGCATGTTGCCTCCAACATCTCATTATCAGATGTTGTATGTTGCCTCCAACATCTCATTATCAGATGTTGCATGTTGCCTCCAACATCTCATTATCAGATGTTGCAACATCTCATTATCAGATGTTGCATGTTGCCTCCAACATCTCATTATCAGATGATGTTGCAACATCTCATTATCAGATGTTGTATGTTGCCTCCAACATCTCATTATCAGATGTTGTATGTTGCCTCCAACATCTCATTATCAGATGTTGCATGTTGCTCCAACATCTCATTATCAGATGTTGTATGTTGCCTCCAACATCTCATCATCTCATTATCAGATGTTGCATGTTGCCTCATCTCATTATCAGATGTTGTATGTTGCCTCCAACATCTCATTATCAGATGTTGCATGTTGCCTCCAACATCTCATTATCAGATGTTGTATGTTGCCTCCAACATCTCATTATCAGATGTTGTATGTTGCCTCCAACATCTCATTATCAGATGTTGCATGTTGCCTCTAACATCTCTATCAGATGTTGCATGTTGCTTCCAACATCTCATCAGATGTTGTATGTTGCCTCCAACATCTCATTATCAGATGTTGTATGTTGCTTCCAACATCTCATTATCAGATGTTGCATGTTGCTTCCAACATCTCATTATCAGATGTTGCATGTTGCTTCCAACATCTCATTAGATTTCTACAAGTGAAAAAAAATCTCATAAAAAATCCCCAACCTTCTTATTGCCAGCTAAAAGTTAAGCATTTACAAAAAATTTCAAATGTTTGTATATTTTTGGGAGTTATTAACTGTTCAAAATTTCTTTAAGAATGATATTTCAATATATCCAATTTTATTTCCATGTACTTAATATATTTTTGAAATAAACACCTTAAAAACCGTTTGTTTCCATTAAAAATATTGAAATGCTCAAGAGTTTGTTTTACCACTTAGTATTTTTGAAAATGAAAACTAAAGTGTAAAGATTATTTTTAATGTGCCTAGATTTGTCTAAAACAAACAAGATGCAGTTTTTAGTCCTCTATGCATAACTTGGCCAATAACACTGTAAAGTTGATTAAAATACAATTTTCTTTAATATACTATCATCATTATTCATTCACATTTAGTAGCCATTAATTACAATGTCAAATTGGATCATATTTTTAGAATCTATATTAAAATTTCAATAATTGAACAGTATATTTATAAAAATATACCTACTGAAAATAAAATTGCAACACTATGTATATATTTCAATTTAGTAGGAGTAGCTGGGTTACAGTAAATGAACACATATATTGATCAATATATATAGTAAGTAAGTAAAGTCTTCGGGGCAGCCTAATGTCGGTATCAGCCAGAAAGTGAGTGAGTCTATCCGCTTTTCACTAGCTCTAGACCCAGGAGATTATGTTAGCGTCTGAGGAGGAGCACCACACCCACCGCATAGATCCCTGAGCTAATCATATGCTGAGTTGGCAAGGGCCAGTATCAAACCAGGAACCTTGCGATTCCTAGCTGAACGCTCTACCGACTGAGCTAAGCCAGCCCAAGGAATATATCAACAATATTCAAACCACATGCACATAGTTTACCCAGGCTAAAATTAAAATATCATCATTTAGGGTATTACAACTTTATTTTTTAACAATGGCTTAGTTTACTTTAATGGCAAATCAACTTCTAACGGATTATTTAATGTCAAAATTTGATTCATTTGTAAATGTTTCATTGTAATTACATTTTTAATGTTCCATTGTATTTTTTTTTTTAATTACACTTTTTAAAAATGCTTTTAATCATTTGTTTGCACACAGTTATATGACATCAAATATTTCTATCTAATAATGATAATTTTCATATAGTTATATAGTTTCAAGTATTTCCATCTAATCTAACACCAATAATTTGCAAGCACTTAGATGGTTTCAAGGAACTAGTAATGATAATAATCCTTAGTAAACAATTCTTAGTCCAAATAATTTGCACACAGTTATATGGCATAAAGTATTCCTATCTAATACAAACAATTTTCAAATGTTTGGCCTATAGATGGGAGTCTAACAGGTCAGAGTGGACACGGAAGTAATAAAAATGAAGGGTTAACACCATATTCCCCAGAGCTCTAGAACTGGAGCCTTACCATATGGGTGCAGTTCAGTGTCATACTCTTTTTTTTGGGGGGGGGATACCTCTCTACAGAGAATGCAGTCTGTGTATTTTAAGCTCTGCCAACAGGGCAGTTTTCCAGCATTGTATGTGCAGTATATATATATATATATATATATATATATATATATATATATGTATGTGCAGTATAGATATATATATATATATATATATATATATATATATATATATATATATATCATCTAAATAATTTTTTTCTTAGAAGGAAAAAAAATCCTATTCATCAAAGAATATTGATTTTTAGAGTCCCTTTTCAGGTTATTTGACACAAAGGAAAATTATTCTTAATCAAAGGAGTAGTTATAAACTATCTAAATGGTAAGAGTAGCTGTCACCTGCCAGCCTGATAGTTCATCAAATAAAATTTCAGTTAATGATTTTTTTTTTTTGTTAAATATTCTCTTGCTTTACTTAAAAATTTTTTCCTAAAATACTTTTGTTAAATAAGATCAATTGTATGATCTGATTATCTATTTTGATTTAAAGTGACATTTTAGAAATATCTAATAGATTTAATTTCCCAGTTAAGTGTTCCAAGATTTAATTTATTTTCTGCACCTTCTGGTATCAGAAGTTATCACAGAAAAATTAGGAATAAATATTTAATTTACACAAGAGTTAATAATTCTAGTTAAAAACAAACATTTAAATTACAAGCTGCATATGAAATAGATATACACAACTGTAATATAAAGTTGTATGTATACAAATTCTTTTTTCCTCTCTACTCTTTCTGATTTAATGTAAAGCGTAATTCCAGATATATGACTGCAATCATGAAAAATATACCTTAGATAAAAAATTAAAAAAAATTTTGAATTCTTCAAGTACAGATGTTGTTTTTTTTTTTTTAATTTTTTATCAAAGCTGCAGTTCAACTTAAAAATGTATGAGACAAGGGTAATTTACAATTAAAAATTACCACCTCTGTCCCATAATAGTTGTTACATTTGTATATAAATTTCATACACTAAATGTTACAACTATTATGAGATAAGTATATACTACATATCTCATATTAATTTTCATATAGTACTTTAGTGTATTAATTTTATATGCAAATGTAACAACTATCATGGGACAGAGGTAGTATTTTTTAGTTGTAAATTATCCGTATACATACATTTTTAAATTGAACTCAGTTGCATTTCAAATGACCCTACAGCTACAATTTCTTTTCATAACTCAATCATATTCCATGACATATTTTGGTGAAAAATGTAGATAATTATAATTTTCTGTCTAAAAATATTTTACTGATTGTGTCTACATAAATCTATTCATGACTAAATACTCATTGGTAATTCAAGTTAGACAACTTAAATGTTATTCAAGCAAACTTCATAAGATTTGCTGTAAACTTGGTCTATATATGTCAGACACATACTGTGAGTAATTACTCAAAGAGGCAGCTGGTCAATCTTTATAAAGTTAACAAAAGCCATATCACTTGAAGAAATTGTTGTTTTTTTTTAATCTAAAGAAATTGAAGTAAGTCTAATAATGGGATGGGAGAAAATTTGTACAAAATTTTCATCTGTTTTTATATAAAATTAAAAAGGATATTCATTTTTGTTGTCCTATTTAATAGAAATCACATTGTTTAGTGAATGACAAATTAAGTAAGTGAAGGTTTATGTTGTCTTTAAAATCTATGCCAATCTACGATGAAAATAATAATAATAATCATTTACTGAATTTAGTGCATTAAGTTACAAATCTACAAGAAAATGGAAACCTTTTACTTTTTATAATTAATAATTCATCATTATACTTTAAGTCAGGATAGATACTACCTACTTTACCTACCCAGACTGTATGCCCATTATATTTGTATATATGTTCATTTCTATTTACTTCTGCTGGTATTAATTTTTTTTTCAAACAGAACATCAATTCATCTATAACATGTATCAAGTCTGTTTTCAGCCGGACAGAAAACAATATAGAAACAAGTAAATTTTGGAACACTTGCAGGTAAAAGAGTCATTTTTAGGACATGATATATAAGATGTGTAGAGAGAACAATGACATTAAAGAACAGCAAAACAATTCAATCTTTAAGAATATCATAATATAGACAAAGGTTTAAAAGTTGAAACAAATTTTATGAAATGTCTTGATATCAATAGTGTGTGTGTGAGTGAGTGAGATTCTCAAGACAATGTGTAAGAAATCCTCTTTCATTTTCATTTCTAAAGGAAAACCTAAATTTTATAGAGTTTACACCTTTGAATAAAACCTTCAGTCTTAACAACATGATAAACCATAAGTCAGAAGAAAGTCTGTTGCAAGGATTTCTCCGACATGTAAAGCAAAAGAAATAGCATAAAAGCTACAAAGTATGAATTGCTGAAGAAGCACACAACAAGAAAAATAATAAAAATCTCTTAGTTTGTTGTCAAACATCTTCTGGCTTTATATATTGAGCTTGTTTTCTGTCTAGAAATTCACTCAAAATAATGCAAAGCTCTCAAGGAAATATATTCTTTGGTTGCTTCATCATCTATCAATCAAATGAAAGTAACAAATCTTTTCTGTAGTAAAAACACACACACACAAAAAGCTACAATGGCACATAAATCCAAAGAGAAATTTGTGCATACCAACTTTTTTCTCTTTCTCTCTCTCTCTCTCTCTCCATCTCTGTCATACACTATAAATTTTTTTTTGTTTTTTACATATAAAGAAAAAGAATGTAGAGTCTATTAAATAAAAGTTTTAAATAAAGACAGCTCTAGAAAAAAAAAATGATTGGCACCAGGAAAGAAATCTATTATTACAAATATATAGTCTAAAATGTTTACAATGAATCATAAGAACAAACTCCCAACATGAGCAACAAAAATAAATAACTCCTACACATTGATGCAAATTTTTCAGAAGAATTTTTTTTTTAGGTGAAAAAAAAAAAAAAATAAGAAACCAAACAATATTTTGAATAGTTTAGATGATTAACATATGTCTATCATTTAATTAAGTATATTAAATAATTTGAATCTTATAAAACTGTTCAGTAAAATAAGATTTCAGTAGATATTTTAACCACACTAATACAATTTTCATACAATAATAGACAAGGTATTTTGAAAAGACAAGCAGATGAGTGAACAAAAATTTAAGTTGATATTTTTCATCAGAACAGAAAAACAATAACACTAAATTAGAAAGAAGTAAAAAGCAGATTCTTTCCCTGAAAAATCATAAAATAAATAAATAATTAGAAAAATTCTGTTGTTTATATCCAAGAGAAAAAGAAAGTTTGATTTGTGATAAATTGAAACCAAGAATAAACAGTAGACCATGAGAAAGACTAAATTACTAAAGTAATAGAAAGTTAATACCCTTCTTCCAATTTTTATTTTATTTTTGCTTTTTTTTACATTTGATAATAGAAATATACATGTCCATTATAAACGGCTGATATCATTTCAACTTTTTTCATTGTATAAATGAGTTAAGCAACAAAATATTTGTATTAAGATGCAAGAATATCTAATGTCAAATAATGAAGATATGAAATAATTGAAAATTACATGACTGCAAACTCCTCCAGAAATATCTATGTTGTTTGTTGGCATCCTTCTGTCTACGAGAGACAATGGAGTAGTGTCCAAATTTTTTTTATTTTTTTTTTAACTATGTGGCCGGGGCAGGTTCATATGGAGGATGAGCTGTTGCCCAAAAAAGTAAATCCCCCCCCCTTTCCACACTGCCACTGTGATCCAAAATTTTATCTATTTATATACGTAAAAAAAAACAACAGGTAATACCAAAAAGGAAGTTATTTGCAAGTCAAACTCTTGGATTTTGAACACACAATATAAAAGGTTGTAAGAAATTTTGGTCTTTATTTTAAATAACATATTAAAATGTTGCCTACATTTAAATAAGAAAGTTACTTCAAATATAAAGATATTTAAAGTAGCATTTATCACTTGACCATAATGTAATTTTCTGAGACTGGATTTTCTTTAGATGATTGTAAAAGTGTTAGGTAGATTTAGCTTAAACAGTTGTTCTGGTTTGGTTTCTTTGTTTAATGGCATATCAATTTTTGTGGGTTATTTAATGCCAAAGCTATACTTATAGAAGAATATTAGTGACACTAACCCATAGCTTGGGGGATGAAGGGGTCCATACCTTTCCCATGGGTATTAGTCCAAAAGTGAACTTAATAATGTGACGAGAGTTCAAACTTATTTACTATAATTTTGGAGTCCAGTACATTAACCAACATGCTATACCTTCATCTTCCAGCTTAAACGGGAGAAAATTAATTGTACCAATTGTAACTTTGGTCAAACACATGTAACAACTCAATTGAATAATGAATAGAAAAAAGGAAAAATTAAAAGAAATTTATTTTAAAAGAAAAGATTTCTTTTAGAAGCAAACTATTTCTGTATTAAAAAAATCCTTCTCTATTCAGACTATCACTAAATTGCCAAACATTTCCATTCCAAATGTTAAAAACATAAGTAAATCAAATAAAAATCAAGAAAAGAAGAAATAGTTCATTGTTTACAATCATTAATCATGAGATGTTTTTATAATCTTGTCTGATTATGAAACATAAGAGGATAATTAAGAAAAGTCTCAAATTTGTTAAAAAAAAAACAAACAAAAAAACAGGAAGGTGTGTGACAACTGTAGGTAAGAAACAAAAACAAATAACCTTTAACATTACTACACCAATCTCTCCCTCCCCCATTTGAAACAATGCCAGTATGAAAGTGAAATGAGTGAGTGAGAATCAAATTTCTAAACAGAATGCAAAGTGGAAGAAATTATTCTACAATAGTGATTCCAAAGCACCAACTGTTTTGGTAAACAATGAACAGAATAACTCTTCCTGCACAGCATGACATGGCACCTCATTCTTAACACAGTTATTTTGATAAAAATACTATTCAAATACTGATCACTTTAAACTAAAATAATAAGAATGACATAATACACAGTTTAAAAAACCCAGCTATTTGTGTCTTCATTCTCAAAATACTAATGGGATTGAGGAAAATATTTTAGAAATTCTTAAAAAAAGAAAAGTTAAGAGTTAAAATAAGTGCAAACCACACTTTTGTTTAAAAAGATTGTTCTCTTTCATAAAGGAATGAAATATCAATGCCAGTCTAGATAGGTTCTTCCTTTTACTTAGAGTGTCATGTGATCTATTTGTTTCTTAACCTGTGCATGTAATTAATTGAACTCTTCTTATTTTAGATGATCTAAAGTCTTGGCTCATTTATTGCTTATTATCAAATTCAAAAGTTTTAAAGATTTGGAGAAGAATTGTTAAAAAATCAATTTCTTTGATTATATATATATATATATATATGTGTGTGTGTGTGTGTGTGTGTGTGTGTGTGCGTGCCCATAAAGTAGATACAAGTAACAATCTTTACAAAATCCCTCAATAAAATTCAATACACAATAAATCAAAAGAAAAAAAGAAAGAAAAGAGAGCAACAATTTAAATCAAAATGAAAGGCCAAATAGAAAGAGTGTGAAATTCTATTGGTAAACTGAGTT
Organism: Doryteuthis pealeii; assembly: GCA_023376005.1. Classification (NCBI taxonomy): domain Eukaryota; kingdom Metazoa; phylum Mollusca; class Cephalopoda; order Myopsida; family Loliginidae; genus Doryteuthis; species Doryteuthis pealeii. The sequence continues at coordinate 77,985,515 of CM042159.1, read as the reverse complement.
GAATCTTACTTCAATACTTGACAGATTTCAACTCTTGTAGCATTTAGCTGTTGGTGGAATGATTATAACAGAAGAAGAGATGTTAGAGTTTGATAACATTATTTCACAGAAAGCTAAGTATCTGACAATGAGGTCAGCTACTGAGCTGATACCAAATAAATGGATTAAGTAGACACAAGAAACATTTAATAAACTATTACAAGTTGATAAAGTTAATCAGTTTACTTCACAAGCTGATTCATCAACTTCATTTTCATCAATTTTTTTCTGTTTTGTTCTTTAGGACATTTTGATTTCTTGAATGATTTACAATTACTTATGTTTTATTGTATTTATATTCTGTCCATATATGTTGAAACCGACATTTTCATTCATTATTCTTTTCATGTTACTATGACACAATAACTTTTAACTTATTGACATTAGAATAATTATTATGGAAGTATAAACCCAACAAAAAGTGTGTTTTACATTCCATTTTGTCTCCACCTTTTATCATTTTAACCAATAAGTTCTATAAATGTATTTATTTGCAACATTAGAAATGTTTCATTTAAACTCAACCCGTAACTTCAAATTCTGATTAGAACTTTTACTTATATTCCTTTGGACAAATAATACCACCACTTTTTAGTTGCAATTTATTTTACTGAGATAATTATAAAAATTATTTTTAAAAACTGTTTTAAGGATAAACAAAAAAAAAAGAGAAAACTTCATTTTATGTCAGTTATCTTTGAATAATTGTTTAAATGAAGGCAAATTAATCTGTCAACCATAATGGCTAATCATTAGTGAAAGTGAAAGTGAAAGTATAAGAATCATAAGCAAGATTGATCAAGAGATGAGAAGATAAACAACATTAAAATGATTAACTGAGTTGATTAAGATAGTTATAAAGTTCATGAACTGTTTTGTTATTAACATGACACAGAGCTCCAAGGTTTCATGAAATATAAAACAAAATAGAATAAAAGGAATTTTGCTTTTATTCCTGGTGGCCAATTACAAAATGCCAGTTAAAAACACTGAGTGAGTGAGTGATAGATAGATAGATATGATGTAGTATATTTATTCATGTATAGTTACTGTTACAAATAACAAGCAAAACATTCATTTCAAGACTCTTGAGACAAGGAGAATATACTTATGTATATTATTATTGAAGCAAGACAAATTAAACATATTAGGAATGAGTATGAATATTAAGATTTTCAGAGAGTAGCAAAACAGAATTAAGGACATATAAAAGAATGCAGAGATAATTAACAAGACAAAGTTATATTTTAAAATACATTATTTCAATGATTGTCATGAAATATGATAAACCTAAGTATTGCGGGAATAGGGTTATATTTTTAATAGCCTTTAAAATTAACCAAAAATATAAGATTTTTTTCTAGTTGTTAACATAAAAATATCAACTATAGAATTAGAGATAATGAATATAGATTGGATGGCTGTTTCCTATGAGGAAACCATGTAGAGTATTTTCCTTCATAGCATCTCTTTAAAAAATGGGGGATTAACTTGGTAACACCCATCTCTACTTCTAAGTAGAGCATTCGCTCTAAGATATGTATCAAGTGGACTCTACACTCAACCATGACCAGCTCTTATAGAAAAGCAAACAAGTCGTTATGCACTAGGATTTTCGCAGCCATAGTAGTAAGTATATAAACGTATGATACGCAATGATGCACCTGATTATTGTACAAAGAAACCAGCACGATGGGAAGATAACACTATGTCCCAAATATTTTAACTAGCTGCTAGACCAGGGAGATATATGCTTTGCATATTTCAGTGAGAGAAGACAAAACAACGAACTCTATACATATTGTCCATAGGTCCTTCATCAAAACAAATCTAAGAATGATTTTAATAGGTATAACTGCATTTACATCCACTCCAATAAAGATATGAATTGCTTCACCTATTTTGCTTATTATATAATTCTACACCATGTAATTGATAAATTTAACAACAAATTATTATTTTTTCAGCCTGCAACGTAGTTAAATTCTAATCGAATGCACCCAAAATTATGTTAATCTAATAAAACATGTCACCCATATGAGTTATGGAAGGATGATAGTTGCATATACATTGTATTGTGCGAAGATCTCATTGTAATGAGAATTGATTTTATGAGATGATATTCATGATTAATTTTAGTCAAAGTTAAAAATGAAGTCCATGATGAAACATTTTTAATTACGGTATAACAAATAAATTACATTAATGAAAATTGTATAAAGCTTATTAAACTAGTTGACAGTGAATACTTTACTGAAGATGAAGTAAGGACCAACTCCCTAGCTGGTAAACCTACAACAGGTAGGATCTATACCAGTGTTGGTCCTTAACTCAGAGACCAGAGAAATATTACAACAAGTTTAATATTGTGTGACACTGAAGTAAAATTGCTTATGCTTAGGATTGACCAGGAGCTATTAACTGATAAGTGGTAGTAGTGCATAGAGAGTGAGTCCATAGCGAGAATTTTTGCTGTCTCGCACACAATCCATGATGGTATGTTTCGTATGAATATAGTCAGTTTATTTGCAGGTTTAAAAGTAAAAGAAATTGAGAGCAATTTTAGATCATTATATAAATAGTTAATTGGTAGACAATTCAATGTACTAGTATTTACTTGTTAATATTTTATATCTATGTCTAACATATGCTGTCAAGCCTTGGCTATAGGTATATCCGAATATTTAGTCACAGAACCTAGTATTAAGATAATCGGTAGTACGTTCTAACTGAGTGCAAACTACTCGTACATCTAATCATTTTGCACAATTATCTCGATATATCTCAGAACAAAAAAAGAAAAAAGAGTTTCCACTCTTTAATTCTGGTTTTCCAATTTTTATTTCTTCGCATACTTCCATAGACCCTGCCAACTTGCTTTGCAATGTGTGGGAATAGTGCTTATAACTTTTCCCCTGAAAAGTAATTAGAAGAAGGAACTTATTGGATTAAATATTTTGTAAAAACTTTACATAAAAATGAGCAGTAGTAAATCTGAACAGTAACTACGGTTGGTGCATAAATGCGAAAATTGATATTACAATATGTAAGTGGAGCTTCAAGAATATATCACCAATCTGTGGGTAGCATTGCAAATCAGCACATAGTATTAATGTAACTAAGAATACAAGCTAATAAAACTGTAAGAAAATACTAAAAGTCATATTGTTTTCTTAGATAGCCAGATGTATATTGACGAACAACTACATGGTTAGTTTATAAAAGACTACTTAATCTCCTATTGCAAAGCTAATCAACACAAAGTTTTTATAATAAACGTACTTCCAGATGACTACAAATAAAAGCTATTCATCAGAACTTGAGGTTGTTTTTTCTTTTAACAAATACCAAACAAAGTTGAAATAATAACAATGACAATTATACTTATAATTATGTGAAATAAAATAAGAAAAAAATTTATGGAATAATGAACAGGGGATTGGTTTATGTGAAATGTCTTCAGATTAAATATTGAAATCCAATATTATGTATGCGAATGTTAATTCATTTCTGAGAGTGCCATCACTTATTCATTAGAGTGTTGTTATCGAACCATAGAGAAAAGATGGTAACAACTGCGAGTTCACAATTTCTTAGACAAGGTATTTTTGTCTATTTCTATACTCACATACCCAAGGCGAAAAGGCTTATGGAATTCTCCATTCATTCAATCCCCATAGTCCTCCATGGTATTATATTTATAGAATAATTAATAGCTTTTTGAATGTCAATTAAAATGCTGGTAGAACTAAGTATCGATGAGAATGCTTTAAGCTCCTGGTTAAGAAAACCAATTTCAACAAGAGAAATAACTAAGATATATTAGCACACTTTACATACATTTTAGACATGACCATTTGACTTCATTGTATGTAATCATCCTGCTCTCGTGGTGGTGACAGAGAGGTTGAACCTATATTGCCGGTAAAATACAATATTCAAGTTAGAGAAGACATAGTATGTTCCTCTTATATATCTTCGGTTACGTAGTGAACTTTATACTGATAGGATAGTATCCATAATGATAATCTTTTCTAATTAAGGATGTAAGGTGAAACAGTGTAAAAATTAATATTGTAGGATATAAGTTGCATAACTAAACTGACTCATAAGAGAGTGAGTAAAACACCTTGAAACCTTAAATTGAATTACAAATATACAACGTGCTTATTAGTAAGGTTAAGTCAATTTTAGACCGTTAAGTAAGAGGAAAAAAAAGATGTCTTATGATTATCTGAATGTTTAAGAGTTTACTCAGTAGAATGATGATGGTATATAAAAGATTAAAGGTGTAGTAAAATATCAATAATTTTAAATCTTAATGCTTCTACAGGCAATTTCATTTCAGAATATTCATGTATATGAGCAGCACTCTTGTGGCTAGCTGTTCATTTCATCTATAAACTCGAGTATTATTAATTCTAGGTGAATACTATTGAATGTTCTGTTTTATGTATTTTACAAACCCATTTTAAGTTTCTATATCCATTGACATTATTGAACTGGATTGCTGTTGTACCATGAATAAATTGTGATCTTCCATGAAAAATAGTATTTTACATTGTGACGAAGCAAAGAAAAGGTTATACTTTGGTAAATAAAATGATAGAACTCCCTATTAGGGTTATAATTTATATACTCACACTATACTTCACTATTTATTATGTTTTGTATGTGTGGGTGTAATATAGATAAGACACAAAACTATTTATGTATATAGCATGGCATGGAAATACCAGAGCTCATATAATGTATTGCAATTAAAAATTCATAATACTTACTTCCGATAACATGAGTGGTCTCTTATTGAAATAGTACCTCACACTCATTAAGGAATTAGGTTGAGCCAGGTGTCTATTTTGTTCTCCTTTATAGTAACTCTATATGAATTAGAATCTCTGTGTATATGCATTTGTCTAGGGATATTCTTTTACCTTTATGTGTAAATAATGTGTGTGTAATTTCAACTTTACAAATCTACACCATATTACCATTAAACAGTTGCACAAAATATAAAACCCTCTATGTATATAACTAATAATTTTTCTAGATGTCTAGCTACCTTATTAAGTAAAATAATAATTAAGTACATGTCATAAAAAAGTAGTTAATGAAGAAGTTTTTCTATCTATTTAAGACTTATCTATTAGATCTCTCTGTGGACAAGAATTTTAATAGGTTTTAAAATTGTTTGTTAATTTATAATACAAGAACATACCAAATAAATATGCACTAAAATTATAATTCCTATAACTTGTTAATTATACGATAAGCTATAAATGAAAAATTGATAATTGTATACAAAACTGTGTTCAGTGTTTTTACATTGAATGTTGATTATCCACAGTAATCATATCATAGTATAATTTCAAAATGTTATATAAAAGAAAAATAACTTAGAAACAAATGTAAGAATTAAATAAATTATCACTGTTCATATCTACAGTATTCTTATCCAACCTTAACCATGATCTTTTTCAACAGTTTTATGTATTGATCAGCTCGAAATATAGTTTTTACTTAGTAAACTCAAACCTCAACATTCTCATTAAAGAAACTTTGCAATTGTAAAACCAAGCCGTTGAATGCCATAACACATTCTATCTTGTAAATGAGACTATGAATACAAATATTTATCTCCCAATAAAATATATATGAGGATTTGGACATAAACCACAAACATATTGTAAGACCGATATGGCAACTAGATTCAGCAACTCTATACAAAGAATAGATACTCTCTTTTCACATCAATTCTTGTCTTTAATATCTAGTAAGATTTTAATGATAACTTAAATTAGTATTTTAGTCATATCTAGTTTTTAGCTTGATGTTGTTAGATGTGTCAAGATGACGTGTTATTAGATTCAACATTTAGCACAATATGTTGAATAATAAGTTATATGAAGAGTATAAATGATATAACAAAATGATATTTCAGGAGATAAAAATGATAAGTTTGTATGTTTTAAATAGCATTATAAAAAAAAAACTAATCAGGAATGTGTCAACTAATATTATCCTAATTGACACTATTCGTACTTCGCAATCCTTATCTTATAAGTGGCAGATATATTCTTCCTTTGGTGGTGATAGTCAATGAGAGTGCTACCTTTTAAGTTTGTTCTTCTTGTATCAACTTCTAATGTTTTCCTCTTATTGGAAATAAGTGAACCAAAGAAAATAATGCTTTTTATTTTTAAACAAAGTAAAGTATTTTCATTAGTTCTTGTATTTACTTATATCTCAAAAGCAAATAAACTATATGACATGCTTAATTCCAAAATACAGTAATTATTATAGGTGATGATATTGCTTAGTATTATTTGCCTCACAATCAGAATGCAGCTTAGTTTAGTTAGTCGCTATAAGTATGTTTTGTATTTTGTATATTTATATAGTAATTTTATTTGTAATTTAACAATACAACATCTAGTTAAACTCTTTTGTGTGAATAAACATTCTTTTTAATTTGGGAATATTAAACTTCCAAAAATAGTAAGCTGATATACTTTGCTATCAATGTTATCACTAATATTACCAAAACATTTATAAACGTTTAAATCATGAGTTACTTTCCTTTAACTTCCAGAAGTCTCAACTTTATATGCTCTCCTACACAGTCTTATGGCTATTTAATCACATAATGAATTTAATGTAATCTTTTCATTTTAATGTAATATTCTACTCTTACCAAAGTAATAACTAAAACTGAGAGAAAAATAGACTTATCAGGATACTGCATAAATATTGTAATATTAATCCATTTATTTAATCTAACGGAAAACCTTAACAGATTATGAAAGGATTTTTAGCTCTTTAGTTTATTAGTTAATTTTATGGATTACATTGACATTTCACCTATGCTATTGTTCTATTTCCTATATACCCTACACTTTATCATTATGTCTTTTTAGTACGTCTCGCTAAATTATTCAAGCGTATATCTATTCTCTTGAAAAGTAAGCCAACATTCAAATTACTATGTGGTGACTCACTTTTTGAACCATGATTAAATACTTATAGCCCACTATACATATATATATTCAATGCAGAAAAGGAATTTTGAAAAAATTGTTTCAGATTAACTACTTGTTCTGTATAGTATCATTCATTGCTGTAATCTTAATTAACCGCATCTTCTAGCGTTGAATCCTTATGCATAATTTTTAAAAATATCTTTCAAATTAACAACGATATATATAAACTATAAGTAAAAATACTAAAATTCACATAAATGATTTAATCAGCAATAAAAATTATTTGCCAATGATAATATGTAATAAATCTTACTATATTAGCTTAAAAAACACTTAGTTTTTATCATAATTTTAAAAATTAAAAATCCCCATTAGAATTAGAGAAATTACCTTTTGTTTGGGCTTTATGATTATTATGTATCATCTTAGACCTGCTTGTTCTCCGAATGTGACGTGCTTTTAAAAGAATAGATTGTTTAGCATATAGAATTAAAATATGGAATAATTAGTATTTCGAAGAATTAGCAATATAAGTATGTTGAATCTTTCATACTAAATTCAAGAATTTGAAAGACATATCCAAACAGTTTCAATCGTGAAGCTTTTTATTACTTTATATAGTGCTATATATTCATGCACTTTCTATGAAGTGCACTTCGTTAAGTATTTAGAAGATTGAGAGGTCATGACTCTGCTCTTTAACATCAGATGAGAAATACATTTCCAGGTCATTTCACCACCTACTTATGCCTTATCAAAATAATCATGAATTCAACTAGAATTATATATGAATTAAATATATTGTTGAATATAGGCATTTTTATCCACAAAAAGTAACTTGAAATAAATATTCCAAATAATAAATCTTTATTTTCGATGGTATGTTGAGGTACGATTTTCTTCTCCAATTCTATGTCAAGATATTTAAACCAAGATACTAGCCAGGTGTAGCTAGCAACGACACTTAAAAAGGCATACTGAAGATATACAAAGAGTTTTATCCTTCAAGAAGTTGCATTGATATTTAGCTTGAACACCTATACGATAAAGGTGGACAGTTGAGCCCTCTATAATCATCTAAATTAGTGTCGAAAGCAAATCTATTACGTACGCAAACAATGAGGGGAAGAAGAAGTATGGTAAAATGTTCCTGTGAGACTCAGGGTAATGTAAATATATACAGTAGAAGCATTTTCTGAAATCCATTCACAGTTAAATAGTAAACATAAAAATTTCGATTGGGCAGTTATTTGGAGTTCATTATAAAAGGTTATGTAAGTTGGAGCTACAAAAAATATGGTTATAATGGACAAAAGATATATAGTAAAATAATATCAAGACTAGAATCTGTTAATCATTACTTGTGATTAAATTACAAAAGCAAAATTGATGAAATGTAAAATAAGGAAAATAATTTACAATTGTTTACCAAAGTCTGGGCTTCGTCGGTATATGTATTCTAATAGAACCGGTATAGATGTGCTTTAAATAATCAGATATAAATTATTTACAAAGTCAGTTAAAAATGCCTCTAACACGAGTGAGCTCAATAACAATAACAAGATTGAATGATATATCAACATTCAGTCATTATTTCCTCAGTCATAAGGCTAAGCAAATTAGTTGATAGAGTCACAAAGAGATATATCGTAGCATTGTGATCGCGGTTAACTGATCATCGTGTACATACACATGTGCACCTGGTGTGTTATACAATCTACACACACGATGTACACCATGTGCACCCAATAGCTAAGATATTATGTGTTCGTCTTTGGTGAAAGTGTAAAACCACGTATTGCCAACAAATGTGTACTGTGTGATGCTGATGGCGGAGTGGATACCACGTTGCACATGTTATGTGTGGTTAACACGACAGCGCATATTGTGGATGTGTGTGTTATACACGCGCAATGTGTATGTATACACATACACACAAATATATAAGTCAGTTGCAAACTTATGCACATACAATGGCAACTTCTATGGTGACTACACAAACAATTATAAAATTAATCCCTTTAATAACTTCATGAATTTAGAGATATATATTCTCTTTTCCCTTTTCTCTCACTTTTTTAACAGTAAAATGTGAAAAATTATTATCATTCTTATGTTTTTAATTTTATTTTTATTCTCAATAATAAATTTGATATTGACATTCTGCAAGAAAATCAATAAAGGATTTAATAAAAAGTTTTCATTCTTCTAAACAAAAAATATTCAAAATTCTATATCAAAAGATTTGGTTAGCACAGTGGGAACCATGAATAGTTTCAAACTCTGTAAAAAAAAAACCTCAACAATATTATCGAAAATACTAGTAAAACCAATTTAAAAACTAAATAGATATATTTCAATTTATATACAACTCTTAAAGTAACTATGAGAAAAAGTAAATATATAATAAACAGACAAAAAAAAAGTTACTTTTATTGGATTATAACCAAGAGCAAATAACTTTTATTTTCATGGCAATTTTATTGCTTTAAACAAATACTATGGAAATGAGATTTTCTTAGTTTAAATTCTGAATTGGAAAGTATTTAAATAGAAAGATACTGCCTAAAGTACCTAATGAGATAACAGAAATAGAATGATAAAAGAACAAGTAGTTGAATTTCAACTTCTGAATAATAATAATTGCATAGTCTTATCTGTTCAAAATAAGGTGAGAGTATAATATGAGAAGAGTATGATGGAGAGACTAGAAAAAAACATGAAAAATGTAGGGAAAGAAAAAAAGAGAAAAAATGTCAGTGAAGTGCAACATATTGCAATAATAGAACTCAATCATTGATTAGAGATGGGTATATCAATTTCAGACTTAGTCTTTCTGTTTCCTTAGAAATTCAAAAAGAGATTCATAATAATAATTATTAAACTAGACTGAAGGCATAGTGTGTATAGTGAGTACAAGTAGATATGTTGGTTGAAACCTGAAGCAAAAGTAATAAGCTCTATCTGTAAGCTAAATGAATAACACATGGTTTCACAAAAGTTAAATGTATTGTTAAAACAAAAAAAAAAACAAAACAAAAAAAAAACAACAAATGGCAACTCAGACAATTCAGCAAACATCCTTGAGGCATAATAAATCAAATACATATGTATTTGAAAATAAGATTTTTGCTGTATATCAAAGAAATAGGAGAAAAATATTGTATATATATATTTTCTTGACTTTTATAAAGAAACTAGCTGTACCCATAGAAATTTCACAGAATATATGCATAAAAAGTGCATCAATTTAAAAAGTGCACCAATTTAAGCTATAAATAAAACTCGGAGATAAATCATTGTTAATTCTTATTTCTATTTTTAAATTCTATGAATTAATAACCAAATGTAACAAACAAAAAAAAAAAAAATTAAATATAATCTTACAATAAAAAAGAATTGAATGGAACATTTGAAGATTTAGTTTTGCAAGTAGTTCACTGTTGTAGGCAAATCTTATTTTTGAGAAAAAGTAAGTTAATTTCATAAATGAATGGCTTGGTTTACATGATGCTAACATTGTTGATTCACAAGAGTGTCAAGGTTGATAAGAACACTGTCACATTTAAGAATTATTATCTATCAACAAAACAATGATTTTTTTAAACCTTAAAATAGGAGATTGAAAATTAATAATAAAACAGTTACTTATTTTTTATCTTACTTTTTTTGATAATGTTTCCTTTTTTTTAAATAAACATTTAAAGTAAAATCTGCAAATAAGCTAACCTTAATAGAAGAAAATCACTTCCTTTGTCAAGTTATATAGCAGGTAACTCAGAAATTTGTTTCAGATAATAGGGCAATAGTGGTTGTTTTAGTGACACCATTTTATGTAAAACCCAGACAAACAGATACAACAGATTATCATATACATAAGCATCATAGCAGAATTCCTTTTTTGATAATAGACATCATTTAGGGTAATGTATATTGCAATGATCATTGGTCAATGGTATTTCATGCATGCTACAAATAGTTTTTCCAATCCAATAGAAGAAGGAAAACTCTAAATTTAAACCAAAGGAGTTCTCTTTTCAAGAGCTCTTCCTCCTTCTACTCCTTTCTGAACAATCATTTTCCTCCACATGCAGCTATGTTTGTATTATCAGAAATAACCTCTGAAAACACAGTTATCATAGAAGCTGTATAATGTACATATTTTTTTGAATTACTTGAATTGATATTTCATATAAATTATTAAGCTAAAGAGCTACTTTTTTTCCTTACCAAATATTCCCAATAAATAGTACTGTAAAAATATCTGCATATATAGAGGTCATTAAGATAGAAGATATCATTTTTAAGAAGTGGATACATAAAGCCCCAACTAAATTGTATTTAGTACTTTTAGAGAATAATTAACAGCAGCTAAAACCTGAAGAGAAATTGAATAATATATTGTTGTTGTTTATTCATAATAGCCAGCATTTTTAATTGGAATTCAAAAAGCTATTAATATTATTAACAATGACTTTGAAGAACACTGATAGAGAGAAAAAAATTGTTGACTAATGTATAAATCATTCAATTGTCAGTTCTCACATAAGAGTGAATCAGAAGGTTACAAGTGTTTGTTAATATCTAGATAAGAAGACACCCAGTTGAAATTTAATCTATCAATTAGATAAATGTAAATGGTGCATGAAAATCAGTTTCTATTTGTTACAAACATGTATTCCTGACAGTAGTAGTAGTATTAGTAGTAGAAGAAAATGAAGTTGCATGAATCTTTCTGATTAGAATCTAATTATCATTATCCTTAAGAAGAATATTTTTAAGTAATTTTGATTTGGTATTGATCTTATAAGCACTTTATTTTCAAGTTTAATTTCTATTTTTATTTAAACTTTCTCTCAAAGTTGAAACTGTCAGTTTGAGGGAATTAGAAAAAAGAAATAAATGAAACAATTAAAAACTGTAATGAGTTATATGAATTCAAGGAATATGAGAGGAAATGAGACAGATTAAAGTTGATTCTTTATGTTGTGGCTAAAAGAAGAAAATATTCAAAGTATTGAAATCCTCAAACTATAAACATACAAGTTTTATAAAGAAAAAACTGACATAAGAAAATGAAGATTGATAATATCAGTAAACACAAAATTTCATCAAAATTATTACCAATAATTTTCTTTAATAAGATCCTAAGATCTGCAATTTGTTGAGATTAAAATCACTGCCTAGATTTAAACTAAATATTTTAACTGTATATTCTTGAATTATTTCTAAAAAAGCATCATACCCCCCCCCCCAAAAAAAAATCCCACTGAGGGAATGTTGTTTAAAATTATGCATGAAAATACTTCAGTTAATATATGTCATATTCAGGGTGATTAAAAAAGGATGCAATTATCTTTCTGATATGCAGTTAAACTATTTAACTTATTTGTTAGGGTTACCTAATGATAGGTGTGGTGCTCCACCTCAAATGCAAAAGCAATCTCCCTGGTCTAGTGCTAGTAAAAAGGGGGATAGACTCCCTCGCTGTCTGACAATAGGCCATTCCATCTACTTTACTTACTTACATAGCTCAATCTGCAAAGATGATTTTTCTATAAGAGCTTCTGGTTGAGTGAGTCCAATGATCAGACAGATTATCAAGAACTTTGATATTTAATAAAGATTGCAAATTACCTGAGCAATTTTGACATGTTCACTTATTAAATTCATCAACTAAGAACAATGGTGTGTGTGGTGTGTGTGTGTGTGTGTGTGTGTGTGTGTGAGAGAGAAAGTGAGAGAGAGAAAATTAATCTTTTACTTTGTAAGATTAAAATACAAAATATATTCATCCTTAAAAAATGATATAACTAACACAATACAAAGAAATGGCTGCTCAAATAAGGCTAGTGCATTATACAATAATTCCAACTGCTAAATACTGCTGTCTTTAAGTACAGTGTTGCCTAATTGTAGCATATAATTGACATGTGTAAATTCTACTCTGTTATTCTTAGGGTAGTGTCCTTTTATGAAACACTCTTGTATTGAATTAGGACCAATTAAAACTGCATAAATTCAATTCAATTTGCCTTAAAAACAAGTAAACTGATATGTAATGTAGACTTGATCCCTCAAAATTGAATAATAACCTCCATTTTTAACTTAGAACATGCTTGACCTAAACTATATTTACTTAATCTTATTTTTGCATAAAAGGCATAAAAATAAACACACAACAAATATATATATGACAAATAATATCATCCTAAGTTCTTTTTAATAATAATGCTTATTAATATATCTGTTTTATAAATATATATTCATGTTGAAAAAGGATCCTACTTGACATAGATAACAATTTTAAATTGTTTACATAAAGTTACTAGAGGTATATAATATTATCAGAATTTTTTATGATATATGCTTGAACAAGTATGCTTACTTATAGCATAAATGTAGAAGGTATTATTTTCAAATAACATCATCTGGTGGTTTTATGTTGCTGGTAAAACTGGAAAATTGGCAGTTATATGTTAAACAGTGAAATTATACCAATTTCACTTGGCAGCAGATGAAAGGGTTGTTAACCAATTTGGTTTTATTATATTTTTGAAGAAAAACATGACAATGAAGTTGCAATAAGAAGTGTTCACTTTTCTTGGTATCTTCTCAAAATTAAACTACTTTTATTACTATTTTTTGTTTAATTAGTTTTTAAACAATGGGGAGGACTGATAAACATTCTCAATTTGTTGTTGTGAAGTAGTGACTAACTCCATAAACAAATTCAGCTCACCAAAAGGAAGAAACAATTTTGAGTTGGAAATGGTACCTAATAATTGGATGTATTAAAAAAAAATATTTTTAGTTTTTTAAAGTTTATTTTGTGTATACATCTAGATACAATCTATGATAAGTACATCATCATGATAACGATGAAAATAATAATAATAATGAAAACAGTAAATGTAGACTGTGGTGACAGAGATGAGACCATAAACCATGTATTAAGTGAATGCAGCAAACTAGCACAACGGGAATATAAAGCTAGGCATGACTGGGTTGGGAAGGTATAATAAATAATAAATTATGCAAAAAATTAAATTTTGACAATATAACAAAATGGTATATGTATAAACCAGAATCCGTTCTTGAGAATGAAACACACAAAATTCTCTGGGACTTTGAGATAAAGACAGATCACCTTATCCCGGCCAGGAGACCAGACCTAGTATTGATTAACAAAAAAAAAAGAAAAGAGAACTTGTCAACTGGTAGACTTTGCAGTTCCAGCATATCACAGGGTGAAGATGAAGGAAAACGAAAAGATTGACAAATACCTGGACCTTGCCAGAGAATTGAAAAAGCTGTGGAATATAAGGGTCAAAGTGATACCAATTGTAGTTGATGCACTTGAAAAAAAAAAAAAAAGATTGGAGGAACTGGAAATCTGAGGAATAATTAAGACTATCCAGACCACTGCATTGCTACAATTGGCCAGAATACTCAGAAGAGTCCTGGAGACCTGAGGAGACTTGTCACTTGGACTCCAGTGAAATACCATCAGCTACCACTGGTGTGAAAAACTCACATAATAATAATAATAATAAACAATACTATATCAAGTTGGGCTTTTTGTTTTAGATCTTATAATAAATACATGTATTGGGATACTGTCAAATTTGTGGCATAATTTTGAATTGAGCCTCAAAGCTACTGAAGCTGATTGCGGAATTTGGAAGATAGTAGGAAATTAAAGAATATCTGACTGGACAGCTCAAAACTAGTTTAAGAGTTTGAAGGTTGATGAAGCCCAGAATTTATAATGCTTAAATCACAAAGTAATCATGACCAACACCACAGGAAAACAATTCAAAAGAGCCAGGATCATATATCTATTAATAATGGAGATTCACTTCCGGTTTTTGTCTGTAACAAAAACTATGTCACTGCTTATGTCACATTACCCAAAACCTTTTATGATAAAAATATATAATATGTCAAAATCTTTTGGTTTGAATCAATTAACAAATCAATTTTAACAAATTTTATAAAAAAGTTTTCCCAATTAAAACAAAACAAAAAAAAATTAGTCAAAACTAAATATACATAATGTCATTTAAAGACAAAAATGGAACAATTTATTTTTGGTAACCTAATATTTAAGATGTACAGGTTTTTATAAAATGTTTTTAATTAAAATGACAATTTATGAAAATATATTTTCTATTGGAAGTTATCAACAAACAGTTTAAAAATAGATGAAACCAGAGATATCAAACTGTTAACAAGATTGGAGTCTAGACTAAGAAATACATTTCAAATTGTGAATTTTATTCTTTAATACAAAAAATTGACTCATAAAAATGTTATGCAAAAGTAAACATAATTTTAAAGGAAAAAACAAAAACAAAATCCAAAGACATGATTAAACTTTTCATTCACTCAATTTTTAATACTTGTTCTTTATAAAATGGTGTAACACACATCATGTCTAGTCCCAAAATAAGAGATAATATTCTTTAGATTCCACTCCCACCTCCCCATCATCTCTAACAATATTCATAAGGTTTCAATTACAAATCTTGTCAGGCTTATTTGCTGATGCCACAAGGAAAGATTCATTTAGTTATTCCCATTATAATGTTGATCTTGAAAGCTGATTAAAGATGTCAGCATTGGAAAGAACTTTAGTCTAATGAATGTTGGGTTACTCTTTGATAGAGGAGGGCAAATACACAAAGTCACATTATGTTTGACAAACAACAAACAAAGGCAGACCCCACAGTGCAAAACATATTCATCAAATTAAATGAAGAGAAGAGGAATTAAATGAACAAGTAAAGAAAGAAATAAAACTATGACAATTTGGTTCTATTCATGACATGATAAAGTTTGGATGAGTCTAAATTCAAAATAAACTTTAAACAATTTGATGTAGAAAGAAATACTGTTGATGTTAGCAAATAGATTATTTCTTCTCTTTCAAAAAATTAATTAAATATTCACATAATTTTTATTGGAGTTAAAAATGATAAAGATATTCCCTTTTAAAAAAAAGTTTAGTAGAGGAAACATTGGATAGTTGTAAATAATCTTTTAAAACAATTCAACATTTTTTACAATCCCTGAATCTTATTTACTTGATCTTACTACAAAGATCAGCATACAATCCAGGAATCTTGAAAGGAGATGACGAAAACTGTAATCCTAACCATTACACAAAATAATCTCCAAAAATAAGTACATTATGATATAGAGGCCAAAATAGAGTTAATCAAAAGTATGTTGATAGATATTTAGTATTTCAATAATTAGTACTAGTTTCAAGATTAATTCTTAATAAAATACAAAAATAAGATTTGAAATTAATTTTGTTTAGATCTGCATGTTACATAACATTTGTTTTGATTGCATAATATTCACTTTTTTATTTTCCTTTTTTTTTTAATTGTGTGTATTTATTTATTTCACATGGTGTGTACTTCTTAACCACCAAAAATTTGATGACAAACCTCAGTTCAAGCCTGGAGCAGACTGATTAGCCACCATTTTGAATAACATCAAAACAAATATTTTTGTGATAAACCAATTCCAAACAATGCAGAGTTTACATTTATAGAAAATAATTCTGAAAAAAAAAAAAAAAAAAAAAAAAATATTTTACTTCTTTTTTTCTCTCAAAAAAATTCCTTTCATTTATTGAATGACTCTTGTACATACAGATATATATATATATATATATATATATATAAATTTAGCATGATTATATTTTAGTATTTGTCAAAATCTAAGAGAATAACCCAAGTAAATGACGTAGTACAATAAAATCTATGAAGACATTAACACATATACTTTCATCATTCTTCTGTAGAATACCTGTATGACTAAATTGAAATATCATCTTGAAAATTTGAATCTTATTTTCTCCTTAGAAAAAAATGATCAGAATTAAGTTCAAGTAAATCATTTTTAATCTACATAAATAATTTGTTTTAATAAATAAGAAAAAATTCAATAAAAGTGGAAAAAACAAAAAAACAAAACAAAAACAAAACAAAAACAACATTTAACTCATATACACAATCTATGACCTCTGCTTTGAAAAGATGGATTCCTATGTTAAATTCAAGTTTCATCAGTGTAAAACTGTGGCCTACAATTTGTAACACACACACACACATATATATATATATATATATATATATATATATATATATATATATATATATTCACTATTTCATTGTTATTAATCACTAATTATATTTTTAAAACAATTCTTTTATTTTACTCTTTCAAATACAACCATACATTTAATAAAAAATATGAGTTCTAAATTGGAGTTTATCTATTACTGTTTTCATTTTAGTTCAGATATAAATAGAAATATATATTGTATCAAAAATATTTATATAAAAGATAAGACTAAATATATATATATATATATATATATATATATATATATATCAATCACCTTTAGAACATCATTTTGTTTTTCTGTCTCCATTGTTAAAAAAAAAAAATTTTTTTAATTTAAAAATCAGTGACCATTGAAATTAAAAATTTCTATTGTGACAAGTGAAATCATGTGACAGTAGTTTAAATATTTCAAATGATATTCAATAAAACTCATTGAACTTAATGGGTTTTAAAGTTTACACGGATGAAAGAATCAGTTATAAGAAACATATTATGCATATTTGTCAAGGTGCAGATTAGTTTTAGTAGCACAACCTGCAATAGGATTCACTAGAGTTATTGATCTAGCATAGAAAAAGTATCACAGAAAACAGAGAAAGAATAAGAAGAATAAGAAAAAAAAAAACTATTCTCATACAGTCTTAAGTTGCAACAAAACTGAACCTGATTCTATTAATAGAAAACTATCAAGTATTAAGAGAATGGTGTTCATATTTAATATAACATTGACTTAAAAATTAAATGAAACATTTTTATATAATCTTTTAAAAACTGTCATAAAACATGATTTTATTGCAAAAGAATTGAGGAAAGTTAATATTTGTTTAAACATTACTAAACTTATGTTATACAATATAATTTGTCAGTAATTTTATTCTGTAGGTGACACTGAAGATTAACCTCTTTAGTATAGAATAAAGTACATCAACCTTTTGGCATATTGATAATTTAAAAAGCTCTTAAAAATATTTTTGGAAACAAACCACATTTTATGAAAGGTGTGTGTATATTTACATATGTCTTTCATTCCCTTTTTACAAAATTATTACAAATATACAATCAATTGAAAAATCTTAAGTTTTATAGGAAATTCTAGATGGGTGATTAGCATACTCAAAATAAGGAAAGCAAAGAAAATAAAGTCTTTCCTTAATAGTCAATTTAGAATTGGTATATATATCATGAGAGCTAATGATGTTCGAAGATCTCACAATATATTGTAAGAAAAGAAAAAACGCTTCACACTAAAAAAGGCAAGAAGTCAGCAATACCCCACTTCCAAGCTGTAGCCATATCAGTGCTACTATATGGCTGCATCATTTGGACTCTAACAAAATGCTTAGAGGAAAAGATAGGTGGTAGCTACACAAGGATGCTGCATGCTGTTTTGAACAAATCTTGGAAATAACACCCCACAAAATGGTAGCTGTATGGCCACTTGCCCCCTATCACACAAACCCTCTAAATAAGATAAACATGATATACTGAACACTGTTGGAAAAGCAAGGTAGAACTCAAAAATGACATTCTCCTGGGGACACCTACACATGGACATGCCAGTGTAGGCCAATCAACAAAAAACCTACATCAATCAGCTCTTTGCAGATTCTGGATGTTACATGGAGTTTTAATATTTTTTTAAACATTACTAAACTTATGTTATACAATATAATTTGTCAGTAATTTTATTCTGTAGGTGACACTGAAGATTAACCTCTTTGTTTGATGACTGATGGGGACTGATAGAGAGAGAGAGACTCATGGATATCTGTGCTATCAGCGTTAAGTCTTGGCCACCAACTTGATATGAAATTTTCTTTTTCTAACCAAAGACATTGTTTTCACAAGAGCAAATTAGAGAAGCTAAAGGGATTGACTAAGTTTGTCTTTGATAACAATTCTCAAAAAGTGAATGAAATACAAAACAGAAAGAAGAACTAAAATACATTATCTTTATTCCCACTGACACATGTTATATCTTGATATTATTTGACATTGTTGTTCTTATTGGAAGAAAAGAAACAAAATGACTATTACTGATTTAAAAAAATAAAATCTCTTTCTAGAGATGATCAAATAAAAGATTCAATAGAAACAAATAAAAATAATTCAATTCATAAAACAGAGAATGAATCAGTTGAATAGAACAACAAATGATGATTTAGCAATTCTACCAAAATGATTCATCACAAAAAAAAAAAGTTTCTTCAATGCAGATTTACTTACTAACATGAAACTTTTGAGCCGTACATTATTGAAACTTATCAATGTCATTATGACATAAGATCTAAAGTTGAAAAAAATACAAAAAAAATTATGAAAGGAACTTCCTGATCCATACTTTGTTTCCATTCCCAAATCCTA
This sequence comes from Doryteuthis pealeii, assembly GCA_023376005.1. Lineage (NCBI taxonomy): Eukaryota > Metazoa > Mollusca > Cephalopoda > Myopsida > Loliginidae > Doryteuthis > Doryteuthis pealeii. The sequence goes on along the minus strand of CM042159.1, from coordinate 77,965,986 downwards.
AAAACTAAAAGATAATCTTGATTACTTTTGTATATCAATGTTACACTGACAATCTGCTACACTCACAAATATTCATACAGAAAATATTATTCCATCAGAAATGACTCATTGTTCTTTCATTAATTCAAAATTAAGTTGAAATAAAAATTATATTCTTTCATTGGTTTTATACTTTTGGGAATTTTGAATAGAGACACAACGTAGAAGCCACAACATAAGTAAAGAGAATTGTCTATATTTAGTTGTGTCATCAAGTGAAATTTAATTGTGGTGAGAAAAGAAGATTAACTGTTAATCAGAATGAGATGTGCTACACATAGAACAGCTACAAAACATTTCTTTTCTTTTTTTCTCTCTTTTGAATTTTGTTAGTCTTTCCAGTAGAAATTGCATTTCAAAGAAAACATTAATATAAATAAATTATATCTAACTTTTAATTATCTGTCAAAAAAATATAATTGAATTTTCAGATGAAAAGGTTGCCTTTGGCAGACACTATACTCAATTATAGATAACACCCTATTTATAAAATCTACATAATAATTAATTGTAAATAAATAAACAGAAGTACTCTATAATTAGCATTTAATATTTATCTCCCTTGTGAAATTATAATGATCAGGATGAATGTGCATGTAGACTCTACACTATCATTATTAAGTTGCAAATTGGATTGAAAACTTCTTTAGATTGTTTTAATAAGTCTTGCAAAGAAAGATAAATGTAAGACTTTGTTAAAAAAAGTTAGACAGGGCCTCACTGATAATAATATAATAACAAAAGAAAATAGAACTGAAAAATGTCATAACAGTTGATTATATTTATTTAGGTAAGTTGGAACACTGAGATTTGTTAAAAATATGATGCTAATAAAGTTTGAAATATAAACTTATTGTAAAATCTCAGTAAGATTTAAGATTGGATAAGCATCTATTTGTATAAAAAAAGTTCAATTACTTGATTACATGCTATTTTTAGATACTTTCTTTTTTTATATACATTTTTAAAGTTACATCTAAGCAAATTAATTATATGGTATTAATGAAATGTAGAGAAAAATTAACCATTTATATGTCATCTATGAAAAGCAAGTAATCCTAATAAAACATTTGATAACATTTGAGGATTCACCTGTAAGAAATCATAACCAACCTGCTTTTACTTTTAAAAAATCAAAAAACCTTCAAAACATTATATAGATTTAAAAATTTAAAAAGTAATTTTTCTTTTCTCAACTAAAATAGATATATCTTCTGATAAACAATCACATATTTAATATTACTTTCAGAAGAGAGTGCTATTAGAATTTTAAAAAAGTGTTTTGCATTAACAAAATATTGAATATATATATATATATATATATATATATATATATATATATATATATGTATGTATGTGTTTGTGTGTGTCAGAGTAGCATAGACATAAAGTCAATGGTACTTACTGACTCTTTCTTGTCTAATAAAAAGAATCAGAAATATTTTTTTCCTTTTTCTTAATGATAAATATAATAAAACATAGAATAATAAAGTTACACCTAAGAAAAAAAAAGTTAAAAATCAAAAACTTATGTCCTTTATAATAGAATGTTTGTCAGGAAAAAAAACTGATACATGGGGTTTGGAGAGAGGAGAGGCATGTGTATGGAAGAGGGGAGTAGGTCTTTATAATACTGGTCCTTGCAAACCTTAGTTTCATTTCTATGCTCTAGAAAAAGGCCTGTAATTTGAAACTGCAGTAGAAGATACTCAGCAACCCTTTTTGGAAAAAAAAAATGTAATAGGCAAAATAAAAAACATTAAAAAAATGTGTGTTTTAGTGAGGGAGGAGAGTGATAGAAAAGAGTCACCTTTTTTTAAAAAACCATTATGTGGCCCCCATCTGTTAAACTTTACATAGAAACATAAAAACTTGTTGAATGTGTTAGGATCTTTGCTTGTTGATTTATCAGCTAATTATAAGAGAATAATCGATAGCAACAACAGTCAACAAAAATAACTTAATTGTTCATCACTAAATTGAAACTAAGAAATTAGATTGTAGTAATTCTAACTACATGCAAACAGATCAGTAATAATCGCATTTACTGAAAATTGGAAAAAATATTTCATGGAAAATTAGAAAAAATATTTCATGGAAATAAAATTTCAACAAAATTTATTATTAAATAATGAATGTATCTATAAATTGTTGTTAACGTTGCTTTAAATCAAATACATAATTTTCATTAAAAGAAAACTAATTTTCTCTTGATGCAATTGATAGTCATTACAGATGATTGAGAAACTTGAAAAAGCAAATGACAATATCTTTTTTCATTTTTAAAATATTCAAATCCTCAAAAAATTAATGCTTAACTTTTTATTAAGGTTTAGTTTTTTTTATAGATTTTTAATTCGATTTAATCTTGCGAATTTGTAATATATGTGACCCCCAAGCAACATGTGCCCTTTGTAATGCTTTCTGAATGGTCAATTAATTTCAAGAGGAAAATAGGGTTTATTAAATATTTTTTGTTTATCTCATTTCATTCTCACTTGTTCATTTTTCATATTGTCAAATGAATAAATTAAAAAAACAATCATACTAATTTTATGTTATTAATGTTATTAATTTTTATGTTATTAATGTTACCTTTCAGTTTAAAAGTGATAAATTAAATTATCTGACAGTTTTTAAAAAAAAATATGAACCTGTAATTTAAATAGTTTTAATAAAATTTTGATTCTCAGATTATGAGAATATTCAATTTTTTCTTTGATATCATATTCATATTGAATACATTGATTTTTCAAGTATTCATTTTTTTTTAAAATTATTCTGTCATGTATTATGACAGTAGAAGTAAAGTTGGCACATTGGCCTATTGTCAATATTAGCTGAACATTAAGGGAGCCTATCACTTTTTTCACAAAGCATTAGACCAGGGAGATTGTTTTTTTTCTTCCTTTGCTGAGGTGGAGCGCCACACCTACTGTCAGTTCCCGGTTGCAGTTTTACTGCATAGATCAGATTACTTAAGTTGTGCTGATTTGGCAAAGGCCAGTATTGAACCTAAAACCTTGTGATTGCAAGGTGGATACACTACCGACTGAACTAAACCAGTCCCTTGCAGTAGTGTGTGTTAATCACTTTGATATTAGTGATAATATTATAACAAAATTTCAATTTGTTTTTTATCAAAAAGAACTTTACCAAAGAGGGAAAAAAAAATCAATTTTTCCTTATTTCTAAAGTAAATGTTTATGCATAATGGTCTTCTGTAGTGAAAATGATTGAAGTATCTTCATGAAAAATTCACCTTGAATTGTTTTAGTAGTTTGGCCCGCTTGATGATGAGCCATGTCTCAATGTAGCCAGCTTCTCTAAAAAGGTTGCCCATGCCTAATCTAGAGGTATGATTATATTAACATTACCTAATTAGAATTAAAAAAAAAAAAAAGAAGTTAGAAATCATAAAAAGATTTGGCTTTCTAACCAATGATGATTTTGCCTATTGAACCAGACAGATCAATAAAAGAAGAAGACATATTATCATTGCTGGCATCACATAAACTGAAAAGGTTCTAATCATAATAAAAATCCTATACACATCATTTACTGGGTCATACTTATTTCATACAACTGTACATTGCACAAATTGCTTGGGAGTTCTCACTGAATTCTCTTAGTAGACATCAACTAATTGAGTTTGTTATTCTTCTTACAGGATAAAGGATTAATCACTGTTGAGTTTTCAAAGAAAGAAATGCACCATGGATTATAATCTTTGATTTTTCAATTTACAGACAGAATTTCAATTGTATTTTCACTAGGAAATCTTTAAATAATAGTTTTGTTGAGTAAAACTTTTATATTAGATTGCTATATAAAGTTTTTAAATAGCAAACATTTTTTAGAAGAGTCAATGACAAGCCTAAAAGCAAGAAAATTTACTAAAATGTTTCTATTACACAACTTTAGTTTGGATTACAGAGATTATCTTATGCTTTACTCCTCTCTATTGATATTCATGGATAGTTGGCATAGGGGTTAGAAAACTGACACTTAGGCAATGAGAAATCTAACCACAAACAGTTATTTTCTTCTTTTTTTTTTTTACATAGCTGCAGGCTATGTATTTCTTCACCAATGATTGGCTGGCAAGGACAAAAGAAGAAGAAGACAAAAAGAAAGAAAATAAATAAATAAATAAAAATTTGTATTGACAAATATTTGTCTGACAGAGATCCTGATGGTTAGAATTATTTTGGAGAAACCTTGTCTGAAAAAATGATACTGACTTTAAAATGATGTAAAAAGGTTTTAAAAGAAAAAGAAAACTTAATTCTGCATAATTCACACAATCAGAAAATAAAAGACATTTAAGGAGTAAGAAATTGCTGATAAATCCATTTGTTGTTTCACCATATAGGATGTTTTTATAATCAGACATAAGAGACAAATTCTACTTAAAGGGGTGGGGGAACCAAACAAAGAAGAAAGGTATTTTGAGTGCACAGATAATGTAGAAATATCTCTAAGGCCTTTTCCACCCTCACATTTTATATAGATTATAAATTATTGGCTACTGTAAATTATCTAGGTATATGATTTAGCTATGACATGGATTTTTACTTGCATCTCACAAATAGTTTTAGAAAAATGGAATGAGGTGCATGGTCCTGAAAGAATTTGAATTATTGGTCATGGAGATAGTATTAATTGCAATGAGCAGATCTTGAGAAATAGTTACCTCAATTCCACATTCCAAATACTAAAACCACTGGTATATTTTAAAAGTATATATTTGAATATGAAAGTTAAATGGCTTATTTTGAGAAGTAAATTTGGTAATTCCTTGGCTCAAATGCAGATCAAGTTATTTCAATAAGAATTTGAGCTATTCTACTTTCCCAATCAGTATCTGAATTTATAAAAAGTAACAAAATATAAGAGAAAAGAGCGAATGAAAAAATGTTGAACATTACTAGCAATTATTGGAGCTTGTCAAATATGTAGCAATGTTGAAGAGTGAGGAGAGGACAAAACATGTCTTTAAACAATCCCTTATAACCCAATATTCCTCACACAGAAAACCAGAGTTACCACAAACAGGCTCTATTATCAGACATGCATTCTAAAAATAATATATTTTACAAATAGATTGCAAATATTTTGTTTAACAAATGTATTATTCTAAATCACATTAACAATTTCTGAGCTGGGGTTCTTAACTGTTTTGTTTTGGTGTTAAGGAAGAAATAAGTTTAATAAAGAAGGGAGAAATTCTGGCCAGCAGCAGCAGCAAGTTTATTGATTGATTGCAACGTGTTCAAACTTGTAGTGAGTAATTATAACTTTAGCAACAGGTGAAATAGAAAGTAATAAATTTTTATCTGCACTTCTTGCACTTATTGAAAATTTCTAATTAGAGAATAGAGAAAAGAAAAAAAAATCATTCTCTTTATCACTATTTGTTTCTAAGTATTAATAAATCACAATAAGGTATTTGTACTTATTATAATGGTAAGGATGTACTATACATTTTTTCTAAATGTCAAAACATTATTAGATAGATAAAGCTAGAGGTTTTATATACATTAATAGTATATGTAGCTGTTATAGTATAATAGTGTATAAAAGTATAACACAGTGTGAGAATACAGTAATAAAGTTATAATAACAAAAAAAATTATGAATATATAGAGCATATTAAATATAATTATAGCAAATAATTTGACATTTGGTTTAAATACTTTTACAGGTCTGTTAATGAAATTTCATATCAATAGAAACTTTTAGCATGAAGTAAAACTCACTGTACATGTAGGATATTCAGTGCATGTGTTTCTTTCTTTCCTTCTGTAATGTTTAAATTACATGATCTATATTCAAGCAGATGATACTTTTTATATATACATAGAATTTTCAACATATATTTCATGTAGATGTTTTTAAGATACTATACCTTATAAATTGTTACCAACAAAATTGGTTCAAAGTTTTTATTCTCTAATTTAAATTAATAACTGGATAGAAAAGTAAAAGTATGGGGGAGGATAATAAAAAGTAATCTTCAGTATAAATTAAATAAAAAAAAAACAATAAGAAAAAAAAGAAAAGAAAAATGAATCACAACAGTTACAGTTTAATATACAGAAATTGTTTGAATAAGATCAAATTATATCATTTTAAATTTTCCTTTATTATTTTTTGATACTTCAAATATATAAAAACTTAGTGAATTTGTTTTTAAAAATTGAGAAACATTATAAACAATGTTGGAAAACTATCTAAATGTAATATGAAATATAATTAATGAAAATAAACCAAATAAAAACAATACCTTTTTTAAACACTATTCAAACTTGATATTACAGCAATCCACATATTATTTAATTGTATAAGAGATTATCTGCTATAACTTTTTAGATAGAATATAAAAGGAAATACTTTTATTTTTGAAAATAAAATGAAGTTATTTTGCCATTTTTAAACTCAAAATGTAAACAATTAAACAAAACCACAGAAGTATCATTTTTCAATATTCATTCACAAGTAAATTAAAAAGTAACAATGCATTTCACAGTGAAAAAGTCAAAACTAAATTAAAAAAAAAAATAATAAAGCACGAATAAAAGATGAATACACAAATCTGTTTTGAGTGACTCAATAACTGTTTCTGTGTCTCCTTCCCATTTCTTAAAAGAAAAGAAAAAAAAAGAAAAAAAAAAAAGAAAAAAAAATTCAATTGAAACAAGGAAATTGTTTCAGGTGTGTCAGAAAAAAAAATGCCAATATTAGGTTAAGAGAAAGTTACTTTACTTAAACAGTTTTAGCATCAGTTTCTGCAGAGAAAAATAAACTTTTTGTGTTTATAGAAAAAAAATGTGAAAGAGTAGGATTAAAAGTACAGTTGCATGACAAAAATAATAAGATGGATGAAAAGTATTATTTGATGATGACAACAAGAAGAAGAGAAAAAGGAAGAAGAAAAAGAAGAAGTCTATCATAACACAGGTTATTCAGACAAAAAGATAATATCTAAAGAAATTAAAGGTTATAATAAACAAAGAATGAAAAACTTGTAAGTCTAGGCATAGCCATTTGTTTGTTTTGCAGCCCTTTTTCATAAGCCACTAGAACTGATGGCAGCAGATCTAATAATATTGGATAGTAGAAGTAGTAGTTTCACTGCCAATAACAATAATCAAGTAATAGGTAGTAAGGTATGAGCTAGCCACTGCCCTTTTCACACATCTGATTACATTATTCTGGTTGATAACAGATCAGAGTGTGCTAAAGCAGAGAGGATGGTTCACTTTGATCTTGATGTAATGAATCAATATAATAGTCTTAAAGTTATTCATCTTACCTCCTCAAACTGCCTGAGCAATGCTTGTAGATTCAGGTTCAGTTCGATCATGCGAGGCGAAAAGTCCAGTGCTCGACTTTGGGCCAGAATTTCTGGTGGTGCAGCATCAGACTAAATTTTATTCCTGTGTTGTATATTCCAGGACCAAATGAATATAGGATCAGGTAGTCTATGGGTCCACTGTGATGTGTAGGAGAAAATAGGAGATTCTGTCGGGATGTGACGTAACATTTTATGAGAAGCAGATAATAATAAATAGTTATTCATTGCAGTGAAGGAAAATGAATGAATGAAAGGCAAATACTGGGGGACAGAAGAAGAAGAAGAAAGAATGAGTTGATTGTTGATTGGAAGTGATAAGAATTTTCTTTCTTATCTTTCTGACTGCCATCAACAATCAACAACAGCAGGATTGACTTAAATGATCAACTGGACATGATCCAATAGTCAGCTGAATAGACTAACTCATACTTCAGGGGGAAAAAGAAAAAGAAAAAAAAAAAAAAAAAAAAAATTAAAAGAAAAGAAAAATCAAAACATGATTGTGTGTCGTGAGGATTTAAAAAAAAAATCAGATAAATTATTAGATGCGTAGAGTAAGTCTTAAAGAGAAAAGTCCAGTATTGTAAGTTTATGCAACTCTTTTATATTACTCCAGCAGATTAAAATCAATCATTTTGGGGGAAGGAGTAGAAAAAATCACCCCAGCTGGCAGTCTTGTTTTGTCATAAATTACCTGCCATTTATCTCAAAGTACAATAAAGAAATCATTCATAAGAAAAATCCAGAATAAAAATGGATCTGCTTTAAAGATGCATTTTTCCATGAATAGCATTTGTCATGAATTATAAGAGAACGAAGAAGCCCTTGTGCTGTTGAAGAGGTAAAAAAGCGTGTTAAAAAAGGAGCCGGCGTGGAAGATGCCTGACAACAGAGCTACCTCTGCTGCTGCTGCTGCTGCTACAATTGCCCTGCCCTGGCTGGTGGTGTGGAAAAAGCAGTGCTGAAACAGCCCCACATGGAAAACCAGAGAGAGAGAGAGAGAGAGAAAGAGAGAGTGTGTTTGTGTGTTGGAGAGAGTAAAAAATGCCTAGTCTTAGACATATCAACTTTTGTTGTAGCTGATTCCTTCACCATCTCCGGACCAGGGAGGCCTTACATAGCCAGAGAGAGAAAGAGAGATACACACATACATACAGTCAGCTGGGAAAGGAAAGGTAGATGGACTTACTTAAGTCATGCAGTTTTTAGGAGGTTTCCATATGGGTCACACCATTTTTATACAGAGGGGTAACAGACTTGTAATTTACAGTTCGCTTTCATAGCAACATTTCTGATCCCAAGAAATTATTCCTGCAAGATTTTGTTTTTACCTTTTAAACACTAACATCAACATTTTCAGCACGTGTGTAATGTAAATTAATATTGTATTTTGAATGTGTCAGGATTTGTTGAGTCACATCATGTAATAGAAAAGTATTTTATTGATTATTACTGCCTCTATATCAAACTAATTAGTTTAAGTTTGCACATGATTATAAAAATAGCAAGATAGTAACAGCCAACAAAAATTATTCTCTAATATTTGTTTTGTTTTATTACTAAAGCCAAATATAAGTTTTGTAACAAATCTTTTTATTTCTACCAATTAATGAAAATTCAGCATTAAGTATAAAAAATCAAACAAACAAATAAAAAATCAACTTCAATTACAAGTTATTGTTTTGTACTTATTGGTAGCTATATAGAAAAAAGAAAATCTGAAATTTTTCTTGAAAAATTGAGTTTAAAAAATTGTTAAAACGAAAAGAATCATCTAATTTTGAGAAACAGAAGATCATATGAATTACTGTGGTTAGTCTTGTCCAATGAAGGGCTAAAAATAATAGAAAATTCTATGAGGATTAAATTTACTATATTTACAAACTGATCGATAAGATGAGTCTGCTAACCATTGCACTATGGCAAGTTCATAAATAATAAAAAATAATTTGTCTGGTGTAAAAGGAATAAACAAAAACAAAAACTAATATTACAAAATTTGAAATTTCATATTCATAGGTAGTGAAAAGCATTTCTTTAAAGTCAAACTACATATCATTTGAGTTAGTCAATTTATATGCTATATATAAAAATGCAATGGAATTACAATTCAGAAAGTTTAAAATCTCAAGAATAACAGGTGACTGATTTTGCCATTTTTTAAAGAAAAATTGACAAAAGCAAAAAGTAATATTCTAATGACAATGAGGCTAGAGAAATAAAAAAAGTTACAGGAAATGAAAAGGAAAATTGCAGAGAAAGCAGATCTTAGCAAACTCCCTGATATTTTCCTTAAAAATTCCTTGCCTAGAAGTGTAAAAAAAAAAAATCAGCAACAAAAAACTGGCCTATTAGATTACTTCTAGAAATCACATTGACTTGGGAATAAAGAAACAGCAGAATTGTTAAAAAGTGTTGAACTATGAATTTATTTGAAGAATTTTGCATTCAGTTATACTTTTCAACTGTGTGTATATAGACTTCTATATGAATGTAACATTTGAAGCAAATACTACCTTAATTATTTCATGTTTGGGACTGAACATTATTTTACTCTACACAAATTGAGTTGAGTGCTATTTTATACACTGCATGCATGGCATTTTGGACACAGGGTGACCACATAAAATACTAATACTGCTGTGTGATGGTTAACAGGTTAGACTTGCAACAATTGAGAGTGCATTTGTTCCTCACTGGGGTCTCTGTTATTGTTGCCTTGTGCCAAGATGAAGTTTAGTAAATATCTACAAGTGTGTACAGACTGGCATGGTGCCAAATCATAAGCTTGTAACTGGACTACTTTTTCTGTCATTAGCACAGTTCATCATTTAGTATGCATTATTCGCATTATTGTTGTTAATATATATAAGAAGATAGGGAAGAGAAAGTCAATAGTGCTGTGGAATATTAGAATTATTGAAAAAAATTTTAATATTTTTTGTGATAGAAAGATATAAGAATAATTTTGGTTTAATATTTTATGAGATTCAAGCAGCATTTAATGATTGTATTAGCATAATTCTCATAAAAATGAATTATTTACATATTGATTGATACTTTGAATCACAGAGTAGTATCTGTGTACTCTGTCTAGAATTAAAGTAGACTATCAGAACAAGTAGAAATTCCAGTTATTTGAAAAATATAAAATATGAAAATAGTTATTGTTTAAAAAAGGATAATTACTTCCTCAAAAGTAAATACAAAATAATAATAATTAAAAACAAAAACAAACAAATATATCTTTTATTCTTTAAAATCTGTTAATATATTTAATTAAAATTGTACAGATACAGATAGTACACTTTAATTCTAGGCAGGGCACAAGACAATTCCTACTAAAAGCTAGAAATGGATAAAAGAAAAAAAAAGAAAAAGATAAGTCCCATCTTCTCATCATATATATATATATATATATATATATATATATATATATATATATATATATATATGTATATTATGGCAATGAATACATTACACCTGAATGAATACAACTAGACTCAAATCAGATTCCAAATTATGTCTATACATGCAAATATGCAGAGAGAGAGAGAGAGAGAGAGAGAGAGAAGATCATAGACATAGCCTAAATTAAGGTGAAATCTAGAAGTCAGTATCAGCCAAATTCTGTTGTACTTTGATCTACTCCACAATCTGATGAGTTTCTCCAGTCATAGAGAGACAGAGACAAGACTTGCTCCTCCCAGAACATTGATTACACTTTGGGAAAAAGCCAGAAGAACAAGCTGCAAGCCAAAAAAGAAGTGCCATATTTGTAGGCTAGGGGATAAAGTCAACAAGTCAGGTAGATATAACCTGGCAAGACCAATAAAATTTGTTTTTTAAAATAAGTTTAAAATTATTCATGTAACTGAGTATCTTTTTAGTTTTTTAGAACCTTTAATAAATCATCACATTAGACAATATCATTATATCTTTCTAGTTCATACAACAGCATTAAATACATGTTCTTTCTTTGAATATGATAGCAACAGTTTATTTTATTTGGCATACAATTTACTATTAACAAATAATGGTTGGGTGATATTTCATCTTTTAATCTCATTGAAAATTTCATTTTCCTTTTAATATAAACTGATTGATAACATTTTTTTCTCTGGAATGTCAAAAGAAAAGAGAATTAATAGACATTTTATAAAACTGGATTTTATTACACAAATGTTATCAATAGAGTTTACTGATTACCATTGTCAATATTTTAATGTGTTTGTCTTTCATGGGGATCTGTATGAAATTCTATCCATTCACTAACAAGTCCAAAACCCTTTCAGGCATTTTTATTAATCAGTCATGATTAAAATTGTAATATTTCCTCAAGTTTCTGATAATCTGACAAAAAAATTAAAGCTAAGTAAAAAGTTAGTGTAGGCCTTTCCCAATAAATTTGCTATAAAATTTCACAGGTTCATTAACTATTAGAGAATTAACAAAATAGACAAATACAAAGCTTTAAATTAATCAGTGATGATAAAAGAAAGTCAAACACAATATCAGAAAAAAAATATCAAATTCAATTTAGACTGAATAACCACTCATATTTTTTAAAAATTAAATGTTAACAAAATTCTATTGAAATTTTATAGATAAATTGGAATTTTTTTATTGTTGAATATTAGAATCTTTTGAAGGTCATAATTTTCTTACCTGCTTCTAAATAAATCAAACATCTTCATTTTATACTTTTGTGTGATTTAATACTTAATTTCCTATTATACTGTTTTAGTCTTTTACTTTTGTATTCTTTAGTTAACTATAAAATATATTCTATCTTTATATAGGACCCATTTTTGAATTAACACATTATACAATGTTATCTGATTTGAATTTAAATAAATACATAATATAAAATTTACTAAATACTTGTAAATTACTTGTGAATTTATAAAATAGGCAAAAATATCAAATTTTGGTCAATCCAATCATTGTTTTTCAAAAAACTGAAAAAACATTTTTCATTTGAACAATCTCAACATTGGATTGTAAACATTTGAAAATTAGTAGACCAGCTCACATACCTAGGTAATAATATTTCATCTACAGAAAGTGATGTCAATATATGCATAGGAAATTTATGAACTGCTACAGACTGATTATCGATCATATAGAAATTTGATCTCTCTGATAAGATAAAGTAAGAATTCTTTCAAGCTGTAGCCATGTCAGTGCTACTATTGGGCACAGAGAAAAAAAGCTAGATGTGAACTACACAAAGATACTGCATGCTGTCTTGAACAAATCTTGGTAGTAGCACATCACAAGAAAGCAGCTGTATGGTCACTTGCTCTCTATCACACAAACAATTCAAATAAGACAAACAAAACATGCTGGACACTGCTGGGAAAGCAAGAATGAAGTTACAAGTGACATTCTACTGTGGACACATATGGACACACCAGATTGGGCTGACAAGCAAAGACTTACATTGATCAGCTCTGTGCAGATACTGGATGTGGTGAGGAGGACTTGGCAGGAGTGATAACTGATAGGGATGGGTGGTGAGAGTCATAGGAATCCATGATGATTCTGTCTGTCTATCTGTCTCTCTCTCTCTCTATATATATATATATATATATATATGCTCCCTATCCCTGGTAGGTTGTGCCCTCTGGAAAAGGAATTTTCTGGTAGCCACTGATCATGCAAAAATTGCATAGCTCTCCTTAAAAATGGATAGAACACTCCCTATGGCTTCATATCTTTATATCAGTAAAATACCCTTTCTAAAAAATGGGTGTGTAGATGGCACAGATGTAAGAACTCTGACTGATGACAAATCGGTAGAGTTTCGATCCCGGCCTGAAGCAGCCTGCCTTGTCTAGTCATATTGATGAGCTGTGAAACGGCAAAACAGAACTTTATGTGGATGACTATATATTGGGGTGCTACATAAAAGAGAATCTTTACGAGTAGAGAGTAAAATTTTCAAAAGTTAGCTTGAACAGCTTAGACATTATTCAAGTAATTAATTTCAAGGTATTTTCAATTTAATAATGATCAATTTGAACTTATCAAAATGAAATAATCTATCCTAATTAAATAACAAGCATTCACTGGATAAATATTGAATCCAGTTGAAAAAGTAAAAAAATAGAGTCCTTTGACCATTGACCAGTTTAGAGCAGATATAAATTAAATTTCTAAAAACATTTCAAATTTAAAGCATCTTAATTAAATAGTTAATTATATTTCATGGGTTACCAAGCATCATGAAATAAATTTGTACTTTCATTTAAAAAGAAGAGCCATTATCTCATCAGAGCACTTTATTATCTTCTTTATTGAAAAGCTCTCAAAATAACAGTTTCTTTGTTGGAATGTAATCTCCACTAATAAACAACATTGCTATGTCTTTATTTTTGAAAGAAATAAAAGAAAAATACTAGAGACCAAAAATAGAGTGTGAATTCAAGTTTATAGTTTTATCTTGGATATTGAGTGTATTGTAAAAAGAAAAAAATTTAAAACTGATTAAAAAGTAAAAATTATTTTATAGAGGGGCATTTTTTTATCAGGTCTTATGCTTGTTGCTATATAAATGCTTGTCAGTGGTTTTACATGGTGTTCTGGACAAGAAGATATTAAGAAGAAGAAAAAAAAATGAAGAAAACAAAATAAACAACTAATAAGATAGGAAATGAAAGATTAGGGTCATTCATTCTGGAAAATGTAATCAAGATAACTGAACATAATTTCAGGAAATTATTAATTCTAGATTAGTTTAAAAGTTGATAAAGTGAGATAACTCAGAAATATTACTCTGATATCAATTCCAAACTTTTTTTTCTTTAAAAAAAAAAAAGAAGATAAACAAAATATACATAATAAAAAGAAAGGATTGTTATTGCTTTTGTGAAATACAGAAAATGAATACATAATTTGACAACTTGACAACTTTACAACTCAGTTTTGGCAAAATGTTTTACATAATAAAAACATTATATACAGAAGATTATTTTGTAATGGTATAAAATACTTGCAAAAATCATACAGCAATAATTGGTAAACAAATCTAATTCAAATGTTCAAATACAAAATTGATTTTATTTGCTAAATTGATTTACTAAGCAAATTATAATTATATAGAAAATAATCTTCAGTTAATAAGAGAAGCTTTTGTTATTTGACCAAGTAATAGCAAATAACTGATGATATATAAAGGTTTTGTTTTATAATATAAAAATATAATAATTATCATAGTTCCCATCATAAATGATGGGATTATTTATATATGGATTGATACTTCTGCTTGTTTATTAGTTTTGATATAGCTGAGAGTGCAGGAGTGTATATCAACTGGAATCCTTTCAAATCACTCAAGTAAACAGAATAAAGAAAGCATGGGAAAAAGAAAATGAAAGTGAAAAGAGGAATTGGAAAAGAGAGAAATAACATAAAATGATGCTGAGAAGGAAGAAGCATTGTAAGTTATATTGAAGAAGAGAGAGAAAGAAAGTAATGTTGTCTACTTAGTAATTACCTGTGAAAATAATCCCAGATACATTTGAGCTTCTAAAATGCTCCGTATTATCCATCATTAGTATTTCTCATTACTCTCTAGTGAAACCAGGTTGCATGATGTATATCAGTCACATTGTGTTTTACATATATATAAGTATTTTTTTTAAATTTTAATATTTTCCTTAGTATGATTTCTATGAAAATGATTCTTGAGATTTTCTCTGAGAAACTTGATTTATACATAGATAAATTTTCTTTTGAAGTCAGTGACCCAGAAATGAGAAACTGATCAAAGTATTGGTGTAAAAAGAGAAAAAATAATCAAAGATCAATAAGGTTGAAATATCATTTTATGAAAAAAATAATGTCAACTCTCTCTTATAATCAAAAATCATTGTTAGACACATTAATTAATCTATTTGCTTCTTTATGATGTAGATAAAGTACTTATATGATAATAATAATTGAATTTTTGTTCTCTTTTTTGTATGTGACTTAGAGGAATTAAAAACTTTGAATTTGGCCTCCAAGTCATTTCTTCTGATTTATTGATTGAGAAAATCTGTTTCATTTTCAGAAGTTTCTTTTCTCTTCTTAATTATTCGTCACTTTCATTGATTTACTCATTTTCTTCTTCTAATATCAAAATGGATGCACATTAATTTTTCAACCATTTTTTAGTCATGCACCAATATTTGTTTACTAGTAATTTTTCTTGTTAAACTTGTTTTGCTTAGACATTTTTGTTTTTGTAGTTTTTTTCCTTAGTTTGGTTAGGTTTGATTTATTTGTTTAATGGCATATCAACTTCTTATGGGTTATTTAATGCCAAAATTTAATTTATTTGTAAATGTTTGATTATAATCATAACTATTTATATTTTCAATATTCCACTGCAATCACTTTTTGTATTTGACTATAATAGTAATAGTTTGTTTGCACAGTTATATGGTATCAAGTATTCCTATCAAATACTACTAATTATATGGCTTTAAATAACTAATAATAATCCTTAGTAAATCCTTATAGCTTCAAATAACTATTCTTAACATAAATAATTTGCACACAGTTATACGGTATCACATATTCCTATCTAATACAAATAATTTTCAATCAAATCTATTTGACCCATAACATACAACAACTCTGGGTTAGTGGACCTGGTAATGAAGGGGGGCAATTCCATACCGAACAGAGCTCCAAAACTGGAGCATCACCACCGGGTGTATTTAGCTATCTGCAGAAGATGCAGCCAGTGTATTCTAAGCCCTGTGAACAGGGCTGCTTTACAGTGATTTTGATTGTACATAGTTTTTTTGTTAGTATATTTTCATTTTACAATTGTTTCCTTCTACCTTTTTCTTTTCATTCTCTATCTGTCCAAAGAATAAGCTGATTTTCATTTTCAAAATCATATTCTTCATATTATTATTCTCCTTTTCTCTCAATTAGGATGATAAATCTCATAAAAAATCAATGAAAAGTTCTTAGTGAATTTACCAAAGAGAAAAAAAGAGAGAGAAAAATAGAGCAGTTAATTTTCTGATTCATGGCAAATTATTAAAATTGATCCCAGCTTATTATTGGAATAGTTGATCTAATGGATCTAATGATCCTTTGGGAATATACTAATGGCAGTCTAGAGTCATTACTTAGTGAAACATCTCTTTTGTACAAAGATTTGAGAAAGATCAATAGTATAACAAGTTGTGGTGACTTGGTGCTGAATCCAATCAATTTGTTCAATTTGGATCAAGTCTATATTTTCAGTTATCAGAGTTGCTGATATAAAACAAAAAGAACACATGCAAAATTATTTAGTTATTGTCTGCTACTATTGGTCTTATAGAAACAAGTTTAGTATAGAACCATAAAATAGTAATGACAATAAAATATTTCTGAATTTATTAATGCTTATATAGAATATATTCTGTCATTTGCTAAATATTTTCAAGAATATCATGAATTGCTATTTAAAGCAATATAAAAATATCTAAATTATATCTTTTATTAACATTTAAATTTGTTGTCTCTTTTAAATAATATTTGATTTTAACAAAATGGTTTATTGTTCCTTTTTATTAACAAGTTACAGTATTTCTGTCTTTGTAAACACAAAATATGTTTTGATTCAGTTTTATTGTTAATAACTATATACCTGGATTATATATGATATACATTGCTAATAAAACAAGTTTAACAAGTATTAAAAAAACATCATGAATATACATCAAATAAATGATTTAATTTTTAAAGTTAAAAAAGATAAATGTAAATAATATTTACATTCTATTTGAAACTTTAGAATGAAATCAGAAAGGTAAATATTTAGGAAATACTAATAGATACTAATGAGTGTGTGGTTTCATTTTCGCATATGTTAAGTTAAAATTATTTACCCTTATATAAGAACAGAAGTTCTGTTAAGTAATGGTTAGTGAACTAATTCTGCTGGTCATTTCAAATGAGTATGATCCTCATTGGACGCTTTAGTGGTTTGACCTTAAAGTTGGTTTCATCCAACAAATACTTTATCACTCAATGATATACAAGTGTCCTTATCTCGGTTGTTATTATAATCACAACTTTTTCAGCTGCTAAACACTCTAGCTTTCTTCAGGTGTCTTGTTGTAGCTGGTAACTTTTTGGGAATTTCAAACCAAAACTCTTATTCAATTCATGGCAGATGTCTATGCTTAGAGGTGGATATTTAGTATCAGATCATTTTTCCTAGTTAATTCATCCTTGAGATATTACTTCTCTTCCCACTGAACCAGAGTATATGACTTTTCATGTACTACTGGACTCAGGGGTTGAACTTATAATCCCCAGTTAACAAGATATAATTTAACCAATGCTTATATCTACTAGGCTATTGTTCCATAGGATGATTTAGTCATGGTGATAACTTAGAAACTTAAACCTAATGTTATTTTGTCTACCTCTTCAACAATGAAAATATTGTGACTATCCATGATGAAGACACTAATCCGAATACATCAATGAATAAGAATAATAATTTCTCATCTCAGAGATTTGGACACCCCTCTCCTCAAAAAAAGAAAAAAGAAAACAACACTACCTAATTATAAAATTATATTCATCTAATATATAAACATAATGGCTTGACTGTTTGGTTAGAGAAAGGCTATTGAAAGGATTGAAATTACAATTAATCCCAAATCTGTGATTCTATCATTAAGCTGTATCGGCAAGTGATTAGATTTTATGTTTATTTAAATTTCATCGAAAACAATTATTAGATGGGTTTTTGTTGGAGTTGTGATAGGAAATAAATTTAAAAGTTATTCACAGGAATAAAAAATAAGGTAACATAAACAAAATAACTTTAGCCAAAAAATATCATCTGTTTCTTTTGAGGAAAAAGTTCAAGTGTTGTCAAACTTGAAAAAACTTCCCCCTTTCTTGATATTTTGCAAAAAAAGAAAAAAAAAAAAGACTAAATCCTGTTTACTCAATGAAGTTTGACCTGATATTGCACTAATGAGGTGTGGGATCAATGTAAATTTCAAAAGGAAAAATTTCCTGCCTGCTGCTCATTAATTGATGAATCATCTCTCTGCCATGAAACATCCCATTGCAATAGCAGCAGTTGTAGAACCCTACACTGCACAAGAATTGGTGAATATGCTTGAAAAAAAAAAAAAAAAAAAAAAAAAAAAAAAAAAAAGGAGGGGGTGAGAGAGAAAGAAAATAACCACACTTTACCCTGTAAGTGGGAAGGTATCTGTTGATGGGAAGTGTGTGTGGGGGTTGATGTAGGTGAAATAAATTCAATGATTTGCACAAGTCAACAGTGATAAATCTATAATGCCCTTCAATGTTTGATAGCAAATAATGAATTGAGAAACATTTCATCAATATTAGCAGACATATTTCAAAGTCATAGAACTAATATAAAAGGATGTGCAATTGCAACAGTAACACTAACAACCACCAAAATCCAAATTGAAAATCAATGTCTCAAGTCAACACTTGATGACTCCATCCCAACAACACACAGGTTTAATGCAGTTTCCTTCCTCTTTCAATGTACTCATTTCAAAGAGATAATTAAAAAAAAAGAATTCTATCAACAAATTTAGAAAAAATATAAAGCACTTTAAATAGATGTAAATAAAATCCTTATCTACTAGTTCTTATGAAATTAGTTTTACATCTGATTTCAACAATTCTTTCACTTTATGATGAAAAATTCTTCATATTTCACATAAGAAATTACAGTGTAATTAAGAAGCAAATTGGATAGAAATGATAATTTGCAGTCACTGATTGACCAACATTCCTAAATTGATTTAAATTAATTTCTTTTTATATGTTTGAAATGAAAAATCAAGTAAAATTATATTGATTAAAACTATTAAGTCTATTAAGTGTTTCATTTGACTCCAGGTTACATAGAATTAAAAGAAATACAAATAGTTGTATAATAAATTCACCAAGCATCAAAGTTATTCCACTTGATTTTCTGTACATCTTGAAACATATCATGATTTTAAAAAATAGATATAATAGTTATAATCTAATAGAAAAAGTAAAAAGATTAAATTAAAGGAATCAGTTTCAAACAATAACTAATATGTTATATTGCTTTCAGTAGAATCTTGGAGATATAAGAGAATAATTAGAAATAATAGAGAAAAAGAAAAGGCAATTCTGGTTACAAACATAAACCAATATTAGTTTTTTCATTAATATCTCTCTATAAAAGCATCAAACAGATAATTCTTTATAATGTATCACCATTCTCTCTAGTAAACTCTACAAGACCATGGATTTGACCCTGGATCTATGAAGAGACTTGGGTAAAGTTGTATAGAAGTATGACAGTTGCTCATACAGCAAGTCTCTCTTCTCCACGTTACCAATGTTAACCAAGAGAAGGGCAAGAATTAAAGAGGATTGTCATTAGTGTCATCACAAGAGTTGACAGAACATAACTGAAGAAAATATCTGATAACTTTTGGGGCACCAGCTCTTAGTTTTGAATTCAGAATTGTCATTCTTCTAGACTAGTTGACCACTAATATGCACTATTATTTTACTGATAACTGGGGAAAGAAGAATGGATTCATGCCTTTCCCAATGTTATTAAATTACGTAGTAAAATCAATATAGAAAACAAATTCATTTTATAAAGACTAATATTATTATAAAACAAATAGTTTAACAAAAATTTACTTGCAAAACTCATTAAATTGCTTAAATATTTATCAATAAAATTTAATCATCGCTACTTTGCCACTAAGATAGACATATACAATCAGGCGAAACAATTGGGACAAGAGAAAGCAAGTAAAGTATGCAAAGCAAGTCTCTCAACAAGATGATAATATTCTACTGAATGATCCAATGCTTACTCAAGTCTCATCAAATTAATTGCATGGAGATGATTAAGAAAATTAGAAACATTGTGTAGTGTGTGTCCACAATGTTTGTTGGCAGATTAGTGAAACTGTTTGAGTTGGCATCTAAGCTAAATGGAAATAACAATGTCCCAATGTACCAAGATACTTTTCATAGCTGTCCAACGTGAACAGAGTAAATAAAAATAACAGTGCAATATATGATAGCCGGCAGTGACTGTAATAAAATATCCCAGAATGATTCTAGTCTACCAGCAAAGTAGCCATAGTTTTGGGATCCAAGTACAACAGTATGTAGTCAAAGTTTATAACAAGTCTATAATGATTCTTGCTTGGATAAAAGAATTGGACTGAAACCAGATGAAAACTGCTGAGATTAATATAGTCTAATACAGCCGTACAGTTTCTTTTTTGTTTCCTCTTCTTCTTCATTCCAATTCTCTTTAATTATAAATAGCAGAATATAGACAAAAATGCTAATGTCAAGAGTAGAGTTGATTTTACAAAGTGAATGCAAGGTCAACAGAACACTCAATTGAGAAGATACCAAACAAATATAGCATCAACAATGGCCTTCTTCTCTTTTGTCATTAACATTTCTTGTCTTGCAACAAGAGATAAGATTCTTTATGCAGTACCAAAATGGAAATGCTTCTTTCAAGACATTCAACTACAAATAGGAAAAAGCTCAGTTTTTAGAATAAGTAAATAAATTGTCTTTAGTAATTCTTCTTCTTCTTCTCCTCCTACTCCTCCTCCTTCTTCTCCTCCTCCTTCAATATTTAACTCTTTGAACCCATGAGCCCAACATTTCAAGCTGAGTGCCATTTTATTATATAAGTGTAAACCTGGTATCTCAGACTTAAGGAGGTCATAGATACAAATAATAAAACGTTTAATATAATGACTGTTTAGTCTTTCTTTTAATGGAATAATGTATTCCTATATATAATCAACTCTTTATAAATTACAAATAATTTGCACAGTTATAGGGTTTTGAGTAACTATTCCAATTTACAATTTTTCTAAAAATTTGAGAGGAGGCTTGATAATTTGTATTTTATATATATATATATATATATATATATATATATATATATTACTGTTTAATGATAATTTGTTTACACACAATCATATGGTTTCAATTATTCCAATCCAATACTAATAATTTTCAAACAGATCTATTTACATGGGATCCTAACAAGTACTACCACTCTAGATCAGAATTGACCTACGAGTAATGCCAATAAAAGGGTACTTTCCGCAGTTCTACAACTGGAGTTTCAGTGCCATATGCAAGATACACCTTTGGGTTTGTATGTAGGTTGTGGTACTTATCTCTCTACAGAAAATTCAGTCAGCATATTTTAAGCCGACAAGTGCTACTGATAATTTGCAAGCAATTATATGGTTTCAGAGAAAAACTAATAATATTTCTTTTAAACAATTATAAATTCAAGTAACTATTCTTAATACAAATAATTTTTGGTTTCAAGTATTCCTATCTAATACTAATAATTTGTACACTATTATATGGTTTCAAGTATTTCAAGAAATTATGGTTTCAGAGAACTAATGATAATAATCCTTAGTAAACAATAATAGCTTCAAGTAACTATTCTTAATAAAAATAATTTGCACACAATTATATGGTTTCAAATATTCCTATTTAATACTAATCAAATTTCCAAAAATATTTCTTTGATGTGACCCTAAACTATCTGAATTAGAATGAACTACAGAGTGGGTAATGGCTATGAAGGGGTACTTTACACTTCCCATAGCTCCAGAACTGGAACCTTATAACCAGATGCATTTTATTGTCATACTGAAGACACCCCTTTGGGAGAGGGTCTTACCCCTTGGCAGAAGATGCAGTCAATGTAATATAAGCCCTGCCAACACAATGGAATTATTATGACTAGCGTTTTCTTTTTTAAAAATATTTATGTGTATTCATTAGTAAAATAAAGGTAGCAAATCTGATAAAGAACAAATGAATGATCTTGTTTTTCAGTCAAAGTAATTTTGTATGATATTTTATTCTTGTGATCAGAAATAATTCATTTAGATATTTACAAAACAAGTTTTTTGCTCAATTGTTTATTATGGAAGAAACATTCATATTCAATTCTGTTTATTGTTATGCAATAAAATGGCTTACAGATCTTTAAAGAGTTAATTATATATTGAATCTTAGATGTACTTAAAAACAAACAGCTTGTTAAAAGGAAATATTGTGATTTGCTTAAAGATATAAAAACAAACTGGTATAAATCATTCATTCTTTTTAAACATGAGATCTAATATCTTTGTAATGATATTTTAGAAAATAAATATTTCAAAAACATTCAATAATTTTGTGATAGTAAAAACGAAATAATTAAAAAAAATTGATTTCATAAGAGCAGAATACAGGTGAGGAACTATGTACTATTAAGAAAAAAATTTCTGTCTGAGTATAAATTAGGAAAAAGTATGAAGTTTTGATCAAGAGAACACATACATACACATCTATATACAGTTGGTGTCAAGAGTTATTCCCCCCCCCCTCCTCAATTATGAATAAAGCTGTAATACTTCAATTTTTCATGGAAATACAGGGAGCAAAGAAAAAGGATATTGAATCAAAGAATTTATTATACTTAAACTGATTTTTTTAGATAGATATTACGAAAAATAAAAAATATGTATTTCATTATTACTTTTCTCTTTATAAAAATTGTTGAATAGTTTTAATTTAGGATAACTGAATGAGTTTGAATGTGTTTTTTCTTTATCTGATTTAGGAACATTTACAAAAGACAATGTTAGTCATGATAAATAAACTTCAAGACACAAATTTTCACATAATTACAAATGACTAAAATTCAAAGATAAGATTTTCTTTTTATCTGAATTTTTAAGATGAGGCTTGATAATTTGTATTATTTAGATTTTTCAGATTATTGTCCTCATCTTTATTGTTATATACATAACATAGCTTAACCCTGGTACCTGGTTATGGTTAATGGAATAAGAACAGTCTGAAAGCTCCCGATTATGACATGAAGACTCCTGAGTTCAGAGAGAAGGTTCCTGAGTTTGACAAGAAACATCTGAAGAAGGCTGGAGAACACATCGGCCGAAATGTTGTGTATATAACAATAAAGATGAGGACAATAGTCCGAAAAATCCAAATAATACATAAGGTTTTCTTTGTTTATTTGAAAAAGATAAAAAATTTAAAAAAATTTTAAAACACACTTTTGGATTAACTTAAGAACTTTTTTCAAAAGCAAACGATCAAAAAGGAAAAATTTGTTGAAGACATTATCTATTCGACATCGATTGAAGTGTGGAAGTCTAACAGATTAATCAAGTATTTTGCTATAAAAGTAATAACAAAAGGACATACAAAATAGGTCACTATTGTTGGCAGTGAAAATATAACAAGTAATTAAAGAAAAACATTTTAAATTTTTATCAGATTTTTTATTTATTTTTTTGGAATAGGGTAAGTGGGGGGGGGGGGTCTGGGGGCCTCATATAAAGAATTAATCTCTCTCTATAAAAAGAAAGATGCTTTTCTCTCTCTCTTTCTCTGTCTTTAAAGCATGATTTTAAATTCAATAACTCTTTCTCATGAGTCATCTTGTAGTTCTTGCAATGCTTAATTAAATACGTGTAACCATTTTTAAAAAAAATTAGCTCCAAAATAAAGACAAGAATGTGGTAAATACACCTACCCACAAAGTTCTTCAATAATTAAAATCCCTAAAATCATTTCAAAATTTGAAAAGATACAAATTGGCCAATGAAAGACAAGTTAGAATAAACTACCTGATAGACCACTCAGAATTAGTGTTATGTGATTTGTTTTATTCACAGTTCAGTGGTAGCTGACAAATGTCTACAGAAGGAATATTTTTAAGGTAAATGATATCCTTTCTTGACAATTTTGTTTTGAATTGAAATATGATTGTTGCATCAAGTTTAGTTTACACTAAGACTCTCGATTTAATGAAAACAACAGAAATGCTTGAGGTATATCATATAATACAGTGCACAATTATGTGTACATATGGATGTATTGATAATTTATATATTTTATCTGCATGTCTACCTAATTTGCAAGTGTATGTTGAAAAGTTGTATAAAATACTTCTACATTCTTCTAAAATCTTTTATAACTTTAAATAGGAGAAAAAACTTGCCAAATCTATATCTCAAGAAGTTTTGTATATTCACTTATTGAAAAAATTTCTACAAATTTATTTATTCAGCATTTGAAAGTCTTAAAAAAAGTAACATTTGTTCTATTCAAACTAATTCATATAAAAAGAATACATACATCTTTTTCATATGTACCAAATGATTGAACTTCATTTTTGAATTTACTTGTTTAAAAAAAAAATGTTTTTTTTCATTGCCTTTCAAACATTTATAAACAAAAGTTAAAAAAGAAAGACATTAACATCAATTAAATTGAAAATTGAATTTTTTTCCAATAAATGCACCAATGAATATCTAGAAATTCCTTTTAAAACATGAACAACCTGTTATCTTTATGGGATGAGTATCCTTTCTACATGTACCTTGACTTCAAAGAATTAATATTTTTCCAAAATGCAACCAATCAAAAATCAGCTTTTAATAATAGCAGACACAACAATAATGGCCATATAAAAACCCTGAGTTTCAAGCATAAAATAGAGCCTAGAATTAAGAGTACAAAACAAAGAGAATTATCCTATGGACATGGTCTCTTGCACACTCTTATAAATGAAAAGGACTGTATAAAAAGTGAAGTAGAAATTACAGGCCAGTTTGAGTGGCAGTCAAAAACCTCTCAGCACAACTGGCAATAAATATTGATAAAGAGCCAATTTACAAACGGCACTGATAGCAATGGTGGCAGTTTCATTCATTGTGGTCATTGAATAGGAAGAAGTTTCCTGATAGGATAAACTTGTTTAAAGCTTAGAGTGGTTTTCATTATTTTTTTTTAATAAATTATTAAATACTGAATGTGAAGGGGGAAAAAGTATTCATCTGAATAATCTTAGTAAGGGGATGTAAATACTTGTTTATTACCATGTATAATATAAAAAAGTAAATTATTGATGCTGATTAAACTTAAACAAGCATAAACAGATTACAAGTTTACAAAACTTCATGGCAACAAATTGTAAGAATTATTGCATAAATTTCTTTTTAAAATTCTAAGTTTATCTTAATACAGATGAATTTATTAAACACAATAGGTTACATTATTATGATGCATTATATACTATATCTTTTTATAATAAAGAAATTGATATATTACAGGTTGTCCTAGATTATAATTGTATGAACAAATCTATTTTTGCATTTGTATTGAAATATGAAAAAAATTGCATACAATTAGATAATTTGATTTTAATGTATGCAATTTGATAATTAAAAACAAAACAACCCCCCTCCCTCATGAATGGCTTCAAAACATTTTCAGATGTAACATTCTAATAATGAGCAGATAATTACATAGCATAATGAACTAGAGACTGTATATAAATATATATATGTAGATGAATATCATTTCCTGTTGATGTAAAAAATTTAAAAAAATTGTAGACAATTTAATTCTATCTTCATTTGCAAGGCATGGCACAATAGAATTGTCATCAACATAAAAGACATTAGAAATATATTTATGTATCTGTAGACAAAGTGAAATAACATGTTTAATTATTCTTATTATTTATAATTAAATAGAAATTGATTATTGAGCTTAATAAACCCTAGAGTAAGTAATATCATTAATTACAAGTTTATCTGTTCAAATCTGACCCCCCCCCAAAAAAAAAAATTGTAAGCAATTTAAGAGCTGCAGTTTATATAAGCTAAGAAAGGTGGTCTGTCGATCTAACCCCAAGGGCAGAAGGAAGGATCAATTTCAATAATCTAGAAATGCAAAAAGATAACTCAAGATATTTGTTCAAATATATTAATAGATTTTCTGACATGTTAACATTTATAATGTTAAAAGCAGCTGTGTTCATTTTCATTTTGTATTGATGAAACTGGTAGAATTAACAAGCAACAATTTTAGACAAATAACATTGTACTTATATAATTTCCTGTGATTAAGCAGTCTAAATATGGAGGACTATGGATAAACAATATGAATATGTCTGAATATGTGAAGATGGTAATATGATTTTGTGATAAAATTATCTCATCTCTCTTTCTTTATATATAAATAAATCTACCGTGTGTGTCTGTTTGTCTGGGTTCTACATAAGATTGTGTCACCAAAGCCCCACTTGTTAGCACCTCAAAAAAGTTTCTGAATTGCCCACTTAATACCTTGACAAAATGCAATGCTTTTTTTTCTCT
Source organism: Doryteuthis pealeii (assembly GCA_023376005.1). Taxonomy (NCBI): domain Eukaryota; kingdom Metazoa; phylum Mollusca; class Cephalopoda; order Myopsida; family Loliginidae; genus Doryteuthis; species Doryteuthis pealeii. Next base: position 77,939,358 of record CM042159.1, on the reverse strand, counting down.
CCAGTGGGTTTATATAATTCTTATATTGTTTTAAAAATATCTAAAAAAAAATTTTTTTTTTAATTATTAGGAAAAATAAAACAGAAAATGAATAAATTTTTTATGATTTCTTCTCATTTTTATTTTTTGACATAAAAAAAAAGATGTGATTATTTTGTTGACAGCTTATACAATTATTTTGGATTCTTAAGAAGTTGATACACAACTTCTTAAGAATTGGCAACATTAACCTTATCAAACTACTCACCTAAAATTTAATTAATTTCTACTCAAAAATAAGATAAAAATATTTACCTAAAACTTATTCACAAGATGAAATCTTCAATTTTTCCATTTAAGTATTTTTCTCTTTTAATGTCTTAAATGTTGTTATTAATTTATCAAATATTGAAATCAAAGTAGAAATTGAAAACAGTTTATCTCAGAATGTTATTTATAATCTAAATTTGTGAAATTATTTTGCAAGTATTCCATAGAAATTCCACTGGAATGTTTTCTGATTTTCATTAAGCTTTTCTTTGGACTTTAAAGGGAGAAATAATATGAATTTATTTTTGTAAAAACAAAATTCATACATACATATATATTCTTGTAAAAAGCTATGAACATTCTATTACCATAAAAAGTTATCTACTTTTTAAAGGAACATTTTATTGCTAAATGCTTTTCTTACTACAAAGCCAATGAGCTTTCTTTTCTTTTTTTTTTCAAGCTAGAGATTGATCCACAAAACTAACAATTCGACCTTAATATAGGAAGACTAATTGGGTTTCTGTCTGAAATAACAAAGTAACAGCGCATATTATCATGAAATAATTATTCTTCAGAAAGGTTCCATGTTTCTTATGGCAACAAAAGAAAAAGAAGGCAACATATCTTCTGTAAAATAGAGAAGTTTATTATTTTGCAATCAACTTGCTTTTTTTTTCTTCTTCTTAGGATTACAAATTAATTTTTGCCATAAATATCTTAGATAATTTCAACTCTTATAGTGAAACAAGAGTTTAGTACAAGCAGGAAAATTAATTTACTTTATCATTGAATCAATCATCCATAATTTTTGCAACAAATGAAATATCCAGGAAATGATTTTGGTAGCAAATCTCATTTACTCCCATCAATGATATTAATTCTTAATTGCCAGACACAAATGATGAATAATTCTTTTAAAATCCATTAGTGAGCAAAATCCTTATTTCTAAGGAAAATGGATCATCAACACATTTTTGGATTACTACCTGTTGGTTTAGTCTTAATAAACAAATTGACAAAATCATAAATAGTAACTTCTAATTGTTTGCTTTTTGGCCAATATAGTAGAGATGGAAAGAAATATAACTTCCATTCATCACAGTTTCAATAAACCTATGATTCTTATACAAAATTATCCTTTATGAATAATAATATGAATTAAAACAATGAAAATGAAGAAAATATTAATTTTCCTTAATTTTTATCATTTTAATTCATATTATCATAACTTTTGACAAAGTCATTTACAATCTTGATTATTTTCTTTACATTTACTAATTTTATTTGTATTTGGTACATAAGTTTAACTGATACTATTACTCACAAATAAAACTAATTGTTATCTTTGTTGAAATTCTATAATAAAATATTGTAACTGAATGAGATTGTGAGGAGAAAGTTGGGGATTCTTTTTGTTTTAGTTGGAAGTAACATTTGGGTTGGAGGATATGAAACATCCTTCATCTGTTAAGTAAATAAGTAAAGTCGTCGGGGCGGCCAAATGTCCGTATCAGCCATGCAGCGAGGGAGTCTATCCCCATTTCACTAGCGCTAGACCAAGGAAATTGTATTGGCGTCTGAGGTGGAGCGCCACACCTACCATCAGCTCCTTACTTTACTGCACAGATCCCTGTGCTACTCATACGCTGAGTTGGTGAGGGTGGGTATCGAACTAGGAACCTTGTGGTTTCTAGCCGAACGCTCTACCGACTGAGATAACCCTATTAACATAAAAAATAAATCAGTTTTTTGCAATATATATATATATATATATATATATGAATTATATAGAAAAGGTGACTTACTGGTGAAATTGGTCACAATAATTAGTTGATGCAAGTTTCACAATGATAAAACAGCGATATAACGAATAGAAAGTGCTCAATACGTGAGTAGAGCAAATTTATTATTATAATGGTAGTAATACCCTACTCGAGTTTCACCAAAAGGATCTTCAGGGTTAAATCCACTGAATTAATCAAAATAGATTAATTCAGTGGATTTAACCCTGAAGATCCTTATGGTGAAACTCAAGTAGGTCTTTACTGTGTACAATAATAATAATGATAATATATATATATATATATATATATATATATATGTGTGTGTGTGTGTGTGTGAACAAAAGTATTAATACAAATAAATAATTAAGAAACTAAATAAACACCAGAAATGCATAGAATATACCAGCTTCTTAAAAGAGTCCAATGAAATTTCTCTAACTTGTAGCAAACAGAAATATCCATTTTGGTAACCTCACATCAATTTATATTCTTTCCATTAGAACAGCAAAATCTTGATGATGAAGAGAAAGATTATTCACATTTGATTTATTTAAATCAGTAGTTGAATTAAAAAAAAATATTTTTAAGACATAAGCTATAGAAAAAGAACTAAATTCGTTATTACAACTTAAGACTCTAATCATCCTAAAAGCTAACACAATACTTAGCTATTTTATCCTATATATATATATATATATATATATATATATATATATATATGAAGACATTTGTGGTGTAATCATTATCATCATAGGAAATGGACATGTCAAACCAAGTTCAAATCCTGGATGAGGCTATTTACATTTCACATAGTGCTAATACACTTGGGAAAGGTATGCATCTAACTAATCTCCTTCCAGCTATGGGTAAAAAGTAGGGCAGATGGGGATCTTTAACCTTGGTATGGTAACCAGTCTAGGAGAAGGAAAACTCTGAATTCAAACCTGTTAGATTCTGTTCAAAAATTGATCTTGCGTCACATTCTGCTCATGTGAAGGGGTTGGATATATATATATATATATATATATGTGTGTGTGTGTGTGTGAAGGGTTTGGGTATATACATATATATATATATATATATACACATTAGTTATTTGCATTATAATGAACAGATATTTAATCTAAGAAGCCTGTCCCAGGTGTCATATGTAACATGCTTTCACTAAGATGTCCATACTAAGAACAGTATCATCCAATCCAGGTGAGAAGCTAATGTTTATAAAGAGAGGAAAAAACAAAAGCATCCTTAATTTAATAGAAAGTGAAAGTAAGCAAAAAAAGTTAGAAAGTGTTTGTAAAAAGTCATAAGAAATGGAAGATAAACCAAGAGCCTCAGGAAACTGTTAAAAAAATGAATACGTTCTTATACTGAAAATTCATTCCACCACCAAAGAAATATCTTGTTATATGGTTCATAGCCATTTTCTATTAAAAAATGTCTTCTGATTGACCTGATCAGCCAGTGCAATTCACTTAAATGCTTATAAAGAGCTGTTAAAGATTTACTTGTCCTAATGCTGGCTAAGAAAGGAATGAAAACAACTGGAGTTAGTAATGGTTGGCTAGAATTTAGCTGACATTCTTTTGTAAGATACAAATATATAAAAACATGTTCATTAAAAATATGCTGAGAGAAAGAGTAAAACAAATATTTATTAGTGGGTTCATATTAATGTTTTATTATTTTAATTTTATATAGAAAACTATAAAGCTAGAGCAACTTTCAGTAAATCTTATGAAGTTTTGTTAAGATTTTAAAAAAATCTTGGCTCAGTTTTGCTGTTTTATTAAAAAAAATGATATGCTTGGAAGATACATTTTGGAATAGAATAAAATATAAAGTATGTTTGATAGAGTCCACATATACACATATATTTAGATTTATACACACATATACATATTATTCAAGCCATTGTAAAATGTGGGTAAAAAAAACAATTGAGTAAAAATGTTAAAATAAATAACAAAAAAAAAATCAATGGAAGATTAATATTTATTAATATTTAATTAGTTATTTAAAAATGAAAATAAATCCAAGATAGATAGATGTATATAAATGTCATTATCACTAAATTTGTTTTTCTGTTCACCCAAAAATTTCACACTGACTGAACAGAAAGAAAGGAAGCAGCTACCATTAACATATAAACACAAAAGTGGTCTGTGCTCTTGGTTCTAATATTGTTTTAAAATTATAAACAGAAAACATGATCTGCTACAGAAAAACAATTCTTAAAGAAACTTAACTCACTTTAACAAAAATAACATTTGAGTTAACCACTTCAATTATTTATTTTCATTTAAATGTAACATTTTTAACATTGAATTTAAAAAAAGATATTTTTCTTACATCTCAACAGAAAAGACAAAGTTGAATCAAACTTAGAACTTGAAAAAAAAGATAATATAGAGAAGCAGAAATGAAACAAATCCTGTCATTTTAATGGACACTATGACATAGATCTGCCATGATTTGAACTGTCAATGACCATTGTAAATTAAACATTAGGTATTGTAAATTTGGGTGCAGTGTCCAATTATGTGCTATACATATATTGTACTTCATTCAATCCTATTCCATTTTCAATTGAAAAAATATGTATATATATGAAAGTCATTTTGAAAATTTCTAAACTTAAATACATAGGAAAACATTTTTCCCAAGAAGGTATGTTATATCAATTAAATAAATCTTAACAAAATTCTCTAATACCTATCTAATGCAAAATTATTTAAATATTTTTATAATGTTTGATGGAACATATACCCTAGTATTCATTATGATACACTTTGCTTGATTATCATAAAAAGTTGCGGGCAGACTAAAGATATTTATGTAAATCTTGATTTGTATTGACTAAAAACAATAAAAAAGCAACAACTGATAAGTAGTATTCTGGCCAAGTGATCAATAATAAAAAAAAATGTTTATTCTGCTTTGAAGTGACAGAGTTGCTATACATCCATTATCAACAGCAATCAGGTATGTAAATAACTTTGTTTTCCTGATTGACAAAAAGGATTTTTATAGGTAGAAAATATGAAGGGAAATGATGGACAGTGAAGACAGCCATTTATGAATGCAAGATAATGTAACAAATCTTTTCTAACAGAGAAATAGGTTCATTGCAACAACAATTGTATAAGCAAGACCAATATAACTTCCAACATCAAACAAATTCATACTTTATAATTCTTTGTGTTTGTGTGTGTGTGTGTTTGTGTGTATTGCAGTTGATGCTCATAATTTGTCTGCGGTTTTAAATCAAAGAATATTAATTAAAGAAACAATTTTTTTTTAATGGTGAATATTTAGATTATTTTTGTATCTTTGATTTTACAAATCCAAGATAATCTAAGTAGCTGCAATGTTAGGACTATGAAAAAGCATCTGTAGTAAATTGTACTAATTATAACATAGCAAGACAAAATACAGCAATCGACAAATTTATTGCTGAGACCCCATCAAATACAAATGTGGTAAGATTAGTCACAACAAATTTTGGACTGCAAGCCAATTCTATTAAAGATATTTACAAATCTCTTATTTAGAAATTTTGTTGTAATTTAAAAAGTGTTGAATTTAAAGTCTGTGTTTAATTATAATGTATAACAAATTTTATAGAAAAAAAGAAAGAAAGAAAAGCTCCAAACAAGAATTGATGTAAAGGTTTAACTAAATTTACATTCATTTACAAAAGAAAGAGATGTGACTTTAGTGTTTAAATGTAGAAGTAAATGATAAAATATTAAAGGATATACATTAGAAGAGAGAATATGTGAATGCCAATAATTGTTTATTGGTATTATGCATGCAAAAACATTTTTAAAAAGAGGAAATTTTACTTAAGTATAATAATTAATCAGTCTTGTTTTTTAAATTTATTTGAAAATACCCTAAAGTTAAACATTCAAGTTTCCATAATTAAATTTATTTTGAAGAAGGTAATAGACATATAAATGAAGAAGGAAAATCTAGAAGAAAAAGAAAAGACTGAATAAAAAAAACATGTATTTATATATTAATTTTTGCCTGTAATATCATAATGAATATTTCAAGGGAGGTAACTATAAAAACTTAGTTAATTCCCTTGAATTCACCATTTGAAAGGATAAATATGGGTGAACTTGCTGTGAAGTAGTGATTAGCTAGTTACCTTAGCTGACCATTACTCTTGTAAGGAATTTGATTTTCAAACTGGGGGTCCTACATTTGTGTTATAATAATTTTCATATCTATATTTCATTGATAATTGGAAAGAATATTTTTATTTTGTTTGTTTGTTTAATTTCAGATCAACCTTTGTGAGTTATTTAATGCCAAATCCATCCTTATAGAAGAACAGTAGTGGTACTATTTAACCCATAGCTGAGGGTACATACCTTTCCCAAGGGTATTAGTCTGAAAGGGAATGTAATAGTGTGACTGGTGTTTGAACTTGCTTACTACGATGTCATAGTCCATCATGTTAGCCACTATGCTACAGAAAGACTCCCCAAGAATATATTTAAAGGCATATATATTAAAACCTTTTAATAATAGATAAGAATGATAAAAACTATGTAAAATCAAGAAAATTCTGAACAATTTTATTGTCCATTGGACAGTAACAATTGTAAGGAGACTTGATGGTGCTTTATATCAATTTACAGTGATTTGAAAAGATTTGAAAGCTGAAATTCAAAGAAAAACACAAAGTTACACTACAGTAAGCTAATGCAAATAGAACTATATTTAGTCTTCAAACAGAACAAGTAATAATTGTTGCATTTAATATTGATATGACCAGAGTTGATTTTGTCTTGTTGAACCTTCTTTTTCTGGAATGATTACAGAAACCTATTAAAATTAAAATACAAGATCAACCAATTGAGCAAGTGATGTTTTTTTCTACCTGGACAGTTTTCATAATGAAAATGGCAGCTACATAAAAAAAAATTCAAATGGCATTTCAGTAGATTTGGCAGATGATTCAAGGATCTTTTAACAACACAAGTTAATAATAAACAAAGCTGTAATAGTTTTCAATCTGCATGATGCATAATGAAGTATCAAATTTCTACCAATGACATATTCACTTACTTAGTTTAAATTTTGCAATTATGTAGCTTTGCTTTAAGTTAATGCTTTGAATAGATAGAAAGAAGAGAAGAGGACAGACTAAAAGTGTCAAATGAGCTGTCTTGAATGTGTAAGGAGTATCTCTTAATACCAAAGCAACTTTCTAAGGGTAACTGAAGAATGACTACCCCTTGCAAAGATGTTTAAGAAGAAACAGTTTTAAAAAATCAGGCAGATTAACTTACAAGAGAGAAAAAAGACAATACCTAAAAATCAAAGGTCAAAGTGCAAACCAGCAAGAATCACAGTTGTCCTCATTTGAAAAATGATTCTTACATAAATTGGATAAAGAATTCATGAAAAATAGGACCAAATTTTTAATTTTTAAAGAATGATGATATAATTTAATAGACATTATTAGCTTATTGTAATTTGATTAATATGAAAGGTAGATTTTGGTTTAAAGCCGATTAAAGACTTCCTAGGTTTAACATAGTAGATACTCAAATAGATAAAATAAAAGCAGCAAAATACATTTGAATTATCAAAATAGCCAAACATTTAATTAACATTTTATACTTAAATGCTCTCAAGTCCAACATTAAATAAGTTATTTCAGTGTATGTAATCCTATGAACTACATAGATGATCTAACACTTCTTGCAAATACACCTGCACAAGCAGAATCACTGCTGCATAGTTTAGAGCAAGCAGCAAGAGGCATTGGCCTCTATGTGAACTCAGATAAAATAGAGTTCATTCTTTTAAACAAGATGGAGGCATCTCTACACTGGATGACAAGACTCTGAAATTAGTAGACCAGTTCATATACTGAAGTAGTAATATCTCAGAAAGCGATGTCAATATACACATGGGAAAGGTATGGATTGCTATGAACAGATTATCAATGATATGGAAATCTGATCATTGATAAGATTAAGAGAGAATTATTTTAAGCTGTAGTTGTGTCAGTACTACTGTATGGCAGCACCACGTGGACTCTAACAAAATGCTTAGAGAAAAAGCCAGATTGGAACTATACATGGATGCTACATGCTGTCTTGAACAAATTAACAAAACCCAGCTGTATGGACACCTGCCTTCTATCACACAAACCATCCAAGTAAGATGAACAAGACAAGCTAGACACTGCTAGAAAAGCAAGGACGAACTCATAAGTGATGTTCTCCTGTGGACACCTACACATAGACACACCAGTGCATGTTGACCAGCAAAAACCTACATCAATCAGCACTATGTGAATTCTGGATGCTGTGCGGAGGACTGCCAGGAGCAATAACTGATAGGGATGGGTGGCGAGAAAGAGTCATGGGTATCCATACTGTCATCATGACCTAATGATGATCATGATGATGTAGCTTAGATTCTTATATCATACTTTCTAATTCTTGTAAATTATCTAAAAATGATTTATCAATATATTCTATTTATAATTAGAAGATATTAATTACATATAATAAAAAGATAGAAACATAACGTGATGGATGGATGCACATACACCCATATTGAAGGTACAAGTGCTGCAATAGTTATTTTGTTAAAGAAAATGGACTTGACAAGATAGTTTTCTCTTTCACTTCAAACTAATGCTAAGACATAAATCCATGTTTCACCCTCCAGCTATGGGGAAAATAGTGGGATAGGCTGAGCTGTAGCTTTGTTAGGGCAACCAATCTAGAAGGAACAGGAGAGTGTGGCACACTGGTGTATCATTCAACAGTTATCAGCTCATCCCAAAAGTATGGCTGGCTCTACACAAGCCATCATTAATATCAACAAAACATCCATGTAATTAATTTGCTTAGTTAAAAGTCATCATTGATACCAATAGATGAACATTATTTATTCTACATATATCTATATATATATATATATACTAGGGTGAGTCAAAAGTTTTGCAATATTTTGGTACATGCTGGTTTGAAGCAAGTATATCACATGAACAAAGCAGTTCAAGTTGTGGAAGGTACCAACTGTGGTTGGTAGTATTGTGGTAGTTGGTGCGCTGACATGTTGCACATTGCTTTACTCCATGTGTAATTTGAAAGCGGTACAGATGAACGTGTAACATAGTCTAATTTGGGAATTTATGCTTTATGAGTTCAAACTGGGCCATAATGCCATGGAAGCAAACAAAAACCAAAGTGAATGTACAGTTGATTACAGTACAGTACCAAGATGGTTCAAGAGATTTTGCTCAGATTGCAAAAACCTCTATTATCAAGAAAGACCAGGTAGGCCTAAAACCATGGATTCTAAGGCCATCCTCCAAGCAATGGTTGCAAATCCAGCAAGTTGCACTAAGAGAGTAACAGGCAAACTTGGAATTTCTCAGTCCGGTATGGTTCATTACCTTCACAACCTTGTCAAAACATCTCGAGCTGTCAAATTGTGCTTCATCTTACCAAAATATTGCAAAACTTTTGACACACCCTAATATTATAGAAAAAATAAACTTTTGAAATTGAGATCTTTCATAGGCTTATATCGGTTATTTTTAATTTTAATGGCCAGTGGTGAGAAAAAGGTGAGTTTCTTACAAAAAGGGTCTCAAGCAAGAATTAGCATTTAAAAATATTAGATTTTTGTTCAGAAAGCTAATCAGATATAAGTAACAAAAAACAATACCTGTAATTTATAAGATTGTACATTCAAATAAGAATTGAATATACGGATTTTGATTAAGTTGAAATATTTCTTAAAATTTCATATTAAAAGACATCATTCACTTCATCAGTCAAAAACATAAAATACTAATTTTCTTTTTTCAAGTAAACCCCCCCCCAAAAAAAAAAAAAAAAAAAACAAAAAAAAAAACACTTGACCTGATTTTGATATGAAATGGCTACAAAATAGATTTAAAAAAAATCTAAATCAAAAAGAAATTAATCTAATTACTAATTGGCTGCAATATATTTTTTCATTAAATAGTATAATTTTGTAAATTAAAAAAATATGCTACCAGGGATCCTTAAAGAATTTAAAAAATAAATAAAAATGAAATAGATGAGGTTCTAAGATATCAACAAGCAATGGAGTTAGGTAAAAGATTAAGGATAGGTTCATAGAAAGAATGGAAGTGAAAAAGAGAAAGTAAAAATATAGAACAACTTTTAAAGGTATCATCTTTCAAATAAGCTGCATGAGAAATTGGAAATTTTCAGGATGTATCAATTGATGCATTGGAACAAAAAATCATTTGGATATAGGAAGTAATTTTATAGGCATCTTTAAGAATTATAGAATGAGACTTTCTTAAAGCATGACTGTCAAGTCTGAGTTAAAGCAGGTTCAGAGTTTCCTGCAGTGAGCTTTTTAGAAATATTGAATTTCTTCAACCTTAAACTAATGTTAGATTAAATAATGTGATTTGTATTTGTTTTCAAATGTGAACATGTAAAATAATAATATATATAAAGCTAAATCAGCCATCATTTACATCTGTGGATATATGATTTTATTCTTATCTTGGCTTTATGTAAGTAATGCTACTTTGGTCCTATAAATGTACACATACCATTAAAAATGATGGTATATATTATTATTAATATTTTTGTAAATCTTTTCTCTTGGCTATTCAGTATAATGCATTTTTTTATTTATTAATAGATTTGGGGTGGTACAGACAAAAAATAAATATACACCTAGCATTTTATTACATTATCAATAGACCATTTCATATAGATAGTCTGGCAGGTAAAATATGGAAATAAATCCGACAGTATGTAGAAATGAGAAGTGGTGCTACATTTCCATCACTGTTTAGACAACACATCCTAATGTCCTGATGAAAGTTGTATAAAAACGAAACATTTTAATATTGACTTCCTCATCTAAAAATAAATTCATCTTTTGGAATACTTTGTTTTTCTTATTTCTACATATATATGTGGAGAGGCCTATTGCCAAACAGCGAGGAAGTCTATCCCCTTTTTGCTAGTGCTAGACCAGGGAGATTGTTTTAGCTGAGGTGGAGCATCACACCTACCGTCAGCTCCCAGATGCTTTACATATATGCTATATATATATATATATATATATATATATATAATAATTAAAGTAAATAAGGGAACTACTTTATAATTAGCATCTAATATAGTTATAACCTCTTAAGTTTTACAGACAAAATATAAATATGCAAATGCACATTAGTGTACTAGTACCTTTATAAACACAGCTTTAGTTTTACACTCAAATTTACTAGTTTTTAATTGAAATTATTTGCAAATTGGTGTCTGCATTTCATATTAGTTTTGTACAATGTGAGAATAAATTTTGGCTACTTTTAAAAAGCTTAAAAATGAATTGTTGAATTACTTTTCAATTATAATTGTCTTTCTTTTAATAAGAAAACTATTTCTACCTGAAATGCCCAACCGTTTGGAATTTAGTGAATTTAATTCAATAACCTTTTCTAGAATATTAATTGAACGAAAATGTTCATGGACCTATTTATGATCTTGGACATTTTAAAATCAGTTTGATAGTTTATAGAAAACTAAAATAAAACTTTTACCTGACATAATAGCAAATTAAATTTGAAATGTTACCCAAGCATGAAATTGAAATGTACTTTACTAAGATAGTAATGTTTAAAAGAAAATGTTTCTTCATGGCTAGGTAAGCAACTTAAATGAAAATCAGAGAATGGCAAGACAAATTTAATATAGAAAACTTTTTGAAAAAGTCAAGAGACTGTAAAATTTTCTGCAAATAAACAATTTCCTTTTATATTATTTAAAGATAAAAATTTATTTAATGATGAATTTGATCACAGTTTTCACATTTCTATCAATAAAATATTTGAAAGATTTCATATGAGAAATTCATGATTCAAATCAAATTGTTTATAGCTTTATTAAATTTGGTTTTCTTGATCCCAACTGAGTAAAAGGAATAAATATGATTAATAAATATTTACTTCTTAACAATTTGTTTTTAATCATATGCATAAGTGTATATCTAATAAGTAAAGTGTGGGTTTTCAGTTAGGAATTTTTATTTACCCCAAACAATTTTAAACATACAAATAATAAAGAACTGAACTACATAGTTAAAAACTAGGGTGAATCAAACGTTTTGCAATTTTTGGTATGTTCTAGTTTAAGGTGAATTATTCCTATGATCAACTGTGGTTGTTAGTATTGTGATAATTGCTGCACTGAAATATTGTGCATTGCTTCACTCCATTTGTAATATGAAAGTCACATGAATGAATGTGCAATGTAGTATAATTTATAAACTTATGCTTTATGAATTCAAACTGGACCAAAATGCCGTGGCGGCAATCAAAATCATTTCTTGTGCAAAAGGGTAATTCCCATTTGATAACAGTACAGTAACCAGAAAGTTCAAGAGATTTTACTCAGGCTGCAAGAACCTCAATGATCAGGCAAGATCAGTTAGGACTAAGGCAGTTGATTCCTAGGTCATGCTTGAAACAATAAAGACAAATATGGCAAGTAGCACTTGAAGAGTATCAGGTGAATTCAACATCTCACAGTCCAGTATGGTTAGTCACCTTCACATTCTTGGCAAATACAGTGGTCGCATTGTGCTTCATGTTACCAGAATATTGCAAAACTTTTGCCTCACCCGAGTATTAAAATGCAGTCAAATATACAAAACCTGTGCGATTTTAGAAACACTACCACAGCGATGCTGATAGCTTCTTTTTTTTTTTTAGTATGTTCTGGGATACACATATTTGCTCTGAATGAGTCCCCAGGAAAATTTATAGGTCACAACTAAAGTTTCTTGATAGATTGTAGGATTTTTATTTATGATCTGAGGAGACAACTAAAGCTGTCTAACTCCTACCTTGTAACCTATCCTGTGTAATTCATTTCTAAGAAACTATTGAAATGTATTTACAGTTAGTTTGAAATGGTGAGAGAAGAAAAAAGAAAAACACTGGGACGCATGGATACCATTTTACTGCGTCCTTTTAGATTTTTGTATGTCAGAGAAGCAAGATGTGTACCTATCAGCATCTCTGCTAATATATGAAAAACAGAACTGCTATAATAGGATCTTAATCTTTCATATTTTTACTAGACCCAAAACAGTAAAATCTGCAATTATATATATATATATTTGTATTATTTAGATTTTTCTGACTTTTGTCCTCATCTCTATTGTTATATACACAATGTTTTGGCTAATGTGCCGTCCGGCCTTCTTCAGATGTTTCTTGTTGAACTTGGGAACGTTCTTGTCATAATCAGAAGCCTTCAAATAACTTTGAATTGAACCCTCTATTTAATCCATTGGAGTAGATTGTTCTCATTCTGTTAACCATAGTCAGGTACAAGTGTTAAGCTATGTTATGTATTCTATGATGATTGTTACTTAGAACAGTATTAACTTAACCCTTATATCCATTGTGCCATGTGTCCAGTTAGACACGTAGCAATCATCTGGAGGTTGCAGGTTCAATCCTGACTACAGGTGAAAAAAAAACATAGAATACTTAACATAGCTTACCAAATTTAAATAATACAAATTATCAGACTCATCTAAAAAGTTCAGACAAATGATATATAGATGACAAATGTTACAAATGATATATAGATATTAGATAGTTGGGGTGCTTGGCTGGATATTTTCCTTTATAGCAATTGTCTCAAGACAATTAGTATTACTTGGCTGTGCCTATCTCCTTGTAAAATTCAACAGATTTTACTGGATACGTGATAGCAACAACAAAAAATCTATTGATATGTTAAGGTATCAACATCAAAATGAATAAGCAATATTGAAAATACAGAACTTTAAAATCTTCTGTGTCTGTCTATTGTAACCTTTAACTGAAAATAAGACCAATCTTTAACTTTACTTCTATCATCTTTCTCTCACAATTGTCACCAATTTCTAATGGGAATGAATAAAAACTGAATGTTTATATCTAATATTTTCTATTGTACTCTACATAGATATTCACAGGATTTAATCTTTTTTAAAAATTTCACTGTGTTCCTTTCTTTTTTATAATCCAACCAAACTTATCTGCACACATACATATAAATAGATGCAGGTTATTTTTTTATATACCATTTACATTTAAAGTGCTAAATCAATAGCTCCTTTGCGATCACTTAAGCAATGATTATTGTCTGTATTACACACACACACACATATATATATATATATATATATTTATATAGGGGTGCATATAAACTTGGAAATTACATTTTCACTGGGTCACAGATATTTAAACTTATTTCTTAAAAATTCTAAATTTATTTCATCATTAATATTTCCTTATATAATGAAAATTAAAATATTCTAAAAGCAGCAAAATAAAACATAAGTTAAACAACTTGGCAAACTGTTGTATGGAAAGAAAGAAATAAAGATAAAAATCACTTTATCAAGAGTCATTATTTTATCTTATAATTCCTATTATTCAAGATGGTGGTATCATTTGTGTTGGTGAGTTTCGAATGTATAATGGCTTGACTGAAATCAAAGAAAGAAAGAAAGAATTGGAAGAAGAAAGTAAAAGAATTTGAAAAAGAGAGAAAAAAGTGCTAAAGAGAATGGAGTAAAGTTTTTTTTTAATTCTAGTGAGAGAGGAAAAAGAAGGATTAAGCAGTGTAGTCTACCCAATGAAAAACTCAAAATAATAAAAAAATTCAAATATATTTGATTTTTTAGTCACATTTTAATATAATAATAATGATATATGGGCACTTCAAATGACAAATCAGAAAGGTTGCACATAAAAAGACTTGGACATGTTTAAGAAGATGAAACCTCAAGAGAGAAACTGAGTCACTAATAATTGCTGCACAAAATAATGCCATAAGAACAAATTATATCAAAGCAAAAATTGATAAGACGCCATAAAACAGTAAATGTAGACTGTGCGGTGACAGAGATGAGACTGTAAATCATGTATTAAGTGAATATAGTAAACTAGCACAGCGGGAATACAAAGCTAGGCATAACTGGGTTGGGAAGGTGATCCACTGGGAATTATGTAAAATGTTAAATTTTGACCATACAACAAAATGGTATATGCATAAACCCGAATCTGTTCTTGAGAATGAAATGTATAAAATTCTTTGGGACTTTGAGATAAAGACGGATCATTCTATCCCAGCCAGGAGACCAGACCTAGTGTTGATTAACAAAAAAAAAAAACGTGTCAACTTGTGGACTTTGCGGTTCCAGCAGATCACAAGGTGAAGCTGAAGGAAAATGAAAAGATGAATAAATACCTGGACCTTGCCAGAGAATTGAAAAAGCTATGGAATATGAGAGTGAAAGTGATACCAATTGTAGTTGGTGCACTTGGAACGGTCCCAATAAACTTGGAAAAAAGACTGGAGGAAATGGAAATCAGAGGAAGAATTAAGACCATCCAGACTACTGCATTGCTGCAATTGGCTAAAATACTCAGAAGAGTCCTGGAGACTTGAGGAGACTTGTGGTCACTCAGCCTCCAATGAAATACCATCAGCTAACGTTGATGTGAAAAACTCAAAAGGAGTTAAAATAATACTAACAATAATCTAAAAACTTTCAAATATGAAAAGTTATCTTTTGATAATGATCTGTAATTTTTATGTGAAATTATTTTTTTGAGTTTTAAATCAATCACATCAACAATCCCGGCCAAGAAATTTCCCCTTTGAGGTGAAAATCCTTACCACTGTATTTTGATTTATGCATGTAACAAATTCTGGTGTAAATATAAATGGGTAAAGCTGACAAATAAATAATATTCATAAAAATCAGAGCTTCAGTCAAGTATAAAACTAAGAGATGATTTCTAATTAAACAAAACATGTTGGGACATGTAAAACATAAAATCTAAAAATAACTGGCATTTTAAATCTTCTGATAAAAAATGATGTTATATTAGAAAACTAAAAATACAATTTTCAGTTATGACACTTCTTATAAAATAAAGTTTCCTAGGGTATTTTTTATTTAAACTTTCATGAGAATAGAAAATTATATATAAGGTTAAAATGTCTACAGATACATAAAAAAAGTTTCAACAGTAAATCCAGATAAAAATCAGTTGTAACACAAAGGGACACATAAACCATCAAAATGGTGGAAATTTCAGCTAGGTAACCAGATGATCTTGGTTCTCATTTAACACAATAAAACACAGTGTAACAGATATATGATGACATTCAAAATCAAAACATTAAACTAATTAAATAGAATAATTGTTTATCTTTCCTCTAAATTCTAATAAGCTATTTTGAAAGAAAGAGCAATAAATGGACTCATTCTTAAAGAATTATTACTTACAATAATTTATCTGATTATGGGTATCTATTGACACTTTTCCAAATAGCAGGGGGTATAAAAAAAAGTAGGGGTTCCATTTACTGACATTGGTATTGTAAGTCATAATCCAAGCCTAACCAAAGGGAGTAAGGAAATGACCTGTTTATGTAGAGCTGGAAGCAAGTCACCTCTTAAGTTTATTTATCATCTAATGAACTGGTTACAATATGATATAGTTATAATACTTTAAAAAAAAAATTTACATGGAAAAAAATTCATAATTTGTACTGAATATCCAACAATGAAGAAAAGTGAATATGTTATAACAGAATACAAAATATTTGAGTTTAGAAAAATAAACCTTCAACTATACCAAATACCAGTCTATCTAAAGAAGATGTTCTTGCATATATAGTAAGACTGGAAGATATACTTTTAATATAAGCTCCTTCTGGAAAATGATTGATATGAACAAGTATTGTGCCTAATTAGACAATTTGAAGGCATCAATCGATGAAAAGCATCCATCTGGAATTAGTTAAAAGAAAATGTGTAATATGCCATCAAAATAATGTTTAACTATTTGTTTCTTTAGTGAACAAGTAAAAATTGTTACAGTTTAGCTGAGAAGTTTTCACTCTTCTACCATATTCACAAGATATTGCACCTTTTGGATGACTATTTATTTCTGTCTTTACAGAATTGTCTTAATGACAAAAAATTGTTACAGTTTAGCTGAGAAGTTTTCACTCTTCTACCATATTCACAAGATATTGCACCTTTTGGATGACTATTTATTTCTGTCTTTACAGAATTGTCTTAATGACAAAAAATTGTTACAGTTTAGCTGAGAAGTTTTCACTCTTCTACCATATTCACAAGATATTGCACCTTTTGGATGACTATTTATTTCTGTCTTTACAGAATTGTCTTAATGACAAAAAATTCAATTCCCTGGAAGACTGCAAAAGGCAACTAGAACAATTGTTTGCCGAGAAAGACAAAAAAGTTCTGAGGTGATGAAATTTTCAAGTTGGCTGAAAGATGACAGAAGATATTTGAACAAAATGGTAAATATGTTGTTCAATAAAGTTAAAGCTGAAGATCATATTTTAAAAATTTAACTTAATAAACTGACTTTGTTATTATATATTTCATTCTGTAATATAATTAAAAATCAAAATTACTGATATTGGCCTATTAGATGAAAGAAAGTGTTTTTCATAAACATTTATTTAGCTTGCTTAGTCTGGCATAAGGCCAAGGAAGATACTTTTACATAATAAATCAATTGACCTTAATATAAAAACAGTTCTTGTGCATGGCAATACAACCTAGTTGTGAACAATGAACTTGGTGTAAAAGTTTTTCTTTTTTTTTATTGAATTTCTCAGGTTAACTGTTTGTATTTCTGTCAATTGCAACACTGGTGGTATTTTATTGTCTAGCTCAATATGTGCTTCATTTCAATGGGCTCAAAATATAATGATTGATATTGAAGTTATTCATTATCAACTGTTAATAAACCAATCATCCTCGTGGTTGTATTGTGAACAATAACCAATCAGAATCAAAATTTAGTCTCATGACTGAAAGGATCACATGATTAGATTTATGTTTAAAAAACAGGATTCATTGGCTTGTCATTAATATTATAATTATGCATATACTTTAAAGCGATATGTATTGATATGACTAAGAGACGCTCATGATGTAATGGTTATAATCATAGGAAGTAGAGTTCAATTCCTGAACAAGGTTGTTTGTATTTCACATGAGTTCAACTATTCTCCATCCAGCTATGGGTAAATAGTAGGACAGATTGGGCTTTTTAACCTTGGTATGGTAACCAGTTTAAGAGAAGGAAGACTTTGAATTCAAACCAGATCTGGAAAGGGATGGCTCTGCCAGGCTATTCTTGCCCAAGACATGTTACATACGTAGCATCCCTCACAATCAAATGAGGTTATGGGATAATTTTTGTTTTAAAGTAAAAAAATTGATATGACCACATCTCTAAGAAGTTAAAATCAATATGAAATAAATTTAAGTAGGTATTTAAACAATCCATTCACCACAGGTGGGATGTGACACAAGGTTGCAAGTATGGGGCATCCATTGAGGATTGAACTCCAAATAAATATAAGTAAATGTTACATGTAAGTGAAAGGAAAATGCAGGATTTAAAATGTAACCATGTATTTCATTAAAGTTCTTTAATAATATGAATAAATATAAAACTAGAACTTAGTACTAAATCCTAAATATTAGCTAAAATAATTTGTTTTTCCATATAAAAAGGGAGACAACTTAGTCGGTAATATTAAAAAAAAATCCCAAACAAACCCTGATTGCTTTTTTAAAAATATTTTTTTATCAAATAAAAAAAAAAACCCAGATGCAAACAAATGATTATATGGCTTTGCTATACATTCTAAAAAATTTTTCCATCTTAATTAGCTAAAATGTTCTCTTATAAAGAAAGACTTGTCCGTAATTTATACAATGATAAACTGTGATAAACCCTTAGCATTTCTATAGCAATTATTTTGTTACAGCATCATTTTAAAATATACAATAGAATTATTTGTCATTTGTTTGTGTGCCTATATATTCAGATGAATAAAACAAGATATGTCACATACATGTACTAGATGGGTTCAAAAAATACGAAGACTGAAGCTTATTTTTCTTAAAAAGAATCCCCTTTCAGATTCAACATACTTATTATTCTGGTGAGATTTTCATTTTATGTCTGAAATTTCTCTTTTTTGAAATGGTGTGAAGCTGCACCCTGATATATCTTTTAATCTCAAATCTTAGTGTTGAGATGAATTTTTGGTTTTGGAAACAAGAAAAAAACACATGGAGGAGCTGGGGGGGGGGGTGTCTTGTGAGTATATAGTGGGCTGCACTTGCACAATTCTGGTTTTCACCCAAAAACTGCTGATAAAAAAGGATTCAGGTAATGACTCATCTAAATGCAATCTAGGCATCACCATCACTTTATTATATAAGTTGTTTTGATTTGGTCTTGGTGCTTTTTAATCTCACAATGTATATAATTTTATATAGAGATATGATTTAAAGAAATCTGTAAAACAATCAGGCAGAATATTATTTTTAACATCATCAGTGTAAATAGATGTCAATGGACAAGCATAAATAATCATGTGCATGATAAGAAGATATTGTGAAGGTAGGTATTTGCCATGCAACTGATTTGCCATGAGTAAGAGGTGACACAAGGTCACAAGTATAGGGTATCCAGTAAAGATTTGAATGTGCTATTTAGTAGTAATGGATCTGCAAGACTAGTTTATTAACATTACACCATGATGGGACACCCAGACATATTGTGATGTTATAAGTAATGATGAATTTGTGGAGTGAGTGGTGCAATTGAAACTTCAACTAGTAACAGAGTTTCTAGTTTTGAAGGTTGAATATTACATCTGTTTGTCCCTAATTGTATCTTTGAGAAAAGGCATGAAATCACACATTCTCATCTAGACAATTGTTTAGTGTATCAATGATTGACATAAGGATCTAATGAAAGTTGAACTAATTAAGAGAATATTGACAAAAACCAATGAATAAAAAGCAGATTTATTTTCTTATTCAAAAATAAAGTGATCCAATGAAGATGAATATAGATTTGATTGTAGTCAAAATGCCCTTCCATTTATGCACATGAGAGTATTTAAAGAATAATATTCACTGGAGTAAGATTTACTTCTTACCAGATATATTGGATCAAAACTAATATTTGTTCATGTTGATTCAGAGTGAATAGGGAGGAGTGGGCATAAAAAGGAGGAAAAAGAAGCTATTTAAAAGGAAGAAAAGAAAAGAATAAAATAAGGAAAAGTAAGAAAAGGCAACAAAAAAAAAAAAAGAAGCAATTTATAATAAAATAAACCTTGGTGAATAATGTAAAGCCTGCACTATGCATACTTGGATTTTTATTGGAAGAAAAAAGGGGAATGGGTGTGGCATTATGGAAAGAAGAAAGCAGAACATCAAAGATAAAATGAATGGATCGATAGGATCACAGAACCAGTGACAAAACAATAAATAAAATATTGAGAAAAAAAAAAAAAAAGGCAAAGAAAAATTTCCTTTAAACAACCAGAATTCTTTATGATAAATCACAAAATAATCAATGTATAATAATTTTAAAAAAAGAATTAAACCTAAAACTTTACACTTGATACAAGACATCCTTATGGTCAAAAAGTGGTAATATTTGTGGTAATGCAATCAAACACTTTACTGGAAGTAAAAAACAAAGCTAGAAAAAAAAAGAGATGAAGCCTCCCTTTTCTTATATAAAATATATAGCTCCAATTTATTTTTCTCTATTTTGATTAAAACAAAAATCCAATTTACTGTTGATAATCAATTTAACTAATTGAAAATTTAAACTTCACTAGAGGATTCAAAATGAAATCTGAGCTTTGATCCCATCCAGAAATCCTAAATTGACTCAATTCAATGAAAAGAAGATTATCAGTTGGGATTACATAGACTCCACCTAATTCATCTTTTCCTTATGCACACACATATACATGCGCATACACATGCAACAATGCTATTACTAATCTCTTCAAAAAGCTGGTCATGATTTAAGTATAGACCAAATACGCTTAATATATATATATATATATATATATATATATAACAAAGTTAAATGATCCAACTGATTTAACTGACTTTCAAGTTGAATTAAAATGAAGTTTGATATTTTACAAACAAAAAAATTAAAATTGAATTTTTTTTTCCAGACAATATTTTGCTTTTATAGGATAAAATACTGTCGTATTTCAACACCATTAGAAAAATTCTCTTTGATGGAATAATCCATTGGGATGCCACACTTCAAAACAGAAACAGGAGGAGGGGGGAATAAAACCTGTTGGCCATTTTAATCTTAAGTGTTGGATTCAGTTAAGGCTTTTTATCATAAAATCGACTTGAATGATGAAAATTCCAATTTACAACCAGTATAATTCACAATTATTTGAACATTAATGAAATCTATAAAATAGTTCCTGAGATTGATGGAATCAGTAAAAATATATAAGAATTTTAATATATATATAAAGATAAGAGAAATGTCTCACCAAATCACAATTATTGAAAATATTGAGATATTGGATATAATGAAAAAAGTAATCATAAAATTGAATAAATTTTATTTTTCTCAGAATTGTTTTTTTGTAGGAGTGGTGTGGGGAAATAATTGGACCATATCAAAGCAGCCATTCATAAAATATAGTAATAATGAATAAGATTTATAGATATATGAATGACAGTATCAAATATCAAATCCTTTAATGCTAGTCAAATTTCATTTAATGCAAGCAAATATAAATCTGATTGCTATCTTATTTCTTTTACAAACTTGCACAATGAACAGAAGGCTAGTCATATTCTTACCTATATCCCCAACAAGGCATGTTTATTATTAATACCTCATTTTTAAACAAAGAGAATTATAAATAAAGAATTCAGACTTATTCCCCAATGGACTGCTAATAATTTTATCATAGGAAATTAGATGCATAAGTGGGTAGATATTTTTAGATACCTACATGAACAATAAAGCATGAAAGTAAAAGTAATTTCTTATAATTCACTATTATCAAAATGAAGTATTCTGACTTATGGTCAAGTCATATTGAAAGCACCATTTCCCACAAGATCAGTGAAGTTAAGCAGTGATGTGCCTACACAGTACTTAGATGGTGACCACTTAATAACAGAAGGTACTGGTAAGCAACCTGGGGCCTGGGTGCCAGACTAAGTAAAGCTTAGTATATAATAAGTTTCAACAACATTCTGATTTTTTTTTAAGATGTTGATCAATCTGTTTCCTATCAGCTTATACACAACTAATCTAATTACAAAAAGTGTAAATAAAGTGTATATCTATTCCATTAAAAATAAAATAACAAAAGTAGTTAAATTACCATACAATTTAGAATTTCTTTAAGCCTACAAATTGAAAAGTAAAAAAAAAAGTGAACACAACAAAAACTACCAATGTTTGTGTATGTAGAGAGATAGATAGATAGATAGAGATAGATAGAGAGAGAGAGAGAGAGAGAGAGAGAGAGAGAGAGAGAGAGAGAGAGAGAGAGAGTGTGTGTGTGTGTGTGTGTGTGTGACTTAAATTGATAATCACAATAGCAGACAACTATTATGTAATAAAAAAAAAACAACTTCTGAATAAAGTTGTGAATATATAAAACATTTTATAAGTATTAATATCTGTATGTATTAGCTAATTATTAAGAGGTTATATGGAATAAGGATATAAACAGATAATTTCAGAAAAAATGTCTAATAATGTTATTGTTAAAAAAACTAATAGAGATGTGTTTCTCACTTTCTAACAGGGGTGAAATATGGTAGAAAACCATTTTTTTTTCAACATGGGAAACCCATGTGTATGTGAAATAGTGAAAAAACAAATTTCCAGCTGCTTTGGTATTTCCCTTTTTAGGATAGCTTAGGCATTAGGAACTTGACCCTATCGTTTGGGTATGATGAAAAGATGCTGCTTGGGGAGGGGTTTCCCCGGGACAGAAACTTTGGTTTAGTCAGCACTTTAATTCTCAAACGGTAAAAGACATTGTGTTGAATGCTTTAAAACAAAAGATTCTCTCAATACAGACTTTTCATAAGAAATAAAAGAGTAACAATGAATTAATGATAAAAGTACAGTTTTATGATCCCATCTCAGCAAAATGAGTTATTTCATCTTTATATATTTTTAAAAGAACATCTTTATTATCTTATTTGTATTTTATTATTATGATGGAAGATTATCACATAATCAACTTTTTAGTCATCAATTATCAAAATCTAATTAACTAAATTAATAATTATTAAATCAATATTCCACTCTTGGTTAATTTGAATACTGCAACAACAAAAATGTCAGAACTCCTATAAAAGAGGACAAAAGTAATCACTTGATATGTGTAAATAAATATGTTTATATATATATATATATATATATATATATATATATATATATATATTATATATTACTATTCACAATACTATTAAAAAAATGACTGCAACATGTTTAAATATAAATTAACATATTTTGGTCTAAATAAAAAAAGGTTGTGACAAATTTAATCAGTACAAATTGTTGGAAACTACTTTAACATCTCAAAGAAGTTTTAGATATATCACCACAAATAATAGAAAGCATTGTTAATGGAGTTGAATCTCCATTTAAATAATTAATCTAGATAGCAGTCAAACTTGGTAAGTGAAAATGGTGATGATATTGTGGCACCTTAAGACAGTTGAATATATCTCAATAATACAAGATATTAATAATTATATTTTAGTGTTAAGAAAAAATGTTTTAGTCCTTCATGATAATCTTTGAATAAGCTATAGGTGCAGATTCCATTTTACAATCCTAAAAATAAATTTGAATTGTACCAGAATTTATAAATAATTCTAAATGTCTTAAAATACAATATAAGATATATTTTAATGAATACTAAATGAGCGATTAAGTTACAAGTATTTATTGGTTTTCTAGAAAGCAGGTATCTGATGAGGATATTAACTATTCAACAACCCAACTTAGTAAAATAAGGGTAGGATGTGACACAGGATGGGGCATTCAGTGAGGATTAAACTCACTATTCAGTAATAATGGGTTTGTGAGACTGGCTTGCTAACCATTACACCATGATGGGAGTTCTACTCTAAAAGTTATTAAAATATTATGCAAATCTTTTATTCTGGTCACTTTTTTTTTTACATTTGTAAAATCAATAACCAAAGAATGTAGGTACAACTTTTCTTTATCAAGATTTTTTGAAAACATTTTTGCTGTTAAAAATAATGATGAAAAATGTTAGCTTCAAATAACAATATGAAAATTGCAATGAAAAATAATGAAGGAACAATATAGATTAAGTTAAACATTTCACAAGTAAGTAGTAGGTGTAACAGTTTTGAAATTATTTTTCTCATAATAGAAATAAGATTATCATTATATAACAACTAAGCTGCCAGGATTCAAAAGAAGAACATTTAATTAAAAATTACAGTTTTCATTTTTTTACTTAAAAAAAAAAGTAAACTAATTCTCCTTAGATTATTATTATTTAACTTTTTGTAGACATGGCTAAATGTGAAAAATTATAACAATTTTTATTGAAAAAGTGCAAACATTAAAAAAAAACAAAACAAAAAAATCCCTCAAAGCAATCAATCATATTTTATTTCCATTAGCAAAAATATATTTTCTTTTTTAAAACTTATTTTAAATAACTATTAGCAAAGAAAAACAGTTAAATGAAAATGATTTTGTTTAATTTTTTTTCTTCTTGAATATTGAAAAATCGAAATTCTTTTGAAAATCTTTTTTTTTTTATAGGTTGTATTTATTTTCAAAGATGAAAAATATCTGCTTGAAATACATAGGAAAAAAGAACCCTCATCTCTTTGAAATTCCTTTGAATAATGTAAAATAATTTAAAGATTTTTTCCTGTTTAAACCTTTTCCACTTTTCTAAACTGATCCTTTTTGTATGAGGCAACAATTTAACTGAAAGAGAATTTGTCAAGAAATTAAAGAGTCTACAGTTAAAATCTTTGGGACCAGGGAGGTGAGATTGAAGAAATGTGGAAGATAATATTTATCCAAAAGAAAATATTCTATTGAAAATTCCTTCAGCATAATCACAAGAAAAACATTAACTAAAAGAAAGAAAGAAGAACTGTCCCATTACCACATGTAACTATGCAATATCATCTTAAAGGAAGAGAAAGAAAAAGGAATCAATGTATTTTACTATCAACTGGATTTGCAAAATAAATTCATATAAAACATTTGATCCTCAATTATATATATATATATATATATATATATATATATATATATATATATATATATATATAAAAGAGGGGGATAATAAATATAACTATAGACAAATGAGGACCTTTTACACTTTCATCAGATTCTACAAAACTGATGTAGCTGTAAAAGCAAAACATCACAAATTTTTATTTCCAACAAGTTGTTTTTCATTTTTCAAGTCATATCTCTTAATCACATTCTTGGATATCATATATATATATATATATATATATATATATATATATATATATATGCATGCAGATAAATAACTGCTTTGGTATAGAATATGAAAAACTAGCTGACATCCAGATGCCAGTTTTTAAGTTAAGCAAAATACCATTATTCCCCAAAACATTAAAAATATGTATTTTCTATATACCAACATACTAGTTACAAATTTCAATAAAATATTCAGTAAACAACTGCTCTAAATATTATCAACTTTCAATCAGTTATTAATATAATCATTAAAAACAAAATAACAAATATGTGTATATGTGTGTAGTTTAAAGGATGAAAATTGCATTTCACAGAACTTCCTCATGAAAATAAGAAATGTAAGTAACCAACTGTCTCCTCTTGTTTCCTCCCTACTTTGCCTTACTTAAATATAAATAACATATGACTGCTAGAATGATTATTCTAAAGAATCAACAGTGAACAAATGAATGAACACGCAACTTTGTTAGCATTTTAAAGTGAGTTAAAAATTCAATGAAACTTTAAAGTTTCATTGAAAAAAAAAATGAACAAAAATTGTAAAAACAAAAATGAACAAGATGAAGATAACATAAAAGATTAAAAAAAACAAAAAACAAACATAAAACAACAATAAAGAAATGAAATACTTGAATTCAAAGTTTTTTTCTTTGTATTTTTCATTGATTCCTTCATTAAGTGATGAATGAGAACAACATTTATACAAAATTAGCAATTATGAACATAACTGTCAATTTAATTACTATATAATAAATTTTTACATGCACACCTCTAATTGTAATCAGCTCTTACCTATCGTGGTAATCTTAATTCCTCACTATAAGATTTATTTTAGAAAAGCCTAACAATTTTTCTTAATGCTATTTTACTTATGCATATAATGCACAATTACTGACAGATATATTTGGGGTTTACAATTACAGGAGTCACCAGTGAGCAAGGTTTTTTTTTCTTTCTAATTGTTTAAAGGTTATTTTGTCTTAGAAGGGTCAAAACCACAAACTTCACCTCCCAATATTTGAAGTGTAATTTTCAAATTAAACCTTTATAAATGAATAATACCAGCAAGTAAAAGTCCCAATA
Organism: Doryteuthis pealeii; assembly: GCA_023376005.1. Taxonomy (NCBI): domain Eukaryota; kingdom Metazoa; phylum Mollusca; class Cephalopoda; order Myopsida; family Loliginidae; genus Doryteuthis; species Doryteuthis pealeii. The sequence continues at coordinate 77,912,781 of CM042159.1, read as the reverse complement.
AGTCTTTAACAAAAAAGCATAAAAAGATAAGGTGTTTCCCAAAATAAACCAGTAAAGACAAACTGGAAACCCAAAAGAAAAATGTTTTAATTTTTACAAAAATAGTAAATAAAAGATTATATAGATCTACTATATTGATTCATTCTGTAAATGTTTTCCTTTAAAAACTTTAAAGGAGCATGTTGATCATAAGTAAGCTCTTGTTGCAAATGACTCTTATAAAAAAAGTTACACAGGCAGAGGACTGTGTGTGTGTGTGTGTGTGTGTGTGTATGTGTGTGCTGCCATATGCAGATAAATAAGAAATGAAGGTGGTTGTAGTAGTAAAATTAAGTGCAGCGACCATAATAACTGCAGCGAGATTGAAAAGCTGATGCATGACAAGGATGACAATGACTTTCACCTACCTGCCGGGCATAAATGAGTGCCTGAAGACGAGCACGCAGGTAGAGGTACCTGTATAACAGGGGGTAGGACGGCCTCCCACCTCCATAGCGACCATGCCTCTTCATGCCAGCCAGGCCGGGCACCTCTCATGATAGTCATCAATGAGTTTGCCCAGCTTATACAACCATCACTCACAACAGTGATGATGCTGTCATGGTGAAGCAAGGCTCTAATAGTCGTTTGGGCAGCACCGGTAGTTGTTGATATTGTAGCAGCAGCAGCAGCAGCAGTTAAGGGATGAGGCAGATTGTGTTGACACTGTTAAAGATGCTTCATATAAATGAGAAATGGAAGTTATTTCCAAAGAGATAAACTCAATGGAACTTGGCTGACCAATGGAAAAAATCCTTTATTTATTTATCTTTTTCAGCTTTTTTATGTCAATTTTTTTTCTCTCAGCCTCTTTTTTATCTGATCATGTGTATATGTGTGTGTGTGTGTGTGTGTTTTGTGTTCAATCTTTGATCAGAACCAAAGTTCCAATAGCCATAAGTGATAAGCCATGTTCCCTGCTTTATGAAATATTAGGTATACATTTTTTTTTTCTAAGGAGGAGGAGAAGAGCTTTTCTTTTTTTTTCTTCAATCGGTTGTGATAAATGAATATATTTTTCATAGGCAAACTGGCACTTTATATCACTGTGTGTAGAGAAAGCCTAGACGGATGGAGAGATGGGTAAATGCATGCTTGCCTCCCTGCTTGCTGCCTTTTTGTTCACTCTTACTACTTCTCTTCCTCCTACTACACATTAGCAGCAGCAGCAGCAGCAACAACAGCAACAGCCTCCACAACAGCAACCACAACAGGCATTAAGGTTTGTCTAGTGCTATATTATCAGATATATAGATGGTTCTATTTGTATTACTTTTAGTGTCTTTAACTAAAACGACCTTTTGGTGGTCTACTGCATAAACTAAGCTTATTTCTTTCTTGCTGAAGGATTGGATGACACATTGTTCAGGTTTGAAAAATCCCAAACAATACTGACAGAAAACTACTCAAGTAGTGGTTGTAGTAGTAGTAGTAGTAGCAGCACAAGCAGCAGCAGCAACAGCATAACAACAGGAGTAGATATATAAATATTTAAACTAATAAAAAAAAAAAAAAAAAAAAAAAAAGAATCACAACAGATATCCTTGAATTTAGAAAAGAAAAATGGGAGCAAAACAATTTAGAAGGATATTTAAGAAAAGCTATTGTGAAAGTCAAGGTATTATTAAGGAACTAATTGATTGTTAATTAAAAATCAAAACAGTGAATTAAAGTAGCACCTGGCTTGTGCAGTGATGGATATAGCAGCAGCCATAAAAAGCACTTATTCTGACCTTATCTATCTGAAAATCCACTCAAGTGTATATTTAAAAAAAAAAAAATTAAAAAAAGTATCAGCTGGATTCTTTCATTAGTCAGAGAAGAGGGAGAGAAGTAAATTTTCCCCCAGACAGACCATCACCCACCCACCTCAAACCTAACCAACCAAAACAGCTAGCCACTCTCTTCTGATTCAAGAGTCTATTCTTCATCCTTTTTCCAATAAGCTTCATGAAAATAAAGACAAAATCTTTATCCATGGATCCTTCTTTTTCTTTTATTCTTTTCATTTATTTCTATTCTTGCTTAATACTTAGCTTATCACATAAGTGGCTGACAGATAAAAGTCATAAAGAAAAAAAAAAAAGATATCAGGAAGACAAAAGTGTTTTTCTTGTTCTGTTAGATCCAGTATCTTTATTAAACTTGTAATGAGACAAGCTCTTTATCAAGCTGATTCGGGTGGACACCAAGATGCATGTGGTAGAGGGTAAAGTCTTATGTTGAAAATATCATTTGTATTCAATTCGGTATAAAAAATTTCTTAGAAAGATGTTTGACCCCCCTCCCCCAAAAAACATCCCTACATGAATCCAATTTTCAAAAGCAATTTCATAAACATAGTCTGTCTATCTATCTATCTATCTATATATATATATATATATATATATATATACACACACACACACAATTTATAGGCAAATGGTTATAACATTGATGATTGGGTCTGAGATATATAGATTTCTTTGATACAAAATAAGGCAAATTCATAAATGTCAAAATTTACTATTTTTTTTACTGTTAGTATCAATCGTGACTGATCAAGCACAAAAATGTCATAGAAATAATAAAAAGAATTACAATGAAGGTTGTGGGTTAAAATTATGATGACAAGATTAATGAGGTTATTGCTTTTATTTTGTTGGGTCAAATAAGGAATAAAATATTTAGATAACTTTTGATTTGGGCATTTTTATAAATAAAACATAAATCCAGACAAATGAATGCATCAATAAAGGAATAAGGAAATACTAAAAGAGAATTTGGAATATAGAATTGTCATATCAGTGTTCAAAGAATATCATCAAAAAACAATTGCACATATTTACAACATTTATGATAGAATTAACACTTTGAAATAATGGTTTTGTTTGGTTTGTTTAATGGCATATCAACTCTTCATGATTACAATCATAACTATTTATATTTTCAACATTCCATTGCAATCATTTTTTTTTTAATCACTTTTTAATTGGACTATAATATTAATCATTTGTTTACATATTTGTTGGGGGGGGGAGAGAGGTATTACCCCACCCCCTGCAGAGAATGTAGTCTGCCTATTCTAACCCCCACTAACAGGGCAACTAATAATTTACACAATTATATGATTTCAATTAACTATTTTTAATATAAATAATTTGCAATCAGTTAAATGGCCTTAAGTATTCCTATCCAATACTAATACTTTTCAATTGGACCCTAACAGAGTGGACCTGGGAGTAATGGCAATGAAGTAGTATTCCACACTCCCTATAGCTCCAGAACTGTAGCCTCACCACCGGATGAAATTTAGTGTCATACCTAGGAAACACCTTTTGTGTGTGTGTGTGTGTGTGGGTCTTACCCCTCTGCAGGAAATACATTTATCATATTCTAAGCCTCACTAACAGAGCAATTTAAAATAATGTTTTATAATTGAAATAACCCAATCTCCAAAGCCACTTGTATTTTCATTCAATAAACAAATAAACCGTTTGACATTGGAAAAAGATAAAGCATGAAACTACAATCAGTTTTTGATTTATATGACATTTGTCGATACATCAAAAACAAATTCTAGTAAACAAATTCTGAATGTATAAAGAATTTATATTATACAAGTCAAAAAATGACATGCATTTCTCAAGTGAGTAAATACCTAAAATTCTGTCAATTTTTGTTTTATTTTATACCTGTTCACATGTATATCAATTAACTTACTTAAAACCATTGTAATTATCATAGTATTAATGGAATATATGAGTGATAAGTCAGGATTAAAACAAGATGTCAGTCTATATAATCAATACATCTCCATATAAATCAGACCCATCAGAATTACTTTTATCTTTTTATATCTCTATAAGTTATTTATGTATAGAAGTTATCTGATTAAAAAAAAATTGAATGTGCTTAACTTTTAATGACTAGTAATAGGTTAGTTATATCTTTGCCAGGATTATGGCAAATTCCTAACATATGGTTCCAAATAAAGTTGGGTACTGCAAAGATTTCCTCTCCTCTATTTTAAAAGCAAAAGTTTAATGATGTAATATAGTTAATGGTCACCTTGACTTAACTTGGAAATCCTTAATATACATCACTTGCACATATCAGGCAACATTTTGGGAGATGTGTCAAATCGAAACCAATGTTTCAATGTGCTTAAACAATGAAAATTTAAGGAATATAAATAAGTTGAAAGTGACAACAAAATGCTTAAAATACGAATCTAAATTTGGAATTTCTATCCAATCAATTTATTATAGTTCTTTTCTATTTATGATGTGTGAATGGCATAATGGTTATCAGTCAATAAAATGGAATTGGTGAGTTCAGATTCCAATCAAGAATGTTTATGTTTCTTTTGTATTAATGCCATTATGAAATAAATGAATTCACAGCCAGAGGAAAATAGTAGAGTGTTTACCTATAACATTGGGAAACCAGTTTAAGACAACTCTGAATTAAAATCTTTGATGAAGATTGAAACCATTCATCTCTTCCAAGAAATGTCATAGTGACAGTCATTAACACTCAAGTCTTGAAATTTTACATGTGACGTTATGATTTTTACCTTTTTGTTGAAGTTATTCAAAATTCTATTCTGAGTAGATAATATTCTTTTTTGAGTAGAGAAATTGTTGAGTTCATTTTGTGAATCACTCACTTTTCATTATTTTTTTAGGCAACTAAATCATTAAATATATATTTTTTTGTTTCTTTTTTTTAAAATAAGAATATCTTCCAGCAAAAAAGAATGATATATTTCTGCCAAAAATCATTTCCAAATAGAACTTACTTTATTTTTGCTCATTTTCATTAGATTCTAATCAATATTTAAAAACTATTGCTTAATTATCAGAAAACTAGCAATCTCATTTTAAATTCCTGAAGTTGGTTTGATTTATTTGTTTAATGGCATATCAACTTCTTATGGGTTATCTAATGCTGAAATTTGATTCATATGTAAATGTTTGATCATAAGCATAGTTATTTATATTTTAAATGTTCCATTGCACTCATTTTTTTAAACCAACTTTTTTTATTTGACAATAATAATCATTGATTTGCATAGCTATATGGTATCAAATATATTCTTAACACAACCAATTTGCACACAGTTTATAAGGTATCAAATTCTGATCTAATACTAATAATTAATGCACAATCATATTGTTTAACTCTTAGCATCCTGTTAAGAGTTTTAAGTCCAGAGCCCCATTCCTATAAAGATTTATCAAAAAATGGCTAAAAATGGACTTTTCATTTAAAGTTACTTGTTATTTCCCTTAGATCAAAGACTTCTAAATATGTTTAATATTACATTTAAACAAAGGCTATTATTTGGGGTAGATTAGGAAAATGAATGTGACTTCCGGCCGGGTGGAATGAGGCGGTATAGGATGCTAAGAGTTAAAGTAACTATTCCTATAAAATATCCCATTTGAGGATGTCATACACTTCTGCAGGATGAGAAGTTGAATAAAAGATACAAACTTTAGAAATTTTTTTTCTTGGTAAGATGGTTAAGACTGAATCTAAAAGTCTTTGACAGATGATGAGAAATAAATTCCCTTCTAGTTTGACCAAATAATGACAAAGAGATAACCAATATAGTTTTTGTCCTAAAAACACATCCAAGAAAATTAGTGTAAATAAAACAAAAAAAGCTGTATATCACCATTGTTGTTCCAATAAAAGCATTTGACAGTAGATAAAATATTTAGATAATCTTAAATAAATTGGATTGTCTATCAAATTTTGTCACCATAGTCCTCCCCAGAGTGCTCCATGAGGGGCAATTTGGACAAGTCAGTTATGGCAACAACTTTTCTAAATCTTTCTTAATTGCAAATGGTATAATGAAGGATGTATATAAGCTCTGACATGGTTTTCAATATGGATACTGTATGTATTTACCAACTCCTCCGCACAAGCAGGATGTGACACAAGGTCAATTTATTTAGTGGAGTTTAACAGGTTTGAATTCAAAGTTTTCCTTCTCCTAGACTGGTTGCTGTATCAAGGTTAAAGAGTTCAGTTTACCCTACCTACTTACCCATAGATGGAGGAAGAATAGTTGGATTCATACATTTCCCAAGGGTATTAGTGCTATGTAAAATGCAAACAGCCTCGTCCAGAATTTGAACATGTGTCACCGTGTCCATTTCCTATGACAGTAACCATTACACCACAAACACCTCCATATGGATACTGTAGACGTTTGTTTGTACACATAAAAATTTCAACCAGAAAGGATTCCATGATACAAAGATCATGGTTCATCTGGTCAGAGTGCTCTTGTTCAGTGATGACATAGCTTTTGGTTAGCCACTAAGAGGCAGTCATCCAAGCAAGTAATGTCCTGCTTTGTAAAAGCCACAAAAATGGCATAAAGGTCAAACTTAAAAAGAGGGTCATCTTCTATCAACCTGCATTTAAACAGGAGTATCATTCCTCTTTTATCTCCATTAATTCAATAGAGTTGAATGTAAGTCAGGAGCTTAACTACCTAGGTTGTGTTATATGTTCTGATGATAAGAAGGAAAAGGAAGATTGGCAAAAGCAAATGAAATGTTTAATTGGTTATAAAAATGTGACAGGAGAAAAAAGAATCTCAGGAAAAGTATAAAAACAAGTCTATAAAGCTATCATGCTGCAAACCTTTGTTATAAACTATTCACCTGCAATAGACAGGGTTCAAAGATGCAAAACTATTGTCTTCAAAGATCTTTCTGGCCAGCAGAGAAAATGGAAGTGAGTCACAGAAGAGATCCAAAGATTCCTAAAAAGAACCACTCTTATGGAATCAACAGTCAGTGGACAATAGCTGCTGTTGCTAGGGAGACATGGTAACAAATGGTCAACTTAGCAATCTCCCTAATTGAATCAAACTACAGAACAAGATCAGAAAAGAAAAGGTGCCACTACAAGATGGGACCCTCCCCTGGCTGCTAGACTGTTTCCTGTTGCCAATGCAGGGTAATTTACCTCTTTTATAAAAACCTTTCTGGTCACTTGAAGGGCTACAACAGACATGGAAAACCCTACTAAATTTTTGTTATAGATAAAACACCCGAAGAAGACCAGAGGGCATAACTGAAATGTTGTGTATATAACAATAAAGACGAGGACAACAGTCCGAAAAATATAAAGGATACAAACTTTTGTTTGTTTATCAAACATGCAGGATATTATTTCAAAAATAAAATCTGAGTAAAAAATGAAAAAAAAAAATGCATTTCATTCATCTGAAATTATCAAAATTAATTTGTTAGTATAACACATGCACAAAACAATGCTTGTAGATAAAAAAAATTTAATAAAAATTTATTGGAAGATCTTATATTCTTATTTTGATTACAGTAAGCAAGATGCTACAAATTAAACTATCATATACACATGCCTGTGTGTGTGTGTATATAAAGTTGTTCAGAAAGTAATTGAAGGCAAATTTTTTATTTCACAGTTAAAAAAATGTGGTGCCCCCCCCCCCCCTTTCAATGACATTTTCATGAGTGGCATAACATTCATAAATAAAGAAGTTTGATTTTTCTTTATTTGTGAATGTTCTGCCACATGAAATATTCTAGTCATCAAAACAAATGAAAATCTGTAGGTGTTAAATCTGGGGAATATAGAAGAACGTCCCATCCTAATGATCTGATCTTTTCTTGGGTTGAAAATAATCAGGATTACATTTTTTATAATAATATTTAAATAAACTTAATTTACATTTGTTTTTTATATCATCTCAGGTAAAACAATTATTTTTCGAACACCCTAATATATATATATATATATATATATATATATATATATAGATAGATAGATAGATAGATAGATAAAGAGAAAGAAAAAACAGAGACACACACATTATATATATATATATATATATATATATATATTAGCACACACTAGATTTAGTGGAGAAAGATAATCTTTTCCAGATATGATGTAAGATGATTTTAAAAAAATACAACTCGTTCTTAGATCCATCAAATAGGAAATCAAGGTTTAGAAAAAAAAATCATATTTACTGGTGACCTTATTTTTAGGAGAAATTTCAGAAAAATAAAAACTTCGAAACCAAAAAGGAAATAAAAACAAATGAAAAGCAGAAAGAAGAAATGATAGAAAAGTGAGTTCCATTCATTTTTCTTTTTCTTGTTCTGTTTTCTTATTTTCAGTTTTTTATGAACTTGTTTATAAACATTCATATCTTTTGCCTTGTGGACCATTTCTACTATTTTTGAATAAAAGAATTGTAATTTACGCAAAAATATATAATATATGTTTAACCTTTATTTTATAGAAACTTACTTTAAATAAATGTTAAACATTTTTAAGTTAATTTTTTCCTCTGGTAGACAGAAATATTCTCAATTCTTAAATTCCTACAAACGGCTTGTCTTATTCTAATCAATTATGTTTAATAGTGAACTCTCTCATTTCTTTTTTCAACATATCTTTATATCCCAGAGATTGTTCATATAATTGAACCTCTTCTTTGTGTTCTTGATGTTGTTAAGATGTTTCAGCCAATCTATTCTTCAGCTCTTCTCAAGTGTATATAATCCAAGACAAAGAAAAAACAAAAACTCCTCTTCCTTGGAAAAAACCCCCAGAAGGATATGAAGTAGTTCAATTTTTCAGGTGTATTAACTCTTTTCAAAATTATCAATCATATATCTTTATTTTCCAAGTTTACATCTCATAAAACTGGCATCAATAGAAAATATATACGTTATCTATAACAAAAACTGATAAATGTGATGCCAACTCTGGTCTTCATTCAATAACAATGTCTTTATTCAGTGTTAGTCTTTTATGGTAATTTGTATTAAATTCAAATTCATTCTTACTTAAATTCAAAGTACTTGTCATCTCACTTGATAATTTCATAATTAAAATATTTATACTATTTTTTAAACCTTGTAAACAAAGGATTTATTTTAATCTCTTAAGTAATCCAATAAATACAGAAACCTATTCAGGTATAAAGGTAACTATCACTAATAAAGTGATGTGTAGATATTTAATGACAAAAGTATTGAGAATTTACAAATGACAATTGTTCAATGGTTAAAGTTGCTCATTGTCATTGTAAGATGGTATATGAGATATCCCTTTTCTTTCTCTCTCTCACCCAAATATGACTCTGGAAATATATATATATATATATATCATCCAGGTCTTACATGCAAAGTTGAGCTATATTTGTTAGGATGATATTTATGCAGACACTGTAGACTATTAGTAATTGTACATAGCTTAACTCCATGATACTGTAATATTAAATGTGAATGAGGAGGAGTCTTATAATGGTATTAAATATGGTACTAAAGTTATGAAGACTAGCTTAGCAGGATATGCAATCCTGATGTTTAGTCTAAGAATAAAGTTTGAAGATATCAATCATCTTCTATACTCACATTTGTCTTTGCACACACATACATAAGACAGAAAAGCAGAATTTATAAATGAGAAAGAATTATATAAAAAGTAGAAGTAAGTTTTACCCAAGAGATTACAGTAGGAACGGCATAAAACAAGCATGCAAGTATTATCCACTTTTTATATATGCTTTATTGACTTATTGATTTATGTATTTTTTTAATTAATAAATCTGAAAACTAGCTTAAAACACTAATGAAAAGAATAAGGCTAGCATAGAACAATGAAAGGAAAGACAAAAAATATAAAATGACTGTATTAATGAGAAAGACTGGGTATTTTTAATTGAAGAGAAAATAAAAACAAATAAAAATAATGCATGCTCATCTTGACATTTAAAAGCATATTAAAATATGCCTTTTTGCTTTATCACACATAATGAATTGTGACCCCCCTCCAATCAATAGCTGGTGATTTGAACTTGCACCTGCAACAGTTCAGCTTTTGGTCTAACTTCTTCTCCAGGCTCAACAATTTTTTTCTTAATGGCAAGAAGAAAGATAGCCTTTCTGGAAGGGAGATGAACTGATTTAAGATGAGAATCAATAAATCTATATTGATAAAGTTAGCATTGTACAGAGAGAGAATACTGATTGGAGATCTGTTACAATCAATACAAGTAGATATAGTCTTTGTGAAAGTCCTCTTGTTGTGTGGTCGTCTATAAACCAAGCCAATTTGCATTCTATAATCGGCAAAAAAACTAAATTCTGTATAATTATATACGCTCTAGAACATTCTGATGGAAAATTCTGCTGAATGCTATCAAGTGTTAGTAATAGGAATCTTGGGAATAACAATCCTCAGACACAGAATGAAAGAACATTTCATATCAAGTTAGGATTGCACTCAAGTTTTTTTTTTCTTGAGTTTTTTCAAAAAAAGATTATTTTTTAAACTTGAAGATTTGAAATTTTTTTAAAGAAATGTTTTCCTAATATTTTCTATGATAAAACAGAAATTCTTCTTTTATTACAAAATATGCAAAATCATAATAACATACATCCATAGTATAATCCCAAAATGACAAAAAAGTTTGTCCAAGTAAACTATACTCATTCAACTGTCAATGGAAGTAGAAAAAGAAAGAAAGAAAATCCTTGAATTTTGTCCCACTGACCAGTACAGCAAAATTGGTAAAAACAAAATCAGTAATGAGGTAGATAATACATTTGACAATGGGCTTATTCTATTTGTTTCATTAGTTTATTATTTTATTTGTTTCTTTTTACACACAGAAAGACAAATTGAATAAAAAAAAATGTGTAACAGCTCTATTTCTATTTTTTCACTCTCTTTATAAGATGTGAAAACATATATTGATATATAAAAAGATTAAGTAATCAAATATAAAGACAGGAAAACACCCATGCATTAACTGTGTAACCTTGCCTCATATTACTTGTTTATTTTAAAACTAGATCTTTATAAGATCACTATTAATATATTTTTTCTACCATCCCATCCACTTTTAACACTATATGAAGGGAGGACATAAAAACGACAAACAAATGAACACTACTAAGAAATAGGGACAGAACTTATTCTACAAGATGTCTATTTAATAGCTAAATTAAGTGCAATATTTATTCATCTAATAATACAAGTTATCTTAACAGTTTAACAAAACATTTTTCAATCTTTTTCTGGATAGTTTCTTTTTTTAGCTGAACATCTTAAAATATCGTATTGCAACAAAAGGAAATAAAACTTATAAGTTTACATAGAAAATAACTCAAGAATTTCTAAACACACCAAGAGACAAAATGGATTTCATATGCCAACTTCATGCATAGCCTTATATATTGCAAAGGTGTTAGTCTTTTGGGTGCCATTGTCATATATCCTAAGTGGACTAATTATTAACAAATAACCTCCAAAAATTAGTGAATACAATAGAAAAAAGTGATAAAGTATAGAAAAGTATTAAAATATCAGTAAGAGGTTTCTCACACTAAAGAGAATGACTCAATATCACTTTTCATAATTGATTACAATGCAATAATCAGAAAGAGAAGTCTAAGCCCAGGGGATTGTGGACAGAGGTTAGGCATCTCTGAACTATTATTATTCTATATATGGCAGCATGTCATTTTTCATTTGGGCAAAAATAGAATAGCACTTCTCCCTTTCTCTAAAAGCCCATTTCTTATTTATCATGAACATTTATCTGTAAAAGATGGATATAACAAATTGACATACACCTGGAAACAGAGAGTGGTGATTAATTGATATATGTCTATAAGAGTGGGTAACAATTTTATTGGTGTACAGAATTAAAAAAAGGTTTCAAAAAATGCAAATAAAGAATTAAGGTGAAAGAAAAAAGTGAAAAAATATTAAATCAGAATTTGATATTTATCAAAATATAAAGTTAGAAACGGTTTTTATTTTCTAGTAATCATCTTATTCATATTATGATACAATTTTTAATATATGTTATTGATATACTGCAGGACAAGCACATTGTAACAAGAGTTTTGGGTAGCACAATGGTATTAAAATGCTCTGAATTAAAAGAATAAAGCAATTTCCAATCCAATTTGCAATTTCATAATAATAATGGGGTCAGCATTTGCATTCATCCCAATCACTATAATGACTCAAGGGAGATAACCAATGCTAATTATAGAGTACTTCCTTTATTAATTTATTTCTTTGAAATTACTATTTGTCTGGATTTTTTTAATAAGAGGGCACATCGGCCAAAACATTATGCATATAACAATAAAGATGAGGACAACAGTCTGAAAAATCCAAATAATACTCTTTGAAATTACTTATAATATAAAATTGTATAAATAGAATGTGACTCAATAACAAGTTTAATGGTCACTGAAGTGAATAATAAGAATAATAGAAGCAGACATGATCAAGCAAACAGTAGAGATATATGGTTGTATGACCATAATTGTATTTCTAATAAAAGTCCAATGCTAAAGCTTTATTCTCAAATCAACCCTGGCATATCTAACTAAACTCAGATTGTTACCAACAGAAATTTTCATCTGGATGGATCTGAAACTCCTAAAATCAACAAAGCTTATTAATATTGTGCAGTATTATTGGGACATCCAGGGTGAGAAATAGTGATCCTTCAGTCCTAAAACTATGCTTGAACTTATTGTCATCATCTGATGAAGCCAACTAATTCAGAGGTAAATATTATTTACATTTCAGATCAAAATTCAGCAAATAGCAAGGTGTCAGGCTACAGACTTATTGATCCATCCTTGAATCACCTTTTTGTAATCTGTTTTCTCTTTCATAATATGTGTAACATATTTTCATTTAAAAAAAAAAAAAAATGCCCCCACTCTTCTCAGAATATACAAAACAGCAACATATTGTCAATAACTTTAATGAGGAGAGTCATTAACATACCAGAAATTATTCAGACAATTGAACCTCCTTGTTATTCTTCTTGATGTTGTTAACTTAATGTTTTGGCTGATCGGACAAAACATTGTGTTAACAATATCAAGAATACTAAGAAAGAGTTCAGTTGTTAGAACAATTTCATGTACACAAGAGAACATTTAAAAGAAACTATTTTAAAAAATATAAACAAATCTTTTTTGAAGGCAATTTAATTCAAATTACAACTAATCACTGATGTTCATATTTCATTTTCAAAATGGATATTTGTGAATATTGTTATTGATAATGCTATAAAAAAATAAAGATACACAAATATAAAGAAGCTTTTAAAGAATAAAAGAGTATAATTATCTTTGGCTTAAATCATAACACATATTTACATAAAAGCTTTGTTTACGGCAGAAAGAAAAATTAAGCTTGCCAAAGAGAAAACATGAAAGAAGCAATTCTGAAAAGAAGTTTAAAAAATAAAATGACAAAGAATCAATTTTTGTTTGTTACAGGATTCAAAGATTTTTTAGAGAATCTTATTGCCCAAATATGGAATATAATAAAATTCTGTTGCAGCCTACAAAGAAATTTTTATTTTATTTTATTTAGTTTGGTGGCTCTTTAAGTAGATATTATTCATATGCAACCAGAAGTATTGCATAGATATATTTTCTAATAAACATGCTAATATGCAATAAATCAGTACTTTTAGACTATAACTAAAAATCCTGGGATGATTGATACAAACAATGAATTTGGTTTGGTTTCTTTGTTTAATGGCATATCAATCTCCATGGGATATTTAATACCATACAAAAATCCTTGTAGAAGAACAGTAGTGATATTATTTAACAGGTAGCTGGGGAATGGTTCACACCTTTCCCAAAGGTATTATCACAAAAGTGAACATAATAGTACAACTAGAGTTCAAACTCACTTACTACAATGCCCACAGTTGAGCATGTTAGTCACTAATGTGATGGAGACTCCCCAACTCAATGAGTTTGTTTTAAGAAAACAAATGGAGGTGTGTGGTGTAGTGGTTACTGTCATAGGAAATGGACACAACGAGACGAGTTCAAATCTTGGATGAGGCTATTTACATTTCACATAATGCTAATTTCCTTGAGAAAGGTATGAATCCAACTAATCTCCCCCTCCAGCTATGGGTAAATAGTAGGGCAGACTGGGCTCTTCAACCTTGGTATGGAAATCAATCTAGGAGAAGGAAAAATCTGAATTCAAACCTGTTAAATTCCACTTAAGAAATTGACCTTGTGTCACATCCTGCAAATTGATTTTTGCAGATGCATTAAAAATTGTAATAAGTTTGTCATTTCTCTACTGAGAACAAAAGAACAAAATGAAGAACTACTAAATTTGATATGCATATTTATTGGATACAGAGAAAAGTTTTTTTTTTATCCTCATGGGTAAAAAGAGGATCTCATCAAGAGGTTATACTTTACAATAAACAATTATTAGAAAGAAACCATGTTGTTGTGAAACAAAATAATACAAATGTTGGAGGCGCTTGTGGTGTAATGGTTACCATTGCAGGAAATGGATACAATGAGTTAAAATTCTGGATGCAGCTGTTTGTATTTCACATAACTTTAATACCCTTAGAAAAGGTATCAATCCAACTATTCTCCCTCCACCTATGGGTAAATAGTAGGGCAGAGTGGTCAAGTTTAACCTTAGTATGGCAACCAGTCTAGGAGAAGAAAAACAGAATTCAAACCAAAGGGACTCTCTTCTTATTAGTCAAAACTATGAGAGCTCCCCCTCCCCTTTCCTGCTAACAAAAAAAAATCATTAATCTGACTAAAATAATTATTATTTGTATTTAATTTATCAATCATGTTTATTGGTAGATGTTCAAATTGGAGAAATAAAATAATTATAGAGCTTGATTATGACTAACAGCTCTGACTAAAAGCAAAAATATTTAAATCAATAAAAATCTTAAGTGCCACTATTAAATTTAAAAAAAATTCTCTACAAAACTGAATTTTTCATAGTAGAATATTAAATTCATAAGATGATATAAAAACTGATTTTTTATTAAGTGGATTTATCTTTTATAGCAACAACACTTCTAAATATTTGGTATAAATTTTGAATTGACAATAAATATTATAAAATAGACATGGCTTAGAAAAATTAAATAAACAGAAGGAATCTTTAGCATTTGTCCATTTGTCACATTCTGTCTTTTATCCAAGTTTTCACCTTTGACCCAATATAGAGCACTACCTTCAGTTTGTTTTCTATCTATATTTTGAAATAATCATACTTAAACATGAAAACTCATTTATATAAAGAACATTATTTTTTCTTAATTTTTGATATTTCTGTATTAACTTGTATATTTTAGTGAGATTTTATTTTTACAAATTCAAAAGATCTTATAATAATCTCAATAATTCACATTAACTCTTTTGTAGGCAGAGTGATATTTTTGTCATTTTAGCGGTAGCTCAATATAAGGCATTTTCCAATCGGCTGCTCACTGACCAATTCAATGTTAATGTATAGAAACATCACTGTGATATAGGATTGTGTAAATGTTGTTTTGCAAAATATCATGATTAAAAGTGAATGTTTTATTGTTTTCATATTATTGTACTATGACACATAATTGCTGATCAAATTATCAGATTTTGTTGGCTTTTTATATATATATATGATTAATTGAATTATTTGGACATAGCCTCTATTTTGCAAATAATTTACCCACTCTACGAAGATTACAAAAATTATCTGCCTTTGAAAGGGTGTATATGTAAAAATATTCAGATTGACAAATCACACTTTGTTCTACTGATAACTTATATCAAACACAAACTCAAGCAATAAGGCACCATTATTTTACCATTATAAGAAATTGCTATTTTGTTTGGTATTTTCAGTATGTCTTGTTTTTATGGATTTTTTAGTCTGTCATTCTTATTTTGATATTATTTTCAACATGTCATTACAAGTAAGCTAATTTCTATTTTATCTTTCAACATCAGAACAATGCTTTTTCTTTATATAATTAATTCTTCTTTTTTGGGGGAGGGGGGGGCAAAAAAAAAAAAAAAAAAAAAAAAGGAAGAGATCTTCACTGGTATATAATTAGATTCTTTTGACACTTTGAAGTTGAAAAAGAACAGAGATTGTATCAGTTATTATTTCACAGGTCATCACATTGAAGACATTTTTTCTACTGTGTTATTTGGATGCATGATAACAGTTGCCCTTAGTAAAACTACCATTGCAGCTATATAACATTTTTCATTGTGAAAATCCATAAAATATATGAATCGATGTTTGCAGGTATAAATACAAATTTCAAGCATAGAGAAGGACACTTTTTATCATATACAAGAAGAAATTTGGTAATGTATATTCTACAAAAAATATATTATAGGAAATTTTATTTAGTGAAATGTATGCTAAATCTATATACAAAAGTAGTCTAAATCTATATACAAAAGTCTACATGTATATTAATACTTTCAAAATATTATGATTCAGTCATAAAACATGAAATCATTTTTCTATTCTTAAGAAATTATTTGTCTCACTTTTCAGTAGAATAAATAATAATCATAAGAAATCATATTACTATTATTTGAAAGTTTTAAATAAAAGTTAATTTCAGAGTATATCTACAAACATTCTAAAATTGTCTCATTTTTATACAATTTTGTTCATAGATTCACTATGTTTTATTGAGTGAGTGAATGTGTGTATGTGTGTGTATGTATGTGTAGTTTTAATTTTGAAGTCAGTCTTTGGAATTAAAGACCTATGCATTCTTGCACATATTTTTCCAGTTGACTGAAAATTAAAATTGGAAGTTAATTTGAGTTTTTAAGGACAGATTTCTTGGAATTTTTGCCTTTGGGTCAGTAATGTTCTATTTCATTTAACATGCAAAAAAAAAAGATAGAAAGAAAGGAAAAGGAAGATGTCTTTAATAATTACAGTCTACAGCAATTATTTAAACTTGCCATGTCAGGAATGCTTTCTTTGATGAAGAGAAAACAAATCAATGAAGATAAAAAAATAAAAAAACAGAAAAGAAAAGACAAAAAACAGTGAATTTGATTTGATGAATAAACATTATAAAACTGGCTCTTTTTTCCTGGCAAAGTTTAACAATCACATTCAAATCTCATATTTAATATTTACAAGATTTGATGGTTGAAGATTTTACAAATGTAAAAAGGAAATTTTATTATAACTTGAGATCATTTTAAAATCTAACTTCTTTTTAGTTTTGATTCTTATTTTGGACTTTGTGATCCTTGAGAAAAAAATTTTAATTTATAATGTTAGTATTTGATACATGTCAGTCTATTTAGTATTACTTACATACATAATGCAAATTTTACAAGTATAAAACTAACACTTGGAACAAAAGAGCTTTTTCCCTTAATCTAAAGAATCATCAGCCTTATATAGCAATCATTTATGATGATAATTCAGAGACCTTCTTTATTACTTACTTTTATGAGGGTTGCAGAAAGGTTCATAGGCTGACCAAGATACTCTCATGGAATATGACCAAATGAGCTTTATTTTTCAACATAGCCTCACTTGAGATTCGCACACCTCTTCCATTACTGCTAGGATCCCATTGATCAAATAAATGATCAACAGCAGATATGACATCATGATATAAACTTTTCATGTTAAGAAGAGGAGAAAATGTCCAAACAATTTATAGTATAAAAATGGCCATTTTCTATTCTTTTAGAGAAATTGTGTTTGTTCATTAAAATGTCCTATTGCATTGAGTTTTAAAAATTCAGAAATACTTTAGAAAAATAAAAAAATTATGTCCATTTTGAAATTTCATAAAATCTATTGACAAAAGTATATAATATATATATATATATATATACATACACATACATACATACATACACACACACACACACACACACACATATATATATATATATATACACACACATACACATACCACTTTTACAATTCTCAATTGCAAACATAAGAATGATCTATCCAGAAAATAAGAACAGCTAAAAAAAAAACAGAAAAAAAAGGTAGGTTAGGGGTTGGGACAATAATGGTGCAACAACTTCCTACAAACTAAGAGATGCACTTTGTGTATGTTGGTTGTGCAAGGAACATAACCTGCTCACAATTGGACTGGGCCAGCAGCAGCAGCAGCAGCAGCAGCTAGAGCAAGATCAGGAAAAGCAGTAAAGCTCTTCCCATCTGCTCTGAATAACTGTATAATCAATATGGTGGACCTGAGAATACCATTACTAAGCAAATTGTGTGCATGTGGGGTGGGTGTTGGAGTGCGTGGGTGTGTGTGCACGCGTGTATGACAAGAGGAATTCTGAGAAGTTAATGTCAGTCTCAAAAAGAGCAACAAGAGATTATCAACCATCCTAACATCCAACCAACTATCCCCCCCTCACCTCACCCATCTCAATCATTTTCGATGCACTATGATGCACAGCCGTCGACACACATCAATGTTCACAGATCACACAATTCACCAATAATCACCTTAACATGACAGGAACAGTGAAAATGGATCAGCAAAATAAAGACGTTCTGCTGCTTGCACATCCAGGAACAGTTAAGCCAAGAGAAAGAATTAACAAATCACCCAGCACTAAGCTTTATCTGCACACAAATTGTCCATCCAAAAGAGGAGAAAAATTTAGACCTCAGGTGCTTGCAGTTTTAGCTTTGTAGTTAGAGCACAGAATAGCAAGCTAAGAGGTTAAAAGTTCTATTTGCAGTATATTCATTCAAAAAGCATCAATTTCAAGTATAACACAGGTCTTTCTTCCTCACAGTTAAACTCTGCTGTCCTACGGATAAGATGAATTACTTTTAATTGCTTGTAAAACAAGACATCTAAACTCTTCTATTTAGGATTTTCTAAGAGGTATACATACATTAAGATTGATATTTCAAAAAGATAACTTGTTGATAATTAATATTCATCCTTTTCATGCCACTGTAGATATCCAAGATGAAAGATTATTTCTGGTCTATATCCTTATGAACATAGCATCACTTTATAACTGAAGTTAATTGAACTAATTATATACTAAAACAATTGGGAAAATTATAGTTGTGTAAGTAAATAATCAGCATCAGTGCTATAGTCACAATGTTATGTCAATTTGCATTACATCATCATCTAATATATAAATGACAAACATGTTTGTAAGACTAAAAGGTCAGAAATTACTTAATACATGTTTCATTAATTTCATTGCAACTTTTTGAAATATTGATTTATTTACATTTTTTACATTCTAAAATCAGATTAAAAATTTGCTGATATTCAACTGATAAACAAGTCTTAAAATTGGAGGGGGGTAAAAGGGAGAGCTGAGATGGTATTTTAAAAAAATCAGATTTAGATAAAACAATTCTTATCAATTATTTTCTATTTTAAAATTTTTTTTTTCTCGTGTTAAAATAAATAGTACATTTAGAAGAGACAAATTAAAATTAAGGAAAATGTATAAATGATGATCTTGGAAAATATTTTAACTTGAATAGTGTATAATATTCACTCAGTTGTAAAGCAATGGTCAACCAGAGAGGGTCAAAGTATATTGTGAATCAATTCCTAAAGATGCTGAGTATTCCATTAAGAAATCAATTGTTTATCACTATTCTCTTGTCACATCAAAGAAAAGCAGAAGCAACAATGAAGCTTATGTTGGCTTCAGTTAACAAGAGAAGTTGTAGCAGATAAGAGAATGAATTTTTAATAAGGCGGGAAAAAAAAGAAAGAAAAGAAAGTTAACATTTAATGTACATTTGGACCATCGGTTTAACTAAGAAGCAAAAATAAAAATCTAACATTTCTGTTTTGCTAATTATACACCAAGGCAACACATGGCAAGTTTTGTTATTTAGCATGGGGGGGGGGGTATTTAAAAATACAGCATCTCAAAACTTTAAAGGTGCAAAACCAGCATTCTAGTTGTAATGGTATTTCTTTAAACTTAGGATGAATTATATAAACAGTGATGTATTGTTTGCTCCCAATTTTTGCATTTTACAAATTACAAAAATCAAAAGCTTTATGGTTTCACATGGGGGAATTTTTGATCTGTGTATTCTAAATATTTCCCATCAACACAATTATAGCTGATCAAAAAGAAATAATTTATATTTTTTCAAATTTAATACTTTTCAGTTATAATCAGAAATGCTTTATTTTATCTAAATTTTATCAACATGATCTTAAAACAAACTGGCATCTTTCTATTGGATTGTGTTTTTCAAATATGAGCCATTTGAAAATGTTGTTACTTTTAAATTCAATATAAGATTTTTAAATACATTATCGTAACTTTTAGAAATTGCAAAAAGCAATTATTTTTATTCAATCAAAAGGAAGAACTATATTCTATGTATGAAGACAAGTAAATACTGAAAATTTTCTTTAAATTGAGAAAAGAAATTCAAAATTATGAATTACAGATAACATTGGTGTTAATAAAATAAGTTGCTATGTCATTATTATTATGAACATCCATAAATCTTTTATCTTAACAAAAATAAAAAGAAGGTGAATATTAATATAACCTCAACTGAGATTTCAAATGAGAGAAAATCAAATAAATTGTCACTGTCTAATAATGAAGAGCTAAGAATAATTGTAAAGATCATAAGATGTTTTAAGAATTGTAGAGTTTTAAGAGGCAAGCCTATTTTAATCAACAATTTCATTTATCAAAACTAAAATAAAACAAGCTAGTTGTGATGATGCAAGGACAAAGTCAGGAATAATTAAATAGCAAGAATAGTTTTCAATTTAGCAATAAATTTTAATTTCTTTAAAATCAGAAGCATACACTTAAGACAAGGAGTATTTGGCAGACACACCCAGAAGATGTCATCATCCATAGAAACTATAATGAATTGTAAAGTGTATTCTTGAACAGTTAATTTATAACTACAAATAAATTTGAAGTATTCCAATCCATCATCTTTAATGGCTGTAGATTTAAAGCCGTTCATATCACCCTAAATATCTGATGCAGGTAACCAAACATAAATAAATTGGGTTATCTTTAATAGCAAAAGTAATTATACTATTGTATGTCAGCATCATTTTTATTCTAATGTTCCTGGAAATTATCTAATTTCTTAACAGATGACCATCAAATGTAGCATTTATATTATAATAATATATTCTAATATACATTACTATAACACAGCAAATGGTATACAGTATCAACATTTTTGTTGAAAATTAAAATTAGAGAGTAAATCAATTTCCAATTCAAATTACAACTTGATAAGTGTGGAATATTTGTCAAGCACTCACATGTTAATTTTCAAGGTAGATAATTTAAATGGTAATTTATATAGTCCTTCCCTTTGTTTATTTGAAATTCAATTATAAATTCTATAAATAGAATATGACTGGACATTGAGCTTAATGACAGTGAAAAGCAATCTTTAAGCAAGTACAAGTAAAGCATTTTACATAGATTTTCAGAAAAACTGAATAAAAAAATAAAATTAGTATTTTGAAACTGAAAGTAATGAAAAATAAATTCATATGTGCCAAGGTATATTTGTGGTGAATATAATGAAATTCAAAGATTTCCTCTCAGATGAAGGTTTGTAATGGCAATAAATACTGGGATAATTATAACATTGCTTTGCTGACTATATAGTCTTAGACTATATAATTTAATGTAATCATAACTGAATTTAAAAACAAATTAATTCTTAAAAGAGTATAGATCAGTTAATAATACACATAAACAGTAAAATAAATAAATAAATAAATAAGAACAATAAAAAACAGCCCAGGTTTTCTTTGAAATAAATAAATATGGAGATGAGTGAAAACTTTTTGAATAACTCATGTCAGAAAATTTCTAATTATAAAGAAAACCAAATAGTTGCACTTAAATTTGATAGCAGAAAAAAGTAATTAAATATATTATTCATTAATCCCTATACCTTACCAAAATATGATTTATTTTATAACAAAAAGATATGCAATATCTACGCTGTTCAAAGTAAAAACATTCCTGTTTGCCTTGCAGCAAATATTTAAATCACTCAATCTTTTTTGACATTTGAAATGAAGCCAGTCACAAGTTATTACTTCAAAGATTAAATATGCCTTTTTGTTCTGGAAAAAATCTCCAAACAAAAATAAATCCACAAAGGTTTACACAAAATTAGAAAAATACAATATGGTCTTGATGTAAGCATCAGTTGATTTGAATAAGTTTAACAACTATAATCTTTTATTGATATAATTTCAGAAAGAAATTAACAAGCAATATCATGAAACAATATTAAATACAGTTTTCTGTTTAAAGACAAAACAAAAATATATTATAATTGATTAAAACTAAAAGGAAATCCAATGTATTTCTTTTTTAGTCACTTACCTTTAAGTAAAGAAATATATAGCTTAATTACAAAAGTTTGTTGCTTACTAAATGTTAAACTTATTTCATTGTAAAAACTCCCCTAGTTGGTTTATATGGAAACAAACATTATCAAAACAATTCAGCTGTCAGGTAATAGCAATGATTTGGCTCTCCTCAAATGCAACAATGAATTAGTAATTCAATTAATGTTCAAGAATAAATTGTGGTTTTATCTATGTCATGGATCTTTAAGAGTAGCAGGTCATCAGAAAATCAAGGATGATATCTCATTAACTATTGTCATTTCTTTAACAAAAAAGATAAAACTATCTGATATTTATTAATGAACTGACTCTCCAAAAATGAAATAAATAAATACACTCAAATTTAGGAATTACATATAAGAAAAAAGATTGTATTGCATTTATTAAAATATTTGCATTTATTGTCAATAAAAATGAATCTTGTGAAAGTCTCTTTAGGTATTATGAGGTTAGTGAAGACCTAAAATGATATCCATATCAGATTTTAAGAGATAAAGTCCAATCCTTACAAACAAAATAAGTATTTATAAGAATGGTTACAGATGAAAAAGCAAAAATAAAAAATCATAAAATTAAAATCTAATACTTCATCATCTAAATGTAAATACAGTGTTTTACAAATATTCCAGTTTGGGAAAATAGTTATCAATTTTTTGTTTTTTCCTACATTTAATGATTTTGCAATAATATCTGCATTTAGCTTGAAAATATGTCAATCAAGAACTGAGTTTGTGCACCTGTGTTTGGATATTACCTGAGAAAAATTCATAGATATATTGGAATTTCTGTGTGAAAATTGAAAAAAATAAAACAAAACAAACTAAACATGTATCCATATCCTTTAATATATATTTGAATGTCTAGGATTATTATCATAACACATTATCTGATCACTTTGAGTTGTAGTATGAATGTACGGTGTTAAAAGATTTAGACAATTTGGAGAAGATTTTGGCTTATATTCAATGAGAGAAGGCATTTAAACATTTGAATACGTTTACTATTTTTTTAAAGGGACTACATCTCATAGATCAAATAGTATAGTATACATTGCTTACAAAAGTATAAGCCTTGTAGATTTTACTTGGAAAGAATATTTTAACCGATTTTTCAAAGTATCATGAATCTATAATAATCATGTTTATATACTTATTATCATTGAATAGATGGGAATAAAAAACAAAATAATAATGATAACCATTTATTTAAAAAATCATAATCAAAGTGTAGATTTATATTAATGATAAAAATCATTAGTACTATTACTAATGGCAATATCTAAAATTGTATTATTGCAAAATAACTTTAAAAGTACTAAAATACTACCAAGTCATATGTAAAATTTGAAAGTAACCAAAATATTCCATAATAGTCACATGATTAAAAAAAAATTGAAAACTATCTAAGAGGAATTATATTTATTAAAATTCTCAAAGAGAGTTTCTAATATTAATCAACAGAATAAATAAACAAAAACAAAAAACAAAAAACAAAGAAACAACATAAAAATAAAAGCTTAAATAAAAAGACACTATTTTCTGTGCCCTAAAGAAAATGATGATATAGATTTAATCTTTTAAATGTGTGTGTAGAACTTTTATAAAATATAACATGACTCCTAGTTACAGAATTTTTACAAATGGAAATGGTTTCATATTCAGAGAAATAAATATTTAAACAAACAGACTATAAAAAGTAACAGGTTTTCACATTAATTTGATACACTGCAATTTTCTTAGTGAAAATAACAGTCCACATCTGGTAGATTGACAAAGTAATGCTGCTGTTGGTTGGGAGAGAAAGGGACAAAAAGGAAAAATGTTTTAAAGACCAAAGTAAATTGAAAAAAAAAAATAAAGCACATGAAGAGGGTAAGGGAGAAAGTAAGATTTACTTTAGTTGTATCATTAAAACATGAACATTAATTAAATAACTGGTAGGTCTGCCCTAAAAATTCTTAAGGGCAAGTCATTCAGAAAGGGACAAGTCTTTATGTAATAAGGAGAGAAAGAAGAAAAAAAAGAAGGGGTGGGTCTGGAGGAGAGGATTGAAAAAATAAGACTTTCTACCAACATTAATATCTGACACTGGTCTAATAACACTTAACTCACACCAATATTGATACACACTATACAGACAACATGAATACAATCTTTTCTTTTTTTACCTCGTATTTTAGTGTGGACATCTGTGGAAGTATGTTCCTAGCATTCCAAAAGTAAATACCCCCCCCAAAAAAAAAACCCAACAACAACACTGGGGCAGCAGCACTACCTCACCTACTTACACTACTTACCAGCATGTTACAGCTGCTAAAAGAGTGCCTTCCAAGCAGAACTTTAGTTCTTGCTGGCTGATGGAAATGTTTACCAAGAAGCTAAAAGAGAATGGGTGAGACTGAAGGAAATTGGAAGTAGGAGAAGAAAACACAGAGATGACTGAGGAGAAGGAGGAGGGGGAGGAGGAGAAAGTTTTCTCAGTTTCTGTCTAAACAAAGTGGTATCAGTACCTTATCTAAATCAGATGACCTTAACATACATGCTACCATGACAACAAATATCTGAGGACATGCTTCTTTGTTTCTACACACTCAGTTCCTGACAACTTGAAAGAATAATATAGAATGGTAATACAAGTGCGACAGATTTTCCATCAAAAGAATTGTTTATTTTAAAGAAAACCAACCAAAACAATTGAAAACAGCAAGAAAAGACTTTTGTCAGTTCCCCCAGCTTCAGAAACCAACTTTTCTACACTCACTCAAAGTCAGCGGACAAAAAGCAGAATATAAAACTATTGTTAAATCAGAAAGAAATGAGAGCCAATTTTTTTCAATGATAATATCAAAGCATTTTCATTTTTTGTCATTCAATTGTAAGTCTCATTTATCAAGAATTTTCAAAGGAAACTCTAAAGGCTTTTATATACTATAGATTATGACATGAATGTGTGGGAGTGTGTGTATGTGTGTGTGTGTGGGGGGGCAGGTCCAATAGTAAGCAGAAAATAATCTGCATATAATCTCTCTCTCCTATAATGACAGTTTCATTGTCTTTTGAAACTGTCATTCCAGTACTTGTAGGTATTGAACAAACAAGCATAATATTTATCATAGAGTGAGATTTTCAAATGACTGCAGTTCAGAATAATTCTAAACTAATTTTTCGACAAAATAGTCAGAGATGAAAAATGGATTTATTAAAAAATCCATAATTATGGTTAAAACGAGGTGGAGAAGAAGGAGAAGAACCACCACCACACTATAATTGGCATTTAATATTTATCCCCCATGAGAAGTTATAATGATTGGGAGGAGTGTGACCCCCTACCCCACCTGAAATTATCAAATTGGAAATTGGTTTATTTTCTATGAAAATTTTACAACTAAGAAAAAATTGAGATGATGTGCCATTTTTGTTACAAAAATTTGATTATTATAATATTGTGGTGAAATTTGATTGTCTTCAAAAGAATGTTTAAGAATTTATAATTAATCTTTTACATCAAGAAAAAGAATCTAAAAATCTCAAGAAAAACAAAATCTGATGTCACTGGTAAGATAAAATGAAAATTTTTCCAAGTCATAGCTCTATCAGTGCTACTGTATGGCTGCACCACTTGGACTCTAATAAAGTGCTTAGAGAAAAAGCTATATAGGAACTACACAAGGATGCTACGTGCTGTCTTGAACAAATTTTACAAACAGCGCTCCACAAAAAAGCAACTGTAATGGCCACTTGCCTCCTGTCACACAAATCATCAGAGTAAGATGAACAAGATATTCTGGACTTTACTGGAGAAGCAAGGATGAACTCATAAGTGACATTCTCTTGTGGACACCTATACATGGACAGTGTAGGCCGACCAACAAAAATCTCTGTACTGATTCTGAATTCTGTGTAGAGGACCTGCCAGGGGTGATGACCAATAAGGGTGGTTAGAGAGAAAGAGTCAGAGTCATGGATATCCATGCTGCCAACATGACCTGATAATGATGATCACAAACATAATTCATTTGAAAAAACAAAAAACAAACTTCATTTCATAAAAAGAATCCCACATTTAACTTATTACTGAACTGTAATTCTAAACGGTGACACTTAAAAAAAAATCCTTACTTTATAACTAATCAAATCCTTAATTTTCAATGAAAAAACAAGAAAATGAAAGAGAAAACTATTTACTAAGCTTAGTATAGACTGGTACAGAGTTAATAAGAGTTAGAAAATTGTTTTATCAATCTGCCTTGAAAATCATCAATTGAAATCTTTAGTTCAAATAATAAATGAGTGGACCAAATAATTTTATAAACCTCTGATGGCTCTGATAATAAATCCTTTACAAATCCATCATGATTAACACAAAACAATTTAGAACCAGAGAATGAATTATAAAAGAAATCATAGAAATGTCTAAATATTCTGGCAACAACGTTTAATGGCATTTTCAAGATCTTAGAAGGCAAATCTATCTTATCTCTTTTTTTATGAGTAAAAACTTGCAAAATTTTAAAACATTTTTTTCAAGGGCTAATATTATTATTGCCAAAATATTGAGAAAGAGTAAAGAGTTGCATTGTTTCAGATCTACTTCATATGAGGTCTTAATGAAATTTTGAGAAATAAATTTTTTCTAATGAGAAAAATAAATGTAAATATAATAGAGAAAATGAACAGAAATAAATATCATATGTATTTAGAGAAAATGAATAGAAATAAATATCATATGTATTGATAAGAAATTTAAAAACGTGAGAAATTCAGCTGAAAAATGTTCAAATCATAAAAGTAATTAGAATGTATTTTTTTCAGAGCAATTGTTTATACTCAAACATAATAATAAAAAAATATTTTTGTTACTAAACTAAGCTAGTTATTCATTGGGTTATTCTTTATCAATAAAAATATGAGACAACGGTATTTAATAGTTGTTATCTCTTTAATATTACAAACAAAAATAAATATTCAAATACACATAAGATTGTTACTATAATAGATAATTGAAAAGAGAAAACTGTTCAAGGAGAACAAACTGACAACTTTAAGGAGAGGTGTTTTGTTTTTGCTAAATAACAATGTATTACTTGGAGTAATACTAAATTTTATGTTGTTTTCAATTAAAACATTGTGAACAAGTTTGCTAAGACCTCTTCTGTATTAGGAGGATGAAAAGGAACTTTGCAGAATTCAAGAAGAAAAGAGAATAAAATAAAAGCTGGATACAAATTTGGGTCTTGGTATGATTATCCTTTTTTCCCACAAGTTCTTACTATTATAAGAAATAAAGACATAAAATTACAATGTTAGAAGATGATGCAAATAATATCAGGTTGTTGAAAAGAAGGCACCACCAAAACCAACTTTGTAAAGGTCATCTATTTTTGGTCTTTTTTTCCCTCCATAATTGCTGAGAATGCAAGTTTTCTGTCAATCTTGAAATGGTAAAAAGTAAGAAATGCAAAATAACTTACCCTAAACTGCTCCAAATATTCTTGACAAAGGTCTTCATTATCCAATACTTCTTCTTTACTTGTCTCATCAGCAAGACGACAAAAACTATTTTCAACACTTGCCATCCAACTGAGGTAGTTGTCTAATGCTTGATGCAGTTGCTGCAGAGAATTACGATTAGCCTGTAGCGTCTGCCATTTTTTAGACAACCTAATATAAAAGAAAATACACATTTTATTAAATTTCATTGACCATCATTTTTCTTTTAAAAAATTTTTCAAAATTTAATCTCAAGTATATTATGTTTAAAACATAAATATGAAAATTAATGGAGATAATGAAAGGATTTAATTCAAACATAATCCTTCTCTAGTAAAGATATATATATATATATATATATATATATATATATATATATATATATATATATATATATTACAAAAACAAGATTTTCAATGATTTCATATTTGAATAACCTATGGTTCAAAACAGTTTCAAAATATTCATTTCAGGTGAAATATGATTGGCTTGAAGGGTCTGCCATTTTTAAACAACCTAACATTATGCCTTTTTCCCCTTATTATTATTATTACTTTTAAGGAAAAAAGCATAAACATTATAAGGAAAACCCTAGAATGTAGAATAATGCTAAAAACAGAACATAAATTGCATTTAATTTCATATTATTTAAAGAGCACATACAGATTCATAGACAGAAAATTTCAATCAACTAAGAAGAAGTTGTCTTAAAGCAGAAACAAACAATATCAGTTTGGATGTTTGTCATAACATTTCATTACTTTTAATTAAATTATTTTGGTTATAAATTCATTATAAATTTACAGCAAAATATTATAAATATCTATTAAAAATGCTAATTTCTAAACATGAGACAAATGAAAATTAGTTTGATATTATCTTCCTGTAGCCAAAAGGAATCTATCCTGAAGGTTCTTATGTATGCTCTTGGCAAATATGACAATAAAAATTGATTCTTCAGGCATATATATATATATAAAAAGCTGATTTTATATAAATCAATGTGCATATTAATAAGCACATTAAGTATCACTATACACATACAATAAAACATCTTAATTAGGATACACACATATAAGGAGAGAATTTATGTTCCTCCTGGACTTTGACCAAAGAATTGAGCACAATGCTCAACTGTTTACAACAATTTGTTGAATAGAAAATCTTCCTTTTCTTCATCTGATTCTTACAGAAATTAAGAAGTGTTTCTCTATATCAACAACAATAAAATTCTTAAAAAACAAGAACAGTGGTCATCATTGTATTAATCGCTAAAATCAGGACTTTACTGACAGAAGGTTTTGCTTTGCACCCAGTGGAATATAACAAATATCTATCTTAGGTAAAGAAAACATCATAAAAACTTTTTAAAATTGTTAACAATAACTCAAGTTATAACAGAAGAAATATGCAACTTTAGTGAAAAGAAAAAGCAAACCCTGGAAGAAATATTGACATTGGGATGAAAAGTTTTTACCTCTTTTCTACAACCGAAACACTTTTGGATTATCATTTGTTTTAATCACTATGACATTTTCTTAGTTTCAAGACATTTAGAAATAAGGAAAAATTCAATTCAGGACTTTTTGGCAAAAACTCTGGAATTTTATCAGCGAGAAATGCGAGGGGAAATAACAGCCTTATGTTAGGTTATAATAATGTCTAATTTATCTCCTTGAAAATAGTATTACATTTTTTAAAACTTTCTGAATGACTTAACACATATATAAATGATAGAAAGAAATAATTTCATTAGTACCTACAAGAGTTAATAACCTGACAACCTTTAAATTTCCATTAACATATTGTCTGTACTCATAATTTGTTACATAAATACATAGACTAACGAGTACATAAAATCATACAATCTGACAAAGCAAAACCTAAAAGCTTATTATGCACACACACATTATATAGATGTCTTATTAAAAAAGACAAACAAGGATTTCAGACAATTACCTAACAGACTTCATCTTCACTTGAAACATTTCCCTTGTGAACGGATTAAAAAAAACTCAACTCTAAATCCTTATCTTTCATCTTTCATAAAATACAAGAAAATCTGCTGCCTAAATACACATATTGTGTGTGTGTGTGTGTTTGCATATATACTATAGAAATCATGGATCTAACCGAGAGAGGCCTATGAAAATGTCAATCCTAAACAAATTTCAAGCAATAAATTGTTACTTCTTATCTCTCCCTCACCCCCCCCCCACACACACACAGATGCTTGATAGTATATGGAAAAAGAACAATTCAAAGACTCTCTGTTAATAAACCTAAGAATAAAGTAAAATTTCACAATTTAACCTTAGAAATGTTCTTTCTTTATACCCTTTCTGTAAAATGAGATAAAATCACATATGAAAGAAATTTACTTGTCAAAATAATTTTCTTGATGGAGTCAATAGAGTCTAAACAGACATTTATAATTTTAAGAATAAATGAATAAAAACCTAAAATGTTAAATTTATGGATCTAAATGATAGGAAAATTAGATTAATAGTTAAAGACAAAAAAGAATTAAAAATTTTCAGTTAAATCCTAAATCAAACTTTCTAACAATCAATTAAAAATGATTTTCTTTTTTCAATTTTAGTCAGAATAATATAAAATAACCACCAAATGATGCATGAAACATTGCTTTTAACTAAAATATGTAAAAAGAAAATAACAATTTTGAAGTTATGACCAAATTCAATTTTTGAATCAATTTCTTAAGAGATGAATATGCATGTGAAAATGTTAAGCAAGTTAAAATCTAAAAATAAATTTTGTCTTCAAGTTCATAATTAAAAGAGGAAATTGGTCACAGTAAGTTGTATAAAAGTCTCTAGAATGTTTTTAATTGATAAATTAATTAACATTAAGTACCCCCTAAATTCTTAAATATTTAACAAATCTTTGAAATAATAAACAAACTCATGTAATGTTGGTTCACAATCTGCTGATTTGAAGATATACATTCATGGTTTCTAATATCTGTTATCAAGTGAAAACCAACAAAGTTTTTTTTTAAGTTACCAATATATAACAGAACTAATAAAGAAAAACTCTATGAGATTTGAACTAATGTTTTCCTTGTCTTTGGGAAGCCTGATTAAATACACTAGCTGCTCAAATCAACCAAAGGTTACCAGAAGGTCAAATCAAAAATGTTAAACTTATCCTTTACTCTATTCTCAATCTATCACTGCTGTATTATTACTTATGTCTTTTTTTACAATAGTAGTATTAGTAGTAACTGTTTTAGATAAAGCATTGTCAATCATCATTATTCATTCTTTTATTTTAGTTGCTTTTTAAATAAATAAAAAATTGCAACTCACTAAAGGGATTGATCTCTGCCAATAATAAGGAACAGTGCAGATTAGAAATAATGTTTTTAATCACTTCATAAATTCAATTGTTCAATACAATATTTAACTCATCTACTGCTGCTATAAAATAATGATACTTTTAACATTAACCATTTGATTCCCAATGACAAACACTCAACAAATGTGTGCATTTACCAACAGAAGATCCAGTAACAATGGCTGCTTTGTAATTTTACCAACATGCCTGGAATACATATTTAAAGTTTGGAGTGATTGCCCTTTTTTTTTGTTAACAAAAATTTTGTTTCCTTTTCTTTATTTTTCAAATTTGTTAACCATTGCCTGCTAACAATCAAGAAATGAATCTTATTAATACTAATTCAATAATCATGGAGGCTTAGAGGAAGTAGAAAACATTGCCAATGAAATACAGCTTCCAGAGAAAAAGAAAAGATCATTTCACAAATAGTAATAAATTTGGAAAACAGCACAATGGTTAGAGCGTTAGACTTGAGGCTAATGAGTCTATAAAACCTGAATAAAAAAGGTACAATTATTAAAAAGATTCTGGAGAGGATCATTTAATTAAAACTTTCACTTATTTGAAAAATATGAGCATGAAATAATTTAATATTCTGTGCAGTTGGATTTTAATAATTCCTAAAGAAACAGAAAGAGATTTTAAAGTCAATTCTGTACTCATTATATTCCTTACACAAATTTATAGTAGAAATTGAAAATATTAGTTTAAAATATTTAGAAGATATCCCTTTTATTCATAGAACATAATTATTATCTTATACAGTAAAATATTTATCCATAAAAAAAAAAGAAGTTTTTAAAAAATAACAAAAAGAAAAAATAATTTTTGGCAAATAATCTACATATGTCAGGTTTAGTGATAAATAAAGAATTAGGGAATAATCTTATTGTGAACAAAATTGTCTTTTGTATACAAGTTATTTGAATGATATTTCTGCCAACATCCCCACTAGTTTCCAACAGAAAAAAAAACTAATTTAAAACAGCTGGAAATTATTAAAAGTTTAAATAAAAAAATAAAGATAAATTGGACCTTCAATTCAAAGATAAATGGAAGGGAAAAATCATTTTATTTTTATATTAGTTTTTCTATTTTATGAATTCCACTTGAAATTAAACTAGAAATGAAGAATGCTTTGTGGATCAGAGTGAACTAAGAACACATTGGTAACTCCATCAAGTTGATAGATAAGAGCAATTGAAACATATGAGAAACAGTTTGGGTAAGCATGAATGATTTTCTATATTGAGATGATTTATTGATTTGATATAAGCTGCCCAGAGAATAAAAGGAAGATGCAATGAGTAAGTACAGGGTTAACAGAAGAAAATTGAAAAGTTGATTATGTACAATCACACTTGACACTATTTTAGAGTTATTTCAAAATTTGTTGGATTTTAACACGTGCATGTTCAAATGCATATAAAATTATAGATACTAGCAAGAATATTTGCCCCCTGGGAGTAAATATTTAAGTTTTAATGTCATGAAATATATTAAATAAGAAATACTCATGAAATTAAATAAGAATGCATATAAAAAGATTACACTTATTTCAATAATGTTTTAATTGGTTACTATATTAAATCATTCATAAGATTGATTTTAATATGTTAGATAATAAAAAATAAAATTAGAGATCAATAACACTAAGTAATTATTTATTAAACACAGTTATGTTGAAATCAGTATTCACATTAACCACACCATATATCATGTAAACCTTTATTTCTTAGTGATATATAAGCCACATTGCAGGATTTTAAATGCACTAATAACATCTAACTCAGATTTTCATTGAGGCATCATTAATAATTAAGATTTATTCTATGTATTAATGATTTTGACAATAAATTAAATACTCATTGATAAACTTATACAATTCCTGAGGGTATTGTGATGTAAGAAGTGACATAGTTTCAGTTATAGACAGACACTGAATTTCCATTATAATAAGATACACACAGTCATGCCAAGATATATGAGCATCTGCATGATTATAATCATATCTGTGTACACTGGAAAAAGATACTAATGCACATATATATTTGCTCATAAGACAAAGCAAGAAATATATAAATATAGTACATAAGTGTGACACAAAAACACTATGCAAATCCCCTAAAAGGTTTAGATGAAAAGAATATATAAAAATGTTATCAAAATGAGATAACAGGAACATTAGATTTTATGACTGCAAAAATGGGGATATTGATTTTGGTCTTAATGTTTATGACTTCCTCAGGCAATTTGATGAAACCAATTCTGAATATTTTATAATTTAT
>CM042159.1:77754341-77874341 GCA_023376005.1 Doryteuthis pealeii | reverse complement strand
ATGGGGAACTGAGCACCCCTGAAAACTCGAAAAATAAATAACTTTTTTGAATTTTTTTTTTTCACAGTCTGATAGATAGGTGTGCAATCGATAATAATCCATTGAAAGAAGAAAAAAAAATTAAAAACAAAAATTTTTAGAGAAGGGGGGGGGCCGAAAGTTCAGGTCCGTCAAATTTTTTTATCATCTTCTCTCTACAGATTTATCTATTAAAATAAAAGGAAGAATTTAAAAAAAATATTTTAGCATTGTTGTTTTTTATTACTTTAATTGATTTATTAATTTACTTGGACACTACCCCTCTAACATTGAATTTTAACTCCCACTCCTCTCAGGCTATATTTTTCAAAAGTTTCTTTTTACACCGCCCAAAGGGCGGTTTTGTTTTACTAGTATAAGTAAAGTCAGTTTAATACATTATTTAACGCAGACGCCATTTAGGGACGGTTAAACATTTTTTTTGAAAGTTCTGGTGGATGGATATAATTTATATTGCAAAAATTGAAATGTTATTAGTAATCATGAAACTTGTTGATGTTTGAATGAGATGTGTTTACATGTTATTGTTTGGGGAAAGAAAAAGGAAGGAAGAAATAAATCGGTGAAAACCGAAAAAAGTTAACACCTAAAATGAGCGAATGGGTCAAGTAAGGAAATATGTGTTAAATGATGAATTGAAATTAAAAAATGAAATGTTGAATAAAGTGATGTGGTGATATTATTTAAAATATTTAAAATATAAATTATATCCATCCACCAGAACTTTCAAAAATTTTTTTTAACCATCCCTAAACGGCGTCTGCGTTCATAAACATTTTAAAAAATATTCTTTTTCGAACTTTTTGAAATTCTATTCTCATCTCCAACTCAAAAAATAAAAATAACACTCTGATGAAGGTCGGCAAAATCTGTGTACGGAACATTTTATGCATTTTTCCTATTGTTATTATCATCATCATTTCAACTCCATCTGATTATTTTAATAATAATAATGACGTAAATCCGTATACATTTTGATAAACAGACCGAAACACATGTGTAAGTGATATCGATTAAAAGTGATATCGATAAAATTCATTTTTATCCATCTACATTTCTTTTCTCACTTTTTCCTCATATTGTCGGATTCATTTCCCATTCTCACACACACACACACACATATATATATATATATATATATATATATATATATATATATATGTGAGAATGGGAAATGAATCCGACAATATGCTTGCTTTTTGTGCAAAAATAATAAAGATTTTGTTTATATCTTAGAAGATATTAAAAAATTAGGATTTGTATAGTAAGAGACAGAAAAATCATTTGTTGCATTCATGATTAAAACAAAAATCAATTATGTAACCCCATAACAATCAATGGATCTGTGAGACTAATTTTTTAATATCCCCTATCTACCTAGGCAATGCCGGGTAGTCACTTCAAGTGTGTGTGTGTGTATGTGTATGTGTATACAAATATAACATGTTATATACAAAAATGTTAATAAGTAGATCATAATGATCAGAGAGACTAATTGTGCTCAGACATATTACCAAAACACTTATAATTATAAATATTGCATAAACATAAACTCACTTAAAAAATTAGTGAATAGAAGGCATTAGTATTCTAACACATGCAGACATAAGTATGATATATTGTTTCTCAAAAACAAAACATTTCTGATAAGTGTTACTTCTTTCCTTTTGAATAAACAGAATGGAA
This sequence comes from Doryteuthis pealeii, assembly GCA_023376005.1. Taxonomy (NCBI): domain Eukaryota; kingdom Metazoa; phylum Mollusca; class Cephalopoda; order Myopsida; family Loliginidae; genus Doryteuthis; species Doryteuthis pealeii. Next base: position 77,872,616 of record CM042159.1, on the reverse strand, counting down.
GTGTTTTATCTCCTTGTTTTTTGGTTTTATTTTCTGTTTAAAAAAGCAAATTCAATCTCCATTCTATCATACAATACATAATAAGAATAAACAGCAAAACATTAGCAAAAAAAAAAAAAAAAAAAAAAAAAAATTCAAGTTTTTGGAATTGTTTTAATCTTTTGTTTCATAACACTTGATCCGACCTCATTTGAGGACCCATTTCTCTATTTCAAAATAATTTTTCATTCAACATTAATATAAACTTTGTATCATCTTATTTTTGTACCATTAAATTTTATCCACCATTTAACAAATATCAAGTTTATTAGAAATATTGATTGAAAAATGGGTGTGAAAAATACAATATTTACATAACTGTTTAAAATTTCAAACCATAGTAATTCAATGAAAAGTTACTACAAATATTATGCAACTGCTTTTTTTTTACCTTAAATCAGCTGGAGTTGTTGGTTATAAAAAATATCTTTTCTAAGAACAAAATATTGTAAATCTTGTCAGACTCTGTGTTTGTCTAGAAATATCTTGCAGAAAAAGAGTTTTTAGAAAGTGGGTGTCAAAGTTGATCAAGAGAACAACATATTGAAAGGATTTTGATTTCTCTAAGTGTTACTTTCTAAATCAAGTTGAGTGGCAATTAAGATATTTCATCAAATCAAATTTTACATAAATTGGCATAGAAATGTATGCACATTTTTATGCCTACACTTCCAAGTGTTACAAGGAATTCTAATTTCTCATTAGGCTAAAAATACAACTGGATTTTTTGTAATACTTTTACTTTGGACTTTCTGCTTTCTTGATGTTATGATTGATTTAAATGTCTGTTTGTTTGTCTATAGACAGCCAAACAGTTGGAACCTAGGGAAACATTTTAAGACTTAGGACTGACAATCTGAGAAAGAGACCCCCCCCCAAAAAAAAAACACTTTAAATTAACAAATATCTTAAATGTGAATTTCTTCACAGAACAATATCAACTTCATAAGATATAATTAGCAATTCTGTTTTTTGTTATGTGAATTTATCTTTTCCATTAACAATTAGCAATTCTAAAGATTGGCATGGATTTATAATTGTTAAAAAACATTGTAAAACAAACATTTAGAAAAATTAAATAAGTAAAAGGGATTTTTGACATTTGTCTGTTTACTGGATGGTAAGCCAATCAAATTAGTAAACCAGTTCATATACCTAGGTAGTAATATTTCTTTTACAGAAAGCAATATCAATATATGCATAGAAAAAGCCTGGGCTGCTATAGACAGATTATTTACCATATGGAAATCTGATTTCTCTGATAAAATAAAATAATTCTTTCAAGCTGTAGCCATGTCAGTACAAATGTATGGTTGTACCACTTTGACTCTTATGAAACAGATAGATAGGAAAGAGAAAAAGATAGATGGGAGCTACACAAGAATGCTGCAAGCTGTCTTGAACAAATTTGGAAGCAGCTGTATGGCCATTTGCCTCCAATCACACAAACCATCAAAGTAAAATGAACAAGACATGCTGTACACTACTGGAGAAGCAAGGATGAACTCATAAGTGACATTCTCCAGTGGACACCTACACCTGGACACACTAGGGTACTGACCTACACCAAATCAGCTGTGGGTGGATTTTGGATGACCGAGAGAGTCATGGGTAGCCGTGCTGTCAGCATGACCTGATTATGGTAAGTATTCTAACACATGCAAACATAAGTATGATATTGTTTCTCTAAGGATAAAAATGTAGATTGGGAAATGTTTTACATGGTTACCAATATCTATATATTATTTGCTTATCATAAGTGTACATTGTGAAATCAGTTTTTCTTGCTAAGTTGAGCATTAAGTAACAAATATCACTAACCTAGCATTCAATTACCATAGACACAAAACTTCATTTTTCTGTTTGAAATGTATAAATGTGATAACAAACCTCACCATCTGAGTATCTAGTAGAAAGTTTGAATATTTTAGATGACACTTGCTAGTACAAATGCCTGTGAGGTTGTCAAATCAAACCAGAACAGATTTGTTCAATTGTACAAGCAAACTGTACATGCACCTAGAACATGTCTATGTCAAAACAAGCAAATTATATTCCACTCCTAATTCTGCTTGTAAAACAAACAGTTAAAGAAAGAGAAGCTTTCAAAGATGAAACTTTCATTAGAACAAGCAAGAAAACTGACATCTCCAATAAATACATAAGATGAAGGTTTGTGATTTGAGTGGCAGTTTTAGTAGAACCAATAGAAAAACAACTATTGCTCATCAAGTACATTTGATTTGTACTCTAGCAAAATAGCCAATGCATTGCCAGGAAGAAATTTACTTTATCATCATCACTTTACACAAAACTTTTATGTATAAAACAAGTCTGAAGTTTGAAGCAAAATAAAACAGTAATTTAAGTAAAATCCATAAAAATTATTGCTCAAAAGGTTTTCTTTCTCTTCTTGTAAGGGGACTATTAATGTAAACATACTGACTTTCAGGAGTTTTATTAAAAGTTAATTTTTTCTTATCTTTGATCCATAATAAAATGTTCAAATATATGCATCAGTAAAAATGTTCATAAATAGTAACTAAAGTTAATATATATTTTGAATTAGATTAAAGACAAATAAAAGTAGATATTTATATTATGACTAACAAAGCTCACATGAAAATGATCATATGGATCAGGACTTTTGTTTAGGAAGTACAGTATCTATTACACTTAGCACTAGAGTGTAGCTCTCTACTCTTGAGGGTAGGATCTGAGTGTAGTATCAGTTCCCCCTGCTTAAGTGTTATAATAAAAAAAATTAAATTAGAAAAATAATAAATCTATAAGATTATAATCAGTTTAAATTAAATAGAGCTTCAAATTGGGATGTCAGGATAAAATATCAATGATAATAATTTAAAAAAAAAGAATAAATATTGAAATAAGATTTGTCTATTATTTTGATTTTTCAGACTTTTGTCCTCATCTTTATGTGGTATGTAAAAACACAATGTTTTAGATCCTGTATCCCCCAGCCTTCTTCAGGTGTTCCCTGTCTATCCGAGCATAGTAATGATATGATATAGACAGGGAACACCTGAAGAAAGCTGAAGGATACAGCATCCAAAATGTTGTGTTTTTATATACCACAATAAAGATGAGGACAACAGTCTGAAAAATCAAAATAATACACATCAAGCCTCATCCCCAAAATTCAGATTTGTCTAGTTTTTGTATTAGTTGAATTGATATTAAACAATCTTTGATCTAAATTTTGTTAATTTTGAAGTTGAAAATAAATAATTTTTGCAATGAATCAACAACTTGGTCTCATTACTGAGAAATTCCATTGTTATGGTAACATTATTCATGTTCACTATTAAATCATGTCCTGTGTTACTATAACAACAAAATGTATCATTACCCTGTGAGACTGGGTTGTATGATGAATAAATATAAAGTTACATTATGCTTTATATATAAGAGGGTGGCTATTATGTAAGATTTTCATAACTAATGTAGAACGAAGAACTTAGTCCTCTGATTTAGAATCAGTATTTTCCTTCTAATTTAGTTTGAAGCAAAATGTAAACAATTTGAAGAGAATCAGAAATTATCATGTTTATTCTTTTGTTGCAACATTTGAATCAAATCCAAAATGATGATGATGATGATAATAGCCAAAAGAGGGATTTAGCAGGTTTTTAGTGATGAAGAACAGAAACATACATATACATATTTACCAAACTCTTTACAAAAGTAGGATGTGACATAAAGTCAATTTCTAGAAATTTCCTTCTCCTAGTTGCCTAACCAGGGCTTACCCATAGCTGGAGGGAGAATAGTTGGGTTCATACATTTCTCAATGGTATTAGCACTATGTGAAATACAAACAACTTTGTCCAGGATTTGAACTCGTTCTGCTGTGTCCATTTCCTATGATGGTAAACATTACTTCACATACCTCCACAAACAACAAATATAAGGTTCATCTGATAATCCATCTGAGTAAAAAAAAAAAGAAGGATTGGTAGCTCTACATCAACCATTTTGGCCATCAATAGAGAACAAACAAATTCTTCTTAATGAAGATTTTGGGGCTGAAATTTAAGAATTCATTCTAATTTACAATCCTGATAAGAAAAAGAATGCTTAAGGTAAATCCAGAAGAAAAATTATCTTTGTCATTCAAGTGAAATAAAATTGCTCAGAAAAAGAAAAATTGAAATGATAAAATAAATCTGATAGGATTTGGGTTAAGCAGAACAGATCTACTTGAAGGAAATCACTGAAACATTAAACAATGGTGATTTTTTTTTATATGATCATCATAAATCCTATTTCAGTTTGAAAAATATCTCAACCAAAATGTAGATCTACAAAGTTAAATCATAGGAAACAGGTTTTACCGATTTTATATAAGTAATTAAAAGTTAATTTCAGTTTACATTGGTAAGAAAATCAACTTCAGATATATTTTCATAAAACTCTTAACTCTAATAAAATGTTCTTGCCTTAATATATTTATTTATTTCAAGATTATCTAACCTATCTTAACATTTAAAAATATACTCATCTAAATAACAATTCAAATTGGAAGATATATAATTAACCCTATTTGTTTTCTGTATGAATGGATCTTATGAATTTTCTTCCAGAAAGTAAATACAATTAGTAAGTGTGGGTGTGTGTATATATATATATATATATATATCCATGAATCCAGAATTAGCAGCCTGGGATGCTAAGGATCCCAAAATGTCCAAACATGTGTGTGTGTCAAACAAACAGATTTGTTATGGCACTGATTGCCATTGAAACTTCTGGTGTTATTGACTTGCACACCATTATTCTACTTGAGAATATTGTTAGAAGGTCTTTTCACCTTAGAAAGAAATCTAGTAATATCTAGTGGATTAGCAACATTTACTTTATGGTCATTGTCTGTAGCAACAGTTGCTTTACTGTAAAGTAAAGTCGTTGGGATGGCCTAAAGTCAGTATTAGCCAGACTGCAAGGGGGGTCTATCGCCTTTTTACTAGTGCTAGACCAAGGAGATTGTTTTTGACACCTGAGGTGGAGTGCTAAACCTACCATCAGCTCGTCACTTTACCACACAGATCCCTATGCTACTCATATGCTGAGTTGGCGAGGGCTGGTATCGAACACGGAACCTTGGGGTTCCTAGTCAGACACTCTACTGACTGAGTTAAAGGGATTGAAAAAATCATTTTTAACAAATATTTACTATAAAATATAACTAAAGATTACTATTGAAGAATAAAAGATTTGAACTTGTGTCCGTGAGAAAGTCTGGTTAAATGATCTGTGTATGAGAACTCATTGATTGATAGAAGACCAAATCTATCTTTCTAAACTTCATTTCAACTCTTTTCAAAATCTTTTAAATCATACTGTTATTGATTTTTACATTAGTATAAAACTTAGAATTTGTTTTATTTTAATGCACTAAAGTTTTATTTCCAGAAAGTTTATTGTTGTATCAGTTTTTTGGAAATAACATTTTGGTGTATTGGTGTATACAGATTTATTATGGCACTGATTGCCATTGAAACTTCTGGTGTTATTGACTTGCACACCAACATTCTACTTCAGAATATTGGTGTTGCTAGCCTTAGTGCTACTAAAAAATAGGTGCAAGTGTTTGTGCATCAAAAACTAATTAACATGCCACATAGTCGCAATGAACAAAAATTAATGTTTAATTCATCATAGTTCATTAAACATTGAGTGCAATTTATCTACCCCATGTAAATTAGTTTAGCAGGTTTGAATTCAGAGTTTTTTTTCTCCTAGACTGGTTGCCATACCAAAGTTAAAGAGTCCAGTTTGCCCTACTGTTTTACTCATAACTGGAGGGAGAATAGTTGGATTCATACCTTTCCCAAGGATATTAGTGTCATGTGAGATTCAAACAGCCTTGTCACAGATCTGAACTTGGGTTGCCATGTCCATTTCCTATGACAATAACCATTACACCACATGTGCCTCACATGGTTAGTGAGATTGATTTTCATCGAGTGCTCCAGATTTCAGGCCTTGTGCCTAAGCTGGGTTTAGTCAATAAAAACCAGAGAGTGTAATTTAAAACAAATTATATTACAGTAAAGACGGTTCAATTTGATTTCCAACAAAATCAATTTTATGGATATGCAATATGTAATGAGCATTTTTCTATAATAGTAAATGAAACTATACTACAAAAAATGATATAGATAAGTAGAATCCACCTAAATAAATATCAGAAAATCAAATTCATAAAAAGTTTCTTGCACAATCATTTATGTAAGACTATAAAACATTCTTATATGGAACAAAAGTCAATGATAACCAAGAAATTGTTCACATCAGGATAAATGTAGAATCTATATAATTTTTTCTGAAAATATCTAACACATTATTTTGTAATCACAAAACAAAATGATAATTTGATTTTTGTATGTATGCTACTATAACAGTAAATTGGTGGCACATTGTAGTAAGAGACCTTTCTAAGTGCAATAGCATCAAAATGCTATAACTTAGGAAATAAAGCATTTTCTAACTTGATAATAATAGTCTATCAAGAGTTCTGTATTCATGTTAATCCCAATAATCATAATTTATCTAGCAAGATAACAATGCTAATTATATGCTAATTATAGAATACTTTCCCCTATTTATTTGCAATCAGCTATAATATAAATAGAGTGTGCCTTGACATTGTCCTTAAATGACCACCAAAGATGATCTCTTATCTTAAGTTGTTTTAAATTCATTCAAGGAGGACACTTATTATTATAACCTCTTATCATTGTTGAGTGAAATATATTTCATTATTGATGATAAATTCTTCATTAATTTTTAAATTCTTCTACTTGACTGAAAAAATTGTTAAATCTGAAACTGGTATAAACTTCCTCTGGGCGTAATAATGCATACCAAATTAGTAGCCCAACATTAAACTGTTTGTCTACAAATTCTTCTCAATTATTAATGTATTTACCCAACCCTTCCACTTGAGCAGGATGTGACAATGGGTTGATTTTTAAATTAGTTTAGCAGGTTTGAATTCAGAGTTTTTCTTCTCCTAGACTGGTTGCCATACCAAAGTTAAAGAGTCCAGTTTGCCCTACTGTTTTACTCATAACTGGAGGGAGAATAGTTGGATTCATACCTTTCCCAAGGATATTAGTGTCATGTGAGATTCAAACAGCCTTGTCACAGATCTGAACTTGGGTTGCCATGTCCATTTCCTATGACAATAACCATTACACTACATGTGCCTCTAATTATTAATGTAGATTAAGTTTATCTGATTTCATTTTCACATTTAATTAACTGTTATTAAATAAGGATCAGATTACTTTAGTCAATGTTAATGATGATCTTTGGAAGTATTTAGAATTCAAACCACATTACATAATATGAAAAGAGGCAAAATGAAAATGGCTATGTGAATTATTTCTTTGAATTTCTTCACCAAACAGAATTTGTAGAGTTCAGCAAATTCTGGAAACCTAATTTGGAAATTCATCTCCAGATAAGAACACAAAAAGAATAAGAAAGGAAAGACCCCCCCCCCGATTGGTTGTAATAGAAAGAAAAAGAAAACAATTGACCAATGAAAATATTGTGTATGGATATTTTAACAATAGAGAATAAAAGGAGATGCAAACCAACTGCAACAATGTTCACTTGGTTTAGTAATGCAAGCAAGTCCTCAAATGAGCAGTGAAGCATGTAAATAATTCGATGAGGCATTCGATGAATTATAAGCAGATGTTTAACAGCAATCCCCCCGCCCCCCCCCAGAACCAGAGTCTGTCCCAGAGGAAATTTGAAAAACTAGTTACAGGTTGCTTGTTAAGTGAGCAGACTGTTACAGTTAATGTAAAGTGAAAAACAACAAACTAATACTTCTAAAAGTTTTTTGGCTACATTAATCATTGAATTTCTGTCTCAATAATCAGATGGATTGATTCAAAGAACATCGGTCAGAAAAATAGAGTCTTATATAATAATAATGTTGAATATGCAAAAGTATATTTTCTCAATATTTGTAGCCATTGATGAAAGAAATAAGAGTTTAAATGGTTATATTGCACAACTGAAAATTGTGAGGTTTGTAGAATAATTTCTAGATTTGTTTAGGTAAATCTCATTAAGTGTATTTTGCTAATGGGAGTAAAAAAAGCAATTAAAAAAATCTCCCTTCACAATTTCCAATTATATACTTGTAAAATCAATTCTATCCATATGGTAAATCTACACCATTTTTAATGGCTGTCAATGGTTACATTATAGGTATAAATCTTTAAATTCAGAACTTTTTAAAGTATGTACTTGATATTTACTTTTTTTAACACTTAACAGAATTTCAGATTTCTTCATTGATATACAAAAATGCATACTGTATTTATGATAATTATAGTTTTAAATTTGTTAACTTTTCTCATAGTGTTATTCACTGATACCAATTCATTACTTATCCATATATTCAATGTTATATAGTTCTATGAAAGAATTATCATAATAATAATGAAATTATTGCATATAGTGGTCAGGTGTACAACTTGTCAAAGGTACATAATAGTACATAGAATAATGTACAAATGTCAGGAAAATGAACAGTGTATAGTCAGAGGGGATATCAGTGATAGTGTTCTTGAATTACAGAAAAAAATGGAGGTTTTGAAGGGAGCAGTGTCTTGGCAACTGACACAGGTAGTTTGTTCCATGCTTCAGTAACTCTGAGTGGCATGAAAAAATGTTTCTGAAAGTCATGGGAGCTGTGCTGTTTTGTGACTTTGTAGGCATGCTCTTGTGTGCTAGACACATGGAAATAAAAAAGGACACAGTACAAATGGATATACTAATATAAATTTTCATAAGTTACACTAACCTATCTGATAGGTAAAATAATAGCAAATGCAAATTGTAGGTAAAAATAAAATTTGAATTTAAGATTTTTAAGTAAAAATTTCCTCATTGAAGATTTGTATTAAAAAACTTCCAAAAAACAAATTGTTTTTTTTCAAATGGTATCACACAAGACAGAAATTAACAATGAATAAAACATTAATTTTCTCCCAAATAGTCCCTTTGGCATTGAACACATTTCTAATAAGAAGCATTTTAAAAACTTTCTCTTTTGATATGGTATGAAAATTGGGTCATTTCATCAAATCTTTTCAACTTGAGATGAATTTAATGGTATGAAAATTGGGCCATTTTATTTGATGTTCTCCACATCAAGATGAATTTTCAGTTTAGAAGATAAGAAAAAAAAATTTTTTTTCACTCTATCATCCCATTTTATACCACAAAGACAGGTGTCAAGTTGGTTTATGTGCTTGCAGTAAAATGTCTAAGTTTAATCACCATATAGTAATGTTGAGAGCAATTTTTATTTTTAAAGATACATCTTTGGTATTCCATAATCGGTGCTCCAGATTGCCGAATGCAGTGCTTGCTTTAGCTACTCTGGAATGGATATCTTTATCCATTTTTCCATCAGAAGTGACTGTTGATCCAAGATATGTAAATGTGTCAACAATTTTTAATGCTTTTCCATCAATGAATACAGATGGATTTACAAGACGTGGACTGCATGCAGCGGGCTGGTACAGTAGTTCAGTTTTCTTCATACTGATAGTAAGTTCAAATGCTTTAGATCTCAGGGAATTTATCAAGAATGGTCTGGATGTCTTCTAGGCTGTGTGCTAATAGAGCGGCATCATCTGAAAAGAGAAGATCCCGCACTAGCTGCAAATTTTTTTTACCTAGTTTTAAAACATTGCTGATTGTATAGGCCACTACTTGTTATGAATTGACAGCCAGATGAATTGGATGTGTCTTTTTTTTTGCCGCTCCAAGAATTAGCGATGTATTTATTGTTTTTAAAGTACATAAGGGAAGTGACAATTATTATTTTTCATTTATTTATTTATCATTTGAATCACACACACACACATATATATATATATACGCACACACACACATGCATATATCCAGATCCACCAACGTGGAATGGAAATACCTATTAGAGTTCCATCTATGGGTCAAATTGGAGAAATTTCATGGGGAATTCTGTTATAGTGATTTGTTTTCCATCTGCAAATAACCAAGTGACTTTTATTTTGTGATTTCCAGCCACCATATAACATCCAAAATGAAAATGTTTGAAATCTGATAAATTTACCTTCAAGATCTTATACAATCTAATGATTGAAATTTCTTACAGAAGATCAGTAAGATAATTTTAAACAATGAACATATGATTTTTAAGGAAGAGCAGCAGTCATCTCTACATTTGAAAACAGATTAGTTTTTGCAAATATGAAACTATCTCATTTATTTTAATTGCATTCACATTTGAAAAGCAGATACTAAAAGAATTCCCTTGCTTATCTGTGCATAGAGAATTTTCTTTCATTACATGATTTTCAATGTGATTAATTTTTAAAATTTCACCAGCTTAAGATACATTGAAACTAGATTTATTTATCTGCACACAGATAAACTTCATACACTGCAATTGTAATAACATTTTAATGGCTGATGTATTCAAATCAAATTTCTTTATATATACATCCACCTACTTATTGTAATTATATTTAAATATCAAATCTGATTTTATATGAACAGAAATTTTAAATTCTAGTTATAATAAAAAGAAAAAAAATGAATTATTGAAAAGAGTGAAATTTTTTAAAATCTAAGAGACAAAGCTGTAACGTAAAGAACACTTGAATCTGGATTCAGGCATTATGAACAACTCAAATAAAATCTGCATCAAGTTGAGTCATTTTTCAACAGCTATTCATAGAAATCAGGGATCAGGAATAATGACCTTGAAACAATCTTTTTCTCTACTTGACTAAATATTATTATTATTATTATTATTATTATTATTATTATTATTATTTACTCCTTTTGAGTTTTCACATCAGCGTTAGCTGATGGTATTTCATTGGAGTATGAGTGACAACAAGTCTCCTCAGGTTTCCAGGACTCTTCTGAGTATTATTATCATTATTAAATGAGCCAAAATCTTTAATGTATTAAATTTATGTTTTTTTAACATTTTGTAAATAGTTATCAGGTATTATTTAAAGTTAAACAGTTAATCCGTTGTAAGAGATTATAAAGGTTACAGTTAAATTGCAATATACTGGGTAGATGAAATTCATCACATAAAATGAAGTAGAAAAAAAAATGGATTATACACAAGATAAAAACACTTCCCTCTATTGCAGTGACTTATTCTCTACTTAATTACCTAAAAAGTCAGACATAGCATACCAAATATTTTCAAATATAGCCATGTATCAATTCTTTAGAAGAAAAATAATCTTGTAACATTTTCATTAATCATTTAACTCTAAAAATCAATTCTAATTATTCACTTCTAACATGGAGATATTCTCCAGGTTGAATTAACAGACATTTTTGACACTCATTGATAATGAACAAATAACATTTCTGAAGGTAATGATTATCTGAAGAAAGTCATTTTGAAATTAGTTTTCTTTCAATCATAACTGAAACTTTATTCAAAAAATTATGTCTAGATATTGTTAGGCCAAAATGAATTTGTAGAACTCATTTTTTAGTGACTTCTGTTTTAGTTACATTTAGAATAATAAAACCCTGTCATTACAGATAAGTAAAGTAAAATTGCTACAAAACTTTAAAGTTTTATACCACTGTAACCTCATATCCAATTTAAAAACAATTTCTAATAAATATGACGCGAAAAAAAAATTCTTGTTGAAAATTTACCAAATATTCAAAAGGATAAAAAAAAAAAAAAACACATACAAAAATCATTGTCTAACACTTAATTTATTTCACAATCATAAACCACATTATCAATAAAACTAGAACAAAATACTATTAACTAAAAATCATTTAAAATATAATAAATGCCTTTTCATTGAATTTCATAAAATGTATAATATTCAAACATCGAATTCATAGCAATGAATATTGATTACATTGAAAAAAAAAAAAAAAGAAAAAAAGTGTCACTAAAATATAAAAATGTCAGTGCATAAAAAGTTTTATATTTTCTGTGCAGTTAATGTTATTGACAAATTTAAAAGTTAAATGTCAGAAATATATTTCATTGAAATAAAGTCTATGAACAAAAGATATTTAAACTTAGTTTTAACTAAGTCTAAATTTGTTTAGAAGAAAACCTAAATATAATGATCATAAAATAAAAACTGATACTTTTAGATTATAATATAAACAGTTTACAGAAATGATAGAAAATAGATAATTTGGATGAAAACCCTGATTTTATAGCATTCCAAAGTTCATTTGTCATCAGTTGAAATTTTAAAGTTTTTTTCTGTAAAGTTATAGATGAAAAGGTTGTTGTTTTAACATCCAAACGTTTCAAAATATTTTTCTTTTCAAAAAACTTTTTACACTTTACCATCAATTCCTCTTTGACCAAATGCTTATTATATGAAAAAAGAATTGATTCTATATATCTTTTAAGTGAGTAGACATAATTTTTTTCACTTGCTTCAACATTGTTGCATTTTAACACATTCAAATCATGCAGAAAATTGATTCTTCTGACCAATCTGTATCAATGCAATATTTTTTTATATAAAACATTTCTTATAAAAGTTTATTCTTTAAATAAGCGCCTTGAACTAGTGGTAATGATAATAATGCTCTGAAACCATGTTTGAATTCAAGGTTATTGTCTGATGATGACTTTCTTCTAAGGTAAACAAGAAATACCTGAATATGGCATGAGGATGCAGTGGCCTGAATACCACAATAATGACGAGGACAATAGTCCAAAATATGAAAATCATTCAAATATAAAAACATTACATTTTTTTTCTCTTTTTACTGTTTATTATGAACAAATATTTCTAGGGAAGAACTTGAAAATTAGAAAATATTAACAAAAGTTAAAAATTATGAAAATGAAAACAGGAAAAAAAAAAAGAAAAAGATATATACATCAATGACAAATGTGATTAAATAGATGATTCTTATTTGCATTTTATTGGATAAGAAACCTTTCAATGAACTTGGAACAATCTCCTCTCTAAATTCAAGACTGACAACCAGTCTGTATCCATAAATGTTAAGTCTGTACATTTTTAAGTTTCTTAAAACAATTCTTTTCTTGATAGCTCACAAAAAATACTTTTCTTTGATTCTTGAATTCCAAATAAAAATTCCAAGTATAAAAAAATAATCATATTTTGATTGCATTTTCTAAGAGATTCTTTAAGCAAATAAATAAAAATAAAATAATATGCAGAAATTTATAAAAAAATCAAAAAAATCTTCATCTTTATAAAATTGATGTTATAAATAATATTTGGTCAAACTCAATTATGAATATCATAAACAGCTTTTTCTTTTTTGCAGGAGTGTAAAAATTAATAGGAAATCTGGCTTGAAAATTGCTTCTCACACTGCATAGTGATGTATGATTTTGTTAAAAGGGGAGGTAATAATGGAAGGCCCACATTGCTAGAAAGCAGGCAAAGGCAACCTTGTTCAAGAAGTGGGTCACATGAGATATGACTCATCATCAGGTGGGCTGCACTACTAAAAAAATTCAGGGTAATTTTATGTTGAAGGTACCTCAATAATTTTCACTACAAAAGACCTTATGCATAAGTATGCTTTAAAAATAGAGAAAAGTTGATTTTTTTCTCTTCAGTAAAACAATTTTTTCTATAAAAAATCTTTAGTGAGCCATTCAGAAAGCACTTGCAGGTCACATTTGGCTTGTGGGCTGCAGTTTTCCCCATGACTGCTATAAACATATATGAATATTAATTATAGGGAATAATTTAAGGCATCAAAATATTTAGCAATGATGATATAATTTTTTTTAAAAGGTAAAAGAACAGTGCTGAAAAGTTAGTAAATCAGTCGTAGTATTTTGGATTATTTGGCAAACAAACCATTTTTTGACATAACTACTAAGAATATTTAAAATTGATAATGTTCAAGTAACAAGATAAATGTTATTAATGCTATCATAACAAATGTTTTTGAGGATAATTGTTTTAGTTGTAAACTGAAGATGAAATGATAAAATGCTGCTTACTTGGTAGTTAAGCTGGACCATCGTTTGATTAGTTTTGCCAGTAAATCACGAATGTATTGAGTGTCCTCCTCTTCATTGTATTCATCAATTAATTTTCCAGCCAACTGTTTGACATTTTCTGCTGAAGATTTCCTTTGGTCAACCTCATCTTGAAGAATCTGAAAAAATGAAAAAGGATTATAAGAATAAAAATCATCAGAGTAAAAATCTTTTCAAAGAAGAACCAGTGCTTTTTTTAAAGGCTTTTGCATATCCTTTAATTTAAGAATTTTTATTGAGGAATATCTATCAAACAATATCAATTATATTTTGTTACCTATAACACAAATTCAACATTATGTAATATAAATATAATTTTTTTTAATGTTAGGTATTTAAGAATATATGCTACAATAATATTTTTACCTTGTAGATAAGTAAAAGATAAGTTTGTTTTTAATCTAGAATGCAACAATGTAACTCATAAGAATAAAAAAAATGTGTTTATATATTTAAAATAAAAATGTTTATGTAATCCATAGAATTCAAACAGTGGAGTTGTTTGTAAATCATATTTAATTAATGAAAGAAATGTCTATGAAAATATAGATATAAATAAAGAAGGCTTAAAAAATGTTCAGTAACATTTCTAACAGTAACAGTAATTGCAACTTTCTTCACATGTAACAGTACAAGATGAATTTGAAAAGATTAAATAACCATGTTATAAAAACAAAACAAAAACAATTACAATAAATGACCTCTTAAAAATATAAATAAAAATGCAATCTTTTTATATTAATACAAATAATAAGTAAAGGAATTATTTTTCTCTTTGACCATGATTCTAGATTTTCCTAATAAGTTTCTTTACTAATTTTTAAATTATGGAATTTTAAAATTTTAAAAGTTTAAGGACACTTATCAAACAATACATTAATTACAATCTTAGAATAACACAATTCATAAACTGTTTGATATAATTTGTTATTCAAAAATCAAAGAAAAAAAAAGGAAAATATATCTCTTTTATATAAAGGGAAAGAACTCTTAAAAACTTTGTATAATTTACCTTAGACTAAAAATTAGTGTTGTGATTGTTAAATTTCATGACTTTCTCAGTTGCAAATGTAAATGTATACTGCTATAATTTTGTATGGACCACTAACCATAGTAAACATCCTAATTAACTACAGAATAAAACAATTTAAATAAGAATTCTAGAGATAATTCACATCATTTGGGATCAGAATATGCTGAAAGGAGTGCATCTTGTTTGATTACAAAAAGTTGAGCAATATCACGTTGATAAATATTTACCCAGCCACTCCACACGAGCAGAACTCGACAAGTCAATTTTCAAATGGAGTTTAACAGGTTTTCCTTCTTCTACACCTGTTGCCTAACTAAGGTTAAAAAGCCCAGTCTGCCCTACTATTTACCTATAGCTGGAGGGAGAATAGTTGGGTGTATACTTTTCCCAAGGGTATTAGTGCTATGTGAAATGTAAACAGACTCATCTAGGATTTGAACTTGGGTGGCTGTGTCCATTTCCTACAATGATAACTGTTATACCATGAGCGCCTCCTGGGTAAATGTCTACATGGGTGACCATAAGAACATCTAGTCCTAAAAGCAGCTTTTGGTTTTGTGCTTAACTAAGTAAAACTTAGGAAATAAACTAAAAGTAACCAATCTAGAATATGACTGTTTCTTACCTTATGATCTGACAGTGATTTCGTAAGGTCTTGAGAGTTATGGGACTTTGATTTCATTTCCTCTTCAATTTGTTGAAGCCACCGGTTAAAAGCTGAATAGGATTCATCAAACTGCCGACATTCAAGCAACATATCCTCCAATTGGTTCTTGCGGGAGGAAACATTTGCTTTTGTACTATTCCACTGTTGGATAACTTGATCAGCTGAAAGAAAAAAACAAAAAACTAATCAGATTTGATAAATTCAATGGACAGTTTTTCTAATATCAATCTATTCATATATAAAAATAAATGTTATTGGATATACAAGCAGTAATAATGTTGTTATGGTAACATTAGACATTACTTAAATTATAGTAAAAGTATTTAAGTATATTATTTAATTCCTTTTCTGATCAAAAAAAGAAAAAAAAAAAAGAAAAAAAAAAAAAAAAAAAAAAAAAAAAAAGAAAATCATATCTTTTCATTTGTGTTCATTTTTGCAATTTCTCTTTCCATCCAACTTATTCTTTCTTTTTACCTCTATTTACACAAGTGATGTGAAAGGATTTCAGTCAACTGATACACCTGTGTTCCCAACCTATTAACATGACTCATGCCCACCATCTAAAAACAAACAGAAGTGCACATCCACACATATATCATCATGATCATCAAGTTGCGTCAATAGCACAGATCTCCATGACTCTTCCTCACCACCTGTCCCTATTAGCCAACTCTCCTGGAAGGTCCTCTGCACAGTATCCTGTATCTGTGCAGAGCCAATCAATGTAGGTTTTTGTTGATTGACCCACACTGGTGTGTCGATGTGTAGGTGCCTATAGGATGGAATGTCACTTATGAACATCTCCTTTCAGGTTTTGTTCATTTGACACTCGGATAATTTGTGGGATAGAAGGCACTTTGACAATTACAGCCACTCCTTTGTGAGCTGCTGCTGCTTCCAGGATTTGTTCAAGACACCTCACAGCATCCTTGTACAGTTCCCATCTAGTTGTTTCTCAAAGTATTTCATTAGAGTTCAAGTGGTACAGCAATACAGTAGCACTGACATGGCTACAGCTTGGAAGAAGTTTTCTTTATCTTATTAGAGAGATCAGATTTCCGTATGACCAATAAGCTGTCTATAGCAACCCATGTCTTTCTTATGCATATATTGACATCACTCTCTGTAGATGAGATATTATTACCTAGGTAAATGAACTGGTTTACTAATTTCAGGGACTTACTATCTAGTGTGGAGATGTTTCCATCTTGTTTGTAACATATGAACTTTATTTTATCTGAGTTCATATGAAGTTATCATTTATGACAAAAATCATATTAATAGTAAAGTTGGCAGAGTGATCAATTTGTGATATCAGCCAGGCAGTGAGGGAGTCTATCTCCTTTTCACAAGCACTAGAAAAGGGGGATTGTTTTTGCATCTGAGGTGGAGTGCCACACCTACCATCAGCTCCCAACTTTATCACACAGATCCAAGCTGTGCTACTCATGCACTGAGTTGATGAGGGCCAGTATCGAACCCAGAACCTTGTGGTTCCTAGACGGAAGCTCTACTGACTGAGCTAAACCAAGTAGTAAACTAGTAATTATATAAAAAAATGAGAGTGATTCTGTTAAACCAAAATTACAGTTGATTTGGTTCATCTATGAATGTTCATTCAAATTTTGTTTGGAATAATTTAAACTTTGTAAAAAATAAAGAAATTAGCAATAAATAAAACAGAGAAAAAAAGCAAAAATAATGAATAAAATATCATTATTTTTTTTTCTTTTCTTTTAAGCTGGGTAAGAATATCATAGATTTTATACATGTGGATAAACATAGAAGAATTAAAGTAAAGTTAAATCATTTCTATTTCAATATCCAAATCCTTAAAATAAGGCAAATAGAAAACATTAATCTAAGGTTGAAATACTAAGTTACTGATTAGGAAAATGACCTATCCAATAATAAATCCCAACAAAACATTGTGAGCAGTTTTTGGTTCTGTCCTTTACCATTATTTACAATTCTATGTGCAGCTACATCAATATGTTACTTAGAAGATGATCACTGCTGAACTGTTACAATCCCACAGAAAAGATATGAGAAAGAATGATGTCCTTTCAATAGGAATGTAACAGATCAGCAGTGTCCATTTTCTCTTGAAGAAGCTTAGGATGAATAATTGAAATCTTTGATGTTGAGTTTGTATTTTGATTAATTACATCTCTTAAAAATATTGTTTTCTTAGGGATTTGAAAAAAATATAACTTTTCTCAGATTATAAATAAAAATTTTCAAATAAATAATAATCAAATTTTTCATTAAAACTGTTTTTTTTTACTCACTTTCCTTTTCTTAAAAAAAATATTTTATAGATATTTGAAATAGATAATCTAGTGTTCTAATTCTCAGATTGAAAACTAAACTTTGAACAAAAAAAAATAAACTAGCATAAAAAGACATAGGAAGTTTATCAAAGTGCTAAATTCTATTCAATTAACATAATTTTAAAGAAAGGTTTATAAGATAAACATCAAATGCTTCATAATGATCAGTTTGATGACTAATCAAATCATTAATTTCAAAGGCATATTAATGATAATTTCTTTAAAAAATAATTTTTTTAGAATATAAGAAAAATCTTTCAAATGCTCTTGAAGATGTATGAAAATTAGATTTTTATTTTTAAAACCTAGATATTTTTATGGATAGAATAGACAAAGGACATGATTTTTTAATAAATTTTATAACTAAAAAAATATTCATTTGTTTTCTTTTTGTTGGCTTCAAAAATAAAATGTGATTCTTATCATTAATGACATTTTTAAATAAAAGAAACGAACAACTACGTATATGAATGATAATGAAAACATGAGTTCTCCCCCTTAGTTAATCCTTTAGTATTAAATACGTATAGGATTGAATGTTTTTCTATTTTAGATTAAAATTAAAATCATTAAATAAAAATAATTGTGAATATAATACGAAATATAAATTATGATTTCGCTTATTGATGTTCCTTAAAGATATTTAATTTCAAAGGTGTATCAATACACCTTTGAAATTGAAATACAATCTTAAGTAGTACAGAAAAGTTTCTTAGATATGTTTGGTAATGGATTTTATTGTGACATTAATTATTTAAGCATATAATTTGATACTCTTTCAAATTTGTTATAATGGAGACATATGCAGACCAGTAATAATATCACAAAAAAATTTTCAAAACTTAATTTTTCAAGAGATTCAATGGAATGAATTTAAAACATTTTTTCAGGTTTTCTTTCTAAATTTTTTTTTTTTACTGCAATTAACCAATCAACAATTTTACTGCAATTAACCAATCAACAAATTAACCAATCAACATGTGACTAACATTTATATTCAAAACACAATATATTTTACAGTATCTTTGTAAATGATAATATAACAAAGCTTATCACTGAAAAGTTGGCAAATAGAATAATAATCTTTTTAATTGAAAAATCTGTAGCATGAAATATAATAATCTATTATCAATTTAATTTCATATTTGAGTTATCACAAAAATACAAGTTAATAATTCAACATTCAAATTATTATAATCAGAAATTTAACACTATTCCAAATTCTGTATAGTTTTTAACTATAATTGTTTAAAATTTGTTTTAGATTTCTTTTACACATCATATCAAACATTGTCATAATTTCAAATAAATGTCAACTGAATATTTATTGTTTTTATTAATAATATAATACTATTATCTAAATTATCAAATTTATAAAAACACAACTAGGCTAGGAGATAAAGTGTCTGAACAGTTGCGACAGAATTGATATCTTTTATTTTTTTTTAAAATAAACCAAAGCTTATATTTGTAATTATGAACCCTTTTTAAACTCAAGAAACCAAAATAGTAATTTGTTAAAAAAAAAAAACAACTATTGACATTAGAAATGAATATTTACTTCATAAATCATTTTAGAAAAACAAAACATTTGTGAATTAAACTAAATGAATTAGTTTCAGTTTTTTTGGGGTTAAAAAATACAGACATTGTTTTTTTTCTTTCTTTAGTCACAAATTAAAAAATCTACCGAATACCAGTAACAGTTATATTTTACCTTTTTCTTTTATGCTTGTCTTTTCTTCAGCTGAATTAGCATCCTGCTCTAACACTTCTGCATTTTTAAGAATATCTTCCAATTCCTGTTGCCTGTTTTCCATGTTTTGTAAAATATTCTGAAAATGAAAAAAACAAACAAATTGAATACCAGACAATGTGCATTATAGAATTTGCTATTTTAAAAGATAAATGTAAAAGATTTCCCATTTCCTTTCAGCAAAATCAGAAAGTCTTTCAAGTAATACAAATTACTACTTGGTATGAAGAACTGGTGATAGAAAGGTTGAAATGTTTTATTTTCAATGTTGGATTAGAGACACTTAAAGGAAAACTGAATTCAGATCTGATCACTTCATTTTTTTTAAAAGCGGTCAAATGTAAATGGAGAAATTTGTTTATGTTGTTTTCCTTTAATTCATTTGTTTACAAAGACAATCAATTTTTGTATTGTATTTTTCAAAAATTAAATTTAAATATATTCAAAGGTGGTTTTATTCCACCTGTTAATTTATCTTACACAACTGAAATATTAAAATAACATTTCTTTCTATTAACTACTTGATTAACATCCTTGATTATTTGCTTATAAAAGTGCTATAGATAGATTCAATAAATTTAATAAAACAAAACAAAAATAACAAAAGATGAAATTTTATTGATTTGTGTAATTTTCATATTTCAGTTATTGTATCATTTGATAAAACTTTAATGGTTATCCACATTTGTATAAAAAAAAAAATCCAATTATGTAAAATGTTATTTTTTATCATAAAAGAAAAAAAAAGTTCATTAAAAATTCTATTATTCATTGTATCTCTGTTTAATAAAATTAAATTCATTTTTATCACTTGTGTGTGTGTGTGTGTGGAGGGGAGTGATAAATAAATAATATAAAATAAAAGGATATTTGGATTAGATCTTTATTTCACTGTTGGAGATTTTTTACAAGGATCATTCAATAAATAAGGTGATCATTTTTTTTTTTAAATTTAAAAAAGAAAAAGAAAAAAATCACCTTATTTATGATTTTTTTTTTCTTCAGAATTTTTATCCATAAATGTAAACTCCGCATTTTTTGGAATTGGTTCAGCAAAAATTATTTTAATCTTGCAAAATATTTATTTTGAGGCTATTCAAAATGACTTGAACTGTCATCAAATCTTTGGTGGCTGAGAAGTGCAAACTATGTGAAATTTACTGAGGAGCCATCACTATTGATTTCCTTGAAAAAGGTGCAACTATAAAACAGTGCAATCTATTGCCAACACCTTATGGAAAATTCACTTTATCTATTGAATGACCCTCGTATATAAATAGAATAAAAAAAATTCCATCTGTCAGTTTACATTATAATTTCCAAAAAACAAAATGTCAGAGGAAGTAGAGACATACTTGACCTTTACTAAGTTGAGACAATTTTTAAGTCTACAGACTCCTACTCTTAAATGTTTCAAAGATCAGCAAGGATTTCAGGAAAACAGTTCTTAGAATTTTTCTGTTGCATAAAATAATGAACTACTTTTAATCTAATAACAATAAAATATTATTAAGACAATGCCTTTGCAAAAAGATTTAATTTGAACAATGGGTATGAATCAACACTACATATTATTTTCATAATCATTTTTTCATTATCATAAAACTATTTTACTTTTCATAAACAATTAAATATCCGTATATCTTATAGTACATACAACATGCCCATGTAAAGTAATTGTGAAGAATGATGAAAAAAAGTGTTATTTGATAAACTAGCTTAAAAGCAACTTTGTTTATTAAATTTAATGTCAAATCCCATCCTATTTATATAGAATCTATATCATAATTACAAATAAATACATAAAGAGGAAGTACTGTATAATTAGCATTTAATAATTATTTTCTTTGAGTATAGAAGAAATTTGAAGTCTCCACACTATTTGCAAAATAGATTGGAAATCATTGTATTCTGTAAGTTAGAGTATTTTAACAATACTATGCTAATATAGATTTGGCAACAAT
Organism: Doryteuthis pealeii; assembly: GCA_023376005.1. Classification (NCBI taxonomy): domain Eukaryota; kingdom Metazoa; phylum Mollusca; class Cephalopoda; order Myopsida; family Loliginidae; genus Doryteuthis; species Doryteuthis pealeii. Next base: position 77,850,735 of record CM042159.1, on the reverse strand, counting down.
GTGCTATTTTTGTTGTGTTGTAGTAATATGTATACAAAAATCAGGTCATTATAATATAGATTCTGTATTATAAAATTTAAATACTCAATATGTTTGGTCTTTTTCACTTTATTTGTGTATTTTCATATCTTTATTAATTTACAGATGAATTACAAGTATTTGTGACAGACAAAAACAAAAAGAAAACCTTTTCAAAGTGCATCAAGAGAGTAAATGATAGTCAGAAAGAAAACAAAATGAAATAAGCTTATAAGCAATAAAGAGAAACAAGTGAGTAAAAAAGGTGGGAAAAGAGCATTCTTGATGGTCAAGTGAAAGAAAACTAATAGCTAATCTTCTTGAACAATGGCTGTATGAGTCATTAGGCCAATTTAAGAAATGATAAGAAGTCTTCAGAAATGGTTAAGAAATTTACAAGGAATCATAAAAATATCAAATGAAAAGGAATTTATTTTTATTAGATTTTTAATAAGGCACATCAATATATGTATAGGATACAATGTACATTACATACAGAATAGAATATAGACATGGTTATAGAAAAAATGATTTCTATATAGATGTCCATAATAGAAATAAATTGTAGCAAAATATAATTAATCTCTTATCCAAAATCTTTGGGACTAGGAATGTTTTGGAATTTAGAATATTTTTGATTTCAAAATGGTAGAAATCAGTAGTATATATTAGAATTAGCCACTATTTTTTAAGTGGTCAAGTGCTGTACTGGCATAGCACATTTTAGCAGTGAATTTTATGAATGTGTACAGTGATTGGGATAAACAAAGACTATAAATAATAGTTTATTTGTGTAGTCATAAAATGATCAAGTGGGTAAAAACAGGCCATAAAATTACTCATGGATTTTTTATTTATTGTTTTCCATAATTTACAAAACCATAAATAATATCAGTGAATTTGGGTCAAATCAGGTCAAGTTTTGGTACCAAACAATAATTTTGGCATGCAGATATCTGGCATGAAAAAAAAACTTTAATTTTTATTTTCAGAATTTTGAATAAGATATTGTGAACTTGTAGTTGCTGACCATTAATATCTGATTAAAATACATAATCAATCTATGACATTGATTTGAATATTCAAAAAATATGGCAAGGTTGACAGAGTTACAAGTGAGGAACTGAATTTTTGCAGGTAACATAATAATGCAATAATTTAAGCAAACAAACAATGATTCAACTAATCTGAGATTCATTCAAGAGTTTGTTCTTTAAAATAAATTTTCATCAAAAAAGATTAAACAAAAATTCTTATACCTCTACACTTATTATCTTTAATACAATTATTATATCATTTAAATAATTGGAGTGGTTGGTTTTACAGCATATCAACCCTTGTTGTGTCATCTAATACCAAAGTTAGTCTTCTCTTTTCAAGAAATCATAGCTATTCCTATTTAATAATAATAATTTGTTTGCAAACTGTTGTATGGTTTCAAGTAATATCTAATAATGATAAATTCCTTGAAATTATATGGCTTCAAGTTTTCTATCTAATACAAATAATTTGCATATTGTTACATGGTATCAAGTATTCTTATCTAATACATTGTAAGCAACCTGAGTTAATCAAAATGACTTGATTTGGCATTAAATGACCTGAAAAGGGTTGACATGTTATAAAACAAAACAATCAACTTATCTAATACTAATAATTTGCACACAATTATATGGGTTCAATTTTATTAATAATAATCCTTTGTAAACAATTATAGCCTTAAATAATTATTCTAATACAAATAATTTTCACAGTTTTATGGTTTCAAGTATTGCTGTCTAATACTAACAGAATTTATTTGATCTACAGATTAGATCCTAACATTAACATGATTAAATTACTTAAAATTTTTCTTTCAATATTTTCAGAAATCCCTTGGTTTTTTTAAAAGTTAGGGAAAGAGAAAGTCTAATTATTGTTGCTGTTAATGTCTGCTTCTTATGATTGAAACTGCTGAGACAGGATTGATTTTAGATGGTAACATAAAACTGAGTTAATAAGGGTATAACTCAAGAAGCTAATAAGTTTGAAAATGGATCTTTTTCTCCAACCAAAACTAGTTAATTAACAGGATGATTTGGTGTCTAATTTACCAAATTATTTACTAATGTAAAAAAAAGAATTAAAATGTGAACAACTTACCTTTTGTTTAACAATCAATTGTTCAATATCAGAAATATTTCCAACTGAAGCTTTATTTGCTTTTTGGAGATGATCTTGAACTGCCAACCATCCAAGAATATCAGTCACTGATTTATCGTAATTTGGCCAATGGGTTGGAATAGGCGGGGACTGAAGTTGTCCCTGCTGTTGCATCTCATGAGCCACTTTAACTGGAACAAAAAAGAAAAATCTTTTTAGAAGGAAAATAAATTCACAATAAATAAAACTAAACCCAATTATCTAATCATTCAAAAAAAAAGTCTAAGGTAAAGAAATACAAATATTTAATCAAAGATATTGTTAATCTTATTCTTTTGCCCAATAACACAAATGAAATGTTTTATTTATAATGCTTGATGTCAGTATATTCAAACAATTAAGTTGCAATGAAATAAATTGTGCCTCTCAATAAAAAATTTTTTTTTTAGAAAATATGGCTTAAAAATAAAATGGCATAAGATCTATAAATATAATTTTATAGATCTTCTCATGGTGTAATGTTTATGAAGCTAAATTAGCAGACAATTATTAGTAAGTTTGATTCTCACTGGGTGCTCTACCCTTCTGGCCTTGTGCCACATTTAAGCTTAGACAACTATATATGAAATAACTATATATAAAATTCTATGAACATAAAGAAATTTAAGGAAACTTAATGAATATTTTAGAAAAAAAGGAGATTTGGCAAAAATATTGCAAGCCGATGCAAAAGTTTCCAGCATTTTTTGACAAAATCTTTTATTCATATAAATTCATAGCATCATTATTCAGTTATTTTCTTGGATTTTATACTTTGAAGTAAATTGTATATATTTATCATTAAAGAAACAATTCCACTTTTGAGTCAGTTAATTTCTGTTGAAACTACTAATCAGACAAAGAATTTTGCAAGAAGCAAAACAAGAGATAATCTAAAAGTGAAAAGTCCAGAAAATATTCTGTTCATAAAAGAATTTCATATTTTGGCAACATAGGCATTATTTACATTTGCAATATTACTTCCTTACATAGAAAAATTTTTCTTTTCTTCTTTTCTCTTCCGATAGATTATTCAAACAAACTATAGCTTAATACAAAAAAAGACCCCTCCCCCCATTTTCCAGCAATTCCAAATAACAAATTTCTTTTGAATTCTACCAAATCCCCCAAATATCATTATTTATTTCCACTAGATTCTGTTTAGGTTGAAATGTTGAAAGTTTTCATAGCACAAGGCATATAAAAACAACTTCATTTTGGATTCTTGTAACAGAATTAATTTTTCACTGCATCAAAAAAAAAAAAAAAAAAGACAAAAAAAAAGAAAAGAAAAAAAAAAAGACAAGTATTTTAATTCTATTCAATGTGCCTTTCCATAATATAAATGTGGAACACATTTTTCTTAAGTCTTGTACACAACACAACAATGTTAATTGACTTTACAAACAATAAACAATTGAGTAAACTTCAAAGATGCTTCTAAGATTTCTCAAGCATTGTACAAAAGAAAATGCTGGCAACTTTTACATGACCCTAATATTTGATAAATGATAGAGCTATGTTTTATCTTGAGAAAGAGGTTTGTTGTATGTTTGAACTTTTAAAAGTTACTTAAAACAGATATAAATAAGAGATAACGAAAACAGAGATAAATCTTAAAAGATAAGAAAATTGAATTAATTTATAAACTTGGTTTATTGAACATAAAATTTGTGCATACATGCATACACATACATACAAATACACAAGAGCTGAATAGTCCTGTTAAATTCAGAAATCAGTATTTTTTTTAATGCTATTCTAATATTGATAATACATTTCACTAAAGACACTTGAATGCCCACACCATTCCCATAGATTTCTTTTATTTTCAGCACCCAAATAGTATGTGAAACTAACCTTGTAACCATCATCCTATAAAAAGCACCCTGAAGAGTTTGTTTATGTAAAGGGTGTGATGAATAAATGGTCGCCATTTTAAATTATTAGTTTCACACATGTGTTTGGGGTGGTCACTAGCGATGGTAATATTATGCCTCCAATCATTTTCCCACATGGCCTCAGATTCAACATGGAGGCTTACATCAAGTGCCTGAATGAGGTAGTGCAGCCCTGGATTGAGAGGGTGGTTGATAGAAGACTCTAAGCAATAGAACCCAGTCTTAGTTGTTAGAAAATTTGGCTGCCTAACTCTCCAGACTTAAATCCCCTTGATTATTATGTTGGATACGGTTGAGCGATAGACCAACAAAATTACATGCAACACCAAAGATGAACTGAAGGCAAGAATAACAGCAGCATTTATCAATTTAAACAAGAAGACCATCAGAAAGGCTTGAAGGTGATTCAGAAGTTGGCTGAAGCCAATGGGGATTTCTTTGAATAAATCTAATCTATAACATTACAATATATTTTCATGCAATTTTGGTAAATATATCTGATAAAGTCAGTGTTATTTTCATTTTTGTATAATGTAGACGACAATTTACCCATTGCACTCTGGTTATATTTTTTCCAGACAAATTCAGGCTATTTTTTTTAAAAATCTACATAAAAAGCCATGTAATTCAAGGAGACAATGAAAACTAGATTATCAAAGACTTTCATGACAGATATATTAATAATACAATATAGGCTAATAATACAACTTAAAATACAGAGAATGTTTTTAACAGCTTTTTCAAAGTATTGTCTTCATTTTATTTTTAATTATTTTCTTAGCTGGACAAGTTTTAACAGAGACACACAGGCTATTCTTTTTTTTCTCTTTCTTTCTAATCCATCATACACATCTATATATGTATGCACCCTGTATTATAGATTTAACATAGAGTGAACAATATAGTTTTTGTTGCCACAAAGACATTTTTACATATATTTTCACAGACTACAAATTAATGAAATAAAATCTTTATGATAAACCAGGGCCTTTTAATTGTAAAAAGAGATAATCAATACAGTGATTTAAGTGGTACAAACACTAAAGCAATGTGGAATAACATGATTAAAATCAATCAATTAGTATTATAGAGAACAAATACATAGAAATGAAGTGTGCAATACAAATTCTTTTGCAGACCACGCAATAAAGAGAACCACAATTGATTATGGAAAAGTAAAATCATTTGAAAATTAATTAAATACCAACCAAAAAATATAAATTTGTCAATCTCATTATGCTTAGATGAATAAGCTCAAACTAAAGATGGTTCCTGAATTATTAAGCTAATAAAATAAAAATAAAATATACAATATGAAAAAATTAGGGAAATGAATTTGAAATTTAACAAATAAATCCAGGAGTGCATGCAATATTTTCTTTTGTAAAGCAAAACAGAAGAAAAAAGGAATCAATAGAAACCAAATTATAAGCCCTAATATGATTGAAAAATAAAAAGATATTTATCATAAAAAAAAGAATAAAATAAAAATAAACTTAAAAGAATAATAGTTACTGGAATAAATAAAAGTAATTTTTTTCTCATTTTGATATAAAAATTATATTTTTATATTTAGGAACGCTACTCAGTTATTTCAACAATATTTCAGAAAGAAAGGCACTTAATATTATTTTGTATTCTCTTTTATTTAACTCAAAGGTATTCACTAAACCTTAGTCTGTCATAAGTGTGTAGTAGTACATGATGACAATCAATCCCACTGTAATAGTAATATTATATGAGACTTTCTTAATAAATACTGCCCCACAAATATATATTTCAGTTAAATCATACTTAGTATTTTAAAGTTTAGAAAAAATATCTTTTCCTGATAAGACACATTTTTGTTTTATGGATACATTTTCAAAGGAAGTCATAATGAAAACAAGTAAATATCTGAGATATTTGCGAAACTATACATTCAGTGAAATAAATAATATTTTTATCTAATTCAAAATGTGACATAATATTGAATATTTAATCCAGTCTATACTAATAAATGTCAAAATTAAATAAGTTCAAGTGAAATGAGGAAATTGTTTTACTTTTAGAATTATTAAGCAGATTTGCTGGAGCCTTGATGTACTGGTAAGTAAAATTTGTAAAAAGCAAATTACTTAGAATTAATTTTTTTGTTTTTTGTTTTTTTTAAACACAAAGCAGTTGAGACACTGAAACTTGACATAGCCTCTTTCTCAAAACAATACTAAACCTCTGCTTTAATATTTTAAAAAGGATCACGACAGATGTAAAACCATACAATGGGTTTAACATATTTTTGTCACATATTATGCTTATAAAACAGACATCAGAAAAAAAATTAAACAAAGGAACAAAGGTTAAGAAAATTATCACTGAATTATTTTTAAATTGTAAATAATAAATAATGAAATTTCATGTAGCCCTTTAAACTCAAAAGCAATTACTTATATATATAGGACTATTTTTGATTTTAGATCTGAATGTGAATCAGGCATAGATCCTACAACTTGTTCTGTAATAGTTGTTTACATATTTATTTCATGCACTAAATGTAACAACTATTATGGGACAGTAGGAATGATAATTCTGTGTAATGGGGATCAAAAAGATTATAAATTAATAGTTTAGTAATTAGTCAATAGTATATTTTGAGACACATGTTCAATTGCAGAGCAAAAAAAAAAAAAAAAATGAGATTACAAAAGAACAGTTTAAATATAAATGCCTCCAGAAATTGAACATATTTTTATATTTTTTGTTTCCTAATTTTGTAAACTCCTGATTAATCCTTGGTATGTCAATAATAAAATAAATAAAAATAAAAAGACAAATACCTTTTGTGAGAACCTCCATATTTGCATCTGGTGGTGCTGGTTTCATACTGGATGCCATAATCTGGATGTGTTCCCAATCATTGTTCAGTTGAACGATTCTTCCTTGAATAGTGTCAGTCATACTGATGCTTTGCTTGTGGTTTTCTTTAACCATCTGACCATACTTTTGGTTGATGCTGTCTATATTGGGCTGTCGAGCACTCAGAGCTTTTTGCATAGTCTGAACAAGAAGAAGTAAGAAACAAGTGATCAATACATTAATTGATTTCATGCAATCAGTTATTACAGAGAGGGGGGAGAAGTGGAGAAAAAAAGAAAGAGAAAACAAAAGCAAATTGTAAAAGGTAGATTATTGATGGATTTTTGCCTTTTCTAATTGGTGAAAGTGTCAAATAAAAAGACATAGTTGACCAGATTGGCTAATTTCATTAAAGATTGCTCAGATTTTATATTACTGTTTGGTTAGTAGTTGAAGAAAAATATTAAGAACAAAGAACATTACAGATAAGCACAAAGCAAATCAACTATTACTATTAACATTTTTTACATAATTCTTATTTTCCAATGAATTGAAAACTTTAAAACTATCATAAAAAATTCTAATAAAAATGCATAATATCTATCTTTAAAATCTAATAAATAGATAAAAATATGTTATCAAATCTCATAACTCTTTGGTAATTTTGGTGGTAGGTTCTAGATGGCATGTATTTAGAAGGGGTGGGGTGTCATTGGGAGAGATTTAAATCATTGGATGTAAGGAGTTTATCAGGAGATAATTTATTTTGTGTTTGTTAATGCCTGTTTCCAAAATAAATATCAAAGACAATTATTTAACAATCCAGTAACAATAACAATTGTAAGTAACAATCCAAGGTAAAAAATGAAGAAACACTTGTAAATGTCAAATTGTTAAAACCCCTGATAAGCAAAACAGTTCTGAATAATCTTACTATTTCATTGATTTATGTTAAAAGAGTTGATTATTTTTTTCTTTTCAGAAAGAGACAAATCTTTATGCAGCATCAGATATTTTAGGGTTTTCAAATGACATGTAATTGTACCTACATTAAAAAAGAATGTCTGCTAACAGTGAATACAAATCAGACACTGCTTGTTTGAGGCTGACTAAGTGGTAAATGAGTCACAGCAATGACTGACCAAAAAGTCATTTTGGTTTCTTCGTGCAGGACTAATCATTAAATGAAAGAAATTGTCATAATTATACTTGATTTGATGTTTTTTTAAATAAATAGATTAACTCATATTTCTATGGTTTGTATCTTTTTTTTTAAATTCTCATACAACCAAAATTGATATGGTTACTACGTTTACTACTCTTATCATTTAAGCTTATGCATGGACCAACATGTTACTTCTAGTCAATTAAATTAATATTACTCCAGTATATTTTAAGTATAACATTCCTAAAATCATAACAAAATTTGAAAATATCTGATTTACAAGGATCTTATTAAAATAGGGTACTTCATAATCATACAGAATGTTTTAGTAACTATTTTAATCCTATCAATTTAAATTGCTATTAGCATTTAAACCACTACTACTACTACTAATAATAATACTACTAATAATAATAATAATAATAATAAAAATTTAAAAAAAAACAAAAAAAAACTTATACATCTGTCAAGCTTTTTTCTAATATTACTAAGTTTGTAAAAGATAAGGTACTTTAATTTGAGTTGAAATAGGATATGTTGCAAATGTATATAACATTCAAGATTTTAAATTTAATTACATTTTAAGAACAGGTACTCTGATCTAGCTGACATAGGTACATTAATGGGTGCAGATAAATTAGAGATAAATTTTACTTCTCAAAAATTAGGTATAACTTTTGTTTTTTGATGGGAAATATATTTTGTTGCCAGCATCTCTTGATAATTCTTCTTTTCAAAGTTATTAATCATAATTCTAATCTTGAAATTCTATTGTAATTCTTTCTTTTATGTCACCTTATTAAAAGGAAAATGCAACATGTTCATAAAAAGATTTCTAGTCAGATTGTTCTTGTATAGGGGGCTGGTTTTTCAATCATCAATCTATATTAATAACTGACAAATGCCTGTCCTCAATAGACAGCCAAATTGTTTTATGTAAAGCTATGTAAATATGGGATGCATACTTATTAAACCTTAGGAAAGGTTTTAAAGAGGAAAAAAGAATTACTCATTAGAAAGATCCCTCTAATAATAAACAGTTAATCAATGGGAAATTCTGTAAAACAAATAATTGTATAGAATTTAAATTTTCAAAAGAAAAAAAAAATTATACAATATCCAAAAATATAAAACCTGGCACTACAGCCCCTTTTTATAGTTAGATATAATAAATTATCAATATATAATCTTTATTGTATCATATGATATTAAATTATCATTTCATTGATCATTAAAAACTTACTTTCACTGGTCTAACTATAGAAAAACACCTATAAGATCAATAGCCAATATAATTGTTTGTGAAAAGCATTAAGTTTAATGAAAATATTTTCTCTTTTCTAACATTTTTGCTTTCAGGAGTAAAATAACTGAACAGTAAATATGGTTCATTCCTTCTTATTTAATTAGTCTTCATTTGAAATGAAAAATATTTTCACACTGATAATATTTCAAACTGATATACCTACTCTTTTCTTATTCATAAAATGTTCAAATTTTTGATTATGAGATATTCTTAACAAGAAAAATATAAATGATCAGAGAGACTTACTTCTGCATCAAGAATGAGAGAATCCTGATCATTGGCTGAAGGAATGGAAGAAATTGGACCTTGTGCTTCCAACATTGATTTTGATGTGCTCAGCCATTGCTGAAGTTCATCAAGTTCTTCCAAAAAATGTCGCAATGAGCAAAGGTTTTCTTCAATCAATTTCACTCGCTCAGGAATATCAACTTCCAACTGCAAAGGGAAAAAAAAAATCCAATTGTTGAAAATAATCCATAAAAAATAACAATATAAATAACAATGACATAAGCATTTATAATATGGATGATAAAATTTACAAGTTTGTTTGAAGAAGAATTTACATCACTTTATTCTAAACATAAACAATTTAACACTTAGAATGAAATCTAAAAATTTTTTTCAAGTTTCAATTCGTAATCATTTGATGCCAACTTGTAACTGGTAAAAACAAAATAAATTGGAATGTAAATATCAATTAAATTCTTTTTTCCTAATATTTAGAAAAAAATTAGCAGGAAAAGTTAAGTGTTGATTAATATTAATCAAACTATTTCTTTTAAACAATTTACATATTGGCTAGTTTGCTTCTTTTGCTTTCAATATAAATGTTTTAATCACATAAATGATTGATTTCTTCACAAATACATAGTCTCTACTTTTGACATAAAGTGTAGAGTATACATGCAAACAAATATATGCAACATTTTAAAGAAAAATTGTATAATTAGAAAGTAAAGCTTTATAAAAATAATAAATTTTAAGCTATATAATTATATATATATATGGAGACCATTTAATTTGGATATTAGTTTTTATAAATACGATATCAAGTGGTGGTTGTAAATACCCCTCCATTTTTAAAACACATTTCTTTTTGTTCTTTTACTGAAAAAGGACAAAAAACTAAAAAGTTAAATATACTAATTCAAAAATTAATCATATAATAAATCAGCCAATTTTCTTATTTCATTATTTGCTTATCTGCAATTACACTTAAAAAAAATAAAAATAAAGATATAATTTTTTAAAAATTATTTAGCTGTGATGTAATGAAATTGCACAAAATACTGATACATGCATTACACACTACATCATCTCTTAAATTATTAACTTCTATACTTCAGTTTTTCCCCTTTTCATAAAAAGATATGAATAAATAAAGCATAATTTACCTTCTTCCATCGACTGTTCAGGTTATCAAGATCCTTACTCATATTTTCTTTGTCCTGGTTAGACAAAGTTTCTTGCATCATCATCTGTTGGGCATTACGATTGAGGGCCTTCAATCTATGTTGGAGAGTGGAAAGCTCATCTTCTCTCTCCTGAAATAATAACAAAACTATATTGTTAATTCAGTCAATGAAAATTTTATTTTTATTCTTACTAACAAGGGTTCAGAAAAGGGACTACCAAAGCCACAAAACTATATATAAGACCTATAGATAAAATAGGGTAATACAAGAATCTGTAAATGATAAAAAGTGATAAAAGATTGAAATAGTAAAACCTGATAAAATATTTAAATGAAGGAAATGAAAAGTAACATAAAAGATACCTGTTAACCTTGGTTTTCAGATTATATTCAACAGGAAAATCATAGTGAAGAGGTTTGTGGCATATTACAGTTGTTCTAGAGAAAAATATGTTTGAGTTGGATTTGTTGTGTGTCTGGGAAGGATCCAGAAATATAGATATGATTTATTAGATATAGCAAATCTGAGTTTTGATTTAAAAAATCCTGAGCTGATGGCTCAGGGGAATGAACATTTTCTATGAAATTAATAGTGATGAGAGTATATATTTGGAGGGACAAAAGAAATGCTTATCATATTCTGATATATTTATCAGGACTACAATATTTAAATACATGAACAAAATTCCACTCTTAAAAAATAAAAACTTTAAATCATTGAATGAGTGAGTGATAGAAAGAGAGAGAGAGAGAGGATGAGAATGAATGAATGAATGAATGTGATTTAAAAACAAAACAATAAAAAATGTTACCAATATTCTAGTATTGGGTTTTTGTAAAGAAATCAAGAAAAAAAAAAAAGAAGAAAAAAGGAAAAACTCTTACATATTAGAATGAATAGATTTGTGATGTTAATCAAGAACATGACTGTTAATCCATATTCAAGTCTTCAATTAGAGATTTTTAAAACTGTCAATGTCTATACTGATCACAAATTTAGAAAAAAATATGCAAGAAGTGACAGGCAAACATATTTCTAGATGACATTTCTCTTTGAACAAAGGAAAAGAACAAACAGGAAAATCCATAATTGGAAATTTCAACACACACACACACACACAAAATGAAGCTGTCAACAATAAGTTTTCCAATGAGATCAAAGAAAGAACATAAAATCATTTTTCTCCATTAAAATAGCAATTCTTTTAAGAAGTAGATATTGCAATGAAAGAGGAAATTTTGCATCTTCAAATGTCTATATTTTGTCACCAATGGTTGTTGTAAAATTAAAGTACTGTCTCTGTCTTAAAAATTGCTAATGGAGGTAACACATAGGCACTATTCAATATTGACTTGTGACATGATTTCTAATGATATTGATTATTAAATTGTCTGAGAGAGAAAAACATTTTCTGTAAGTTTTAACTGTCCAAATACAATTTGTGATGTCAGATGTACAATTTAAAAGGATTTTGTCACTTCAGTGTTGATAACATGTGAGTTTTGTGTGCCAAGTTAAAATAAAACAAAAATACACTTTTAAGAACTACATTAAAGCTATTTAAAAATGTCAAAGAAATTTGCATGGCTGTACTTGTTGCAACAAATAATAATAATACTGATAAATGTAAATAAAAAGCAACAAGAGATAAAATATTTACTTTATTGAATAACCATATTATCATTATCATACATTAATTTCTAACTGATGTTAGGTAACTACTTGGGTTGAAGAAAGTGAAGAGAAGGATGAAAGAAAGAAAAACTAAAAAAGAGATAAAGGACACAAAATGATGCTTATATATAAAGAGAGAGAGAGAGAGAGAGAGAGAGAGAGAGAGAGAGAGAGAGAGAGAAGTTACTGTCTTCTTCATATAATGTTTCCTGTTACCATAATACTACCAGGTTGTGGGATCTATCGATATGTTAAGTTGGTGGAGTGTCCTATTGTTGGAATCAGCTGAACAATGAGGAAGTCTATCCTCTTTTCACTAGTGCTAGATCAGAGAGATTGGTTTTGTGTCTGAGGTGGAGAACCACACCTACCACCAGCTCCCCACTTTACTGCACTGATCAAAGCTGTACAACTCTAATGTTCTAAGGTGGTGAGGGCCAGTATTGAACCTTATAGCCAAATACACCACTGACTGAGATTATATATCACACATTGTATTTTAAGTAGATTCCTATATCAATATCAAATGTTTGTGACATTTACAGGGAAGTTTTAAAATAACCTTTTATTTTTTCCAAAATGGTATAATCCTAATTTCCTTTTATGTTCTTAAATATTCCTGAACTGTCAATTTCTCTTTATGATAATACTCTCTCTCTCTCTCTTTGTTGGTTTACTTTTGTACTAACCATTTCAAGAAATGGAATTAACTTATCTGTATTCACAGGACACACAAGCAGGGGAATTTGGGACTTTTAAATTGACTATTTTCTCTTTTCTCATAACAGGCTCCCATATGATATCTTCTGAGTATAGCATGTCTGTTGATTGTTTTGAATTATTTTCTAATGTTGTTCTTATTTTAACCTTTTTTTCATAGGGGTTGGTGTGTTTTCCCTTTTCTCTTAATACATAATCAGGCATTCTTGATGTTCCTTAAGCTGTATTTCTATAGGGTTTCTAGGTCCCTCACCCCATCCCTCCCTCTCTCTCTAATAAACACAATTAGGAAATTAACTCTTGATCAAATGAATTCCAGGAATTTCTTATACAAAATTATTTTGTGCAAAGCCGTATTCATTTTCCATTGAATACAGAAACCAGTGCCAAATAAATCAAATACCAGTTTAGCTTTCATCTATTAATGTTACTAAATTAAATTAAGAATAAATTGAACAGAAATTTTGTCCTTTTAGATTTGGATCTTCTACTCATAAAATTTGAATTGAGAATATAAATTATTCAGATGGGGAAAATCAAAATAATCATTCAGAATCTGCCTCTTTGTAAATATTTCATAAGTTAACAGAAATATCATCAGCTGTATTCAATTAATTTCATTAATATCTATACACCAACTCAAAGCATAGACTTTATTTACATATTTATTTTCTTGCTTAACCCTCTATGCCCAAAGATAAGTAAACATAATTTGAAGTCATCTGGATCAATCACAAGTTAAAATAAGGAAAAGCATTCAATATGGCTGTTGTATCAAAAGCTCAGTTTAATTCTTCAGTTGCCTTCAGTGGTTAAATGGAAAAAATAAACTAGTGCTACATGTTACACTATCCTTTCATGATGAGGGACTGAGTATGAGTTTTACTCAAGGCTATTTCTTTGCACTGATTTCTCAGAATTCATCTTGTATATATTGTTGTTCTACATGCAAGCAAATACATATATCTGCAAAAACATATATCTAGATATTCTTATTAGCACATGTGAGTGTGTGTTTGTGAGTATATATATAAATATAAATATATGTGTGTGTGTGTGTGTGTATTTCTTTACACATACAGATACATAGAGGTTTATACAGTCTCTTTCAACACCCACATACACTCAATCATTCACCAACTGTTATTCTACAGAAACTTGCACATATTTTTGTACATAGATATATTAATGTGTATTGATATACACAGTAATATTCCTACCTGTATACAAAAAAAACAACATTTGTTTAATGTTTGTATACAAATTCCTATTCTGAAAATAAATGTGTGTCTTAACGTAAGTAGCCACACACACACTGCATTTTCTTAATGGCACAAAAAGCAAATTTGAACTTTCTAATCCTCACTAGAGTCAGCATTTGTTTGCACTTTTGTAAAAAAAAGTTTTGTATATAAGAAATGGAAAAAGCTTGGAAACTAATCATGTTATAGAAAACTTTAAAAAATTCTATCAATTAAGTAATTTGAACAAAAACAAATATAGCAACAATAAGAAATAAGTCATGTGAATCTAAAATTAAATGAAAAATTCAAAAACCCAGTGGAAAGTGAATGGCATAAAACAATCACAGGTCCAAATCAATCAAGCTGTAAAAAGAGAGTATTAAAGATTTTCTATTTAAAAGCAATAAATAGAAATGTCTATATTGTCATTTGAAATTCAAAGTGAAATCTCTTTAAGAATTGGCACCTTGAATCTTTGCTGCCCAAAAATATTGGAAAACAATGTTATTAAAGGTACAGATTCTTTGTAAGGTCAAAGGTGAAGTTTTATACATTGATATTTTCTTTATTTTCTTCATCCAAATGAGCTTCTACAAGCTGCATATTACCTTAAATGGGGCTTAGTAGTAAAGTCAAGTGAAGTGTTTACTAAAAGCAATTCAAATTTAAAGCTGTTCAAAATTATGGTGCGGCCACACTTGGAATTTGCATCAACAGTCTGGAACCCCTATCTTGCTCAGAATATTAACCTCCTAGAAACTGTACAGAGACGTGCAACCAAACGAATACCCTCCATCAGGCATCTACCATACTCTGAACATCTCGCTGCCCTGGGAATGGATTCGTTGAAACTTCGGCATCTGGCAACTGACCTGGTAAACGCTCATAAGGTCATTAATCTTCTTAACAACAGCAGCCTTGAGCACCTTTTTGATCTCCATCTTTCTAACACATTAGGCATGCCTACAAAGTCAGAAAACAGCACTGCTCACGTGACTTTCGGAAACATTTTTTCACGCTCAGAATTGTGAAGACATGGAATAAGCTGCCCGCGTCTGTTGTAAGCTGCTGAAACGCTGAAACTTTCAAAGCCTCCATGCTTCCTGTAGTCTGCCGTCACTATACCTGATGCCACTCTCCACACACATATGCACACATGTGCACACATACATGCATATTACTACTGTAAACTGCTCATGTTCTTGACACTAATACATTATTCTGTGTATTTGACATGAGACTTTGATGAGTTGTGGTGCACCTGAGCACTGTACACAATAAATTTCATTATTATTAAAATAGTTCCAAGGAAAGGTCTGGAGATTTTTGGATTCTATAAAAGATAAAATAGCATATGTTGAAAATTATGACTTTCATAGTATTATTTGAAACATAAATTTCTTGTAGTTGTAATGGCTACAAGAAATTTATATTTCATATAATACTATGGGTTTAATTATTACAATAGTTTCACAGGTTTTAAATTCTTCTTTATTACTTGAAGAGAAAGAACAGAAATTTCTGTATTGCTGACACATCTTGTGTATGTGCATAGTTGTGTGTTAAAATAAACCTTCTCTTGAAGATTCTGATGATAACATCCATTGTGGAAAATCTTAATGAAATTATCTGTTTTTTGGGGTTTTTTTTTCTGGGGGTGATTTGTGTCATTATAAAGGTGTACTACTTTATAGGAAAAGCTAACGGCTGTTAGATTAAAAAGTTTTAATGATTACTACATTACCCTAGTGAATGGCTTGTGTACTGTTATTTGATATATACCTTTCTGGCAGAGTATTATTTACTGAGAAAAAAATCAAGGTGAACTCTATTTGCCTAAGGTAGTTTAATGTTGTTTACTTTTTTCTAGTAATAGCAATCTTACATAAAACTAATTCTCTAAAAGATTTTACTGTGTTTAAATAATGATGGATCATCGGAAAAAAATTCTTGGTTATTTTGTGGCATACAGAGTTTAAATGTTTCTTAAACACAACTTGGAATTTATCTTCAACATAAAAAAAAGAGAGAAAAAAGAGCAAAAGATTTTAAAAATTGATATAAAAAAAAAAAAATGAGTGGAAAAAGAGAATAAAATGAAAAAATGAGAATGAAAAAAAAAAAAAATTGAAAAAGAGAAAAAAAAAAATGAAATCATTTTTAATATATTTGTTGAATGATAGAAATAATAAATAATTACTAAATAAATGAATAATAATTTACTCAGTTCTAATCAATCAAAGAAACTTTCCATATATTTTCCCCAATATACTGAAATATTAATGTATGATGTTATACTTTCTTATTTAATATTAAAAAAAAAAGCAGAAGAACCATTTCTGAATATACAAATGTTTATAACCTCAAGAAGAGGCAGCAATATACCAAGAATTGGATTAAACTGTTAACAGTTCTAAGAATATGAAAAAGATGTTCAATTGTCTGAATAATGTTTGCTAAGTGTGACTCTGGTTTCTAAAGTTCTGTAATTTGAGATATAAATCTCCAAGACAAAAGAGTAGATAACATCATTCTGGTGTTGAAAATAGTCACTTGAAAATTAAGTGGAAAAGGATTTAAGTAATTCAAACTGGGAAAAGAACAAACTGAATAATTTCAGACCATTGATTTTTAAATAAACTTTTAAAAATGAATACAAAATAGTAAAAACATAATTTGAAAAATGTCAATTACAAACATAAACAATCCATATTTTGATTTTGATTAAAAGTGAATAAACTAACAACGATCTGTACTTCAGCATGATTAAGCTTTGAAGCATTTTCCAAAACAAAACTTGTAAAATATTATAGACACTGTATGTTTGGCCTCTAATAAGCTATTAGAATGTTTTTTTCTGTTGCAAAGTAGGAATATCATAGCAAATGTTATTGCCAAGAGTTGGAAAATTGTGCAGAATGTGACTTGTATTATAAAGGAAAGTTACATTTTCTCTACTATTGTTCAGTCTTAAGTTGCACAAATAACAGAGCCATGTTTTATGAGGGAG
Organism: Doryteuthis pealeii; assembly: GCA_023376005.1. NCBI lineage: Eukaryota > Metazoa > Mollusca > Cephalopoda > Myopsida > Loliginidae > Doryteuthis > Doryteuthis pealeii. The sequence continues at coordinate 77,833,266 of CM042159.1, read as the reverse complement.
GACTAAAAAATTCTTCACCAAACCAAAGAGTGTAGAAACTTCTTTTTTATCTTTTATTTTCATTAAATTTTCTTTTGGGTGAAGGGTTAAAGAAACTTGAGAAACAAATGTGCCAAGTGTGTTGAACTGTGGAATTAATATGTCCCTGATTATTTCCAAGATTTTTTACCCATCAAAAATCATTTTTTAAGTTTACTCAAAATTGATGGCACTGAATGATTAATAATTTAATATATGTGCAAAAATTGCTTGTAAAAAAAAAAAAGAAAAAAAAAGAGATTGGAAATTTATTTTACAAACTATATTCCTCATGTTTATTATTTCAAAGTAAAATTAGGCTGTTAGTTAATGTTTATATTTTATGGTATCACATCAATTATGCCATATTTGCTGCTTATCAAAGTGAAAAAATTTCAAGTCTTATAATTTGAAATTTTTCAAAAATTAAGTATCTTAATGAGAAATCTAATTATGTATAAAATAACATTTAATAATTGATCAACTGAACTGTGAAGAAAATTCTATACTTTTCAATTAAACTATCATAAAAGAAAAAAAACTTTTTTTTACAATGAGGGAAGAGCTGTCAACACAAATGAAAGATGAAATGTGAGAAGAAGGTATGTTGATTGATGTAATGTCTATCATTAATAGAAAAATGAAAGGTGGGAAGAGGGAATAGTAATTCATGTAATGTCTATCATTGATAGAATTTGATGACAAACAGAATGTGTCTCTTCAACATGGAATGTCCAAATAAACACACTTTTTCTTTAACATTAGTTGTCTACACTCAAAACCTGGATGAACGATTTAGAAAAAGAAAATTGCCAAAAGTTAATATTTACTCTAGGAAAATAAAATTGTTAGTTATTTTGTGAAAAGAAGAGCACCTCAAAATAAATTATCTTAAAAAAAATAATCTACTTTTAGGATATAAAACTGTTTGAAAAAATGTCCATTTTTATGCTGTGTGTTATGTAGAGACATGTTAGAAACAAACATACACCTTTATTTTACTTTTGAATAAAGATATTAACAATTAACCAGACTACACTAAAATAATTAAGAAAACAAGAGAAATAACTTACCAATCATTTCAAAATGCATCAAACTCTAAGAGAACAGGAATTACCAAATTTCAAAATGAACATTGTATTGTAAGTGCATTAAATAGTATAGAAAATAGGAATCCCATTTTTAACTGTAAACTGTGTGAATTAACAATTCACTATGAAGCAAAGAAAAGTATTATGTGATGCGTAGGTCAAACTGGCCTATCAGAGTTGATGTCACAAAAAATTTGAAAAAAAAAAAAAGAAACAACAAATTGCCAATACGTTGCAAAATGTGTCAAAATCAGCTTAACCATGATAGTACAATATCCTCAACACAGCACCTGGATGAAATAACAATAAAAAAAAAGCAGCTATTTCTTAGACCAGAACATTCAGAATAGAAAGCAGTGGACAATTGAGATGGAAATTTAGCACACTTAGATTGTTTTAGATGTATTCTCAATTGCCCAATTTCTAAATAGCAGTCTGAAGATAACCTTGCCAAAACTCTTTTTTTTTTTGACTTAACTACAGCCCATTATCAAACATAACATATTCTGATTAATGATGTAGACAGCAATTTGGAGTACAGGCTGTTCAAATCTTTTGGCATATATGGAGAAAAACCCCTGCCCCCCCAAAAAAACCCCAACTTTATGGAGAATAAAGGTCTATAGCAAAAGAGATTTGACAAAGACTCATAGCTAAGTCTGTCTCCTTATATAAATCTTATTGAAAATGTTTCAACCATTTTTGGATTGAGAAAATAAAGAACATTTCCAGAAAAAGATTCATGAAAAGAACAAGACATTTCTTATTAGTCAAATTGCAATGCCCACAATAGAACACAGAGAAAGTTGCTTAAGGCTTATGCACTATTATTAATATCTTAATTAAAAAAAGAACAGTCCATTTTTTTAAATTATTAAATGTCATTATTATTTAATAACATTTTATTCCTAAACACAAGATGAAAGAATAAAACAAGAATTTAAATAAAAATTTAAATCTGAGAAAATCATTTAAATATTTTGAAAATCTTTATAAAATATTCTAACATGAATCTTTCTTTTTTTATGTAACATAAATCTAAAGTATAATTCAGCAATCAAAACTAGCAAAAAAAGAAAAAAAAGAAAATATTTACTTTATTTTGAAGTTTTAAAATCACTTATGTAGGACATTTTGACATCCCTGATAACAATGGAAATAGTTAAGATAGGTAAAATATTTTGCTAAATGTTCTTACCAGGAAATCTTTTAATAAATATATTTAATCAATAAATAAGTACAGAAAGTTTTGTTGGAATTTCTATAGATTTTGAAAATGTGATGCACACAATTTTCACCTTTGACTTTCTTTTTATATTTTTTTATAACTGTAAACTATTTTTTCAAACCTGCAAATTAATGTCAGGATTTTCTTTATTTCAAATTTATCAAAATAGAATTCCTTTTTACATACAATTTTTTCTTGTGTTTTTCATATTTTTAAAAGCATCTAGGCAAATTTTAGAACCAAAAATGTTTCAACAACAGAACAAGTGACAATAACAAGACCAGAAACCAAAAATATCTTCAGACATCAAGGATTAGGAAGATTGAGTTCCATTATATAGACATCATTTTGATTCTGCCAGATTCAAATCACTGACATTTTGATATTGCTTTACTGATTGAATTGTTCTTGTTGAAATTTTAAAACAGTTATTTCCAGAATAATATTAAGATTCTGATTAATATCTTTCTTATATTTCAAGGCAACCATAAAAGAATATAAAATCTGGTATATTTTATACCAAGTAAGAGGTTACTACTGATTATGGTTGATGGTCCTGATTTTACTGACAAACATTTAGGGAGAGATTCTGTAATAGGTTTGCCAGTGGTCAACAGGACCAAGAAGAGATCCAGGAATTGATTGGTTTTATGGTATATAAATCCTTGTTGGGTTATTTTTACACTTAACTCAAGTTAACAATTAGGGTCTATAATAATTATACACAGTACAAAAAATTATCTTTACAATCATTTTAAACAGATCTGATCTATGTACTTAATTAATGGTGTATATTGATTTATGTATACATAAATAAATCAGTAAAAGATAAAGAATTTTAATAATTTTGCCATTACTTGGATATTGGCATCTCATAAAACTAAAGTTTCTCTCTAATTCTGTGACTGACAATATTTAGTTACAGAAAGTTTTGCATTCTACTTTTATCATAATATACAGAAGATATAAAATAACTACAGCAATTTGTGAGATTGAGTGTGAAAAATGAGTGCACAATGCACTCCTCAGTATTATGCATTGAGTGAAAACATTTCTTTGTCATAATTAAATCCTTTTGGCAATTAAAAATGTTGATAATTTGTATTATTTGTATTTTTCAGACTGTTGTTTTCATCTTTATTGTTATATGTACAGCATTGTGGCCAATGTACTCTATGCCCTTCTTCAGGTGTTTCTTGTTGAACTTGGTAACCCTCCTGTTGAACACGGGAGTCTTCATGTCGTAATAGGGAGCCTTCATGGAACTTCAAACTGAACCCTTTCACCAGGGTAGACTGTTCTTATTCCGTTAACCATGACTGAGTACAAGTACTAAGCTATTTTTAAGTATTCTATGTTATTATCGCCTGTGGTCAGGATTGAATCAGCAACCTACAGCTGATTGCCACTTAGAACTGTATTAACTCAACTTCTATATCCATTGCACCATGTGTCAACCTGTTTGATATTGACAAGAAGGTTCTTGAGTTCAGCAAGAAACACCTGAAGAAGGTTGGATGGCATATCAGCTGAAGCATTGTGTATATGATAATAAAGATGACAACAGTCAAAAAAATCCAAATAATGCAAATTATCAAGCCTCATTCAAAAAATCCAGACAAAAATACTTGATATTTGCATGTATTCATTTTTTTTCTGATTTTCAAATTTTGTCTTTTTCTAGATATCAATATTTCTTGTTGCCATAGTATTATTAGATGTTAACCATCACTTAGAATATATGGGAATATATATATATATAGATAAATATAGGAAGCAGTATTTATAGATTTGAGTTTAAAGTTCCCTCTTTATTTGTTACTATAATTTTTGAATCATATATCAGATTTACATGTGCAGTTAAGAACAAACAAGAATTATAAATCTCTTAATTTAAAAAGGCATTAAAACCTAGATCATAAACCAATAAAAAAGGGTAAGAGAGATTATCATTCATCAACTATTTCTTATATAAAACTAACATATCCTTGTTTTGTTTTTCTCTAAAGAACTGTTATTTTGAAATACTTTTATTTGAAAAAAAAAAATTAATACATCAATTATATCAATTATTCAGAAAATTAGAGAGCAGAATAACTTCTGACAGGAAAAGGTGAGTTAGTCCAATGTTGGTGGTGATCTTGAGCTAATACCACATGATATATAGCAAGTGTATTCACTTCTGTATTATGAAGTAATTATTTAGTTAATTAACCTCACCAAAATCAAATTAACTCAATGGTAATACAAAGTCTGTCTGAAAAGTATCCTGCCATTTCAAATATCTTGAGAACTAGTTTGCACAGCCTTAACAATCAGGGGTAACTTTTCTGCACATTCATGTACACACTCACCTGGAGAGTTACTCAGTCAACAATTACATGTCAGTATGAAAATTAAAAGATCTGGTAATTCCATGAACTTTCTAGAAAGCAAGCAGCCATTTTGAATATCTCAACTGAAAATTCTTCATAACTCATGCAGGTTTTCTTTAGCCAAACATCAAAGCAGCTGATCATGATCCCCCCAAAAGCACCTTGCATACTGTTTTGAAAAGTGTAAACAATACTGGGATAGTGTGGTGTGAAGTCCCAAGGGGAATACTTTGACCAAATTTGCATGTACGTTACTTTTGTTTTTCTCAATTAAATGACTGAACAGCTTTTGTACAAGCATTCTTACTGCAATATTTACAGAAGTGAATGGTCGTTGTGTTACTGATAACTTTGCCTTGTGAAATATATGTATAGTTTAATACATGAAACTTTCAGTTGATAGATTTAATCTTTTTCTTTTTCTCATTATAGACTGATGAAATTACACTATAGAACATTTGATGAAGATAAGAAATTATAAATAAAAAATATCAAATAGTTACACATGGTCAATATGTTGATAATTTAAATAGAAGATTTCAAAATGTTTTTATTTTAAAGACTCATCAATTCCACGACAATTGGGCTGATCCTAAAAGGAAATTGACAATAAATCATTTTCTGGATCTTTTTTTTTTTTGTTATTTTGCTCTGTTGTGTATCTCTCATTTCCCCATGACAGTTTTATCAGATATAGAAGTTTGTTTCTCACTTATAACTATTAACAAAGTTTAACTTTGACACAAAACTATAATAGTAAATCCTTTAGTCCAATTCAAACTCAACACATTAACAAAGTTTAACTTTGACACAAAACTATAATAGTAAATCCTTTAGTCCAATTCAAACTCAACACATTAACAAAGTTTAACTTTGACACAAAAACTATAATAGTAAATCCTTTAGTCCAATTCAAATCAACACATTAACAAAGTTTAACTTTGACACAAAACTATAATAGTAAATCCTTTAGTCCAATTCAAACTCAACACATTAACAAAGTTTAACTTTGACACAAAACTATAATAGTAAATCCTTCAGTCCAATTCAAACTCAACACATTAACAAAGTTTAACTTTGACACAAAACTATAATAGTAAATCCTTCAGTCCAATTCAAACTCAACACATTAACAAAGTTTAACTTTGACACAAAACTATAATAGTAAATCCTTCAGTCCAATTCAAACTCAACACATTAACAAAGTTTAACTTTGACACAAAACTATAATAGTAAATCCTTTAGTCCAATTCAAACTCAACACATTAACAAAGTTTAACTTTGACACAAAACTATAATAGTAAATCCTTTAGTCCAATTCAAACTCAACACATTAACACACACAAACTATAATAGTAAATCCTTCAGTCCAATTCAAACTCAACACATTAACAAAGTTTAACTTTGACACAAAACTATAATAGTAAATCCTTCAGTCCAATTCAAACTCAACACATTAACAAAAGCTGCATGTGACTGCTAACCACTGTCTTATGACAAGTGGTCTGTTTCTTGTTTACATATACATCTATTCCAATTCACTCTGATCTAGTTTCTCTCATTTTAATTACTTCTTTTACTGTCTTAACTAAATCTAAAATACATATGGAGATGGTAAATACTTTGAAAACTGCATCAGTTCAGTAATTACTGCATTGTTGAAAATAGGAGAGACTTTTGCTCAATAAAAAGGAAAAAGTATTGATTAAGATATGGGGTCCAAAGTGACAGCCAATTCAGAGATATATGAATATTCTTTTTGTTAAAATTAATAAATGGTGCTAATAGTTATAAATCTGACAGGAATATTGGCTTGTATTTTAAAATTTAATAAAGAAATCATCCTGATTTTTCCAGCCCTACTGAGTTTAGTATAATGAACATATTCTATAAATTATAGTTTTAAGAAGTGACTTTGTTTGGCCCAATCAAAGACAGGAATGCATTAAACAGAATGAATGAAGAAAATCTGATAAAATCATTTTATCAAAGTGACTAAGCATATATCAATGAAATATCATATGAGATTAAGAGACCTGTTAATTTGATTCAGAAATATTCAAATTTTAGTAAAAAAATCTTTATTTCTAATTTTTATTCTCCAAATCAAATGGAACATAATCAACATAAGCCAAATTATAACAAAAAATAAATTTAGAAATTTAATCAAAATTATAAAAAAATTATGGTAACAAATTGACAATCAAAGAATATGCAAATTATTAAAGAAAAATAGCAAAAACTGTTTCCTCATTTTACTTCACTATATTATATTTTAAAAAATAATAATGTAGTTTTAGAAAAACACATCTTTTTGACTTTGATACTTATATTTCTTTAGTTCCTGTAACCATAATTAATTTTTGAAACCATGTTTTGCTCTCCATTTTGCTTGAATTTTAATTTTTTGCTTAGAAATTAGGTCTTAAAAATTCAACCAATACGCAAGTATATTTTATCAAATTCAAAAGATTTGTACATACATATATATGTGTATATACTTTTCTTAGATTTAAATGACTTGATAAACAAAAATTTTAAAGTTGATGAATCAAAAATAAAACATTTCTCAATCAGAAAATATACAGATTTTCTCATTTATATCTATTTTTTATAAAAAATAGATATAAATGAGAAAATCTTCCATTAACAAAAATAATTGAACAAGACAAAGTATATCTATAATATGAAAAAACAAAACAAATTCCAATAAAAGATTAAATTTAATATTTTCTGCTAAGTAACATTAAATATAAAACAAATGAAAAAACAATAAAATTAACTTGCCTTGAATTTTTCCATTGATTCTTCCAATTTTTCTTCTCCTTGTTCTAGTGGAATGCTCAGAAAGTTTTCTGTCTCATCAACCCATATAAATAGCTCATCCATGTCATCTGTAAATTCACTAGTTTTCACACTCTCATCATCAAACCTAAAAAGAAAAGGACATAAATAATACATCAACAAGATCAATTAATAATAATATAAGGAAAAAAGAAAGAAAAACCCAGCAATGTTTCAAGTTTATGAGCTCACTTTTCTGGAATTATAGAAAGCTGGTCTTTTTATCAATAACAGTTCATTGTAAGTGGATTATTTCGGTGAAAAGGAGAAGAAATAAAAAGTTCTGGTATGGTCATAGCAAACAATCTGAGTCAGTTGGGAAATATCTGCAGAAAACAGCAATACACTCTCATTCAAAGTACCTTTGCAGTCATATATAATCTGCTTAGGTACAATCCAACATCAAACTGACATCTTCTTTCATAGCATCTTCATATAGCAAAAGTAAGACAAGATACTTTTCAATTCTCTAAAGATATTAGGAAGAGTTAGCAGGCAATACTTGTTTTTGAAAACACTAACATTAAAAAAAATAAAAATAAAATCATTTATATACAATAACAATATTATTTGGCTGATTAGAAAATAAAATAAGGGTGAGTATAAAGCATCATTAATATCTATAAATTTATTTTAATTTGCTTAAAGTTTGCCTGTGGTTGACCTTAAATTCCATGTTGAATCACTATTTATAGAATTCATATTAATGATATTTGTAAATAAGGAAAAGTACTTTATAAGCATTTACAAATTGTCTCTTTTAAAAAAACTATAACGAATGAGGTTAAGTATGAACATAGTCCACACACTATTAACTTGCAAATTGGACTGGAAAATGATTTATTCTTTCAGTTAGAGCATTTTAACACTATTTTATATTCATACATAAAACATTATGATCATTATAATATAGATGTTCACCATCCTTTTGAATATAAAAAGTATAAGATTACTTATTGATAACGCATGCATTAACTGATAACCAACAATAAATAAAATAAAACCTAAATGGATTTTAATAAGTGTTGTACAAGATGTATTATATAATTCTACATATTGTGTGTAATATCTTTATATTTTGTTTATAGAATCATTAGTGCATAAAAAAAACGAGAGATTAATCTATCATTTCAGTTGTAAATCTCCCATTTTAGTATATTCTAATGTCTTTCCCTAATCCTTCTATACTGATTTCATGTTTGAAAAAGTATTAAGTATTATTATCAGAAGATTAATTTGCATTCTTAGGTTTTTAAGAATTACTATCCTTATCATTTATTTATTTGATCTGCAAAAAGTAAGAAAAAGTTCTTTGTTTTTTATTAGATAGAATATTTCATATAATTAAACAATCTTAACTTTAAAGGCTTAATAAATTACAGAAAAAGAAGAAAAAAAGAATCAGAACAATCGTGAAACAAGAAAAACGTTATAATTTTTAATGAATGATTTCTAAAAAATGTTATGGGTTGATCATAGTGAATGTGTTCATTTGGTTCAATAAAGTTTGGAATCCAATCAAAAGTTAGGAACAAATAAAAAATAGTAATCAAATAAAGGACAATTCAGCTTGAATATTTGGGGAAAATGGAATATTTGAAATAACAAAACATTTGTAAAAAAAACAAACAAAACAAAATTTAAAAAAAAAAGTAGTTTCATAAAAAAATCATCATCTTCATCATTATCATGTTGTGCTGGCAGCATAGATATCCATGACAATCTCTTGCCAAACATCCCTATCAGGAGGTTCTCTGTGCAGCATCCAGAATCCGCAAAGAGCTAATCGATGTAGGTCCTGGCTGGACGACCCACACTGGTGTGCCAATGTGTAGGTTTACACAGGAGAATGTCACTTATGAGTTCATCCTTGCTTCTCCATTAGTGTCCAGCATGCCGTATTCATCTTACTTGGATGATTTGTGTGATAGGGGGCAGGTGGCTATATAACTGCTTTCTTGTATGGCATTGTCTCCATGATTTGTTTAAGATAGCACAGATCATTCTTGTGTAACTTCCATCTAGCTTATTCCCTAGTTGCTTTGTTAGGGTTCAAGTGGTGCAGCTGTACAGTAGCACTGATACAACAATGGATGAGAAGAATTGTCGCTTTAACTTAGTGAAATCAGATTTCCAAATGATTGATAAAAATAACAATGTATAAATGATAGATAAAAATGTTGATTTAATATGTACAAAAGAAATATTACATATAATATATCCTTGACTATCACTGATTTTACAAGGTCATATAAGTACTAAGTGCAGTGGATCTTGAAAGAAACACTCAAAATCTGTTTCTACTGCTTTTGTAACAAATTTAAATTCCTACAATAGACAAAAGTTCATGAACATCTTTTGGGTCACTAGATTAATTTAACTTATTACAACGATAGGTATACAGACTTCTGAAAGTTTTCTGATAAAAAAAACATTGATTATACAGATTACATGTTGCAGAAAATGCCTTTCAAAAGAATTATGTTTTAGAGTTGATAAAAATAAAGAATATAAAAACCTACACAACTATTTTGATCCTTTTAAAGTTGAATGAGATCTTTTTCAATCACAGTAATTTTGAATGTATTTAAAAGCTGACTGATACATTTTGTCTAGAGAAGAAAATTGCTGAGCCATAGGAATATGACATAATTAACGAATGTCATGTCCTGGATTCCCCAAAATCTGGATCATCCTGCCAATGTAAATTCAGACTAAGAATGATCCAAACTCGGTACACAAACTAGGGAAGCATTGGCCCATATTTTAACTCATTACAATCCTAGATCTTGGTGATGATTATGTAAATAATCTGAAACATTTAATCAAATATTTTTGGATAGTTTTACATAGAATAAAAACTGACCTAATCACCTCATAAAATCAAACCTAAAATTTTGTAAATATTTTTGACTTTTGTAAAAATCAGTAAACAAAAAACATTACTGTCAATATATATATATATATGTATATATATATATTTGTATTTATCCCAATTTATTTGTATATATCCCAAATATATATATATATATTTGGGAATATATATATATATATATATATATATATATATATATATATATATATATATTTGGGAAAGGCCAGCTGGTGTAATGGTTAGAATCCCCGCCTGTTAGCTTGGCACTCGAGGTTTTGAGTCACACATGGAGCAGTCTCCCAATTTCTATAACCTTGCTGATGAAACCTAATAGATCGAAATGTACATACAGGGATTGACATTTTCTCAATTTGTTTAGCCTTACATTTCAACATATATGCCCACCTAAAGTCATTAATTATGAACTAATTAATTTTCAAAATTAGGTATGACTTCAATTAAGCACATATCCTCCAAAAATTGTCGGCTAAAAGCCATATCATAAATAAACACATTGTTTGTTTACTTACTTTCATATATATATATATATATATATATATATATATATATAGAGAGAGAGAGAGAGAGAGAGAGAGAGAGGAGTAGTTTAGTCATAAAGTCAACAGCACTTGGTGACTGTCAGTTTCTTGCCTATGCGATCATCATGGGTCTAGGGATTGTATAGCCATGACAGTCACCAAGTGTCATTGACTATGTCTAGGCTATCCTGACTTAGATATATATGCTCTATCACTGATATATATATACTAGCTGAAGTACCCGGTCCATGACTGGATTAAAGAAAAAATTGGAACACCAAAGAGTGAGTGGCGAGAAAATAAGAGATAGGTATACCCAATTTCGGTTCATTTTTTTTAAATATCTCATAAAATAAAATAGGGTATGTGGGGTAGACCTTGTAAAAAAATATTTCCCCTAATATATTTTCGTGAAAATCGTTCCATTAATTGATTTCTCATAGTATATTTTTAAAATCCTCTTGTCGTAAGTTGTTTTTGGCTACGTAAAATTTCAGTTGATTTAACGGTGCAAAAATGAAAACATTGTTTTTAAATCATAATTTTCATTATTTCAGTTAGCTGAAAATTAAAAAAAAAATCATCAGTAGTTTGTTTAATGTTTCTTCTTTCGAATTGAGAAAAGTTTTTAAGATAATATTAATTTTTATGCAAGTTTCATTGTGTTAAATATAGGGGTGGGGTAAATTTCACAGGGAAAATTGGTAGTAACTAATAAGAGATAATTATTTATCAAAATTTTTTTTAAATCTCTGAGAATTATCTAATGAAATAAATATTATATTCGAGAGGACACTAATATAAATGAATTAAAGTGATTTCTAAAGTTAAAAAAAAAAGTTAATAAATGATTAAAAGAAATCTCGTGATAAGGGCTGAACTTGAAAAATGGTCCGAAAATTAGGGTGACCAAAAAAACAAACAAAAAAACCAGAACCCAAATTATCTATTTTCCCATTAAACTAACTCTAAACTCCAACCCTAATCCTAACCCCTAAACCCCCATAGCTAAAATTAAGTTTTATTACAAAATTTGTAGGTTCTGTTTTTTCTGGGTCACCTATATACAGGGTGACCCAGAAAAAACAGAACCCAAATTATTTATTTATTTTCCCATTAAACTAACCCTAAACCCCAACCCTAACCTAAACCCCCCTAGTTAAAATTAACAGTTTTATTACAAATTTTGTGGGTTCTGTTTTTTCTGTGTCACCCTAATTTTCCGATCGTTTTTCAAGTTCAGGCGAGATAAATTCGAAAGACCATTTTTGAAGGTTTTTAGTAAAAAAAAGAAAGAGAGAGAAAAAAGTGGTGACTTAATTTTAAAAAAAATCTGGCTATTTATTTATTAGAATTATGATAAATTAAATAACAAATTTTCTCATTCAAGTTACGTACATTAGAATCATTTTTATTTTATGTTTAAGGTAAGCTTAATTTAACATTTCAAATACTGTTTTGTTTATATACGAAATGTTAACTACATCATATTTTTATTATAATTTTTTGTTTGTTTTTATTACAATACAACTATATGTTTACTTAGTTACAAAATAAGTAGTTATTAATTTAACTACCTATTTTTGTAAAAGGCTTTTTTTCTAAAACTGTTTTGTATAATGTATATATCTGAAAAAATTAAAAACAAAGTTGAGTTGAATGTTTTCGCTTATCTATTGTTATTTACTTCACTTATTATTTATTTCTCTTATTATTGTTATTTACTTCGCTCTTTCTTACCAAATAAATATTTGTAAGATAGATTATTTCATTTCATTTCTAACCAAATTAATATTTTAAAGACAGGAATAAAAAAATTGCGATATGAATAAGATTTGATTTTTCGTTAAAACATACTTTTGCTGTCCAAAGCAAAATAATTTTTTCTAACTCACTATAAAAAATAATTCAATGGATAAAGACTCATACAAATTATATATTGAGCAAGATTATTTTCTCTTCTTTTCAACCATATGAATATTTTTAAGATTGGACTACAAAAAGGTGATAAATTCCGAGCTGAACTGCTTAAGACTGCAAAATTTATTCATTAAAATTGAATTCACTGCTGTGATTATTGTTTTAACAAAAAGTCAGGCAGAGGACAATATCTTATCATCAGCAGGAGTTGGTATACGGACAGTTTCACAAATTGGGTGATTTTGGCTTAATTAATTAATTATATCCCTTAATCAGTAAAAATCAATAACCAAATTTGGCGTGTTTCTTAGTTAGAAGGATATTAATGTCTGCAAGATTTTGAATCAGAGTAACCTCCCATTTTAAACTTATGCGTTGACATGTACATACCAAAAACTTAGTCTTATATATATATATATATATATATATATATAATGCTTATGGGTAGACCAGTTTTATATTTGTATATACATACTGAAGTTGAATCATTTTATTTATATATTGAAGTATACATGAAAATCTATCATTAAGAAGCAGGCTATATTTTCATCTTTGTTGCTGATTGTTATGGTTTTATTTGCTGACAATAACTGGCTGTTCTTTTTCAAAATATTGAGAGAAACCTATCTGAGTAATTGATTAAAGACTGATATCTCCTATCACAAAAATTGCAATCCATTTGCCTGACCCAGACCTCCAAAGAATGGAATCCATCCCATCAGTAGAATTTCATTAATTTTTCCTCTTACTGAAGACAGATATTTTAATGCCAAACTAACCAGATTCCCTTTTCCCTCTTTTTTCTTGAAAACAAAAGAAGATTGAAATATAATGGAATAATTTAGAAAAAGTGAAGTAATTTCATTTTTGGTAGCTTTTGAAACATAGCAGTGAGGTTTTCTGTAATTGCCCCAGTTTCAATAACTTTTCAGATAGATTTATTGAATAGGTTACTGGGTTACTGAGGGGATGTAAGATACAATATAAGATACACTATTCTCATTATTTTGATATATAAACAACCGAACACATATCCAGATAGTAGGATAGTATGTTGGTAATAAAACACACACGCTCACACACACACACACACACACTTTTAGGTGTTTATTTCTTTCTTGGAGAAAGTTCTAAGGAAAATTCTAGATTAATAAAAAAACAAAAAAAAAAAACAAACAACCAAAAAAACAGATTTTTGTTTGTATTTTGGGAACAATAAACACACCTATATAAACATAAGACAATGGAAAAATTAAAAGGCAACATTACATTCAAATCAAAAATTAAAAACTATATCATATATTTTACAAAGTGAAATGCAAACAGACTCACTCAATAAGTTAATGTCCTATTATCTCATAATGCCATACACCTCTGACTAAATATATATATATATATATATATATATATATATATATAGGTATTTTGCATTAGAGAAAGGAAAATAAAGTGCTTGATTACAGGTGTAAAAGCTATATCTATTTATAATGAAATACTATACAATTAAAAAGTGTTTGTTACCATTGGTTTCAAAACAGCACATTAGCTGCTTATCTTCAGGACAAATCACTTTGACAAAGAAAGAAGCATGACAATGACAGCTAAGTGGAGAAAGAAGTGTATGCGAAGGCTGAAACAAAAAAGGAGGAAAATGAGGGCCAGATAAAAGTAGACTATCTATTTCCTCCAAACAGTAAATCAGCGGTTGAAGTATTTTAAAATGTAATGTGGACAATCACAGCTTCTTGGATTTTACTTGACATTTTTTCTCATTGTGGAGGATGATGACTTCAAAAATCAATATGTCTGTCACCATGTGTGTAGCTTTCATTTCTCTCTCTCTCTCTCTCTCTCTATATATATATATATATGTGTGTGTGTGTGTGTATAAAATAAATCACTTTGATTTATATATATATATATATATGTGTGTGTGTGTGTGTGTGTGTGTGTGCGTGTGCGTGCGTGTATAAAAAGACTCCATGAACTATTTATGTAAATTCAAAGCTACTCTTATTTCATAGACTTGTAAGAACCAGTCCCACTAATTCTATATAAGTAATAGAATAAAACCCTAATATCTACTGAAGCCCTAGTTTTATGTATGACTGTCAAAGTATACTTGTAAAATTGATATACTCTAGTGATCATTGTATGAAACTAAATGTCATTGACTTTGCTGTTTAAAGAGGCAAAACTAATAAAGGGTGCAACTGAACTAAAAGTGAACTTGAGTTATGATCTGATATGTAAACTTAGAACCTCATATTAGTTCCTTTTCAGTGAAAGGTTTGCATATTTGCACATATCATCAAACAAATCATGCTGCAGTAAATTAAGTTTTTTTTTTCCCCAGCATCACTTAACATTTTTGTTTCCAGCATCACTTAACATGGCAATGATGACAATCTTTTTTTTTTTTTAATACAGAAAGATATTAAATCTATTGTTCTTACTTGTCCGGCCTCTCGAGAACATCTCCACACAAACATTTCCATCGGTGATTAAGAGCATCAAGTTTTTCTCTCAGTAAATGAGAATCTGGTGCTGCTGACTGTCGAATGATTTCATTGCCAGCTGCATTCATACTATTTACAGTGCCTTGATGAGAGCGGATACCAATTTCCAATTCCTGAAAAATAATTTTCATTGTTAGTCACCAGAAAATATTTATGACAGGGAAAATAAAAAATTTCAATACAAAATCATGAATTAACATTTATATTCATAAAATTATTCATGAAAATGCCGGTTAAATTTTTACAATATCAAATGCAAACATGTAAGATAGATTATAAAAAAATACTAAAAGAATGATATATATTTGTTATAAATATTTTTCAGAATATAAACTTTAATCTTATATTTGTGTCTAGATTCATTAAAGAAGTATCAATACAGATATTTTTATCAGAGTATAAAATCATAAAATGGGGGGAAAATCATAAGCTAACAAAAAATGTCATTCAAATTATTTGCTCAGATGTTAACTTTGGTGTCAATGTCAAATAACTTTCTACAAACAGAATCTAAGACTAAAATTATTTGCCATTGATAATGATGATGATAATAAAAAAAACATATCACCCCTTGTTACTTTTTTACACCAACATTAGCTGGTGGTTTTTCACTGGAGTGAGTGACAGTAAGTCAACTCAGGTCTCCAGGACTCTTCTGAGTAATCTAGCCAATCTTAACAATGCTGTTGTCTGGATGGTCTCAATTCTTCCTCTGATTTACAATTCATCCAGGCTCTTTTCCAAACTCTTGGGGTCTGTTCCAAGAGCACCAACTACAATTGATATCACCATCACCTTCATGTTCCACAATTTCTTCAGTTCTCTGGTAAGTAATCGTCTATCTTTTGATTTTTCATTTTCACTCTGTGGTCTGTTGGAACAGCAAAATCCATAAGATGACAAGTTATTTTTTTTATTAATCAACACTAGGTCTGGTCTTCTGTCCAAGATTAGGTGTATTTCAAAATGCCAGAGAATTCTATGAGTCTGATTCTGTGCATATAATGTTTGGCAGTATAATCAATTATTATTATGATGATGACAAATAATGAAAAGTATTGTTGCTGATATTTCACTATGGTTGAGAGACAAGAGTAAATAATGTTTAAGGGTAACAAATCTGTAATTAGCAGTTATCTCTTTCGGGGAGATTTTTTAGTCATACTTAATTGCCTTGAGACTGGAAAAATATTTTTTTTAAATAGTAACTGTTTATATAATGAACAGTATGAAGATTTCTGCTTATTTTCTTTATTTATGCTGACTTCTGTAGAGTAACTTAACAAATAATTATCTATATATTCATGTTTGTTTTTATTTTTTTTTGTATTTATGTTTGAGGAAGTATTACATTTTATATTCTTCAAAATAGTAACTGTCTTCATCTGTATATCTTATAAATTATAGTTTTTAAAATAGACATGGGATTTCCACAAGAATAAAGTGTATGTATAGTCCTGATATTATTTTTTAATGGGAACAATACTAGTTATAGGTTGGTTGGTTTGTTTATGGCATGTCATCCCTAATTGTTTTTTTGTTTGTTTTTGAATGCCAAAATCTTTTTTTTTGCAACCAATTATATAGTTTCATGTAAGTATTCCTAATATTAATAATAATCATCATTTGTACACAGTTGTATGGTTTCAAGCATTCCTATCTAATACTAATAACTTTCAAATAGATCTATCTAACCCAAAGATAGAAGCCTAACAAGTCTTACCACTCCAGGTCAGAGTGGATTTGGGAGTAATGGCAGTGAAGGGGCATTCCATACTCTTCAGAGCTCTAGAATAGGAATCTTACTACCAGATGCAGTTTAATGTTATACTCAGTACATTCACTTTTTTGTTTTGGGTGTCAGGGTCTTAACCCTCTGCAAGTGTATTCTAGACCCTGCTGATAGAGCAGTTTATGACACATTCAATATAAAATCTTATATTCATTTTATAGCATTACAGATTAATTATTCATATCTAAAAATGTGATGTATCAATTTATTTCTATCTATTTGTTCAAATTTTTTTTATATATAAGTTTATTTTTTATATAAGATGTATTATATAATAATATCATAATCATATTATTTTATATAAGTATATTTCTTATAATTCCCGTTAGAAACTGTGGTATTACTGCTTGCCACTCCTACTTCAGAAAGTTCTACCCACAATAATTGGGGACAATGTCTTCTTGCACTTCAACTCCTTTAAAATATTTTTTAGATTGGTTACTCTGTGATATTTAAGGACATAGCAGACAGGAAGTTATGTTGAGGTCAACTAGAGATAGAAAACCAAGATTTAATGACATGAAAAACTAGGCTGAAAGGTAATGTGTGTGTTTGTTATTTGATCAGCTACTTAAGCTTCAGGGAAGCTGTATTTTATATCAAGAAGAATAAAATAAGCAATGCTCAAGTAAAAGAAAATGTTTAAAGATGTATGTATAACTATAGTTAATTAAGTAAGATTTCAAAATAAATTAGATTGGTTTCATTTAAACACATTTCAAAAGATTTTGAAAAATCTTCAAAATAAAGAACAAACATCCACAGACAAATCTTCATAAAAACATTCTATCATACATATACTCATTTTTATAATCATTATTCAAAGAAAAAAAGTGATTTTAGTCAAGTTAGTTAAATCAAATTTTAAGTAAATAGGAAAATTTAGTTACGTTTTTTATTCTTTATTTCTGTTTTGTTTTTAAAAAAATATTTTTGAAAGATGAACATTCTATTTCTAATGTAAACTATGATACAAACATTATTAGTGGTATTTTTATGTATAAAGATAAGGTACAGACTATAAATTTTTATCCCTTTTAAAGATTATTGAACAACATGAAAAATTATATACAAACACTTCACAATGTGAGTGAGGAGAAAGAGGAATAAGATGACTCTCACCCAGATTTAAAAAAAAAAAAAATGATGAATTACTAACATACTGACATAGGAAAATAATATAGAAAAAGATCATTGTAATATTGTGAGTAGAAATAGAGATGGAACTGATGGGGGATGAAACGTAAATAGGTTGGTGGGAGAAAAATAAGCAAATCAAATGAAAAATATATAGCCATTACATTGTATATTGTAGAAATGTGTTTGAGTGGTCATAATTAGATATTTCAAAGAATCTTGTGATTTAGTAAGGATATTTCTACATTAGAAATGAGTAAATATCTTTTTAAAGAGAGTATGACATAATTCTTTCAATAAGTCAGTGTAAATAATCAACACAAAATATTGAAATCTATATGAAAAACAGGTAATATTTTAGTTATAAATATTATTCAAATGAGAACCTTTTAAGGCACCAAATATTCTTTAAATAGGTTCTTGTATACAAATTTATTTTAACCTTTTTGTCGTAAAAAAAAAAGAAAGAAAAAAAGTGGTATTCATTTTGTTTCCCATTTTTATCTACTTTCCTTAAAACAAATTTCAATATTGCATATGATGAAACATTTAAAGCCAATGAAACATTATTTAGTCAATAAATGTTCAGCAAATATACAATTAAAAATCTTAATGTTTATTCCAAATAAAATTAACTTCTTCAAGAGTGTAAAATTCGGGATTCAAAACATTGTATATATAACCATGTAAAAAAAAAATGTAATAAGTTTTTTTGTTTTTTTTTAAATATTGGAACCTTAGGTAATACAAGCAAACTTAAAAATATTGAAATTTAAATAAGTTTTGATGTTGGAAGTGCTTTGATGTTTTAACTGACAAATAATTTCAATAGAATTGTCAATGTCAATATTCATTTAAAACAAAAAAGTGAAAAATCTTAGAAAACATTTCAAGAGCCAATAAAAATCCAAGACAGAAAATTGTTATGAAGGAAATTGAGTTTCAACATAGAAATCTTAAATTTAACAAACTTATTTTTACTATTTCTTTCGGGTATAAAAAGATTTATTTCATTTCAGGTTATAAATTGTTTCCATTTCTCTCTAAAAAAAACCAAAAAAAACTTTCAATCAATAAGGGAGAAATAAAGAAAACAAAAGAATAATCAAGAACTAAATTTTTTTTCAAAAAAAATCCTTTCCTCATGTATGTTTGGCAGTTTTCCATATATTCAAATTTTTGCTGAGATGACATTCCTTTCTAGGCAAATCAAACCTCAGCTGAAGTAAATATGAAGTTTTGCTCTATTGCATTTAACAGTGATATAATTGTTCAATCAAAAAATATATCAACAAATGATTAACAAATCAATGTTACCAACTGCAGCAGAAAAGGAAAACTTTAATGACTAAGTTATTTGTAAGATGATCAATTTAGAGCAGACACAAGACATTAGTTCCAACATTATATTTTATCCAAAAAGATTAGTTGTCAAACATCCAAGCCTATGATATTAACAAAAACAAAACCTCATTATATATGTAAATCCAACATCATTTTTTATTATTTCAGATGATTTTGAGAATGCTATAAATCAACAGATAAATTTAGAACAGTAAAAATTTCATATTAAAACTGTATAACTTTTGAAAAGTTTTATTTTATTCCTTTATATATATATATATATATATATATAAGCATTTGGTTTGAAAATCGCATACATCAGAAACTGACAGTTACCAAGTATTGCTGACTTTATGTCTTTGCTACCGTAACTTAGATATATATGCTCTTTCAATGATATTGAACACTCTTTACTTCTAAATATAGCAAACTATATTATTGTTAATATATATGTATATATATTTATATATACATACATACATACATACACACACAAATATTTAATCAATTGTTAATTTAAAGATTATTATATTTGTTAAAAGCCCCCTTTCCCCAGCTATTAATGTTGTCACATGCTATTTATACAGGGTGACCCAAAGGTCTGAATATATAGATAATTTTGCTAATACTGTTTTTCCCCCTCCTCCCTGCTGATTGAAGTTTATTCAAAGTATGTATTGAATTGTTTCTGCTGGGTGGTCATATTGATGGATAGCAGATGACTTCAATGCATATTATTCTAGATGAATTGTCATTTCTTTCAGCACACTGAAAGGAAGGTGGCTGGAAAATTTTAAGAAACAAGCGGTGTCATAGACAAAGTCAAACTCCAAATGACAAACTGAAGTGAACAATGAAATGAGGGAATCTGCCATTGCAAATTTTCAGGACATTTTCTTTGGAGATAGATATTCCTTTATTTTACAAACTGATGTTTTATCCGTACAAGTTAAAAATTTTGCACAATTTAATAGTGAAGTCAATTGATAGAATATTTGATACTAGTTACAAATCAATCCCTACTAAATGCATCTAAATGTGCATATGAATTTTGCAAAGCACATCGAACTTTGCATCACTAATGGTGGACATATTATTGATTGAAATTATTACTATTAATGAATTTGTTAAGAATATGCATTATTCAGACTTTTAGGTCAGCCTGGAGAATTTATATTCTATAATTAGCATTAGTTACCTTGCTTAAGAAATTATGATAATATAGGTGAGTGCAAACACAGACTCTGCATTATCAATTCGTAAACTGGATTGAAAATTGTTTTATTCTCTCATAGCATTTTAATAGCAGTTATTGCACTAACCTTGCTTAAAAAATGTGCAATTTTTGTTGTATTCCAATAACATGAATACAAAAATTGGATCATTATAACATAAGTGTGTAAACACCAGTTCTTAAATTCATAGTCTGAAATGAAAATCTCAGATACTATAAAAAAAAAAAAAAAAAAAAAAAAAAAAAAAAAAAAAAAACTCTTTGAAAATTAAATAACAATTATTAAGTTCTTGCATTAAAAAATGAACTCCTATTTTTGTTTGGATCATGTATGAGTGAGAATTAAGACTTTAAATAAAATTAGCTGTTCATGCCTACTTAGTTTTAAAAGAAAAAGAGATATTATCAATTTTTGAATGATATTATTTTTGAATTTTAATTCCAGCTGCTTCTTATGGTAACTCCTCAAACTATGGCTGAAAGCTTATTCTTTATTTCCAATCCATACATTTTATTAATGGCATTAGAATGATATCTGGGTATTTATAATGAAAAGCAACTGAAATTAGGATAAAAAAAAATATGCTAGTCATAAAATTAATTATGATTGACAATGCTTCATCTAAGAAAAAGAGCAGGTATAATATTTTCATGTTAAAAGTTTTACTAAAAAAAAAAAAGAAGATAAGGAAAAACATATTTTGACAGGACTCTTACTGAACCTATGTGTACCTATGTTTGAATGAGAAACTTTCCTTTATCTTAAATAAAAATCAGACAAAATAAAGGGAGCTGAGAATTTGTTATTTATAAGTTTGAAAGTTCAAACAAATCTGGATAACCATAATAATATAAAGATTATGCATGTTATGGATCAATAAATCAGAAATTTCATAGAGTGACTTTAAAAGAAAGGATTATTTTTCAACTGCCTGGTAAATATTTATGCTAATCAGGTCTTATGGATTTTTATGAGTTGTAGCTGTTCACATCTAATCCTGGTATACAAAATCTTCTATGATGGTTGTCACAATGACTTTCTACTGACTTTAACACTCAATGAATTGGTAAATCACAATTTCATAACATTGACTAAATCTAAAAGTACAAAGCTCAATATGTAACTAAAGTGAAAAATCAACTGGAAGGACAACACTGAATGCTTTTGCCAAGGTTGTGAAGTTGATGAACAACACTGGACTATGAGATGCCAAGTTCGCCTGATAGTCTCCAAGTGCTACTCACCAGGTTTGTCTCTATCACTTTGAGCATGACCTCAGAATCAATAGTTTTAGGCCTGCCTTATCTTGCCTGATCATTGATGTTCTTACAACCAGAGCAAAATTTCTTGAACTATCTGTTTACTGTACTGTGATCAACTGTGAATTTACCTTTCACACAAAAAATGTTTTTGGTTGCTTTTACAGCATTATTGCTCAGTTCAAACCTGTAAAGCATAAGTTTCCAAATTAAACTACAATAGAATGTTTGTGTGGCTTTCAAATCACACATGAAGTGATGCAATGCACAAGATGTCAGCACACCAACTACCATGAGACTACCAATGATAGTCACTCGAACTGCCCTGGTCACATGATATATGCACCACAAACTAGCATATACCAAAATATTGCAAAAATTTTCACTCATCCTAAGATTCCTTATTCAAACAGCAATAGTTTAGATTTTATAATCAAAATGAAATTTGAACTAAAAAATCATTATGGAAAACATTAGCTATTTTTACAACTATTCATTAGGTATGTACAAAATTTCACAGTAGCTTCTTTTTTTAAAACTAGAGACCTGAAGAACACAGTAGAAAACCATTATATATATATATATATATATAGTATTATAAGTTTTTGCACACACCTCAATAATTAACAGAAGATATATTTGAGTGATATCATTTCCACAGTTGGCTTTCATTGGGAACATAATGATTTGGTTTGTTTTGTTTTACGGCATATCAACCAACCTCAGTGGATCATTTAATGCCGATAAAGTTTTGAAATAAATCAATTCTTAATGGATAATACAATTTTTTTATAAACTGATGTTTTTCTATTCAACCCATAGATGGGACCCTAACAGGTACTACCACTCCAGGTCAGAGTGGACCAGGGAGCAATGGTGATGAAGGGGTGCTCCACATTCCCCAAACCTCCAAAACTGGAACCTCACCATCAGATAGAGTTTAACGTCATTCCCAGGACCGCCCGTCTTGCCCAAGATAGGGCCAAAGTGGAGTATTGCATGTCATGAACTGCTCATCCACCTGGGCTCTATCCTTAAGCATCACGAGTCGCCACACACGGCCAACAGGTGGCCCCATTGAGGGAGTCTTACCCCTCTGCAGAGGTGCAGTCGATGCATTCTAACACCCCAGCTGACAGGGCGGGGAACATAAGGAAAAAAGTTTAATAAATATTAACTGAAGCAAATAATGATATTTTGACTTTGTAAATTAATCTTCTCAAAATAAAAGAATCATATACAGGGAGTATTGAAAAGTTCTCAGCCCAAACAAGAAGGGAATGACCATGAAACATGAACATGCTGTTCCACATATTCATCCAACAGTTCAATCCACTTGGTACATTGGTTATCATGTTTCTTTAAGCAAAACAAAAAACAGTCATTCCCTCATTGGTTAGGCTGAGAACTTATGACACAAAAATTAATGGATAAGCCAACACAATTTTTTTACTTGATGATGAAAAATCAGAAAATAAACATGAATTTTAATAATTCAACCAATCAAAAGAAGTGTCATTATTCAGTAAGAAATATAAAATGTTTGCATATGTTGATATCTAATATTGTTTTTAAAGAAAAAGTTGTTTTTAATTATGCAAGATAATCACATAATTTATCTTAATTTGGATTTAAAAATGTCTGAGAAAACAAAAGTTTCTCATTCTGTGTGAGGTCAAATATCACAGCCAAATTTCTATGGATGATATGACCTAATAAAAGAGGACAAAAAACGACCTCTGCTAACAATAGAAAGCCTGACAAAAGACAAAAGGGAGGTATTGTGAAGACAAATTATGTTCAAGGAAAATTCAGATAAATTTTGTTTCCTCAATATTTAAAATGGAAATTAAAAATATAGAAATAAAACAAATAAAGGTATTTCTATTTCTTATTTCAAAATTGTTAATCAAATATTTTTTCATTGTAATCAAATATTAGACTTTTTCATTGTAATCAAATAGTTCATATACTGATTTTACAAGTTATTGCAGGTGAATAGAATTCTAAATGAATGCAACATAAAAATAATTATGCCATACTTATCTTAGCCAATAAATATATGGTTACATGATTAAAATGGACACATTTCATTTTCATAGTAAATAAGTTGTTGGGGTGGCCTAAAGTCGGTATCAGCCAATCAGTGAGGGAGTCTATCCTCTTTTCACTAGTGCTAGACCAAGGAGATTGTTTTTGTGTCTGAGGTGGAGCACTACACCTACCATCAGCTCCTTACTTTACCACACAGATTCCTGTGCTACTCATGCGCTGAGTTGGCGAGGGCCGGTATCAAACTAGGAACCTTGTGGTTTCTAGCCGAACAGACTGAGCTAACCCGCCGATGACTTACTTATTTTCATAGTAAAGTCGTCGGGGCGGCCTAAAGTCGGTATCAGCCAGTCAGCGAGGGAGTCTATCCCCTTTTCAATAGCGCTAGACCAAGGAGATTGTTTTAGCATCTGAGGTGGAGCGCCACACCTACCATCAGCTCCTTACTTTACCGCACAAATCACTGTGCTACTCATACACTGAGTTGGCGAGGACCGGTATCGAACTAGGAACCTTGTAGTTTCTAGCCGAACGCTCTACCGACTGAGCTAACCCGAAAACAAATCTGCTTATTAAATATATAAATACATATAAAATTGAAAAGAAAACTAGAGTAGCAGTTATAAGATTTATAGTATTACTGATATATGAAAATAAACTTAATATCCTTATAATTATATAAAGGAAATAAAGTCAGTTCATGTAAGATTATGAGAGAACAATATTCCAAATCTATAGATAAAAAAGAATAACATTTTTGAAGATATTTATAATTCATCATTAAAATCTTAATTTTAATTATCTAAGTTAAGAAAAGAACCTAAAGAATGTGAAGATTTTTTGATGATATACATAGCCACTCCTTTGTCTCCCATGAAAGAATGTTTTTAGCTGATAAACAACACAATTGTCTATTCTACATCTAATTTAATGCCCCCTCCCCATCTCCTCCAAATCACACTATTATTTAACTTAAAATAAAAAGGGTTTTTTCCTTCAAATAAATCTAACTTTATTCCAACAATGGAAAATGTAAAGTATTTTGATTTGCAGGTGTTCAATAGAAGATCCAAGCTCATTGAAAATGAGGCCATTAGGCCTTTCATGACACTATCTGTATAGATGACATCACAGCATCTAATTATCTTCAAGGATTGTTCTATCTTTTATGGCTGCAAGAGAAGTACAAACTAATACTTCTTTTATATGAGTTTAATCGATTGGATTGTCTGCACCTTTTACAAGAATCTGATCAAAGATTTCTGAATTGGCCAAGTGTGTGATATAATTGTGATCAAATTTGTCACATAAGATATTCTTGTTTTTGGGTGAGTTTGGTGGAACTGTGCTAGCCTCCTGTTGCTACTCCAAAGAAACTGCTCTAAGCTGTGTAGACTAATCAATCAATTAGCAATATCATTAACAATGAGGCTTGCCTTCTTCATACATCACTTAATTACTGTTCAATAATAAGATTTTCCAGTTATTCATAATCTATTCTAGCACTTGTAGGATATATTCTCTAATATTTATAATAAAGCACTGAAGTAAACTACATGTCATGAAATTGACTGAATTAATACTTTTATACTGAAAGTTTTAATGGAAATTAATCTCTTTAGTTTTAATAAGAGTATACAAAATATTTGGCATTGGTTTTTTAAGATTTACCAGAATAGAAATCAAAGATCAATGGATTTAAAGGTTGGAATAAGTTTTAAGTGAGTGATAACAGAATGGTCAACTGTTCTACATATTCTTTGCAGTCTTCCATGGAACTGAATTTTTTCATTAAGAGAATTTACTATAGATGATAAAATTGATGCTATATCTGATTAATATAACCAGTAGATAAGCAAAACCCTCCAGGTTAAGTTGTAACAATTTTTTCCAAGTCACCAAATAAACATACATTACATTAACAAGATGATAAAATATTACACTTTTTCTCTTAACTAATTTCAGACACTTTTCATTAATTGCCACATTCAATTAGTTTAATTGAAGCAGCATTTTCTCAAATAAACTGCCCTCCTCTAAAGAAAGTATATAATAGAGAACTTCATTCCAATCTTGTACACAAGATCACTTTCTTTGGATAAAGAAAACTGGCTAACTTTGTTTAGTAATGTTTCATTTCATTTATCCCACATTTTCTTGCATTTTCTATTGTAAAGTATCAAGGAGATGTTCATGGTGAAGTGGTTATTGTTGTAGGAAATGGACGTGGTGACCCAAGTTCAAATCCTGGATGAGGCTATTTGCACTCCACATAGCACTAATACCCTTGGGAAAGGTATTCAACTATTCTCTCTCCAGCTATGGTTAAATAGTAGGGCAGACTGGGTTCTTTAATCTTGGTTAGGCAGCCAGTCTAGGAGAATGAAAACTCAGAATTTAAACCTATTAATCACCACTTAAGAAATTGACCATGTGTTGCATTGTACTTGGTAAATATATATAAAGTATCTATTGTTCATCACCCATGACAGTTTGTCTCAAAGATTGTACATGAAAATACAAATGTATATTTATTGATTTATTTTTTAGTTGTTGTTTAATTCATGTGGAAAACATAACCAAACTGATGTAAAGGATGTTTTAATGCTTGATTAGGATATTTTGAGTTTGTTGGCAAATTTTTATATTTTATAAAACTGATCATTTTTATGTTTTTACTTGATCACTAGATCAATCTCAATTGTGGAGAATCATTCAGCAACAAATATCTGCACAACAAAAACTTTGTATTCACTCAATAATTTACATAAACTACACATATTGCTTTTTTATTTATTTATAAAAATTGTTTTTTTTTTCTTTTTTTACAATTGTGGCACATTTTTACTATTTCATAAAATAAAAAAGAAGTATAATACTCTGAATATATTGATTATTTTCTTCCATCTTCAATGTTAATAGAAATTAACAAAATTATGTAAATTTTGACAACTTAAAAAAAAGCATATCAATATGATAGTTATCAAAAAAGAATTAAAAGCAAAAAGTTAAAGTTAACAAAAGACATTTGCTGACAAAGAATAGAACAATTTTTTTAAGAAATTCATTATTAGGTAAAGAAAAATATTTACATGAAAGGATTTATGTATATAAAAAAAATTCAACAATGCTCATTTATTTGGCACAAGTGATTGCATATGACTCTCACTTGCTCTGGTTTTCTGATTGTTTTAAATATAAAATTTTTATTGCTAATATTACAGGATGAAGATAAAAATAAGGCATATAAAGTAAGTAAAGTCGCCAGAGTGACCTATTGTTAGTAGGACAGCAAGGGAGTCTATCCCCTTTTCACTAGTGCTAGATCAGAGATATTGTTTATTTCATCTGAGGTTGAGTGCCACACCTACCATTACCTCCACACTTTACTGCACAGATCCAAGCTGTGCTACTCATATATGGAGTTGGCGAGGGCCAGTATCGAACCTGGAACCTTGTGATTTCTAGACAGATGCTCTTCCAACTGAGAATATAAGGATGTGTTTCTGTATACAACATAAGATATAAGTCTCAGAACTATTTTAGATGACAATATTATCTCGCTAGTTGAAAGTAAATAGTGATCATCAAAGCCAAACTTTATGGTTAGTTATACTAATGACTAAGTGAAGGATATCAAAGATTTATCATAGAAACTAGACTGATTTAGTTTCTTTTTAAATGTAAAACATAATCAAAATATTCATATTGTAAAATAGATATGAACATTATTATTTTATAAGTTTCTTTATTGTAAATCAAATACAAATGAAAAACTTTCAGAATTAGTTTGGTATAAGCCAAAATATTATGAGGCTGAGCTGAAAAGTTTATGTGATATCATATCTGTTGTTGACTTTTTTTTGCCAATAAGATCTAAGCACTGCAACACTAATAGAAGAAGTGTGTGGATTGCAAAGGGGAATATGTTGAAACGTATGCAGTTTCCCACAAGCATCCATTTCTTGCATTCTTTTATACAAATATTCATAGGAATTTAGAAAACCTTTCCTGAAAGTTAAAAAATAATTTCAATACATAGCTCCCTATAACATTTAGTTACAAAAACTTCTTTGTTTTGGGTATAGTAATATTAGGAGTTTCACCTTGGAGTAGTCTTTATAAATCTTAATAATAAAAATGTAAACGGTGCAGTAGCAGATTTAAATACAAAAGAAGTATTGTCAAGATGTCACATATCCTGTAAGCAAGTATGTCTTCACAACAATAATAAAATGGTTCCATGTACTCTCACACTCTTTAAATAACAGCACATATAAAAGATAAAAACAAACATATTCTATTATAACATATAACAATAGACTTTCTTATTACTCAATTCATCCTTCTCTTTGTAATAGAATATACTGGTGACATAGAAATGTGTTACACACACGTATATATATATATATTAATTCACTGGTATGTTAATTGTCAATCAGACAAAATAAAAAATAAAAATTAAGGATGGCCTTTGAAGCTGTTTTAACATTTAAAATGAAGTAAATCCTTCTCTGTGATAAATATAATCTTGTTACAGATTTCACTTTCCCTGAATATACTATGGTCAATAAGACTGCAAGATTTGTCTAATTTATTGAGGCTCTTGAATTAGGTATTTTACCAAAATGACTAATGGTGTCTTGCTATGTAAAATCTATAACATCTCAACAATTATTTCTGATTTATTCACATTATTCATCTACTTAGCAGTATTATTCTTGTCTTTAATATGTAAACTGGTAATCTTTCTTATTTTGTTTTTCATCAAAGTGTTTGATAAATAAAACACAATTACAAAACAGGTATTAAAAATAATACTTTGTTCTTTTGTTTATTAAATGTGATTAAATTTTGATTAAATCATGGTTAAATAAAAATTCATTATTTGAATTCACCCCAACAGAATCTAATAAAAAAAAGGTTTCACTTTTGTGGTTGACTTATTTGAATTAAATTATTTATTTAGTTAATTATTTTTTGTGATACCAATCAGAAAAAAAAATATCTAAACAGAAAAAAAAATTAAAATAAAATGTTTTACAACATGGAAAAAATTAATTAAAAAGACAAAGAGCCTTCAGAGCTTCAAGAAGTTTCAACTAATTAGTGGTTTAAAATTTTGAGCACAAGTTCAAATGAAAATCTTTCCTTTTTACAAAATCAATAACAAGTGATTTATATAGTCAACATCATGCTTTCATGATATAATACTTGTAAATTAGCAAGATGTTCTAGTGTTGCCTGGGATGAAAAATAAACTTTCTTTTTAAATCTCTTTCAGCATAGTTGACATGTATTCTTTATACTGTTATAAAACATTAAACATAAATTATTATAAAAATTAAGGAGACTTGTTTAAAACTAAAATAAAAATCAATCATTACTACTTTCAGAATAATCTAACAGGAATTATCTGGCTGCCTGTTGTTATAAACATAGGAGAAAAATTTAGCATAAAATGATTTAAATAAAATCTACAATAATAAAATGTCATTGTTAGTGAGTGCTCCATATTTTTAGCCTTATGCTAAACTAAACTAAGTTTAGTAAATGATTATTATAATATAATTTTATATGTTTATGTAATCTTATTTGTAATACTACATTGTTCAAGACCATCACTGGATTAACAATTTAATTCCTTACATTATATAATATAATACATTATGAATTATGAATATGAATTACTTAATAGAATTTGATCTGTGTATTGATATTGTATATGTTCTGTGCAAAGATTCTTTTTTTAACGGTTGGTGTGAGAAGATATTAAAAAAGGGAGATTCCCAAGGAGGCATAATAAACAAATAATAATACATTTTCATAATTACATTACATGACCCCACATAATAAATATATAAGACTTGAGTGTTAAAAACTAAGAACTTAACAAAATATGAATTTCATATATACCATCATTTTTCATAGTAATTCATAAAGGGTATTTAAAATGTTTCTTTCTTTCTTTTTTAAATTTGTATGCATTTTAAGATGTTATACTTCTGTTACTTTAATAATAACACAAATACATTCTAACTAAAAAATTTCCTCTATCTTTAACGATTTTCACTAAATGTAACATAAACATGGCTTGTTTGATCTAATGAATAAATGATGGTCTTAAAAATGATTTACAATAACTCATAATTTATCCCATACTTTGGTGGATATACATATATGACCAAACAAATATCTATTTGCACTTTCTGATTGGCTACAAAATATATTTTCTAATTTTTTACAGATTGATATGATTAAGAAAAAAATCTTTTAATCTATTCTAACAAATTCTTGAGAGTTTTTTGTCACTTAGAATATTTCAAGTATTTGAAATGAAATAAAGACTATTCTATACATTTGAATTAAAATGAAAGAACAGAGGCTACACTTTAATCTGTAGAAGATTAGCAAATCAGAATTAATATAGTTCTATTGATTCTTTTTTAAATTCATATTTAACATGATCCAGCCCAAATAAAATGAAACAAAAAAAGTCATGATCTTAGAAGCTACACAATGTAAAGTAACCTTAAATATAAAAAATAACAATATAGACAGGTGAGAGGTTTTATCTCCTTCAAGCAAGATAAAAAAAATCAACTAATCACACTTTAGAAGTGTTACAATGGAATCAAATAATCCCGAAGGGGCTACATATAAGGCAGGTGATATTGATAGAAAAATACTGTCTGGATGATTATTATTAATAAATACTTGGATTAAGGTTTATCTATTTGAGGCAATTAAAGACAACACTGCTAGAGTCATCTGATTAGGATTTATCTCAATGAAAAACTACTGCAACTTTAATAGCAATAAAAAATGACAAAAGTTTAGCTTCAATAAATGAAGCAACAGGAAATGAAATGTTTTGCAATATTTTTACTAAGTTTTCATTTTGGATTAAAGTAATTTGTATTAATATTTCTTGAATTAATTCTATAGATTTTTGTTTAAATTTCAGAATATCAAGCCAACACAGTGATGCTAAGGATTATTATTTCCACATAAATTTCTATTTTTATTAGCACTATTCCTATAATCAACATATTTACTATCATTACATTATTCTAATTATGCTATTGTATTTAATTAAAATTAATTAGCATAATCAAAATTATATGAAAGATAATGACATTTCAATGATATTTTTAAATTTTGAAAATAACAGACAAAGAAGCAATTGAAAGGCAATATAAAAATAAAACATAAATAAATGGGTTATAGTTAAAGTATTTTAAAACGTTTATATTCAAGTGGTTCAAGTTTTATATCAAAGTATAGATAAACCCAATCTTGGACAAGATATCAATGTTTAATCAAGTTGACATTTATTATTTTTTTTATGAAAGAAAAATGTTAGGCAATACTGTATATTTCATATTTATAGATATTTGATTAAAGATATCCAATGGACTAAAAAATGAATTCTTTCACAGAGATATTTACAACTGTAAAGATGTAAAGTCCTCCTGAAAGGCTGTATTTCCCCATTGTCCCTAAAAGCATAACTTCAGAATCAAACCATTATGCCTGAGGTATCTTAGAAATTCAGAGGGAACTGAGTAATATTTTGTCTCTACTCAAACACATGTGGGAGAGTCTGCACAAACCTTCTGTCTTCCTCATGTTGAGATGAATAGATAATATTGAATCAGTAATATCATTTTAGCAGATAAAGCCATTATTTGGGTAGAATTATCTCTCGGGTTGTTTATGGGTCATGCCATGTCCTAAAATTCAGAATTACTACAAGTCCCCATGACACATGATTTTGAATAAGAAAAGTTAAAGTTGGTCTATATAATTACTTTAAAATTAATATCTGTTTACAACATGAAATGTCTGTCTTTTGTATTGGATATTCACAAGGATGCATATAATTCTATTCCTCTGATTTTTTTCTTAGCTAAGGGCTAAGTATATTATCTGTTTTTTAATTGAAAGAATTGATATTTATTAATAAATGCATATTTAGCCTAAAGCCAAAGCTAAATGTAAGATCATCAAATTGATTGAAAATACTTAAAACAATTGAATGTGCATCTTGATATCTTCTTAATCTATATAAACATTTACAGCATAATATTAATTTAATCATAACAAATGATGTTGGAATATAGTTGAATGAACTTGCAGGAAACTTTATTGAAGTAATAATACTCAAAATGTAGTTTGAATCTATCAGATAATGATTTATTTTTAATAAAATTTATTTAGACTGTACATTTTTCTTAAACT
This sequence comes from Doryteuthis pealeii, assembly GCA_023376005.1. Taxonomy (NCBI): domain Eukaryota; kingdom Metazoa; phylum Mollusca; class Cephalopoda; order Myopsida; family Loliginidae; genus Doryteuthis; species Doryteuthis pealeii. The sequence goes on along the minus strand of CM042159.1, from coordinate 77,800,794 downwards.
AAAGGTGCTTTTTTTTGGTGGTGGTGGTGGTGGGGTGGGGGGTAAATGCTCTTATACTTTTGTCATAATAGTTCAAACTGATTACCTATATGTTAAGATAAACTTTTTAAAAAATATGGAAGACAATTATATTTACATGAATCCTAACGTAACATTGAAATGTTGAAGTAATACGATGAGTCAATTTTTAAAAATTCAGTAAGGTAATTATTAAAATTATATAATTTACTTTTTATAATAGATTAGTGAATAAAACAGTGTGAATTTCTGATTAAAGCAAACAATACTCAAACAAGAATAACAAATATTTTAAAATAAGATTATATAAGTAAAAGTTTGTTTTTTTAAACCTTTGTACAAATGATTTAAAAGTAAAAATATAACAAATATATGTTTATTTTAATCTCTCAATAATAAAAGAACTCATAAATGAAGTTATGAATTGAGAAAAAATTGTAAACTTTTTTTAATGTAATGTGTATTTGTTTCATCAATAAATAAAATCTATATAAAAAAGTTTCTTTTATCTGATATTAGAATAATTTGAGAAAAAAAATAAAATTTTGCAAAGTTCCATTTAAATCTACTAATATTTATAAATCAAAGATGCCAATATTTGGTTCCATTCAATTCTTCCAGCATTTGAAAGAAGAGAAAAAAGCAAATAAAAAGTTAGCCGTAAAAAGTAAAAGGAATGAAAAGAGGATAAATCAAACTGGAAAAGAAAGGAAGTGAAAAGAAAAAGAATAAAAATTGATAAAAAGTAAAGAAAAATTCAAATGAGATGAAGTGAACAGCAGGTGAAAATGAAAATAAAAAGTAAAAAGCAGAATGTGCAAAACAAAAGGATAAAAAGAATTACTAAAGAAAGTAGGAGGGGAGAGAGAGAGAGAGAGAGAGAGAGAGAGAGAGAGAGAGAGAGAGGGGGGAATAGAAGTAGTATAAAACAAAAAAGAGAAAGAAAAACAAGGTAGAAGAAAAGAAATGAAAAGAAAAAGAAAAAAGAAAGACAGAGAAAAAGAATAAAGAAAAAGAAAATGATTGATAATGGTAAATGAAAAAAGAAAAGCAAAGAGGAAAAGAAAGAAAAAAAATGAATGAAGAGAAAAGGCCAAACAAGTATTACAGATAAAAAAAATGAATGTAGATAAAAAAAGAAAAATTAAACGTACCTCATATGTCAGTCCATCTGTGTCTGGAAGCTGTTTAGCTGTGGCTAGTTTTTTCTCAGCTTCATTTAGCCATGACATAATATCCTTCAAGTCACAGTGGAACTGGCGCCACTGCTCAACAGCCTTGCTCCACCGCCTGCAAACACACAGACAATGTTAATGGTTAGTTACTGGCTGCATGGCAGTAGAATTGGCATGGAAATTGCTGTGCACATGAATCTACAAACGTTAAGTTTATTGGAGTGAAAGTATAAAACTCATAACAAACAATGGAGACATCAAAAAGTAAAAATACAAATAAAGAAATGTGAAAAGAAAAGAAAAACAACATTTTATTTAGTTCACAACCTTCTCAATTACTTCAACTTACCCTTTCCACAATAAGAAAAAAAATACAATGCATTAACTTTTTTTAATGCTTACTCCAAGAAAAAGTAGACAATGCCAAGAGGGAATACATTGTTTGGTATTATTCTGGTAAAATTTCATGATTGAACTGAAGAAATTGAGGTTTTTGAGGATGTAGGCTGCATGTGCATGATGTGAATACACAAACAGATCTTATATACAATTTCAACTCAAGACCAAAGTGCCAATTTAAACATACTAAGATCTTTTCAGTTATTAGTTGAATGTTAGAAGGAATCTTGTTTTAAAATGTTTATATAAAAGATTTATCATTTTTGTTTATAGCTCATTTATTTATAAATTGTATTTACAAAAGGAAACAAAAATTAAAGTTTAAATAAAAATAATAAACTATTTTAAGACCCTTTAGATCATAAACACAACCAAATATAAATATTGTGTGTACAATTTAAGAACAGTTGTAGAACCACAAATATTGCAAATTCTAAAATAAATTTAGTTTGAAAATATATATCGCAATCAGTTATGTGACTTGTTAAATATCATTAACAAGTAATTCTACCATTTGTTTTGATATATGTAATTAGTAGTAAATCATAAGGTTTTCAGTGAATGAAGCATATAATAGGAAGAAAAAAGTTGAAAATTAAGTTTTCTACTACAATCTTTAACAAGAAGGAAGAAAGAAATATTAGCACTATTTTTAATAATATTGCTACTATTATTATCACTTTAGTAATCATAGAACTTTTTGTCTGTTTAGTATATTAAATTTGCTGTTTTCTGAAAGGCAGATTTGAAGGAATTATTTATTTTGTAAAGGATGAAATAAATACACACAGCATTTTATTATTATGGACACAGGACATAGAAATTTGTACCTTCCTTGATAACTTGATATTAACCATTATCATTACTATAACTTGTTAAATGATTTTAGCATAATTAGAATTTTGCATTGGCCAATATTAGGTTTAACAAATAAAAACTGATAGAAAGAAGGGTTTAGATAATGTTAAAAAAATTATTTTCAATGTAACACCTAGGCATATACTAGCCTTCTCCATTGTAAAAAGTTTCTATTTTTTAAGAAAAAAAAAGCTACTATAGTGTTAGCAGTAGAATTATTATAATCATATTTCATCAATAGTAACATACTATTGATGAAATATGATTATAATAATTCTACTGCTAACACTACAATAACTAATATCATTGCTAATTCTAATGAAAACAATAATTGCAATATAAAAACTACTCAATTACTATTGCAATTGTTGCTTTAACTCAAGTAATAAAAAAGCCCCTCAAGATCCACTCTCAACTATAAATTTGTGGGATTTACCACACTAAAACCTGATTTAACCCTCAAAATCCAAATCAACTAATTTGAAAACAGATAAACTATGTTTTAGAGGTTAATTTATCCCTAATATACAAATATGTCATAAATTGTTTTAGTCATTACTACAACTAGTATGAGTTATGATGATATTAAAGAAAAAACATCCCTAGCTATAAAAAAAATCAAATTTAAACAGATCAATAAAATTTTATTTTATTTATAGAGAATGAGAAACATAAACTAACATTTTGTGTATTGATTATTAATTATTCATTTTCTTTTTGGTGCCAGTACATATAAAATAAACTATTTATCAATCCAAAAAGTGATAAATAATAGGAAAAAATTACAGTGAAAAATATAACATAAGAAATAATCTTTCATTTACAAAAATTCATTTTCAAAATGCAAAGAAAAACATAAAATTTTTCTTTCATGAAATATTTAATTAAAAAGTAAATTATATCAAATCACATTTTACAACAATGATTCATTAATTTTATTAAGAACATTGTCCTTTAGGTTTTAAATGTTTAGAAATTAATCTAAATACTCATAGTAATAACTTTTATTATTACATTTATATATTTTTGATCAGGTGATTTTATAAACTATAAAAAATATGTGCGTGCACACACACACACACTATATATATGCCCTGAAGATGATCTAATTAATAGATCGAAACACTGCAGCGTCGGCCAATAAACTCACCACTTAACCCATTTAAACTTGTGCTTTTTAATTTTTCTTAATATACTACATACATACATATATTATATATATATATATATATATATGGGGTTGATTTAGCTCAGTTGGTAGAGTACCTGCCTTGGAATCGCAAGGTTCTGAGTTTGATACCAGTCCCCCACCAACTCAGCGTATGAGTAGCACAGATTGAGTAATCTGAACGGTGCAGTAAAGTGGTGAGCTGACGGTAGATGTGGCACTACCTCAGTAAAACAATCTCCCTTGTATAGCACTAGTGAAAAGGGGATAGACTCCCTCGCTGTCCAGCTGATACCGACAATAAGCCACTGACAACTTTACACACACACACACACAACACACACATATATCATATATATAATAAAGAACTACAAATAAGAAAAGTGTTTAGAAACAGTGCTCAATGCTACAATAGCAAAGCAGGTATGAATTATAAAATTATGGATATTATATGGATTATATATATGTATATAATTTTGAAACAAACTTTTACAATTTTTTTTTAAATCTGTAATGGTTCACATATAATATTTAATAATGAAGAAAAAAAGTGCAATGCACCAGTGGGTTTCATTGCAGTTTTATATTGATGGGTCTAACAGTTCTTATTTTTTGTCAAATAAATTATATCTTATTGGTTCTTTTAAGATATTTAAAGAGAATTCAGCACATCTAATGTATGTATAATAAAGATTTTTAATATAAACAAAAAATAATAAATAAAACATGTCAGATAGGGAGAGCATTTTATGTAGTGGTCGATGGCACTGGAGTCAATGGTTGTAGCAGGAGCAAGCACCTAGCTTTCTTTTATTAATTTACTTCTATTGCATATCATTCTAAATTTGTTTGTCCCCCCAAAAAAAAAGAAAAAGAAAAATTCATCTTTACTGTTTTTAGTAGAATCAATGCCGGTGTTATGTCTTACAATTTTTTTCCCATATATATAGAATGTTCATTTAAAAAAAAAAAAATGACAAGAAATTATAATTCTATGAGCTAGTTTAAACATTACACCTGAATTATTTATACTAATTTGGAACTGTTGAAGGTCTCCGATATAGTATTATCAAAATGATAGGAAATAGTAGGCTTCATTGATAATATAGATAATGTTAAGCTAACAGTAGAATGTTTCTAAACAATTATCATATCAATGTTTTATAATATTTTCATTGAATAAAGAATGGTAAATCAACATTTTATATATTTTATATGTAAAACGAATCTATGAGACTTTGCTATACAATGCTGTAAATCCAAATTATCAATCTAGAAGCATAATGTAAATTCCAATTCTAGAAGCAGATCAACAGTTTATATATAATTTAATGCTCATCTTTTTAGAATTAGCTGAAAAATGAAGGCTATCTTATCTGAGATAAAATTTGTATTCAGTAAAAATTATCAATCTAGATATAAACTATGATCAGCACCTACTGATCTTAAAAGTGGTTAATCATACAAAAATATTGCTGACATAGCAAATATATAACATATAAAAAAAAGCTATATGTGCTTTATGTATATATATATATATATATATCAATATTTGTAATACTTTTTATATCTAATTAAAAATATCATAGTATCATTAACTAAATTTTTTACTTTGAATATGAAACTTTTAATTAAACAAGTTTATTGTACCACAACAAAATGATTGATAATTAAAAGTTCTGAGCTTTCAAAAATATTTTTAAACTGAATTTCATTAGCGAATAATTTCATTCATTTTTCAATGCATAAAACATTTAAAAGAATCTATAACCAACTAAAGAACAGTTATATTTTGTAATTACAAAATTGTAAGAATGAAAAAATGTTTGTTATATAAGAATATAGTTATTATTAAAGAGTTTCTCTTGTTAAAAACTAAAAGCAAAACTATTTCTATGATATAAACAACATATTTTGGATCTTCTATATGTCAATTTTATAAATTTTCATGAAATATTTGAAAATAAACACTAAACTTTTAAATTCTGTTGTTAGTTTTCTCATGAAATAATCATCATATAAGTAAAAAGTAAAGTCGACGGGGCGGCCTAAAGTCGGTATCAGCCAGTCAGCGAGGGAGTCTATCCCCTTTTCAATAGCGCTAGACCAAGGAGATTGTTTTAGCATCTGAGGTGGGGCGCCACACCTACCATCAGCTCCTTACTTTACCGCACAGATCCCTGTGCTACTCATACGCTGAGTTGGCGGGGACCGGTATCGAACTAGGAACCTTGTGGTTTCTAGCCGAACGCTCTACCGACTGAGCTAACCCGGCCCCTATGTTGTACAATTTTCTTTAACATGATTTGCTAGTTGAAATGTTTGATTTTAATGATGAATTTATTATAAATATGATACATAAAAATAAATGGAAAAAGTGATTTGTTCAGATTTTTATCATTTGTTTTTACATACATTTTATCCCTTTTAATAGAAATTTTAGTTGTAAGTTGCTTAGAAAAAAACAAAAAAGAACAATCAGCTGGTCTTGAAGAAACATACACACTGTTTATATTATTATAATGTTACTAAATAAAGAATATAAAGAAAGAAAAAAATTATTTAGGATATGGTTATTTAACAACATACTTGTAAAATAATATGATTAGATTATAATGTAAATCATATTTACCTATTTCAAATGAGATTAACTTGCATATAATACAGCGTGCAATAAAGTAAGATTTATCTTTTATTTTATGTTTGCATAGAATATTTTTATGCATACATTTAACAAAATATTATTGCACAATAAACCATAATCTTATCTATATTAATTATTTACTTGAAAAATCAACAAGCCTGAATATAACAGTGTGATTTACACAGACTACAAAAGTTGACAGATCAGCTATTTGTACAAATAACTTGGTATCATACATCCACAGACAATTCATCTCAGGTAATCTAGTATTGCCAATGAATGTTTGCATCATGTCCAGATTGTGTAAAATGTTTGTAAACAGTTGAGTGTCATGACTAAGTGACATATACCTCTGGTCAAAAGTATTGTCAAAGGCAGAACATTTATTAGAATCAATCATCATCATCATCATCAGGCTTGAAGCAGTAGTCTTACAATCAATACAAGCTACATCCTTATTCAACTTGGCCATAAGCATAAGGAAGTTGCTTGATGCTACAACTATGACTACTATTGCTACTTCTAGTCTATTAAAAAGGGAAACAATGCAGAGTTGTATGATATTGGTGGAGAGCATGGCTCATCTTGGTAGAAGTATTGCAAATCTGAAAAGACAATACACTATTTCTAAACTTTAATATAAATTTTCTATTTCTACTTCCAATCATCCATCCATGTCTAAGAGCACACTTGGGGAAATAGACACAGTTTTGAAATTGTCAAATTAAATATAAATTCAAAAGAGTTTTAAAAAGATATCAGATAAGAGATCTCAAGATTGAAATTGTACTATTTAATGTAACAATATTTTATGGACTGATTTATTGCAGTATCACTAGTAATAATAAAAATAGTAGTAAATCTTTATCTGAATGAGAAAAAAAGAAAACAAAACAAAAAAGAAAACAAAGAAAAAACAAACTGACTGCTAAATAGTTGTCAAACAGTAGTAAGTAGGATGAAGAAATTTACAAGCAGTGACACTAGAATGGTTTATTGAAAAACAATAATAAGAGAAAATAATGAATCCATTGTAGAAGGCAAATGATGACTTGAAAGTGTTAGCAGCAGTTAAAGCAAGAATGAATATTTGTGCTCTGTGTGTGTGTGTGTGTGTGTGTGTGTGTGGTGGCAACATTAAGTGACAAAATCAATAGATGCAATTGGTTGCATCAACAATCATTCTGCACAAGTGATGCATTGAAACGATCATAAATTGCACACATAGAAATATAACTTCTAACTTGTGGATTAAGTTTAATTTAATCTTATTAAAAGATAAAATAATTACCATAAAACATTTTTTTTTTCAGTGAGGTTTTTTTTGTGGAGATGAGGGAAGGAAGGAAAAAAGAAATGGAAAGTGGATGAAGATTTCCATTATGATGATATGATGATGATGATGATGATGATGATAAATTAAAAGAGTGAATCAGAATTATAATTTTTTTAAAAAATCCTGTTATATTCAGTGTTTCATCAACAATTAGCCTGAGTCAGGCTAATGAGCCATAAACAAAACTTAAGTGAGAAATAAAAGGATTACCAGATGCAATAAAAGATAAAGAAAGGGGAGGGTCTGATACAGGTAACAATGAGGGTCCCCAAAAATGAACATTTCAAGTTGGATGAAGAAAGTCTATGAGTAATATTGGAATTGGCAATTTGTTATCACCTGTCCAAGTTGTCACCATGTGGGGCTGTTGAAGAGGAGTTAGAACAACCAGATATACTTACAACATAAGCTGGGGGTCATATGGAATGGTTATGGTCCCCGAAGAAAAAGTAGGCTGCATGGTGATCCGTGCAGGGGTGTTGTTGTTGTTGATGATGATAGTTGAGGTGGTGGTTGTGTTTAAAGGGCCTTCAGGCATTGTGATGCTCACTGACCGTTTACCTTACTAACCCTCCACAGGTAGGTACACCAAAGGAGGAGGACAGTAGGAAAATCAGGGGGTGAAGAAAAAGAAAAAGACACGCATGTACTAGAAGGGATAGTAGTGGCAGAGGAATGAACCCGGTTGTTCGGAAAGACTAAGCATCTTTACCAAACTGCAACGCACACATGGTGGTTGGAATTATGCAGGGAATATGCACACACACACACTCTCTCCTTTTTCTTCTTCTTTAGATCCCCCTTTTTTTGTTTGTTATTCTCGTTCTCTTTTATGTCTTATGTATATCTAATAATCTAGATCTCTTTCTCTGTTCGAATCAACTCGATAACGACGTATTACGGTCGGATAGTTTGTAAGACACCAGTTTATGAATCCAGTTCAACACTAGAGAGCCAGCTGCGAAATGAAGTGAGGGAAATAAAGAGAGAGAGAGAGAGAAAGAACGAGAGTGGTATAAGAGGGGGGGGAATAAAAAAGAGAGAAAGAGAGATATAGACGGTCAATAAGGAGAGAAATCAAGTTCAGAATAATTAAGCTCTATATAATTCTATCAAGGTTATTTTGGATGAGAGATTAACTATTTATACCGTACATTATATCTATACTTTGTAGTGTGTACAACCCTGAAATAAGACAGTAAGAAATAAGACGTGCCTTCCCATACTCCACACTCTCAAAGGCTGGGAACGTACTTTTATCGTTGGTTACTCCAAAATTAAGAGGAGGGGATATAAACGGATGATGCGTTTACAGGTGGTAAAAGACTAACTAGAAACTGATGATTAGTCCGTTTTGGGAGGGAAGTGGAGGAGAGGGAAACGAAGGGTAATCTTCTCGGGTCTCGTGTTTTTATATCTGACCACCCGTATTTAATTTCTGTATTGTGTGCACGCACGCACGTACGAACAAAGTACACAAACAAACAGTAACCAATAAGTGAATAGAAGTAAAAGCATTTACATTTGACGAAGAGACACACATACAGGTAGTTGTTCACACATAACTTCATAACTTCATATGCTTCTTACCCTTACCTACTACTACTAAAATGTGTAAATCACGTATGCCCATTGAAAGGCTTCCAAAGGTGATATTTAGCTGACAATTAATCATCTGGAGACTCGAAATTACCTGCCGATTTCAACAAAAGCAAACATTTAAACCTAGCGAGACGCTAATGAAGTTACTTTTCGGTAGATTCATTAAAGCACTTTAAATCTTTAAAAAATTATATTGAAAATAAACGTTAAAATTTCAACATTACAAAAATAAATTAAACATTCATTCCACTGCCTGATTTGTGTCTATTGTGGTTTTTTTAAAATTTATTTTATCTTATTTTTTATTTTTATTTTTAGCCCAAGTAAATGAAAACAAAAGTTTTGAATGCATATTTTCAAGAAAGGTAGTAAAGTAAATCTTTCCCTAAATTGAAATATTAATGCAATATAATCTTCTCATCTTATCTGTAATGCATCATTTTAATTTAATAATAATAATGTAATTTATTGTGTACAGTGCTCAGGTGCACCACAACCTACTTTAAAAGTAAAAAATTTTTTTAAACCCTTTTAAAATAAAATACCAATTATTCAGTTTAAATAATGAAATTTCATTCGCTTGTAAGATTTTAAAAAAATAATACATTATCAAACTAATTAAAGGGTAAATGTGAAATTTCAGTTGCGACTTAAACTATGATACGGGTCCCTATTCTACTACATGTTAATTTTCTTAAGGTAATATTTATAGAAAACATGAAATTTGCTTTTCCGGGGCGGCTAAACAGACTTGGGCCCCTTCCGGTTTTTACACGCCGGCTCTGGCCTTAAACAAGTATTTTTGTGCTAAACTCTTAGTTTAACATCCAAAAGTTGCTTTTACTAAGTAAAAAATTATTTTTCAATGAAAATCTTTCAGGGTTCACTTGTAATAGCTACATAGTTGCTTACTGTCTGTGCCTTAAAAATTACGGTAAATATAAAATTGATATTTTAAGTCGTTAAGTTTTAATATGCAAGTTTGTTTTTTTGTTTAAAATTTTTAAATTCCCACTTATTGGTGCGATGTGATTCCAAGTAATATAATTATAAAATTTATCATGATATACATGTAAGATACCTAGTGAGGATCAAATTCATTATAAGTAGTAATGGCTAAAACTAACTTGCTAACCACTACTCCACAATGATTACCTGTATTTACTCTTATAAATTATATGTTCAATGAAAGTAACTTAATATTTATTTCTAATGTTATCTCCCTTGAAATGTTGATTTGCGGTATTACAAACAAAAATAAATATACGTGAAATTTTATAATAGTAATAATGATAATAATAATGAAATGTATTGCAGACAGTGCTCAGGTGCACACAACTCTTGTAGTATGTGTCATATGTTGAATAAATTTTGCTGTTAGCTTTATATTCTGAATAAGTTAAAAACTACTAATAATATAATAGCCGAATCTTATCTATTATCAATACTCATGTTCCTTAATTGTACAACCGTTATCATCTTGCAACACTTTATGGTTAAAAACGAGACCGTCCAAATCGCCCAAGATAAAATGCAAAAATGTAAATCCTGATTGTCTGACGTTGCTTATCTGTTGAATTCTTATTTCTTATGAGTGTCATCACCTCAACTAAATAAAGGACCATTCCATTTTTATTATAAAGAAAAGGAAGAAAAAAGACATGCTACACAAAAAAAAACATAAGAAAGAAAGAGTAGGGGAAAGAGTGAGGGGAGGTGAACGTGCAGAAGCAATAATGCTAATCTGTTTCAATCGAACATAATGAATAGATAAAAAGAAGAAAGAAAAAATAGTGAGAGAGTTAAATCAAGGTTATTATACTTTTGACATATTGAACTATTTAGCAATAGCTCTTAAGTAAAAATATCAAACATTGTTATAATTAAATTATCATACTGTGGTATATCCACAGGTCCTGCTAGTGAATACCATTTCTGATAGCATATAAGTGCCACCTTTTCACCCAAATATTAGAATTTGATAAATGAATAAAAATTTTGAGCATTAGAGTCAAATAGGAAATATGGATAAAGTTTCAATAACATTTGATGTAACCATCCAATAATTTTGTTTTCTTAATATTCCTATCTGAAATGAAGGATGGGGACATATCAAATAACATCAAATATTCTAATATTCCCAATGTTCTGTCTTCAAATACACTAACAGAGATGCTGATCTAATGTATAAAAATCTAAAAGGATGCAGTAAAATCTAAAAGGATGCAGTAAAATCATACCCATGTGACCCCCACTCTTTCAAGCTAACTGTAAATACATTTCAATAGTTTCTTAGAAATGAATTACACAGGATAGGTTACAAGGTAGGAGTTAGATGGATTTAGTTGTTTCTCCAGATCATAAATAAAAACCCTATAATCTATTAAGAAACTTTAGTTGGGACCCATCAAATTTCTTGGGGACTCATTCAAAGCAAATATGTGTGTCCCAGGATGCACTAAATCAGAAAGTTATCAGCACCACTGCCCTAATCCCAGTTAATTAGATACTTTTATATTTGATAAGACTAATTGAAAACTGACAATAAGATGATTTTTTTTTTGAAGTTTTGATTTTCTGATCACTGGACAAAAGGGTTTCTGTTTGGGTTTCTGCTTAGGAAACTTTCAACTAAATATCTACTCAGTACAATTAAATAAAAAGATAAAGAATTGGTGATGGACAAAAAGTAAACGCCCACTTCACCATTATCCTTACATAGCAAATCAATCCTCTTGCTAAAAAATTAGAAAGTCTTGGAATTTTCACAAACTGATATGCTAAAGACATTCTCTGGGATCCCATTGTAAAACTGGTGTTAATATCTCCAGCAGTTTTCTTTTTCTATTTATGTAATGATAGACAAACAGATAAAAAAAGAAGTTTTAGGTTTTCAAGTACACCTCTTATTTTGATATGTTACAAATATGCTGTGATGAGATGATTTGGATATTGCAGACTTCATAACAGAAATTGATTGATCATAAAATCTATATAAAACAGAAAGGTCCATTATAAAAATTGAACTCAAACTAGACAGCAAAATGATAAAATAACTTTATTTGCTGTAGCACTAATAAAGATATTGCATAAAAAAAAGGTTTCAAAAAGGGAATTGTTATAGAAAAGAATAGAAAATAAAAATTTATCAGATATTCTGTGAAATAATGAAACAAATATTTTTAGGTTTGCAAGTTATAAAAAGCCTCAGCAGCCTGATACTTAAAATAGAGTGTATGATCTTTTGTCCATTTCTGACTTATGAAGACATACCAACCCACAATTGGTAATTTTTCTGATTTGATGTGAAAGAAAAAGAATATTAAGAAATGAGTAATTACAATGAAAATGGCAAAGCTTATTTTGTCCGAGTCAGTGAATGGGATAAAGTAAGCTTAGTCAATGGTTTCATTTTTATTGAGAGTATTCAAGCTGATTAAAAAAGATCTTTCAAGATGTGACAGAACAAAAATTAAACATTGTGACAGTAAATTTTAAACCACTTTAAATCAAATATAAAAAAAAGTAATGCAAATATGAGCCGCAAAGATTCAAAATAATAAAATAAATACATTTGGAATTATATCTTTGTGTTCATCAATTTTTACATGTGATCAAACATTAAAATTAAAATCTCATAGTTTCAGTGGATATTTTCTTTACTGTTTTTAGGCAGGCCTTTTCAAGATGTCTACTTCTACTGGATAGACTCCATTTTATAATTCTAACAGACAGAAATTTAAAGATATTTAAATCACTTTATATCCAATTAAGCAGGAATAAGGCAAAAAAATAGCAAAAAAGGTAAAGTCAGTGGAGTGGCCAATTGTCAGTATCAGCCAAATAGTGAGATAGTCTATCCATTTATCACTAGTGCTAGATCAAGGAGATTGTTTTTGCATGAGGTGGAGCGCCACACCTACCATCAGCTCCCCACTTTGTCACACAGATTCAAGCTGTGCTATTAATGTGTTGAGTTGGCAAAGGCCAATTTCAAATCTAGAACCTTGAGGTTCCTAAGCAGATGCTCTACTGATTGAGCTAAAGTGGTCCCAATAAGATGATTGAATTAGAAGTAATCCATTATTTTGTTGAAATAAGTTTCCTTTCTAGGACTTGAAATTTTTTAATCTACCTGTGTCTGCTGATTTACCAACTATTCATTTCTAATATATCACCTCTTAAATAATTGAAGATTGCAAACAAATTGAAAATATTGCCTTCATTTATTTTTTTAAAATGACTCCTATAACAAATGTAATGGTGATAGAAGAAAAAAAATCAAAATGCGCAAGTTACAGTGAAGTCTTTAATATTAAATGAGACTTGAGCAAAATCTAAAGTTTTTTTTATATTGCCATTATTTTGTACTTTCATTCTATAACATACTGAGTTGAAGTATTCATATACACCAGGTAAGCTCTCGACTTTAAGAGGTAAAGATTTGGATAACAGGTGGTTATTTTACACTCTTTGTTGTTAATTAAACATTTACCCTGGATGGTTACAAATAGTAAATGTTACTATAAAAGAGAAATCCACATCTTAGAAAGATTTATCAATCATATTTGTTATATTATGAAGTTAATATTACTTGGTGAAAAATTCATAGTTTAGTGAAGAATCATTTTTTCATTTAAGTGAATGGTGATACTTATGAGATTTATCAATTTAAACATTGTTATTTTTTAACTAAGTCAATAATACTATGTTATTATTTTACAAAGGGGTTGGTTTAGCTCAGTCAGTAGAGCACTTGCCTAGGAATCACAAGGTTCCTGGTTTGATATTGGCCCTAGCCAATTCAGTGCATGAGTAGCACAGATTGGGTAATCTGATCTGTGCAGTAAAGTGGGGAGCTGACGGTAGGAGTGGCACTCCACCTCAGCAAAAACAATTTCCCTGGTCTAGCACTAATGAAAAGGGGATAGACTCCCTTGCTGTCTGGCTGATACAGACAATAGGCCACTCCACCAACTTTACTTTTTACTTATTTTACAACTTTAGTAGTGCTTAATCAAATAAAATGAATTTTAATAAGACAATTCATTGACTTTTTCTTTTTAAGTTTGTAAATTTAAATTCTGTACAATACATGGCTTTCTACTGATTACTGTTTATAGTCAGAGACTCCTCTCATATTAATGATGCATGTGGAAAAAAATCTTTTTGTTAAAACATTTCTTTTTTTATTCAATAAGTATGCGTACCATGTTTTATAGGTCACATAAAACCAATTGACTGTCAATTGAGGACAGACAGAAAAACACTTCTAAATTATTAATATAGATGTTTCTTTTAACGCTCTCCTTGACAATGGCACAATTATTTTCTTGTTCTTTAATTTTGTAGTATTTAAATAACACAAAAACCAATAGGTATCCTGTGTTGGAGTTATAAAACAACAATTTTAAATTCATTCTTCCTCAACTATCTTCTTTGTTGGTATCTCTTGGTTATCACTAACTTCTAGTATACACACAAAATAACAGCACTTTATGTAGATTGATAGTCTCTTATATAATTGCTAGTAAGTTCAATCCTCACCTTGTGTTCAGGTAATCTGATTTTATGCTAAAAATGTCTTAGTTCAACATATATATCATCGTAGATCATACAAGATTTTTTTTCTCTCATGTAGATTAACATGCCATCTATCTAACTATTGAGTACTATACAAACTAACATCAATCAACATAAAATGCAAGGCCACTCTATTCAAACAAACATGAGAAAAATACTTGCCAACACAAACATGAATTATATAACATGAACTTCAAAACATAATAGCAAATCCTTGAAGCCATAGTCAAAAAACAAAAATCTTCAATAAATAAAACAGACTGATAAACAAAATACTAGATGTATCTAAAAACTAAAAATGTTATACTATTGTTAGAAGTTTATACCAGTTCAAATATTTGTTGTCATGAACATTTGACAATCAAAAATTTAAAAATAACATAACACTATGGAAAAACTACAACATATTAAAAATCTCTCTTGGTTCTGAACAGATATTAAAAACAAAAGTTTCATTGCATTTTAAACAAAAATAAAATCTTGAAAATACTTTTGAAAATAACCAATGACAATGGAAAGTGTTCAGGGATAAAATTTAAACAATTTCTTATGTAAATTTGAACTAAATTTAAGGAATCTTATTGGACAACAAGAAAAAATCAATAAAAAACAAACTATTAAAAAGAACCTTGTCTTTGATTTTTAATAAAATATGTTTAAGGGAAAGACTGCTTTATTTAAAAAATGAACTCTTTTATATTTTTTATGTGACTGTCAGTGTAATAGAATGATTATTTCCAGATACAATAGTGCCGGTCTTGTGTTTAATTGCCCATTGAAGTGTTATTTTAAGAGAATACTGGTTGACCATTAGCAGGTGGTGATGGTGGTGATTTAAAATCTGGCTGTTAGCAGCCTGACCTGATAACACATCACTTATCTAGGAAGGAATGAGTTCAGAGACAAGGGAATTCAGCTAATGAAGAAGTTTAGGACTATTTGAGACAATCTCCCTTTTTCCTTCATCTGAGGCCATACAGAAAATAAAGCTAACCATGAAAGTTGGTTGGTTGGTTGGATTTTAAAGCATGTCAATGAATAAAACAAAACATCTTCAGCATGAAATAACCCAACAGGGTTATTTCATGCTGAAGTTTTGTTCTACTCATTCTTGTTGGATACTCAATTTTTCTTTTTTAAACTCATTTTTTTAAAACACATTTACTTTAAACTCATCTTTTTTTCTATGGATGGGATGCTAACAGGTACCACCACTCCGGGTCAGAGTGGGCTTGGGAGTAATGGTGATGAAGGGGTACTCCACATTCCCCATGGCACCAGAACTGCAACCTCACCATCAGGTAGAGTTTAAGGTCATACCCAGACCATTAAGACCCTCAGCCACCTCCTTCTAGCACATATATGATAAAAAGGGTTGGGGCCTGTTATAAGGGCAATAGGGTTGGAACAACCATATGGCTTGACGTGGCCAGCCAATTGATCGGAGGGGCCCTCTCCAACCACCCAGCTAGCCTATGTAAGGGTCAAAGAGTGTTGCATGCCATGGACTGCTCAGCCACCAGGGTTCCATCCTTAAGCATCATGGGTCACCATCCATGGCCAACAGGTGGTTCCATGGGGTGGGGGGTATCTTACCCCTCTGTAGAGGTGCAGCCAGTGTATTCTAAAAGCGCAGCCAACAGGGCTGTAATCATTTGTATTAGCTAAATATTAGCATGATAAACCCCAATTCTGTTTTTCAGAAAGAAACTGGTTTGTTTTTCAGAAGAAAAAGAGAAACTGAAGCAAAGTTAGGGTTGGGTTTGTGAGACTTAATGCCCCCTGTCCGGATATAACAGCTCTATTGACACTGAAGATAGAGGAAGATTTTTTTAAGATAGGAGCCGAAAAAGAAAGATAACATGATGAATGCGACTTAATAGCTGACAAGAGGAAGGAAAAGCCTTTGACATATGTCATTTTAATGCTTGCTTTATATATACGTCACTTGAGTGTCACGAATATACTCTGACTATATTATAGGTGTCACATTAACACCATGTGCCTATATCACTACTATACTACATATTCAATTTAAGACCATGTCTGCAACAAGGGACTATGGTACATATTGCATTTTGATACCCCCCACTACAGTACATATTGCGTTTTAATCCAATGAAAATTGAAATGATTTAAAACCAACCAAATCAAATAATTCAAATATTTAAAGATGTTTACAAGAATAAAAGATAAAGCAATTAGTGCAATAAAATTTGGTCTAGTTAAAAATACATGTTTAAAGACTTGCATGCTAAAACCTAATAATAATAAACATTCATTTTATATATGCAGTCACTTTTGGCATAGGTATTCTAGTATTAAAAATGAATTGGTTATAATAATGTAGTAACTTTATGTGATTTCTTTTCCTAGTATTCTGGATAACAAAATAAGATTGTTGAAAATTGTGAATGAGTTAATGACAAGACTAAGTCATTGATGTTGTAGCACACTTATACAAAAGTTAATAGTTGAATGTATAACATTCATTAAGCAAACATAAATGAAATGTATTTATGATACAGCAAACACAGAAGATCTTGTATGAATATAATTCTCAAACACATTCTAAGAACAATATATCATTTTTGTTTTATAACTTACCAATAAAAAAAGAAAAGAAAAAAAGGATATTGACTGACTTAGCATTGATTTTTCCCCAGTTTTCCAATCAGAAAAAATAAATTCTAATATGTCCCATTAAAAAAAAAAACCCAGTAGTATTCCATAATTTAGTAATTGTCACCACAATTATCAGAAACATTTTAAAAATCTATACAAATAAAATGATATTCAAAGGTGATGCAATATAACTGACTGAAGAGAGAAAAGATTTTCACTCCTCACTAGGAATTGATTTTACAGAGTTTCACATCTGCATTTTATTACCATTTGTCATGAAGGTCATGTGTTTGCACAAGCAGAAATCTTCAGATTCATTCTTTCACACTTTCAAACTGTTGGATAAAATGGCAGTAATGTTGGATAACCAAAATCCAAAAGCATTTTTATTTTTTACTGATGTCATTATTGACTATTTACAAAAAGTAACAAATGTATTCAACAGATAAATTATCATATCAAATGTAATATAATAAGAGGAACCTAAGTGGGGCTCACTAGAGACTAATAATTGTTAGATGACTTTTAAATATACAATATTTACCACAGAATAACATGTATATTTAGAGTAATTTTAGTGCACACCAAATTTTTGTAGAATATAAAAAATTATCCAGACAATGCTACCAATCATTACAGTAACAAAAAGAGAATGTGACAAATGACTAAAAAATTAGGAGTGAAGTCAGGCAAAGTTTATAGAAAGGTAAGGAAAAAGTGGTGCCTAACTTACTTCAAAGCTGCTCCTCTTTGATAAGAGCTTGAAAACAAAAGTAATAATCATACCATCAATACACACACAATGCAAAATAATTTTTAAATAACCATTGATAACCATGAATAAACTTTCAAGAAAAAGTACATTGATAACTCAACATTTACAAAGTAATTGAATTATCGGAAGAATTAGAAAATAAATTGTAGCTTGTGTGATATGAAAAATGTCAACTAAATCTGGTATTTTTAAAATATATATTGTTTACAATTATCATGACTTCAATTTTTCACTGTATAATGTTTGATCAATATCATTAATATTCGCTATCAAGTACATTAACAGGGAAGTAGATTATGTTGAAAAGTAAATATTTGTTGGGTAAAATAAATACATTTTTCATCTTTATTCTGTAGATATTAAAATACCTACATAAAATTAAATATCAAATTACTATTTTTGGAAAAAATGGAAAGGAATATAGAAATTTATAAGAGCATGTCTTCTTTTTATGATTTATTTGGACAACTGACTTGCATAGAATCCACAGTTGGGTACACATTTGTAAGGCAATAATATTTCCAAGAGGAGCAACAAAAATTTTGATGGTGACCTAAAAGACTTTTTTTAGAAAGGAACAAAATTCTGTAAATGAATAATAAAAACTAATTATGTTTCATGCCAGATTTTAGAGTAGAAGGCAAAATCTACTAAATGATATTTACAGCAATAAGTAAGCAATTTATCACTTCCATAAATCTGTCATGAATAGAAAATACTTGAGCTGTTAACTGAGAATATTTCACCTGAATTCCATTATATGAGGAGCAGTTAAGAGATCAAGAGTTTTATTTGTCATTCCCATTGACATCATAAGAGATTCATGATTCTTATTTTCTAAAAGTATAAAAGTTATCTTTCTACTCTGTACAGAAATACATATGCTTAAATACATGGTATAAGACATTTTTATAAAAACATATAATCAAAGAAATTACCACAACAGAAGGTAGATATTTAAAATATCTATTTATCAAAAATGTTCATTGATGTTTATCTTAAAAAAGAGGTCACATCAGAACCAGATTAGAAAATATATTCTTGTTAAAAAGTTCAAAGAAATGATGAGGGTGTCTATTATTTTTCTAAAGGGATAATTTTAGATCTTGTACTTTCAGAGAAAAGATACATTTCTCTCTTCATAATGAAAGGTAATATATCAAATAGAGACAAGACAACAGTGATATGTCTCCTAGAGATAAGAGATTACAGAGATATGTCTAAGGATGTTAGTATTTTGTGACCAGAGTATATCTATTTATAGATATGGGTTTAAACAATATGCAAACATGAACAGCTATTTACTCACAATGTATTTCTAAAATCCTTAACAGCTCTTGTAAATGCTTGTAATTTTTAATGTACAATTAGTTGATAGTGTGTTTAATGTTCCTAAAATGATGACTTGATATATGGTTGGCCTAATGAGATAAAAGAGATACTTTTCTTTTATGTGCTTAGAACAATCACAATTATTTGACATTCAGTGACAGGTTGTCCAAGAAAAAAGGTGGACATTTGGGGATATTTTTAATTTATCTAAAATCTGATGTTAATTTGGTGGTCATAGGGTTTCATATGTTTAAAATCCCCGGTGGTAAAGGAACTGTTCAAGAGTAGATAATCACTTTCACATCTATAATAATCTTTTGAATTATCTTCATTATTTAGACAAATTCAAGACAAAGTGTTTATTTTTGATTTGTTATAACTTTTTATAATCAAAATTCTTACATACATAATTTATTTTATCTTCTTGGGCTTGATAATAAAACATCATCATCATCATCATCATCATGTCACACTGACAGCATGAACTCCTGTGACTCTCTCTTGCCACCCCATCCCTATTAGTCATTGCTCTTGGCAGGTCTTCTACACAGCATCCAGAATCCACACAGAGCTGATTGGTGTAGGTTTTTGCTAGTCACCCTACAATGTGTGTCTATGTGTAGGTGTTCACAAAACAACTTCTCTAGGCTATGTAGCAGTGATTCGGCTTGTGCAGGTGTATTTGCAAGAATCCCTGTATACTTTGCATAGTCTGAATGTTAAAGTTTCACCTGGATATCACTAACTTCTTGCTTTTTTTTCTTTTTAAACATGATGCCTTTTTCTTTCATTAGATTTAATGATGTTCGTAATATGTACTCTAGGCATATTATAAATATAAATGGTACTAATGTATTTCCTTGTAGGACTCCAGTGACAATGTCAAAGAAATCTGTGTCACCATCAGTTGAACAGACCATTGCTTTCATGTTTTTGTAGAACATCATTATAATACTAACAGTTTATTTGGGGGAGATCATATGCTTATAGCATTTGCTCCATCTTTTCTCTGTGTATGGAATCAAATGTTTTGGAGAAATCTACAAACAATAGTGTTGCCTCAAGATCTTTTGCTGGAATACTGTCTACAATTTGACAATAGTCAGAATCTGAAAAGTTGTGAATCGATTTTTACAAAAGCCTGTTTTGGTTTTTCATAAGGATATTCTCTACTAAAGGTCAGATGCGATTGAGAAAAAGGGCATTATAAACCTTAGCAACTATGGCAGTAAGAGTTATACCTCTGTAGTTCTTAGTGATTCTGAGGTTGCCTTTCTTGCGGAATGGGAGGATACAGCCTTTCATCCATTTCTATATTGTATTTTGTTTATACACTGCATTGCATAATCTAAGAAATATGTTGTCATTTTTCCTTGTCTTCCATACTTCAGGGGGTATTTTGTCAAAGCCTGCAGGTTTTCTATTTTTTTAATTGTTTTTAGGACTTCATTGAGTTCAGCCTTCATAAAGTGTCCTAGCTCAATGTTTACTTTTATCATATATATATGTCTTCTTTTAAACAAATATAAGAGAGATGGGAGAAACAGGAGAGTTTAATTCTATTATGTTAATTATCATATTATTAAATTATTATTATTACATATTATTAAATTTAATTTCATCAAGTCACTAGTCAATTTATATGGAATAAGAAATTATATGGTAAATAAAGAGTTAAGTCAAAAGCAAACGTCAAAGATAAAACTTTACCAGAAATTAGCAAAATAATATAAGAAAGTCCTTAAAGAGGACATAACTTGTTTTTGGTTCAGATAAGTCAGAAATTAACAGGAAATTAACAGCAGAAATCATCTAAATTTTTCTCATAAGAAAAAATAATTCCAAATATACTTTTACTGAAGTGTAAAATTGTGCTAAACATGATCCAGTAAAAGATTTGTTAGAATTAAACTTCTTAATCAGTTACAATATTGAAAAATTATTTTGACTTGTTATATGTGGCTTTTTTTCTTTCTTTTTTTAAAAAATGTATTAATATTTTATTAAACAAAATGTTTAAATGGCAGAAATAATTGCATATTCTCCATTGGTGTCATATAATAATGTTCCAACTGAGATAAAAGCCAAGATTTCAAATGTTGATTTTTCAATGTAGGCTCTCTTCATTTTCAAGTCTGGCACAACTCAATCTTCTTATTTCATCCTAACACATAATTTCTTCTTTGATATTTTTCCATTTTTATTAATTGATCAGTTCATCTTTAATAATCATTGGTAAATAAAATAAATCAGAATTTAAGATAAAAAATGTAAAAATTTGAGTTGTCAGTTGACTTGAATTACAAAGGTGAATCAATGAGTTTGTGAATTGATACACAGTTATAGGTTGAATTTTGATCTGAAATTTTTACTGTATCATCTTTGATCTATGTTAATATTCACCAGTGAATTAAGTGCATTGACAAGAAAGAGCATTATCTTTGTTTCATTATTAAGCTGTCAACTTATTGATCTACCTATGCACAATTAGATTACAAATTACAACTGTGTTTAGGTTACAACAACCCAAACTGATTTATATAAAAATCTTTTCCTTTTATTTAGCATTTCATTTTTTTTACATGG
Organism: Doryteuthis pealeii; assembly: GCA_023376005.1. NCBI lineage: Eukaryota > Metazoa > Mollusca > Cephalopoda > Myopsida > Loliginidae > Doryteuthis > Doryteuthis pealeii. Next base: position 77,778,693 of record CM042159.1, on the reverse strand, counting down.
TTGTCTTAATACTTTTATATTCATTATTTTCACATATCTAAATCCCAGAATAAATTCACTATAGTGTATTTGTATATTTATAAATCCACCAGTGTATTTGTATATTTATATTTTTGTCTGTAATAATAATCATCAAAATGTGCTAACAGCACTGGTTTAAGTCACATTAGCTATGACACTGAAGTTTATGTCAAGACAAAAAAGAGAATTTGACCAGTGCAATAAAATTTGGTTCAGTTAAAAAAACATACATAAAAAAACTTGCATCTTAAAACCTAATAATTTGATGAAATAACAATTTGATATATGCCATCATTTTTTTAGAGCACAGGAAAACATTTGTTCAATAATTAAGATTTATTTGATCAAGCCAGTAATTTTCATCAGATATTAGAAAATTAAATTCATTTATACATATTATATTCTAAAAGATAATCTCTATTATATAAGATAAAAATTAGTAATTCTTAAAAGATGAATTTTACCTATTGCTACAAATACTAATAATATTACTATATATTAGAAATATCTACAATTAACTATTTGTAAACTGATAGCAATAGTACAAGATCTTGTTTTGATTAGAGTAAAAACTTTATTTTCATGGGATTTAAAGCATTGAAGTATCACACAAACAAATTAGGAAATGAACTTTAAAAATGCCGGGATCTAAAATCAGAGAAAAATTCACATGAAACGTGTAACCTTGTAATGCATTAAACAGAGGAAGGATTAAAAAAAAGGTCTGAAAATGTATGATATTCAATAATATGAAAAGAGAGACAAAGAGAAATGATTTGACATAATAGAAAGATGTCATGTGCTTCAGGGATGAAGAGACAAAGGTGAATATGCTTTTTTTTTTTCAAATTAAATTGTTTGCTTTGTTCAGAGGGTGAAAGAAAAAGACAATTACAATACAAACATTAATATAAAAACCTTCCTAAGTAATTGGAAATACTTTCTCTTTGATTCAATATAAGTGTACTTAATTAGTCGATACATTCACATAAATAATCAACATGTCAATTAAATTAGTTTATAATCATATACTTAGATACTTCAATGAGTTTTTAGTCTAACAATAAAAAAGCATTTAATTTACATAACACATTTATTTTTCAACATAATCATCTTCCTTATCAATACAGATAATCCAATGCTACTTTATTAATAACATATATCAAACATTATACATTGAAAATTGCATATAAAAATTCAACTAATAACTGTCAGGCTATGGAGATATACACAGAATAGTTTCAAAATGTGTTAGACCGAAACTATTTAACATATATGATTTTTGTAGAGAAACTATTGGAGTTTATTCCAGCATCTCAATGTATACACTCTTAATTGCATAGTATATATATATATATATATACATGTATGTGGGTGTGTGTGTGTTAGTCAAATTATTGCCAAACATCCATTAATATATCTCATCTATAGTTGAAACAGCTGTTGTTATATATTGTTTTAGATGATCAAGAAGAGAAGGAACATATACATTCTCTTTGACATATCCTCATAAGAAAAAGTTAAAAGCTGTTAGGACTTTGTTGTGGCCAAATCATGAGTGACATGTTAATAGCTGATGCACATCTTCTCAAGTGCTGCAGAACATTTGCATCAAAGTAACTGCAAACTTGTGTTTCTCAATAGGCCAACTCTCCATCTTCAAGATGTTTTTTTTCTTCTATAAAACTGAGCATTATGAGAGTCAATAGCTTAGTTTTGGTTTAATACATTTGTTAAATGACCTATCAATGTTGTAATTACTAAACATTATATATATACATATATATATAGAGGCGTGTGGTGTAATAGTTAGAGTCATAGAAAATGGACTCATTGACCCAAAATCAATTCCTAGACGAAGCTGTTTGCATTTTACATGGCGCTTAATACCCTTGTGAAAGGTATGAATCCAATTCTCCCTCCAGCTATGGGTAAATAGCAGTGCAAACTGGGCTCTTTAACTGGTTAGGTAACCAGTTTAGGAGAAGGAAACTCATTAAACTGCTTAAGAAATTGACCTGTTTGTGCGGAGAGTTTGGTGGTGGTGGTGGTGGTGGTGTGTGGTGGTGTGTGTGTGTGTGTGTGTGTGTGTGTGTGTGTGTGTGTATGTGAGAACACATATGTACTCAAGGTAACTGAGAAAAGTTTTTTTATTTGAAATTTTCACAGGAATTTGAAATATAGTAAATAAAAATTAAAGTTTTTCATTTTTACTTAAATTAATCAACTATTCACTATATATCCATTACAAATGTTTTTTTTAATCTTATATAAAATAATAGGTATCTAACATAAGTGGAATTATTAAGTAAGATTCTAAGAAACAAAGTGACTATTTCCAATACCTTACAAGAATGTCTAATATTTAATCAAAATGAAAAAGATAATATCCAATCGGAGTATGAAAAAAACAAAAGAAGTGAATGAGACAATATGAGTAAAATGGTAAATGGAATAAAAATAAGAAAAGAACATGACCAAATATTCTGGAGTAGATTGCATTGTCTGCTAATAAAGAAAATAATTATTAGAATAATCCTGTTTTTTATTGAAAGATTTTCTCTTTTCTCACCGCTCTCTTAAACATAATCTTCAAATATTTGTTTTTGCCACCATCTTTGTTTAAAACACATAACAGAGTTTAAATTAATGTTGGAATGAAATCAAACATGTCTAAACACAGTCAAATCAATATATTGGAGAGGTTAAATATGCAATGTAATATTATATTCTTGTTTTTTGTTTTGTTTTTTTTTTTTACATTTTACTATTGTCACCAAAATTGACACTCAAACCTGGACAGGAAAAAATCGAAAAAGCAAAGAAGCTAACCTATCAGATTCCTTCAATTTTAAAAATATTACAAACAACATATATCTTTTCAAATTTCTATGGGCAAATAATATCAAACATTTTGAATCATTATTACAACAATTTTATTTGAGTATTATGACTTTGAATGTTGATAAATAATTTATTTTGATGAGTGTATCTCATTCATAGATAACAATTTCTAGCAGCATAATGGCTATTTTGATATCTGCTCTCATGCATATACAAAATGCTAAAGTAATGAATATGACATTGAAAAAGTTCTTTACAAAATTTGATAGCTCACAAAAATGGCATTTATAAACAGGAAGCCTGTTCCTTTTTAAAACAATTTTTCACAGGTTTTTAACTGATTTTAGTTTAATAAAAAGAAAACATTCATGAATGGGCAAACAATGTTCATTTTGAGGCATTTCATTAAAAATTAAAAATATTAAATGAGGGTCTTTGTACAGAATAGCCCGCCATAAAAATTTATTATTATATAGAAATATAGAACTTAGATACTAGATAAAAGTAAGTTTTACTCATTTGCTTCCTTTTTTTTTTTACTGAATAGTTAAACCCCAAACTTTGATCTTCAATTCAGCTATATCTATATATAATGGAAATTCAGTATTTGTCTGTAACCATCACTGATTACGTTACAGTAATTTCAGGAATTAAGTAAGTTTATCAATGAGTATTTAATTTATATTCAAGATCATTACTACATGAAATAAAGTACACCACTGTATAGGGTATTTGCCTCTCATCCCACTTATGAGGGTGTGGCACAAAGACATTTTTATGTGGGTGGGAAGCCGAAGCTCATGGGTGGTAGGCACAAAAAATGCATTGATCCTGTCCGCATTCCCCCTCAAGGAGGGCACCTCAGGCACTGGGCAATAAACGCAGCCCTGCCACTTTAAGGGCAGGTATTGCCTGGGGAGATAGTACCCTGGATCAACACTGTTAATTACTTTATCAGTCCAGCAGCAGAAGCTCACTGAACCCTCGTATTACCTGGGCCAGGTAATACTCAAAGTACGCACACAACATTTGATGGTCTAACAAGTTTTAATAAATACATGCCCGGTATTATTCATTTATATATAGCTTGTTTTATTTTAATATATACTTAAAGTTATCTAACGTATAGGGTAGATTATTAACAAACAAGTAATCATCATATAAACTTGCTTATATTTAAAAAACTGTAAACTAAACTGGATGTAGTTTTATGTATGTGTACAAACTCAGCTTTAAGTTGCATCTGATAATGAGCACTTTTAAATGGTATCCTTTATTTTTTCATTTAATTTCATTTTTTATTTTATCACTCCAGTTATGAAAACCAAGCAACATAAATACATAATTCTGACTTGTTATAAGAGTATTAGTTTGAATATTTCATAGAAGTGTAGGGAGACGATAATTGTCATCCCTTGGATTATGGGCATGTCTTTTGATATCTCATATCCATTGGTCATGTGAGAGTTCTTTCACATGGCTAAATAACCAAAGACAAGAACTTTTTACCATTTTGTACTCCCTTTTTATGCATTACATGTACATAGAATAATGTACACAATCCATCTGTTTGGAGATATTTGTTTATTGTTGTAATATTTCTTATAAATTGTATACATATATTAAATGTCCTATATGCTTATATGAGCTATTTTTGTTATCTCCTATTTATTCAATGTTATTATATCAATGGTAACAAATGCTAATATTGGAACTTGGTGAGTGGGGACACCAGTAAATATCCTCCCCACCACTAGCACCAAACCATTATTAATTACTGGTAATGTCTTCAATAGAATAATAGGAATAACAAAAGAATGATGATTTTCATTTTCATGCAATTTTTATGAAAATTTATTAGATTAAAAAATATTACCTGTCTCATAGTAACAGTTACATTTGCATATATATTTCATACACTAAATGTTATAACTATTATGAGAAAAAGGTGGAATTATTTTCTACAATTTTAAAAAGATGCATTCTTTATATGTAAAAATAAAAACCCCACAAAAAACCCCATCAATTTTCATTTAAATGCAATAATATATTAAAACCGGTTACTAAAAATGAGATAATGACTAACAAGGCTAAAATAGATAACTGTACTATCGTCTTATATCCTTTGCTAACCCTTTTTTTTGTTAGATCTAAAGAATATGGCTTTAAAACAAGTAGTAAAGATGACAAAAGTAAAACTGAAGATTTAAATTTACATCCTAATTATCTGATTGGTTAGGTTAACAGCCAATGACAAATCTTGAAAGAGGAAATGTTGAGTTTCAACTAAAGAGAGATAACTTTTCTCCCAGATATTAAATCCACTACTTATAAAAGTAAATTGCACAACTGCTTATGATATTCTTGTCTGTGCTGATTTGGCTCTGATGGTAGGAATAATAATTAAAAGTCAAAAGGTTTGTGAATCCATTTTAATTGCTTAATTAATTATCTACAAATGAATAAGAAAGAAAATTTATCAAAACAAAGGAATAAGTTCTCAATCTGAACAAGTGACCAAATAATTGGAAGGATCACAATATTAGTTGTCTACATTAAACTAATACAATTGATTTAATAATGTTAATATCCACTCAACCTTTGGATATTTATATGATTTATTATATTTAGAAACACTTTATTCTATTTTATAAAAAGTTTCATATAGAGAAAAGATCTGATCAAAACTTGGAAAGGAAATTCAAACGAGAAAAGAAAATAGGACATTTCTTCACTAATACAAATATATATATGCACAATACAGTGATTTGTATTTCATCCTATTTGTTTTAATAAAAGCATAACAATACCTGTTTCATCAGTAGACTTAAAGATCAAAAACAGATGACTAAAAATGCAATGCCCTTGGTTTTTCAAGAGTAAAAAGCTCTATGAGAAAACCCCTAAACTACAAGCAAAGGAAAGAAAAATACTATGTCCAAAATATCAATGAAGCTTTTTACTGCATAACTTTTTCACTAAGTTTGGAGAGAGATTGTTTGATAAAGCAGAACTCATTAACTGAATAAGCATAACTGCTGTGGGGATCAAGAGGCTAATTTGAGTTTCATTAAAGTGATATTTGATACTAAAATTGCAAACAAAGGTTTAAGAATTGAGTAGAGAATAAGTTTGAGAATAATTAATACAAAGCTCAATTCATCAATTCTTCATATGTGTTTAACATAGTTGTAGAGACACATATGAATAAGTATTTCATAACAAGATATAAATAATACAATAAGAAAAAAACAAAAAGTTTTAATGAAGGACAAGATAGATGAATTTGATTAAATTGCAGAACTTGAGACTGAAGTATTTATTCATCAAGAAGATTAGATTAAATCATATTCTAAATGGATGTAACTAACCTTGAAACAAAATGTTTTTGATGATAAATTCAGCTTTATACAATGTATGAATCATAGGTCATTTGATTTTTAGGATAGACCTTAATTTATTTCCTTATGAAAAATCAGGGAAAGAAAGACTGATTTGGACTTTCTTTTCAAATCTAATTTCTCTACTCAAAAAGTTAATGCTTAATTAAATCATATTAAAAGCAAAAGGTTTGAATATTTTGAAAATAAAATAAAAACTAAGAAAATAACATCAGCTATGCTATTTGATGATTTATAAAAAGCATTTTTTTTTATCACACTTATTTTGAGTGCAAGTTTTAAATTGCTATTTTTATCTGATATTGTTTATATTCAAATGATACTAATGCCCTTGGGAAAGGCATGAATCCACTTCTTGCATTGTCACATATTTTGATAAAAGGAGTTATGCCAAAATGATTGATGAAGAGAAGAATGGGTGAATAAGTGCTTGGGTAAATTATGCTCCCATAACTACTTTTTCTACCCAAACAATAGCAGCACAAAACTGCTATGCCTATAGCCAAAAGAAAATAAGATACTAGAACTAGGCACCTCAAAGATATCTGTATGTATTTAGAACAATTATAGTTATATATGTCTTAATAGTATATATATATATATATATATATATATATATATATATATATATATATATATATATATAAAAACTAATTCTTATAGTATTTTTGATACCTATTTTTCAGATCTGTAAACTTTGCTTTATTTTTCTATGGGTTTTATTACATATGTAAGGATCTAAATAATTTGTTTGTTATGTGACACAAACTTGCAAATATGGGGCATCCAACAAGGAATGAACTTACTATTCAGTAATAATGGATCAGAGAGATTAGCTTGCTAAGCATTTCACCACAATAGGGCACATATATATTGTTTACTACTTATGTTTAATTAGTAATATTGATTGATAAGGTCTCTTACCAATTGGCATCATGGAGATAGAAATATATCTAAATATAAGATATAAAGTCTTATTCAAATGTGTTTCATTGTTAGTTCACTGTATGGTAGCAATGAGTAATAGAAAAAGTACAAATTACTAATAAATTAGGGATTAATGAAAGAATATGTTGATACTGTGGAATAAAGCTTGAAAGAAAACTTTTTTGTTTTGTGTATCACAACACAAAATTTCATTTCAAGTCAATAAATAATACAAATAGTGAGAAACCTAAAATTGACTTGTTGCAAATCTTCCATCCAATTGGGATTTATAACTTGAGACTTCTGGTTAGTCATTACCAAAATTAAAAGCAGCATTGAAATATTCTTCATCTGATTCCTAAATTAAAATTGCTGTATCAATTAGACTGAAAAATAAACTTGTAATTTTGAAGAAGAATAAATTTACTACATTTTGATACAAATTTCATTATACTATTTTCAAGACTTTAATTATCAATCAACCCCTTAAAGTGATTTATTAAATATTCATGAGATAAAATTAGCAATTAAATGTTATTTATTTATTTGGAGGAAATTTTAAATAAATATATTCTAAGTTTCTAAATGTCTAAGTTTCCTTTAATTTGTCTTCATCAACAACAACAAAAAAGTTTCCTAATTAGACAAGGTTCAATAAATTTACTGACCCAAATAGTGAGAACTGTAGCTTTAGTTAATTAGTAGCCACAGTATTACAAAAGCTCTATCATTTTTTAAGAAACTTATTGTTTATCTAAAAGGAAATTGTGATGGGTTTATAACATTACAATAGACTAATGGGTTTATAGCATTACAGGAACATTTACTTAATTTGGCAATTCTGTCTTCTGCTAAAATCTTCAATCTATTCTATAAACAAGTCTATTCTGATCTCCAATAGACAAACGTTGTAATGTTATTAAATCAATTTCTATTTGTAAGGTGTCAAACTACAGATAAAAGTAAAGTGCAATTCATGTGTAATAGTTTAATAGATACAGGCAATTATCAATCCAAGATTGTAAATCCATTTAAGTTGTTGAAGTAGTTCTAAACAAATCAGATAATGACATTACTACAAGTGCTTAATTGAATGAGAACATTTAAGAAGTAAATAATGGATACAACTTGAACAATCAGTCTATACTTGGAAGCTCATAGATGTCTTACAGATATCAGATAGTTTCTGGTTCAACAGCCTAATATTACCTACAACTTTAAACATTATTTAGAAATTAAATAGAAAATAAAATCTGCATTATGACAATATCATACTAAACAAATATTTTGATGATTTTCTTTTCAATTAGTATCATGTTTTTTTTTATAAAAGTTTCTTAAGTATTGTTTTAAGAAATCATAAAATTATTTATAAGACAATACACAAAAATGACAATTACAGGGTGGGCTTTTGGTACAAGACTATCAATATCATTATACAATAAGATCATTGGAAATCATATTAAAGACAAGTTCAAATATTGGCTTCGATTTGGAAATTCAAGTCACTTTTATACTACAATTAGAAATATTTATCATTGTTTTTTTCCATAATCAATTAAAAAATAGATAAACAATATTTGAGATTTGAGATTTCTTTTGATTTTTAAAATTCTATAATTAACATTATATCTCTTTATATTCTTTAGAGTGAAGCTCACATTTTGATACATTATGAAATAAAGTTTGGTTTCTTCCCTAAACAATGCTTATATTGATAAATTTAGTATAGTGAAAATATTTGTCCACAAACTGAAAAAGGTTAACCTGAAAAAAGTTGCTTTAACCCTTTCCAAATAAGATGAAATTAAAGTAATACAGAAGTTGGTACAAAACCAAACGTAAACAAAATCATAGTAAGAAATACTTGACAATATTATTCAAGTGATTTCTTCAGACTTTTTTGCCTGTTAATACTTTTAGATACTGATAATATTTCTGCTAGTCTTTCAAAATTGGATGGAAATGTACATCTATTTGTATATTTAATTGAATGGTTAGTATCTTGACTAACTTCTTGATAGAAGGAATAAAGAGGTTAAGGGAAGATAAATAAAATGAGAAAGATTATATAAAATTATACATTTCTATGCTATTTCCTTTTAATGTGAATGTTTATATACATAAAAAAAAAACAACATTATAATACTTCTACTCTTTTACTGTTTTTACATGATACAGTTTAGTCAACTATTGTAAGGGATCATATATGTATTTACCCAACCCCTCTGCAGGATGTGACACAAGTCAATCTTTAAGCAGTTTAACAGGTTTGAATTAAGATTTTTACTTCTCCTAGATTGGTTGCCATACCAAGGTTAAAGAGCCCAGTCTGCCCTATGATTTACTTATAGCTGAAGGGAGAATAATTAGGATATATATATATATTTCAACCAATGACTGATATTTATTTCTACTCATAGTAACTGCATTTGTTGCAAAAAAAAAATGTTTCTATTTCATGGTAATAAAACTTAAATTCTTTATCTTTAGTTAATCTTGATTTGAACAAAAGTTATGATTATATATTCAAAATGAAAAATAAACCTTAAAGGACCAGAATAATCATGTCTTTTTGGCCTTCAAAATTAAAAAAAAAATTATTTACAAAATATTTCTTCAGATTATGGAAATAAATGACCATGGATTATTATGCAATGTTTTTTTTAAGTTGTTTTTATTTTATTAATTTTCATGCAAAAACAAAACAAACAAAAACAGCACTGATTGATTTTGATTTTAAACTTTTTTTATACAAATACTGCTCCCACCACAAAAAAAACAACACACTTTTAAAACCTTAGAATAATTAAAATAACTTTCACTTTTTTAATGATCTGCTGTTTAAAAAAACTTCAAGACCATTTAGCTTCTTGTAAATATAAAAACAAAGCCAAAGCAAAAACAAAAGAACACTGCTAAATGAACAAAATGTAAATGAGAAGGCATTTAAAATCAAGGCATCAAAGACATTTATATCTTTTTTTAAATGGCATTCTTAGAAAGGTTATATACAAAAATGTTGCTTATATACATGAAAATAAAACAATAAAATTATAAATGAATAATACAGGACAGTTATTTATTAAAATCTGCTTTTAAAAATCCCTATGTAAATTAGATATCCCATGATTGTGAAAAACACCATTTATTTGTAGTGATTATACACAATGCACTTTTATCATCTGTATTAATGAAGTAGGCCATTTTGATATTAGCACAAGTGCATAAACACGCATAGAAATTTGTACTTATTCATATAGAGGATGAGAAAATTCACTTACAGCCACTATCTATTTAAAACTAACATTACATGCACACAAATTTCAACCTGTATCCCAACTGCAGCAGATAAATCATACATTTTCTATTGGACAACTATCTGAAAACTAAACAATGAATGAAATAGTTTAAAGATACCTAAAATGAAATGGTCTTAAAATATAAACAACACCAAAGGAAAACTTTGATCAAACAAAAATCAATGAATTCTAAATTTTAGTGGTTAATAATTAACAGACATGGAAAATGTCAAAAAACAAAATAAAACCCCTGAAAACATTGACTTACAAATCTTACAAAATATTCAACTTTATTGAAAATGTCTTTATTTTATTTATTCACTTTATTTTTTATATATATTTTTTAATTTAAAATTTTTTACATTTTTTTTTTTACTTACAATCAGATTTTATTGAAATTCTAAAACAACTGAGACTGATTAATTTAAACATGAATGACTAAAATCAATGATCTTCACAAAACGTGTTTGTAAACATGTATCAATATACCATAACAAGAGTTTGTAATATAAATTTTATGAAAAATTCTAGCTATTATGGATTTTTATCAGTACAAAATCCCCTGCTTATTATGAGAAACCCCTTTGCTCTGATTCTAAAATCCTTACATTAAAAAAATGTAAAAACAGGCATCAGACATTGCTTTTGTGACCAATTCATAAACATATCAATAGCCCATTTATTTCTTTAATCAATCAACCAAACATATCTCATATGCAATGTGTCCCAAAATGTTCTATGATTTTTGTTCATCTATTTCTTCATTGCATATAAAAGACAAATCACTAGAAGATGAGTATGATTAAATCAGAATAGCATGAGAAATTATAGAATGATATGCATGTGGGGAATGAACAATTTTTAGTCTTTTTAAAAAAATAAATTCATGGCCAGGAGTTCAGCCACTTGGAATGGAACCTCTCTTCTATTATCAAGCTAAATCAGTAACTGCTAGAATATGTGAAAAACTAAGCAAAAAATCTATACAAATCCATATTAGTAGGTTTTATTGTAGTAAAAATAATCTGAGAACAATAAGGATATTGTGGAAGGTTTTGAAATGGTTTAAGAAAAAGCAATGACTCACTTGAATCTTTTGCAATAGGCATCATTAAGATTTTGCCATTGAGTTTGTAAATGATCTGTAATGGTGACAATATTCTTGGCATCTTCTTCCTGGCCCTGCTGGATAGAACCTTCTTTTAGAGCCAATACTTCATTAACAGACTGCTCCACATTGTCCAGTGATTCCTTGACACACTATAAAAGAAATAAAATATTGGCAATGTAAGTAAATGATCTATTCATTGAGAGAAAAAAAACAAAAAAACAGAATACACATCAAAGCATTATTCTTTTTCAAAAAGTCTCAATAAAGATGAATAAAAAAAATGTCTCCCAAATAACAGCATGTATGAATCAGTCAACATAAATAATAAAAAAAAGTTTTATCAGTTAAGAATGTTTATTCTCCTTTGGTTAAGGTCAGTGGAAAAGATGAAGCATTTGGATAAGACGGACATTGTTTTTTTTGTCATTAGAAGTAGCAAAAATAAGCAATATACAAATTATCATTTGTACAATACAGAGTTTCTAAATGCAAATTGAATATGTATATGAAATATGTGAGTAGATGCACAAACAAACAGAGAATATAATGATAGTAGACAACATAGTGACATATGGTGAATAGTAACAGTTTGGTTTGAATAAACATATTTTTTAAAGACATGAAGTCAGCAAAGTAGACATTTGTAGGTGAATGGAAAAGTATTTTGGAGAAACTTTGATAAACAAATAAGCCAGGTTCCTTTTATCAAAGAAAACTTAAGTGGTTAACACAAAAATAAAATTGAATACCTAAAAAAATCATAAAACCCACTGTCTTTAATTTCTTCCAATTGATGTGCTGACTTCTACAAGATAATTTTAACTTTTTTAGTTATTTGTATAAAAACTAAAAGAAATTGTATCATTCATTCCCTGGTAATTGTGATATAAAAATCATTCTTTTTATAAAAATTATTTCTTTAATAATAAATTAGAACATTAATTAAAATATGAGTTTAACTTTAAAAATATTGCTCTTTTTTATTTAGTTATAATTAACTATTTTTCTTTGTTTAACATGTGTATACTCAAATAATAAAGTAAGCTTTTACACACACACACACACACACACACATGAGTATAGTAGCAATATGAATTTATGAAACAGCTGGTCATATATGATCATTTTAAATTTTTGTAACACATAAGAATATTTTTTAAAAAGATTTTATATTATGTTTTGAAAAAGAAATAAAAAATTAACACAAAAGATACAAAAGATAAAAATAAATGGAAAGAAAATTTAAAAAAAAAAATCTCAATTAGGTTTATTATTATTTCTCTCAATAAATTAACACATTTTCCTACTGTCAATAAATAATAATAAAGTAAAACATTGTTTTTCAACCTAAAAATTCTAGAATTATATCTGTTTAAAAATTGAATAAATTTATATGAAAACTGATACTTTAAAATATTATTTCACATTTTTTTAAAATTCTCTAAGAGGAGAAAACAACATAAACTGCTTGAAAATATTACATGTTCATACATTTTTGGAATTCATAATGAAAAATATTAAAATCTAAGTTTCCAGAATTTTTAATCTAAAGAATGTAACAAATTAAAAATAACTGATCACATATTGTACAATTTTTTTCGTGTAGATTTATAAAAATAATCAAATTTGTAATCAAATTTTTATTAAATACATTATATGTCATTAAACTAGTAAACAAATAAAATAAACGTGTTCGATGTTATTTTAAAATTTTACTTTCCCTAAACTGAAAAACAGTCATTACATGCGATGTTTTAATTACAAACACTCTTAAGAATAAACTATTTAAAAAACAAAACAAAAAAACGAACGTTATAAAGGGAAATAACTTTAATCAGTCTTGAAAATGGATTATGCCCCTGAAAAAAGTAACACTTATCTAGGCAGAATCAGGAGAGAAGTATTTATTTGATATATAATGTATTATGACAACTTCAAAATAACAATATACTATCAATATATTTAAAAATTATAAATAATGAACATGTTTTTGAAATAATTTCTTAAAAATTCAGAAGAATATTTAAAAGTAAGACATAAACTAAACAAAAATCTGCTTGATGATAGAATATGTACCTGTATTTTTTTTTTTCAAACTATAAAATTCAGGTTTTTTAAAAACTTGATTTTGTATTGTGAAAGTGGGAAAGTTTTCTTAATTTTGCTATATTTGGAAGGTTGATGAAGTACTAAATGCTAACGAAAATATTTCTAGTTAAAAATAATTCTTCAAAGTGTAATAAAAAAAATACAATTAAAAAATAAAAACTATACCCCCCCCCCCCAAAAAAAAAAAACCCAACAACATGGCTCTTATCCAGATTACTTGAATTAATTTTTGATAGATTATTCTACAGAAAACCACAAGGAATTTCTTTAGATATCTTTTACTTTGTAAATACCAATTTATATATGTGTATGTGAGAAGGAGAGAATGTGTATCCACATGCTCAATCAGCTTTTTAATATTCTACATGAAAAAAATCCTTAAAATATCTAGATAATCATTTTTTTAGATAATTCTAAGTTAGGATTGAAAGTTTTCTGATACCACAGTATTACAATTCCTACCAAAATAATTTAATTCATTGAGAGAAAAAGAACTGATAAGAATATTCAATTGTTAAACAATGCATAGGTAAAAAAAAAAAAAAAAAAGAAAAAAAAGAAAAAAAGCTGAATTAAAAAAAATGATCTAACTGAAAGATCTCTTCTATTCGGTCTACATATTACCAAATATTTCCCTATTCTGTACTTAGTTTACAAGGAGAATAAAAGATAAAATAAATGAATAAATAAACGTGCTAAGATTCATATAAATGCTGAAAGTTATCTTTAACTAAAAATGTCTAATGATCTTCTTTGTGCATATTAATTTAAGATGATATGAAAAAATAAGGCTTTCAAAAAAGTACATAACAGTTTATATCTTATTTGAAATGGGAAAGAAAAAGTGGACTTTGAATATAGGCTCCTTAAAAAAAAAGAAAAGTAGAAAAGAACTGAATTGATCTTTTTTTAATTGCAGAAGAGAAGAAGATATAGAATATTAGGTAAATTATCAATAAGGTTGGCTTTGAAAAATATTTAAAATAATTTAACCAAGTATTTCAAAAATTCAAAGATGTTGGTTAATAAGAGATTAAGCAAAGTATATTTTACTCTGATTAAAAATATCTATAAAATTCATTTTCAAAAATGTGTCAGTGTTAATATATTCTGTGATCCATACAAAAAGAAAATACTTAGTCGAAAGATAATAGACAAATCCTTCATAAAAAAAGATGATTTTTTCTAGAAATGTTACAATATAAATCTATTTGAAATTAAATATACAATTGTACTTTGAATCATGATTTAATTCTTTAAGCAATATAATATTTTTAATAGTATCAAAGAAGAATTATTTCATTTTATTATCAATATATTATGTAATATTCTTGGCTTTGAAATATTAGGCTTATAATATAAGTGTATAGTAAAATGGCATTGAGTCCAAAATATATTGAGCTTATAGTATATAACAGACACAGGAGAATAGCCCCAAACATTCATTGAATATTAACAACTCATCTCAGACTCTGAAAAAAAAAAAATACAACAAGCATGAAGGTGAAGATAGCAGAAAAAATTCCTTGAATATCAACAATTTGTAATATTAATATTCTGCATCATTATTAAGTGAATAATGTTGTTAATTAATGCTAATAAGTTTATTTTATTTAAATAGACAATAAATAATGATGCAATTTAAAAAATAAATCCTGTTCAATAAGATAATAGCTACATTTAACATAACATTGATATATTTAATCACCAGACAAATTGTCTAGCATACACATAACATTATTTCTTATACAGCTATAACAGATTTATCATTATGGTAGTTCATTTTGAATGTTCAAATTTGTGAAAAAAAAAAAAAAATTGTAATTTCTTTGGATGTCTTTTATCTTAATGGACACTTTAATTATCTCTATCAACATTTGAATCAATTAAATAATTATAAATCACAATTAACAATAATTTACAAGTATTTAAAAGTTCATCCAGTACATGAATTAAAAATCTATTGAAGATCATAATAAATATATTTCTCATTTCAGTAGTGTCAAACTAATTCTTCTCTTCTGGTGTTCTATGTCTTCCCTTTTCTCATTTGCTAGTGCCTTTCTGGTATGCGTTTGACTCTTATTAGAATTGCACATATGAGGACCCTCCACCCATAAGGGAAATATTACATAAATAGAAATTATAATGATCAGTCTTTCTCTTACAACTTATAACTGGGCCCCTTGATAAATAAACTCTTTAGGAATTATAAATAAATACTTATCAATTCTTTATCATATATTTTCCAAATACATCATGATCATTAATTCATTCAATTGTCATTCATATAAAATGCTTGATAACAAATCATTCTTATTTGTAGAGCCAAATATCTACAAGTTAAGCATATCACAATAGAATAAAAACTTTAAACACCACATTATTATCATCAATCTATTTTATATATAATCTCTGTGAGAGAGAGAAGAGAGAGAGAGAGAGGAGAGAGAGGAGAGAGAATTGAGTCTTACTACAGATAAATTTCATTACTCAACACAAATGAACATGCCTTGTGTTACCATACAACAGTTTTGTATTACTCAGTAGTGAGTCCGCAGCTGGCAACATATAATAGCTTCAAGATTGATAGAATTTGGGCTAAAATTGATTAAGCAAAAAACCAGACAAAGCTTACATCAGTATTTATTTAGTTTTTGTAGTTGTAGTAGTATTGATGATGATTACGACGCAGCAACAAATTTCAGAGCTGCTATTTATAGTTAAACTTGGACTAGACAAGAGAAAATAGATAATTTATCTATGGATGTCATTTGAAAAGTTTTTTCTAATTAACATTCCAAAATATTTAACCAATTATTTCTATCTACAATTAAAATGTTTGCCATAACCAATGCTATGTGTTAAAGTGTTTACATTGCTTTTTTAACATATGAATACTAACAGGGGTCTTGCCATTTGATTTATATCAGATTCAAAACTATTATTGTTATTAAGAGTTAGTACAATTGTAATGTATGGTAAATGTCAATTTTGCAGACATTAAACAATTTTCAATAAGTTCCTCTAATATTGGCCTCATTTCTTTAAAATATTTTTCAGATGATAATCAAGTATAATAACTCAATATTTTATGCAACTGAAAGCCGTGCAAATCTAAGATTTAAGTGATAATCATAGTTTACTTTCAAAATCAGTAGTAGACACAGAGAATGCATAATGGGTTGGAGCCAGTCATGTCAGAACATAGGATGCAGTGATCATTTTATTATTTTATTCCCCATGAAGAATACCCATTACATCCAAAAGAGAATAAAAGAAAAATCTGAATTATCTTGCAATTAAAATCTTCAGGCTTTAGGTTAACTGCAAGCATATTTTGAAACACTTAAAAGATGCTGTTTTATAAATTTTCTGAAACTTTTTTGAAAATGTGTGAAAATTCTAAAGAGATTGAATGAAATCAATGCAAAACATTCATTTGGAAACAAAGTGAAAAGAAGCCAATGTCAGTTGAAAACATCAAAAAGATGGCTTCAAGACATTGGACAATTGACCATTAATACAAAACCCAAGAAATAATTACACTGATTAATCTAATTAGTTGATTTACTCTGTTTTTATAGTTAATTTTGATTCAGTTTTGGTGTTTCTTCCTATTTTTTTTCTCCATTTGTTTTCAATGTCATTGTTTGACAATATTCTTATTGTTTCTCAGCAAACAGATTTTTTTAAGAACTTGCTTGAAATTTTGATCAGATTAAATTTAGTATTTCTATGATGAAAGTATTTATTCAAATATGGGAATTTATTTGACTTATTTGATGATTGATGTGGCATAAAACAATAAAAAGTTAAGTTTTGACATTTTTTTGCATCCAATAATATTTATCAGTCATCCAAGAATATCCAAAAATATTAATGTCATGTTTAATTAATATTTATTTCATGAACAGAAGTTTCAAACATTATCAATAATCTCTTTAAAAATCATCACAAGGTTTATGAGATTGTTTCTTGTAAAAATATTTTTGTTTTTGAAGGAAAAATGTAAAGAGGGTAATTTATACTTCTTTTGTGTGTTTTTAAGAACTTCTCTATCAAGATTGTTCTCTTAACTACTCTATCAAGATGGCCCTCTTAACTTCAGAACAGGAGGACAATCAGATGGTTAAGTTCTGAAAAATAAAAGGAGGGTTGAATTCCCAGACTTTATCTTCAAACTTTTCAGATAGTATCTTTACTGGATGGAGCTTGTACATTTATCCATAGATAGAATATGCACATCTTTACAATTGATCAAACTGGGGACTCTTTTTCTTCAAAGCAAGTTTAAATGCTGACAATATGGGGCCGGGTTAGCTATCGGTTAGGCGTCTCGCTAGAAAGCCAACAAGGTTCCTAGTTTCGAATACCAGGTCCGCCGCCCAACTCAGCGTAAATGAGTAGCACAGGATCTGTGCGGTAAGTAAGGAGCTGATGGTAGGTGTGGCGCTCCACCTCAGATTGCTAAAAACAATCTCCTTGTCTAAGCGCTATTGAAAAGGGGAATAGACTCCCTCGGCTGACTGGCTTGCTACCAAGACTTTAGGCCGCCCCATCGGGGGACTTTACTTATAATAGTAAATTGACTGAATAAAAGTTCAAAAAAGACCAATCACCCAATATAATCTATCCAAAATGAGTATTATTCACTGCTTCTGTAGTATTTTTGTCTGGTCTAAACCCATGTATTGGTTATCTTTATACATTTTAAAGCAATAAAATATTTAATTCCTATCATTTTGGATATCACATATGAGGTGACGCTGATATATACAGTACCCAGTCAAAAAAATAAGAGAATAATTTATTCAAATGTAGTTCTTATAAATTAGTAATTACTTTGAAATCTTAGAAATTGTAGCTCTCAAGTCTTATACTTTTATGTAAAAAAGAAGCTTTTTTTTAACGTTTTTTGTCCTTTGAAGATTTCTTGGCAGACATATGATATAATGAATCTCACTAAAAAAGGTAAGTAGCATTGTAGTCAGTATTGCATCATCAAATCTGGCAGACACACTTGAATACTGAAACTCTTTCAACAAGAAATCTTTCAATGATAACTGATGTATGTTTATTCTTTGCAGTTTTAAGAAAGTTGAGATGATCCAAAAGTATAATTTTGACACTTGCAAATTGTATAACGCAAAAAAAAGAAAAATAAAAGCAAGCCATCAACATAAGACAGGTTTAGGAGGTAGAGACCAAGAGTGCCTTGAATGATATTTTTAACAAAGCAGGGCAGGAGATTTGAAGGCAAAAATCAAAGATGGGAATATGATATAATGGGAACCAAAATAATTGAAGTCATAAATGGCCTGCAAAAAGTCCTGATTTAAATACTTGCAAAGAATTGTGAAAGATAATAGAATTAATACAGGTTAGGAAATGAAGCTGAACATCTGGAATTCATTCATGAGAAAAAACTGGAAGTCTCCTACACCAATAAAATAAAGAACAAAATATCCTTTCAGATGCTGTGGTAAGTGAAACTTATGTGATGTGGATATTGTTTGTTTTTTTCAAAATAAAAGAGTCTATATTTTATATTCATTGTTTGAAGTTTAATTCTTCACAAAATATTTAATTCTTATTTGTAAACTTTATTATGAAAAATCAATATTATATATAGCATTCTTTTGTCTTACTGTATTTCTCTTAAACGTTTTTTTAATATTAATTTTTTTCATAAAAGCTTCTTTTTTTTCAATAAAAAGCTTTTTTGTCATGACAGTAATATGCCAAGAGCTATGGTTTTTTCAATAAATAGATCCAGTGGCAATCATTAAATGAATTAAAATTACATTTGAGGAAATCATTCATTTTGACTGGTATTGTACATTCATATAGATAATTCATTGTAAGTATTTTTAGCTCGAAATAAATTTACAAAGGTTGTATATAACATGATAGTAGGTTTTAGCTTCAAAGCCAATAATAAACTTAAAAATTATTTAATTATTACATATAAATACTTTTAAATAATTGCTAATAACTACACATTTATAAATATATGTATAAAATCTATACGCAGTATTTATCTATATCATTTAAATAATGAGAAAGTAACCTACAATTTAATTGTCATAGAATAGATCTGGAAATGCAAATTTTCTAAATAAACTGCAACACAGTTTATAAATAATATACATTTAATGTGAATGGAGAATTTTTAAAATGTGGATGCTAAAAACTTGTACAATTAGAAAAAAGAAAGAGAGAATTCATTCAGAATTTTAATATATTTTATGTATAATGAAAGGAGTAAAACATTCTGCATTTGTTGCTTCTGAAAATTTTTAAAGCAAAGTAATATCTTAATTTTCAATAAACAAAGTAAATCCCTATTTTTGTTATTTTGATTAAATTGAATAATTTTTACTACTTTTTCAGGTGCATATATTATAAACCTTTTGTAAAAATTCTTTTAAAGCTAAAATAATCACAAGTTTAATTGCATAACTATAAACTAGTACATTTTATTGAAAACATTTTTTTTGCCTGTTGTCCTGAAGCAACTTATGGATTTGTGCCGTTTATATTCTGAAACTAAAAAAGAGTCTCCTTCAGTGTGGAGACTTTTTTTTTTAGTTCAGATATAAACGGTAACATCCATAAGTTTGTTCAGGAACAACAGCAAAAAAAGTTTTTCTAATAAAATGTAATAGTTTATAGTTATGCATTAAACTTGTGAATTATTTAGCTTCAAGAATTTTTACCAAGTATATATATGCACCTGAAAAGTATAGTAAAAATTATTGCAATTTAATCAATAACAAAAATAGGATTTACTTTGTTTATTGAAAATTTAAGAATATTACTTGTTAATTTCAGAAGCACAAAAAATGCGAATGTTTTCTCGCTTTCATTATACATAAAAATAATAAAAATGTCCTGATGAATTCTCTTTTCTTTTTTCTAATTTACAAGTTTTAGCAATCACAATTTAAAATCTCATTTCACATTAAAATGTATATTATTTATAAACTGTGGTGCAGTTTTTTAGAAAAATTTGCATTTCCCAGATCTATATATGACATATTAAATTGTAGTTACTTTTCTCAATTATTTAAATGATAATAGGATAAATAGCGGTATAGATTTTATAGCTATATTATAAATGGTAGTTATTAGCAATTATTTAAAAGTATTATATGTAATATATTAATATAATTTTTAGTTTATTTTGGCTTTGAAGCTAAACCTTCTATCATTGTTATATATCAACCTTGTAAATTTATTTCAGAGCTAAAATACTACACATGAATGTATCTATATGATGTACAATACCAGTCCAAAATGAATGATTTTCCTCAAATGTAATTTTAAATTCATAATGATTGCCACTTGGATCTATTTATGAAACCATAGCTCTTGGGCATATACTTCATGTACAAAAAAGCTTTTATTGAAAAAAAGCTTTTATGAAAAAAATAATATTAAAAAAACTGTTTAAGAGAAATACAGTAGACAAAAGAATGTATAATATAATATTTATTTTCATAATAAAGTTTAGCAAATAAGAAATAAATATTTGTGAAGAATTAAAACTTCAAACATGAATATAAAATATAAACTCTTTCTATTTTGGAAAAAAAAACAAACAATATCCACATCACATAAGTTTCTTACCAGATCTGAAAGGATATTTTTTGGGTTCTTTTTTATTGGGTGTAGGGACTTCGCAGTTTTTTCTCATGAATGAATTCCGTGTTCAGCTTCATTTCCTAACCTTTATATTCTATTATCTTTCACAATTTCTGATAGTATTTAAATCAGAACTTTTTGCAAGGCATCTTATTGACTTCAATATTTTTGTTCCATTATATCAATATTCCCATCTTTGATTTGCGCTTCAAATTCCTGCTGCTTTGTTAAAAATATCATTCATAGCATCTCTTTGGTCTCTCTCCTAAAACACTGTCTTATGTGATTTTGGTCTGCTTTTTTTTTCTTTTTTTTTTGTTCGTTATACAATTTGCAAGGTCAAAATTATACTTTTGGATCATCTCAAGCTCTCTTAAAACTGCAAAGAATAAACAAAACCATCAGTTTATCATCTTGAAAATTTCTTGCTTGAAGAGTTTCAGTATTCAAGTGTGTCTGCCAGATGATGATGCAATACTGACTACCATGCCTACTTACCTTTTTTTAGTGAGATCATTATTATCATATGTCTGCCAAGAAATCTTCAAAGGGAACAAAAAGTTAAAAAAAAGCTTCTTTTTTTTGTACATAAAGTATAGACTGAGAGCTACAATTTCTTATAGATTTCAAGTAAATTACTATTTATAAGACTCCATTTGAATAAATTATTTCTCTATTTTGACTGGTACTGTATATATCAGGTTCCTCTATGTGATATGCAAAAATTTGATAGATTAAAATATTTTATTGCTTTAAAAATGTATAAATGATAAACATACAATGGGTTTAAGAACCAGACAATAATGACTAGCAGAAGCAAGTGAAAATACTCGTATTGGATAATTTATATTGGTGTGGTCTTTTTTTGAACTTTTATCAGTCAATTTACTATTATAAGTAAAAGATCCGATGGGCGGCCCTAAAGTCGGTATCAGCCAGTCAGCGAGGGAGTCTATCCCCTTTTCAAATAGCGCTAGAGCCAAGGAGATTGTTTTTTAGCATCTGATGGAGCGCCACACCTAACGCATCAAGCTCCTTACTTTACCGGCACAGATCCCTGTGCTACTCATACGCTGAGTTGGCGGGGACCGGTATCGAACTAGGAAACCTTGTGGTTTCTAGCCGAACGCTCTAGCCGACTGAGCTAACCCGGCCCCAATATTGTCAGGCATTTAAACATTGCTTTGAAGGAAAAGAGTCCCAGGTTTTGATCAAATTGTAAAGATGTGATATTCTAATTCATGATAATGTATCAAGCCCTTTTCCCATCCCCAGTTTTAAAGATACTATCTGAAAGTTTGAAGATAAAGTCTGGGAAATTCAACCTCCTTTTCTTTTTCAGAACTTAACAATCAGGGGGGGGGGGGGGGGGGGGGGGGGGGGGGGGGGGGGGGGGGGGGGGGGGGGGGGGGGGGGGGGGGGGGGGGGGGGAATTTGTCTCCTGTTCTGAAGTTAAGAGAGGCCATCTTTGTAGAGTTAAGTAAGAGAACAATCTTGATAGAGAAGTTCTTAAAAAACACCACAAAAGAAGTAATAAATTACCCTCTTTACATTTTTTCCTTCAAAAACAAAATATTTTTACAGAAACAATCTCATAAACCTTGTGAATGGTTTTAAAGAGATTATTGATAATGTTTGAAACTCTGTTCATGAATTAAATATTAAATAAACATGACATTATATAATTTTGGATATTCTTTGGATGACTTGATAAATATTATTGGATGCAAAAAATGTCAAACTTAACTTTTTATTGTAATGCACATCAATCATCAATAAATCAAATAAATTCCCATATTTGAATAATACTTCATCAATAGAATACTAATTTATCTGAATCAAAATTTCAAGCAAAGTTCTTAAAAAATCTGTTTTGCTGAGAAAAACAAGAATATTGTCAAACATGCATTGAAACAAATGGAGAAAAAATAGGAAGAAAACACAAACTGAATCAAAATTAACTATAAACCAGAGGTAAATCAACTAATTAGATTAATCAGTGTAATTATTCTTTGGGTTTTGTATAATGGATCAATTGTCCAATGTCTTGAGCCATCTTTTGATGTTTTCAAAACTGAAACTTGGCTTCTTTCACTTTGTTCGCAAAATGAATGTTTTGGCATTTGAATTTCAAATTCATCTCTTAGAATTTCACACATTTTCAAAAAAGTTCAGACAAAATTATAAAACAGCAATCTTTTCTAGTGTTTTCAAATATGCTTGCAGTTAACCCTAAAGCCTGAAGATTTTAATTTGGCAAGATAATCAGATTTTTCATTTTATTCTCTTTTGGAATTGTATGTATTCTTCATGGGGAATAAAATAATAAAATTGATCACTGCATGCCTATGTTTCTGACCATGACTGGCTCCCAACGCCATTATGCATTCTCTGTGTCTACTACCTGATTGAAAGTAAACTATGATTATCAACTTAAATCTTAGATTTGAGCAGGCCTTTCAAGTTGCATAAAATATTGAGGTTATATAACTTGATTATCATCTGAAAAATATTTTAAAGAAATGGAGCCAATATTAGAGAACTCTATTGAAAAATGTGTTTAATGTCTGGCAAAATTGACATTTACCATACATTACAATTGTCACTACTCTTATAACAATAATATTTGAATCTGATATAAATCAAATGGCAGACCCGCTGTTAAGTAATTCAATATGTAAAAAAGCATGTAAACACTTTAACACATAGATTGGGTTTATGGAACATTTTTAATTGTAGATAGAAATAATTGTAAAATATTTTGGAATGTTAATTAGAAAAACATGTCAAATGACATCCAATAGATAAATAATCTATTTTTCTCTTTGTCTAGTCCAAGTTTAACTATAAATAGCAGGCTCTGAAATTTGTTGGCTGTCGTCGTAATCATCATCAAATACTACACAACTACAAACTAAATAAATACTGATGTAGCTTTGTCTGGTTTTTGCTAATATCAATTTTTAGCCGCAAATTCTCTGGTATGA
>CM042159.1:77423024-77754241 GCA_023376005.1 Doryteuthis pealeii | reverse complement strand
TATTATAAAAAATTAAAGTAATAAATAAATAAAGACATTTTCAATTAAAGTTGAATAATTTTGAAGATTGGAAGTCCAATGTTTTCAGGGGTTTTTTTTTTGTTTTTTGACATTTTCCATGTCTGTTTAATTTATTAACACTAAAACTTAGATTCATTGATTTTTTGTTTGATCAGTTTTCCTTTGTGTTGTTTATATTTAAGGACCATTTCATTTTAGGTAATCTTTAATATTTCCATCATTGTTTAGTTTTTCAGATAGTTGTCCAATGAAAATGTATGATTTATCTGCTGCAGTTGGGATACAGGGTTGAAATTTGTGTGCATTAATGTTTAGTTTTAATAGATAGCTGGCTGTAAGTGATTTTCTTTTCATCCTCTATATGAATAAGTACAAATTTCTATGCGTGTTTATGCACTTGGCTAATATCAAAATGGGCCTACTTCATTAATACAGATGATAAAAGCGCATTGTGCTATAATCACTACAAATAAAATTGGTGTTCACAATCATGGATATCTAATTTTACATAGGGATTTTTAAAAGCAGATTTTAATAAATAACTGTCCTGTATTATTCATTTATAATTTATTTGTTTTATTTTCATGTATATAAGGCAACATTTTTGTATATAACTTTCTAAGAATGCATTTTAAAAAAAGATCATAAATGTCTTTTTGATGCCCTTGATTTAAATGCCTTCTCATTTACATTTTGTCATTTAGCAGTGTTTCTTGTTTTGCTTTGGCTTTGTTTTTTATATTTTACAAAGAAGCTAAATGGTCTTGAAGTTTTTTTAAAACAGCAGATCATTTAAAAAAGTTTTGAAGTTTATTTTAATTTATTCTAAGGTTTTAAAAGTGTGTTGTTTTTTTTGTGGGGAGCAGTATTGTATAAAAAAAAAAGTTTTAAAATTCAAAATCAATCAGTTGCTGTTTTTGTTTGTTTTGTTTTTGCATAGAAAATTAATAAATAAAAAACAACTTAAAAAAACATTGCATAATTAATCCATGCGTCATTTATTTCCATAATCTGAAGAAATTATTTGTAAATATTTTTTTTTTTAATTTTGAAGGCCAAAAGACATGATTATTCTTGTCCTTTAAGGTTTTTTTCATTTGATACTATAATCATAACTTTGTTCAAATCAAAGATTTAACTAAAGATAAAGAATTTTAAGTTTTATTACCATGAAAATAGAAACATTTTTTTTTTTGCACGAAATGCAGTTACTATTTGAGTAGAAATAAATATCAGTCATTGGTTGAAATATATATATATATCCTAATTATTCTCCCTTCAGCTATAAGTAAATCATAGGGCAGACTGGGCTCTTATTAACCTTGGTATTGGCAAACCATCTAGGAGAAGTAAAATCTTAATTCAAACCTGTTTAAACTTGCTTAAAGATTGAACTTGTGTCACATCTGCAGAGGGGTTTGGGTAAATTACATATATGATCCTTTACAATAGTTGACTAAACTGGTATCATGTAATAAACAGTAAAGAGTAGAAGTATTATAAATTGCTTGTTTTTTTTTATGATATAAACATTCACATAAAATGAAATAGCATAGAAACTGTATAATTTTATATAATCTTTCTCATGTATTTATCTTCCCTTAACCTTCTTTATTCCTTCTATTCAAGAAGTTAGTCCAAGATACTAACCATTTCAATTAAATATACAAATAGATGCTACATTTCCATCCAATTTGAAAGACTTAGCAGAAATATTTTATCAGTATCTAAAAGTATTTAACAGGCAAAAAAAGTCTGAAGAAATCACTTCGAATAATTATTGTCAAGTATTTCTTACTATGATTTGTTTACGTTTGGTTTTTGTACCAACTTTCTGTTATTACTTTAATTTCATCTTATTGAAAGGGCGTTAAAGCAAACTTTTTTCAGGGTTAACCTTTTTCAGTTTGTGCGACAAATATTTTCACTATACTAAATTTATTCCAATATAACATTGTTTAGGGAAGAAACCAAACTTATTTCATAATGTATCAAAAATGTAGCTTCATCTCTAAAGAATATAAGAGATATAATGTTAAATTATGAATTTAAAAAATTCAAAAAGAAATCTCCAAATCTCAAAGATTGTTTATCTATTTTTTAAATTGATTATGGAAAAAAAACAATGATAAATATTCTAATTGTTAGTATAAAAGTGACTTAGAATTTCCAAATCGAGCCAATATTTGAACTTGTCTTTAATATGATTTCCAATGATCTTATTGATAATGATTGATTTAGTACTTGTACCAAAAGCCACCCTGTAATTGTCATTTTGTGTATTGTCTTTTATAAATAATTTTATTGATTTTCTTAAAAACAAACTAAGAAATTTTATAAAAAAAAACATGATACTAATATGAAAAGAAAAATCATTCCAAAATATTTGTTTAGTATTGATATTTCATAATGCAAGATTTTATTTTTCATTTATAATTTCTAAATAATGTTTAAAGGTCTGTAGGTAAATATTAGGCTGTTGAACCAGAAACTATCTGATATCTGAAGACATCTATGAGCTCCAAGTATAGACATGATTGTTCAAGTTGTATCCATTATTACTCTTAAATGTCTCATTCAATTAAGCACTTGTAGTAATGTCATTATCTGATTTGTTTAGAACTACTTCAACAACAAATGGATTTACAATCTTGGATGATAATTGCCTGTATCTATGAAACTATTAACACATGAATTGCACTTTACTTTTATCTGTTAGGTTTGACACCTTAACCAAATAGAAATTGATTTAATAATCTTCAATCTATTCTATAAACAAGTCTATTCTGATCTCAATAGACAAACGTTGCTAATGTATTAAAATCAATTTCTATTTGTAAGTGTCAAACTACAGATAAAAGTAAAGTGCAATTCATGTGTAATAGTTTAATAGATACAGGCAATTATCAATCCAAGATTGTAAATCCATTAAGTTGTTGAAAGTAGTCTAAAACAAATCAGGATAATGACATTACTACAAGTGCTTAATTGAATGAGAACATTTTAAGAAGTAACTCAATGGATTACAACTTGAAACAATCAGTCTATACTTTGGAAGCTCATAGATGTCTTACAGAGATATCAGATAGTTTCTGGTTCAACAGCCTAATATTTACCTACAACTTTAAACATTATTTAGAAATTAAATAGAAAATAAAATCTGCATTATGACAATATCATACTAAACAAATATTTTGATGATTTTCTTTTCAATTAGTATCATTGTTTTTTTTATAAAAGTTTCTTAAGTATTGTTTTTAAGAAATCATAAAAATTATTTATAAGACAATACACAAAAAGCAAATTACAGGGTGGGCTTTTGGTACAAGACTATCAAATATCATTATACAATAAGATCATTGGAAATCATATTAAAGACAAGTTCAAATATTGGCTTCGATTTGGAAATTCAAGTCACTTTTATACTACAATTAGAAATATTTATATTGTTTTTTCCATAATCAATTAAAAAAATAGATAAACAATATTTGAGATTTGAGATTTCTTTTGATTTTTAAAAATCTATAATTAACATTATATTCTCTTTAATTCTTTAGAGTGAAGCTCACATTTTGATACCATTATGAAAATAAAGTTTGGTTTCTTCCCTAAACAATTGCTTTATATGATAAATTTAGTATTAGTGAAAATATTTGTCCACAAACTGAAAAAGGTTAACCTGAAAAAAGTTGCTTTAACCCTTTCCAAATAAGATGAAATTAAAGTAATACAGAAGTTGGTACAAAACCAAACGTAAACAAAATCATAGTAAGAAATACTTGACAATATTATTCAAGTGATTTCTTCAGACTTTTTTGCCTGTTAATACTTTTAGATACTGATAATATTTCTGCCTAGTAGTCTTTCAAAAATTGGATGGAAATGTACATCTATTTGTTATATTTAATTGAATGGTTAGTATCTTGACTAACTTCTTGATTAGAAGGAATTAAAGAGGTTAAGGGAAGATAAATAAAATGAGAAAGATTATATAAAATTATACATTTCTATGCTATTTCCTTTTTAATATGAATGTTATATACATAAAAAAAAACAACATTATAATACTTCTCTCTTTTACTGTTTTACATGCATACAGTTTAGTCAACTATTGTAAGGGATCATATATGTATTTACCCAACCCCTCTGCAGGATGTGACACAAGTCAATCTTTAAGCAGTTTAACAGGTTTGAATTTAAGATTTTTTACTTCTCCTAGATTGGTTGCCATACCAAGGTTAAAGAGCCCAGTCTGCCCTATGATTTACTTGTAGCTGAAGGGAGAATAATTTAGGATATATAATATATTCAACCAATGACTGATATTTATTTCTACTCATAGTAAACTGCATTTTGTTGCAAAAAAAAATGTTTCTATTTCATGGTAATAAAACTTAAATTCTTTAATCTTTAGTTAATCTTGATTTGAACAAAAGTTATGGATTATATATTCAAAATGAAAAATAAACCTTAAAGGACCAGAATAATCATGTTCTTTTTGGCCTTCAAAATTAAAAAAAAAAATTATTTACAAAAATTTCTTCAGATTATGGAAATAAATGACCAGGATTATTATGCAATGTTTTTTAAGTTGTTTTTATTTTATTAATTTTCATGCAAAAACAAAACAAACAAAAACAGCACTGATTGATTTTGATTTTAAACTTTTTTTATACAAATACTGCTCCCACCACAAAAAAAACAACACACTTTTAAAACCTTAGAATAATTAAAATAACTTTCACTTTTTTAATGATCTGCTGTTTAAAAAAACTTCAAGACCATTTAGCTTCTGTAAATATAAAAACAAAGCCAAAGCAAAACAAAAGAACACTGCTAAATGAACAAAATGTAAATGAGAAGGCATTTAAAATCAAGGCATCAAACCATTTATATCTTTTTAAATGGCACTTCTTAGAAAGGTTATATACAAAAATGTTGCTTATATACATGAAAATAAAACAATAAAATTATAAATGAATAATACAGGACAGTTATTTATTAAAATCTGCTTTTAAAAAATCCCTATGTAAATTAGATATCCCATGATTGTGAAAAACACCATTTATTGTAGTGATTATACACAATGCACTTTTATCATCTGTATTAATGAAGTAGGCCATTTTGATATTAGCACAAGTGCATAAACACGCATAGAAATTTGTACTTATTCATATAGAGGATGAGAAATTCACTTACAGCCACTATCTATTTTAAAACTAACATTACATGCACACAAATTTCAACCTGTATCCCAACTGCAGCAGATAAATCATACATTTTCTATTGAACAACTATCTGAAAACTAAACAATGAACGAAATAGTTTAAAGATACCTAAAATGAAATGGTCTTAAAATATAAAACAACACCAAAGGGAAAAACTTTGATCAAACAAAAATCAATGAATTCTAAAATTTTTAGTGGTTAATAATTAACAGACATGGAAAATGTCAAAAAACAAAATAAAACCCCTGAAAACATTGACTTACAAATCTTACAAAATATTCAACTTTATTGAAAATGTCTTTATTTATTTATTCACTTTATTTTTATATATATTTTTTTAATTTAAAATTTTTTAATTTTTTTTTTACTTACAATCAGATTTTATTGAAATTCTAAAACAACTGAGACTGATTAATTTAAACATGAATGACTAAAATCAATGATCTTCACAAAACATGTTGTAAACATGTATCAATATATCATAACAAGAGTTTGTAATATAATTTTATGAAAAATTCTAGCTATTATGGATTTTTATCAGTACAAAATCCCCTGCTTATTATGAGAAACCCCTTTGCTCTGATTCTAAAATCCTTACATTAAAAAAATGTAAAAACAGGCATCAGACATTGCTTTTTGTGACCAATTCATAAACATATCAATAGCCCATTTATTTCTTTAATCAATCAACCAAACATATCTCATATGCAATGTGTCCCAAAATGTTCTATGATTTTTTGTTCATCTATTTCTTCATTGCATATAAAAGACAAATCACTAGAAGATGAGTATGA
The DNA here is from genome assembly GCA_023376005.1 of Doryteuthis pealeii. NCBI lineage: Eukaryota > Metazoa > Mollusca > Cephalopoda > Myopsida > Loliginidae > Doryteuthis > Doryteuthis pealeii. The sequence continues at coordinate 77,748,198 of CM042159.1, read as the reverse complement.
TTAAATCAGAATAGCATGAGAAATTATAGAATGATATGCATGTGGGGAATGAACAATTTTTAGTCTTTTTAAAAAAAATAAATTCATGGCCAGGAGTTCAGCCACTTGGAATGGAACCTCTCTTCTATTATCAAGCTAAATCAGTAACTGCTAGAATATGTGAAAAAACTAAGCAAAAAAATCTATACAAATCCATATTAGTAGGTTTTATTGTAGTAAAAATATCTGAGAACAATAAGGATATTGGGAAGGTTTTGAAATGGTTTAAGAAAAAGCAATGACTCACTTGAATCTTTTGCAATAGGCATCATTAAGATTTTGCCATTGAGTTTTGTAAATGATCTGTAATGGTGACAATATTCTTGGCATCTTCTTCCTGGCCCTGCTGGATAGAACCTTCTTTTAGAGCCAATACTTCATTAACAGACTGCTCCACATTGTCCAGTGATTCCTTGACACACTATAAAAGAAATAAAATATTGGCAATGTAAGTAAATGATCTATTCATTGAGAGAAAAAAAAAACAAAAAAACAGAATACACATCAAAGCATTATTCTTTTTCAAAAAGTCTCAATAAAGATGAATAAAAAAAATGTCTCCCAAATAACAGCATGTATGAATCAGTCAACATAAATAATAAAAAAAAAGTTTTATCAGTTAAGAATGTTTATTCTCCTTTGGTTAAGGTCAGTGGAAAAGATGAAGCATTTGGATAAGACGGACATTGTTTTTTTGTCATTAGAAGTAGCAAAATAAGCAATATACAAATTATCATTTGTACAATACAGAGTTTCTAAATGCAAATTGAATATGTATATGAAATATGTGAGTAGATGCACAAACAAACAGAGAATATAATGATAGTAGACAACATAGTGACATATGGTGAATAGTAACAGTTTGGTTTTGAATAAACATATTTTAAAGACATGAAGTCAGCAAAGTAGACATTTGTAGGTGAATGGAAAAGTATTTTGGAGAAACTTTGATAAACAAATAAGCCAGGTTCCTTTTATCAAAGAAAACTTAAGTGGTTAACACAAAAATAAAATTGAATACCTAAAAAAATCATAAAACCCACTGTCTTTAATTTCTTCCAATTGATGTACTGACTTCTACAAGATAATTTTAAACTTTTTAGTTATTTGTATAAAAACTAAAAGAAATTGTATCATTCATTCCCTGGTAATTGTGATATAAAAATCATTCTTTTTATAAAAATTATTCTTTAATAATAAATTTAGAACATTAATTAAAATATGAGTTTAACTTTAAAAATATTGCTCTTTTTATTTTAGTTATAATTAACTATTTTTCTTTGTTAACATGTGTATACTCAAATAATAAAGTAAGCTTTACACACACACACACACACACACACACACACGAGTATAGTAGCAATATGAATTTATGAAACAGCTGGTCATTATATATGATCATTTTAAATTTTTTGTAACACATAAGAATATTTTTTTAAAAGATTTTATATTATGTTTTGAAAAAGAAATAAAAAAATTAACACAAAAGATACAAAGATAAAAATAAATGGAAAGAAAATTAAAAAAAAAAAATCTCAATTAGGTTTATTATTATTTCTCTCAATAAATTAACACATTTTCCTACTGTCAATAAATAATAATAAAGTAAAACATTGTTTTTTTCAACCTAAAAATTCCAGAATTATATCTGTTTAAAAATTGAATAAATTTATATGAAAACTGATACTTTAAAATATTATTTCACATTTTTTTAAAATTCTCTAAGAGGAGAAAACAACATAAACTGCTTGAAAATATTACATGTTCATACATTTTTGGAATTCATAATGAAAAATATTAAAATCTAAGTTCCCAGAATTTTTAATCTAAAGAATGTAACAAATTAAAAATAACTGATCACATATTGTACAATTTTTTTCGTGTAGATTTATAAAAATAATCAAATTTGTAATCAAATTTTTATTAAATACATTATATGTCATTAAACTAGTAAACAAATAAAATAAACGTGTTCGATGTTATTTTTTTAAAATTTTACTTTCCCTAAACTGAAAAAAACAGTCATTACATGCGATGTTTTAATTACAAACACTCTTAAGAATAAACTATTTTAAAAAAAAAAAAAAAAACGAACGTTATAAAGGGAAATAACTTTAATCAGTCTTGAAAATGGATTATGCCCTGAAAAAAGTAACACTTATCTAGGCAGAATCAGGAGAGAAGTATTTATTTGATATATAATGTATTATGACAACTTCAAAATAACAATATACTATCAATATATTTAAAAATTATAAATAATGAACATGTTTTTGAAATAATTTCTTAAAAATTCAGAAGAATATTTAAAAGTAAGACATAAACTAAACAAAAATCTGCTTGATGATAGAATATGTACCTGTATTTTTTTTTTTCAAACTATAAAATTCAGGTTTTTTTAAAAACTTGATTTTGTATTGTGAAAGTGGGAAAGTTTTCTTAATTTTGCTATATTTTGGAAGGTTGATGAAGTACTAAATGCTAACGAAAATATTTCTAGTTAAAAATAATTCTTCAAAGTGTAATAAAAAAAATACAATTAAAAAAAAAAAAACATACCCCCCCCCCCCAAAAAAAAAAAACCCAACAAACATGGCTCTTATCCAGATTACTTGAATTAATTTTTTGATAGATTATTCTACAGAAAACCACAAGGAATTTCTTTAGATATCTTTTACTTTGTAAATACCAATTTATATATGTGTATGTGAGAAGGAGAGAATGTGTATCCACATGCTCAATCAGCTTTTAATATTTCTACATGAAAAAAATCCTTAAAATATCTAGATAATCATTTTTTTAGATAATTCTAAGTTAGGATTGAAAGTTTTCTGATATCACAGTATTACAATTCCTACCAAAATAATTTAATTCATTGAGAGAAAAAGAACTGATAAAATATTCAATTGTTAAACAATGCATAGGTAAAAAAAAAAAAAAAAAAAAGAAAAAAGAAAGAAAAAAGCTGAATTAAAAAAAATGATCTAACTGAAAGATCTCTTCTATTCGGTCTACATATACCAAATATTTCCTATTCTGTACTTAGTTTACAAGGAGAATAAAAGATAAAATAAATGAATAAATAAACGTGCTAAGATTCATATAAATGCTGAAAGTTATCTTTAACTAAAAATGTCTAATGATCTTCTTTGTGCATATTAATTTAAGATGATATGAAAAAATAAGGCTTTCATAAAGTACATAACAGTTTATATCTTATTTGAAATGGGAAAGAAAAAGTGGACTTTGAATATAGGCTCCTTAAAAAAAAGAAAAGTAGAAAAGAACTGAATTGATCTTTTTTTAATTGCAGAAGAGAAGAAGATATAGAATATTAGGTAAATTATCAATAAGGTTGGCTTTGAAAATATTTAAAATAATTTAACCAAGTATTTCAAAATATTCAAAGATGTTGGTTAATAAGAGATTAAGCAAAGTATATTTTACACTGATTAAAAATATCTATAAATTCATTTTCAAAAATGTGTCAGTGTTATATATTCTGTGATCCATACAAAAGAAAATACTTAGTCGAAAGATAATAGACAAATCCTTCAATAAAAAGATGATTTTTCTAGAAATGTTACAATATAAATCTATTTGAAATTAAATATACAATTGTATCTTTGAATCATGATTTAATTCTTTAAGCAATATAATATTTTTAATAGTATCAAAGAAGAATTATTTCATTTTATTATCAATATATTATGTAATATTCTTGGCTTTGAAATATTAGGCTTATAATATAAGTGTATAGTAAAATGGCATTGAGTCCAAAATATATTGAGCTTATAGTATATAACAGACACAGGAGAATAGCCCCAAACATTCATTGAATATTAACAACTCATCTCAGACTCTGAAAAAAAAAAAATACAACAAGCATGAAGGTGAAGATAGCAGAAAAAAATTTCCTTGAATATCAACAATTTGTAATATTAATATTCTGCATCATTATTAAGTGAATAATGTTGTTAATTAATGCTAATAAGTTTATTTTATTTAAATAGACAATAAATAATGATGCAATTTAAAAAATAAATCCTGTTCAATAAGATAATAGCTACATTTAACATAACATTGATATATTTAATCACCAGACAAATTGTCTAGCATACACATAACATTATTTCTTATACAGCTATAACAGATTTATCATTTATGGTAGTTCATTTTGAATGTTCAAATTTGTGAAAAAAAAAAAAAAAATTGTAATTTCTTTGGATGTCTTTTATCTTAATGGACACTTTAATTATCTCTATCAACATTTGAATCAATTAAATAATTATAAATCACAATTAACAATAATTTACAAGTATTTAAAAGTTCATCCAGTACATGAATTAAAAATCTATTGAAGATCATAATAAATATATTTCTCATTTCAGTAGTGTCAAACTAATTCTTCTCTTCTGGTGTTCTATGTCTTCCCTTTTCTCATTTGCTAGTGCCTTTCTGGTATGCGTTTGACTCTTATTAGAATTGCACATATGAGGACCCTCCACCATAAGGGAATATTACATAAATAGAAATTATAATGATCAGTCTTTCTCTTACAACTTATAACTGGGCCCCTTGATAAATAAACTCTTTAGGAATTATAAATAAATACTTATCAATTCTTTATCAATATATTTTCCAAATACATCATGATCATTAATTCATTCAATTGTCATTCATATAAAATGCTTGATAACAAATCATTCTTATTTGTAGAGCCAAATATCTACAAGTTAAGCATATCACAATAGAATAAAAACTTTAAACACCACATTATTATCATCAATCTATTTTATATATAATCTCTGTGAGAGAGAGAGAGAGAGAGAGAGAGAGAGAGAGAGAGAATTGAGTCTTACTACAGATAAATTTCATTACTCAACACAAATGAACATGCCTTGTGTTACCATAACAACAGTTTTGTATTACTCAGTAGTGAGTCCAGCTGGCAACATATATAGCTTCAAGATTGATAGAATTTGGGCTAAAATTGATATAGCAAAAACCAGACAAAGCTTACATCAGTATTTATTTAGTTTTTGTAGTTGTAGTAGTATTGATGATGATTACGACGACAGCAACAAATTTCAGAGCTGCTATTTATAGTTAAACTTGGACTAGACAAAGAGAAAATAGATGATTTATCTATGGATGTCATTTGAATGTTTTTTCTAATTAACATTCCAAAATATTTACCAATTATTTCTATCTACAATTAAAATGTTTGCCATAACCAATCTATGTGTTAAAGTGTTACATTGCTTTTTTAACATATGAATACTAACAGGGGTCTTGCCATTTGATTTATATCAGATTCAAACTATTATTGTTATTAAGAGTTAGTACAATTGTAATGTATGGTAAATGTCAATTTTGCAGACATTAAACAATTTTCAATAAGTTCTCTAATATTGGCTCATTTCTTTAAAATATTTTTCAGATGATAATCAAGTATAATAACTCAATATTTTATGCAACTGAAAGCCGTGCAAATCTAAGATTTAAGTGATAATCATAGTTTACTTTCAATCAGTAGTAGACACAGAGAATGCATAATGGGTTGGAGCCAGTCATGGTCAGAACATAGGATGCAGTGATCAATTTTATTATTTTATTCCCCATGAAGAATACCCATACATCCAAAAGAGAATAAAAGAAAAATCTGAATTATCTTGCAATTAAAATCTTCAGGCTTTAGGTTAACTGCAAGCATATTTTGAAAACACTTAGAAAGATGCTGTTTATAATTTTCTGAACTTTTTTGAAAATGTGTGAAATTCTAAAGAGATTGAATGAAATCAATGCAAAACATTCATTTTGGAACAAAGTGAAAGAAGCCAATGTCAGTTGAAAACATCAAAAGATGGCTTCAAGACATTGGACAATTGATCCATTATACAAAACCCAAAGAATAATTACACTGATTAATCTAATTAGTTGATTTACTCTGTTTTTATAGTTAATTTTGATTCAGTTTGGTGTTTCTTCCTATTTTTTTCTCCATTTGTTTTCAATGTCATGTTTGACAATATTCTTGTTTTCTCAGCAAACAGATTTTTTAAGAACTTGCTTGAAATTTGATCAGATAAATTTAGTATTTCTATGATGAAGTATTATTCAAATATGGGAATTTATTTGACTTATTTGATGATTGATGTGCATACAATAAAAGTTAAGTTTTGACATTTTTTTGCATCCAATAATATTTATCAAGTCATCCAAGAATATCCAAAAATATATAATGTCATGTTTAATTAATATTTATTCATGAACAGAGTTTCAAACATTATCAATAATCTCTTTAAAACATTCACAAGGTTTATGAGATTGTTTCTGTAAAAATATTTTGTTTTGAAGGAAAAAATGTAAAGAGGGTAATTTATACTTCTTTTGTGTGTTTTAAGAACTTCTCTATCAAGATTGTTCTCTTAACTACTCTATCAAGATGGCCCTCTTAACTTCAGAACAGGAGACAATCAGATGGTTAAGTTCTGAAAAATAAAAGGAGGGTTGAATTTCCCAGACTTTATCTTCAAACTTTTCAGATAGTATCTTTACTGGATGGAGCTGTACATTATCATGATAGAATATCACATCTTTACAATTGATCAAACTGGGACTCTTTTCCTTCAAAGCAATGTTTAAATGCTGACAATATGGGGCCGGGTTAGCTCAGTCGGTAGAGCGTTCGGCTAGAAACCACAAGGTTCCTAGTTCGATACCGGTCCCCGCCAACTCAGCGTATGAGTAGCACAGGGATCTGTGCGGTAAAGTAAGGAGCTGATGGTAGGTGTGGCGCTCCACCTCAGATGCTAAAAACAATCTCCTTGGTCTAGCGCTATTGAAAAGGGGATAGACTCCCTCGCTGACTGGCTGATACCGACTTTAGGCAGCCCCATCGACTTTACTTATAATAGTAACATTGACTGATAAAAGTTCAAAAAAGACCACACCAATATAATCTATCCAATAGAGTATTTTCACTTGCTTCTGTAGTATTATTGTCTGGTCTAAACCCATGTATTGTTATCATTTATACATTTTAAAGCAATAAATATATTTAATCTATCAAATTTTGGATATCACATATGAGGTGACCTGATATATACAGTACCAGTCAAAATAAGAGAATAATTTATTCAAATGTAGTTCTTATAAATAGTAATTACTTGAAATCTATAGAAATTGTAGCTCTCAGTCTATACTTTATGTACAAAAAAAGAAGCTTTTTTTAACTTTTTTGTCCCTTTGAAGATTTCTTGCAGACATATGATAATAATGATCTCACTAAAAAAAGGTAAGTAGCATTGTAGTCAGTATTGCATCATCATCTGGCAGACACACTTGAATACTGAAACTCTTCAACAAGAAATTTTCAAGATGATAACTGATGGTATGTTTATCTTTGCAGTTTTAAGAGAGTTGAGATGATCCAAAAGTATAATTTTGACCTTGCAAATTGTATAACGAACAAAAAAAAAAGAAAAAAAAAGCAGCCAATCACATAAGACAGGTTTTAGGGAGGAGAGACCAAAGAGATGCTATGAATGATATTTTTAACAAAGCAGCAGGAATTTGAAGGCAAATCAAAGATGGGAATATGATATAATGGGAACAAAATATTGAAGTCATAAGATGGCCTGCAAAAAGTTCTGATTTAAATACTATCAAGAAATTGTGAAAGATAATAGAATATAAGGTTAGGAAATGAAGCTGAACATCTGGAATTCATTCATGAGAAAAACTGGAAGTCCCTACACCCAATAAAAAAGAACAAAATATCCTTTCAGATCTGTGTAAGAAACTTATGTGATGTGGATATTGTTTGTTTTTTTTTCCAAATAAAAGAGTCTATATTTTATATTCATTGTTTGAAGTTTAATTCTTCACAAATATTTAATTCTTATTTTGTAAACTTTATTATGAAAATAATATTATATATACATTCTTTTGTCTACTGTATTTCTCTTAAACGTTTTTTTAATATTATTTTTTTTCATAAAAGCTTCTTTTTTTTTTCAATAAAAGCTTTTTTGTACATGAAGTATATGCCAAGAGCTATGGTTTTCAATAAATAGATCCAGTGGCAATCATTATGAATTAAAATTACATTTGAGGAAATCATTCATTTTGACTGGTATTGTACATTCATATAGATACATTCATTGTAGTATTTTAGCTCTGAAATAAATTTACAAGGTTGATATATAACATGATAGAGGTTTTAGCTTCAAAGCCAATAATAAACTAAAATTATATTAATATATTACATATAATACTTTTAAATAATTGCTAATAACTACATTTATAAATATATGTATAAATCTATACCGTATTTATCTATATCATTTAAATAATGAGAAAAGTAACCTACAATTTAATATGTCATATATAGATCTGGAAATGCAAATTTTCTAAATAAACTGCACACAGTTTATAAATAATATACATTTAATGTGAAATGAGATTTTAAATGTGATGCTAAAACTTGTAAATTAGAAAAAAAGAAAAGAGAATTCATTCAGACATTTTATATATTTTATGTATAATGAAAGGAGAAAACATTCTGCATTTTGTTGCTTCTGAATATTTTAACAAGTAATATCTTAAATTTTCAATAAACAAAGTAAATCCCTATTTTTGTTATTTTGATTAAATTGCAATAATTTTTACTACTTTTCAGGTGCATATATATACTTGTAAAAATTCTTTTAAAGCTAAAATGATCACAAGTTTAATGCATAACTAAAACTATACATTTTATTAGAAAACTTTTTTTGCTGTTGTCCTGAACAACTTATGGATTGTACCGTTTATATTCTGAACTAAAAAAAAAAGTCTCCACACTGAAGGAGCATTAACACTTTCCTAACAAAATATTCTCTAAATGGTTTGAATTATTTTGAAAACACATTTGGTCATGCCTTCTTCACTCATGGTGAACTTATGTCAACATATCTGGTTTAATGCGTATAATTACATTTTAGATGTGTTGCTTTAGATGAATCATGTTTCATATCTTTTCCTCATACATCATGGCCTTCAATGTTCCAACAAGTACAAATCAAGTTACAGCGTTTTGGTTATTGCACCCTCTGACCTTCTTCAGGTATCTGTCATAGTTGGCAACCTTCAGGGAATTTGAACCAAGCCCTTTATTCAGTCCCTGGGGTGGGGTAGATTGTTCTCATTCCACTGTCTATGCTTAGATGATATTTCATATCATTTAATTCTTCCTAGTTAATATCATGATGTTACTTGTCTGTCTCTTTTACTGAACTAGAGTATATTGTAATATTTGAACCAAGGATTGAACTCATAATTGCCAGGTAATTAGAATCCCTTAAACCAATGCTTTTATCCACTAGGCCATTGTTCTATTAGACAATCTAGTAAGTTGGAGCCTAATGCTGCTTATCTGTCTCTTCAACTGAGATAGAGTATGTATCTTCATGCTAGCTGAAATGTTGCAACTATAACAACCAAGATGAGGACATTAGACAGAGAATATCAATGTATAATAAATATAATTAAATATTGCTACAAAATAGGAGGTCAAATACTCAACTTTGTGCAGAAATTATAAAGTTCTAAGTTTTGAACCATTGAACTTTAATTATTTTCTGAAATAGTTTATAGTAAAAGTTTCCATAGCACTTGATGATGGTTGATCAAAATATTAAAACAAGATGAGGATGTTAATCTGAAGAAGTCTCTGATTTCTGCTATTTGTTTCTGTCTGTTGACACTTAAGGCGATATGAAGCTGCACACATGTGCTGAAACAATCTGTTAAATGAGGCAAATCATTCAACGCACATAGCAGAAACAGACAAAACAAAACAGTAGGATACAAAAAGGCTGGGACTTATAGAGATAAATGGCTGTGAAAAAAAGGAAATAGAGAAATAGGTATATAAAAAAATAGATTGGGGAAAAGTAGAAAATATACACATAAGAAGAGACTAACTAGGTACATTAACAGAATGTAAGTAGATAAAACAGACAGAATATGTCAGTTAAGCAAGTTGATATAAAGATTATATGAGAGATAAGTATGTACAATATAGATATACAGGTAAATATAAACAGATTATAATCAGAATAGTCCTACATAGAAGAAGATATATTAATAGACACAGATAAGTCTTTTCTGTAATAATGTGATAAAAATATTCTGGTGTGACAACATACAATTTTCTTTGGTGCTATGAAATAATTTTCAAACAACCAACATATTCTTCTCTGCAATATTACACCTGTTGGATATGAAATTGTGTAATAGTCAACACATTTAGGGTCTTATGAAATGTGTGCATATACATTAATGAGGTTAAAAAAACAAATTCCTGTTGAGAAAATACAATTAACAGCAGAAAAAAAATTAAGAGGTTATTAAATACATAAAGGATGGAAGAGAGAATCCTATATATCAAGATATACAATTATTGACCCCCCCATCTCTCTCTCTCTGTCTCTCTCTCTCTCTCTCTCTCTCCTCAGATATACATACATAAGATAAATATTTATTGTTAAACAAAGAATGAAATGTGCGCAGTAAGTGAATGGGAAGTAGGTGTCAGTGATGATAATATTTTGACAAGATATGTCAACACAAAACCAAAAGGCTGACTGCAGCCGTAATGATGCATCAATGGCTACAAATAGTGTTGTCTCATCAAGAAATAGTGAATCATAAGCAGAAGATAGGAGCAAACTCACAGAATTCAAAGAGTCATTTGTACAGTGTAGTGTTTATTATATACATACAACACAAGAATCAAAGCTAAAAAAAAAGTCTCTACATATTGTATGTAGAAAATGTTTTAGCTTTGATTCTTGTGATGTATCCTTTAAAATAGTTTTGGACATTTCTTGAAAATCTTTCTAATAGCATCACCAACTTAAATTTATATACTTTAAATTTCTGAAATGATTTCTTTTTCATACAGTTTCTCAGAGATTTTTGTTCCTGAAAAATATAATTATAGAAATTTACCAAAACTTGTTCCTCCAAATCTTCTGATCAGATCTACAAATGAAGAAATAAGGAATTTAACAATCTTTCAATCTTAGAAGTTGTAGATTGTTTTGACTTGGGGAAACTTCCTGAAAAATAATCATGGATTGATGGAAAGTATTAATTCAGGAAATAAGGTGAAGACCATTAAGGCTTAACATTAAAACCAAGTATTTGATATTTATTATTATATACTCATATTACTATTTATTAATTTATATTATTACTGCTTATTAATACTTAATGTTTATTTATCATTGTTACAGCGGATAATAATGTCTAATCACAATCAAATCTATAAAAGAATGGTCAGCAAATTTTTCATGAAAAACAAAATCTTGTGTTCTAAAAGCTATTTGATATACAATGCATGTTTTTGTAGTTGGTTTTAATGTTGGACAAGGTGTTTTCAACTTATTTCTTAAATTTATACTTTCCATTCATCCATAATTATTTTTCAACAATAGTTTCTCCAACAGCAACTTCAAGTGACCTAAACTGAAAGGTTGACAAATTCTTTATTACTTCAGATCTTTTGTAGACCTGATCATAGCATTAAATATAGCCTCCTTGAAAAACAAGTTTTGGTAAATTTCTGTAATTGTTTTTTTTTCTCCAGGAACAAAAAAGCTCTGAGAAACTGTTTGTATAAAAAAAGAAGTCACTTCAGAAATCTACTTTAAGCTGCTTTTCTTGTAAAACATAGAGTGGTAAAATATATTAATTTAAGTTGGTCATGTGATGAGTGATAAAAGAACAAAAGACCTTACATTAAAACCAAGAGAAAATTCTGGCACTGTTGGTTGCAATTAGAAAAGCTAAAGAAGCTATTATTTTGGCAAGACACACAAATGTTCTTTATCTTTCATGTATTCCCCAGACATCAGCACTCAACAGATTTCCTATCATATTTAACATACTATACCAATACATTGATATATGAATATCTTAGCCTCCTTTCCAGACAGTTTACAAGTATTATTCATTCAATGTAGATAAATAATAGATTTCACAAATGTAATACTCTGTGCACCACCCTTTTTGCTTTCCTGTATATTACTTAAAAGTATGTTTTGTGATAAAGTACAAACAACTTATTGAAAGCATCAGTTTATATATCATATCAATCGTAGACGTTATGAGTACAAAATTAACTGCTACAGGAATACTTTTTGCACAGATATTTTTCAGTAACACATACTTGATTTTTTTTCATTTTTTTTACTCAAATTAAATTCCTTACACAGGGAACTGATCATCATAAAACTTACTGATAATAATATAGATTTTTCAAAGACAGAACTAATTCTGACAAGAGTCATTAACCATCAAAGATTTCTTCAGATAAATCTGTTTTTGTTTTTATTGTTTAACCAGTACATTCTTCATCCTTCTTCAAGCACCCTCTGTAAGAAGAGACTTTTGTTCTGGTTCATTTTCTGTGGATTCTAAAGGAAAAAAAATAATTAAAAAAAACCTGGCACCAAACAGAATTTTTACCTCATGCCAATCAAAAAGCTTTTCACTGAATTCTATTTTGTATCTTTTGTTTCCATTGAGTTGGATTCTATACTTATACATTGGACATCTTGATGTGTGAGACTTCATTAATTTGTTTTCACTTTCCACTCGCATTCCTTGTCAATGATTTTGATTCATCCCAGTACATGGAGTATTCCCTTTTCTCTCTGCAGATGTGGTCTACCATACCTGAGATTTCTATTTTGCCATTGATTCTGACTTTAAAAACATGATTTGTTTCATTTCTATAATTCTACCCACAGAGGTGCATATTAAACCTGGGGAAGACAGGAGAATGTACCAGTCGAAATGTCATGTAAATGACAGAAAAAAGAAAGTGTTCAATTATCCAAATAACTTTTTAATAAGCATAGCTTATTAGACCTGGTTTGAAATTATAATTTTTTTTTTTTTTGCTAAAGAAATTCACCAATTGGACATTGGAATAACTTATAGATGCAAATAGCTAAAAAATCAGGAAATCAAATTTTAATGATTTAATAAAAATATGTTGCACATTTATAAGAATTTGTGATAAACTGAAAACTCTACATCAGTTAATAGCAGTCCGGATTTGTTTTGACGAACTTAAGCAAAAGAATATATGATAAATTAGCAGAAGCTTTTAAGTTTAACAACAGACAAATGTAAAATATTCACAGTAGATTTGTACAGTTGTTGCTTATAAATAAATATTCAAGAGCAAATAATAAAAGTTTAATCTATCATTATGTCAACTATCCATGAAATTACAATATTTAAAATAGTCCTTTCTCGTTGCACAAAAGTGTTAGAATATTTCTTATATGTTAGGAATGGTTAAAAATTTAAAAAAATATTTTTGCATAAAACCTCACTTTTGGACATGGTTGAAAAGACTTTATTTTAATTTTCCTAATTTTTCTCTCACATGTGTTAAACACAAAAAGAAAAAGATGAATAACAATGGATGATAGACTTTTCTACAGAAGAATTCATTCCTTTTTATGTTTAAGTGATTATCACTAAAGTTAGCAAGATATTCTGGCCTTGAGCCAGTCTCCAAAATTGCTTCCTCATTTCTCTTTTGAATTATAAATTCAGTAATTCTTTTGCTCCTTCCATATTTTTTAGTAATCACAAACATTAAACACACTACCTTTTATGATTAATAACAGGAAGTTAATAGTAAAGACTATCATAAGCCAAAAAGTCTTTAGACAACAATAATATTCTAGATTATTTATCCTGCATATTCACTCACATTGTATATATCCAGAAAGAAACTTAAAAATCCCATTTTTTCAGATTGGAACTAAAAGCAGAAGTTTAATTTGAAGAAAAATTATCTAAACTTTTTATAAATTATTAAAAATTATCTAAACTTTTTATATATATGTGTAAATTTTGATGTAAGAAAACATTCCAGGAATTGTAAAGATTATTAAATCTTTTCTTTTTTATTTTGGATGTTAACACATTTTGGCTGATCCATTATTAATTTCTAATCAGATGTTGATTGGAATGATTTTGATCTTAATAAAATATCAAATCATGGTTAATACACTAAAATATTCTAATTAATGTGAATATATATATACAAAAGTATAATCAACATATATGCAGACATAAATGTTTATATAAGGTGAATCATTAGTTTTAAGTTTTCATAAAGTCATTAACAATATCTGAAAACTTGATTATATTAGAATCAAAAGTTAATAGATAAATTCACTTTTGATTGTAATATAATCAGTATGACAAACAAAACAAAATATACTAAAGTGTTAAAATTTAGAATTGTTAATATTTTTCTTCTATAAATAATGCTCATGTCTGGAACTTATTAAAAAAAATAGACTATCTGCCCATATTTCTGAGATGAGGCACCATCATCATCATTCTCTGCACATTGTAGACTGTTATACTTATCTTGGTTGCTACACTCTCAACATTTCTCCTGGCCTTCTTCAGGCGTCTCTTGTTGAATTCCCTGTAGGTTACCGAATATGTCATAAGGCACCTGAAGAAGGCTGGAGAGTACAATGTCTGAAACATTGTGAGCAACCAAGATGAGTATAGTAGTCCACAATATGCAGAGAATAAAGAAGACTCTCTTGAATGTTTAATGGCATTTTAAAAGATTAAAGTTTCTAAAGTTTTTATTGAGCCAAATAATGTGATTTGCCAATTCTTAGAAAATCTAACTAATCCCAAAATAACAAAAGAATCTGCAAGAAATTATTTATGAAACTGTTTGCCAAAAGTAAAACAAATAGGGCAAATATAAAAAAGAATCATTTGCAACATGTTGGTATGCCATAATCTGTTTACTAAGTGATTGCACATGTTATTAGAGATAAAATAAGGGAAAACCTTTTGATCATCAACTAAACACAAATAGATAATGTTAGTCATCTAAGACCAACCAGATGGATTTAATTATTCTCCAGTCATCATTCAGGTAAAAAACAAAAAAGTAAATATCATAAAGATGATAATTCAGAAAGAAGATTTTGATACAAACAGAAATTCCATGAGTTCAGGAATAATTTACTCAATTTCTTTTAATGATGAAATATTCCCACAGATGTCTAAATATATCAAGATGCAATTAAAAATGAATCATCATGAAATATTGCAAAATATCCCTATTGCAAATATGTGTTATATCATTTATTTAGATTACCTTCCCTTGAACAGATCTTTTGCCACCAGAGCTTTTGAACATAGGAAATAGTTGCCATGACAACCAAATTATGAGCAGGTTATGCTATAAATCAAACACTGAAAAAATGAAATTTTGTCTTCAGTCAAAAATGGAAGAGATGTTGCATTCAGTGACATAAAACAAACTAATTCTTGACCACATTAAAAATCACAATTAATTTATGAGTATCTTTATACCAAAGCTGACATCCATTCAAGAAATATGTTGTGAATAATAAATAACTGCATACATATAAATTGAACTATTGTGCCTTTAATAAACAAAATGTGGCCAACAAATCGCAACATTTGTCTCTACTAGACAGCACCAATTCTCATATCAACGAACAAGGTCTGCCTTTTCTCTATCTCAAATTATATCTTAACATGATTTTTCATGAAAACAGTGAGACACAAATCTTTCAATGAAATTCAAAATTAGAATATTCTTTCATCAATTCTAGGAACCTGTAGCCTTAAGGTCAAATACAGCCATCTAAAACAATCAAGTGTAGCCTTATAATGAATGTAAATATTGTCATATGAAAATGTTCTTTCCACATCTGAACAAGATGATTTTCACAATTATTTCTTAACTGTTCCTAATAATCCCGTTTTAAAGATACATACATGTTTACTTGTTTAATAAATATTCTTTGTTGACTTTTTAATATCAACCTTTTGTTCACTTTTTTGTAGTGAATTCTTCAGTTAAAAGTCTTCATCAAAATGTCTAACACCATGGATTTTGCCTATTTTTCACGTAGTCAATTGAATATATCATTAATTAGTTTTAGTATTCTTGTTATACTTAATGTTGAATAGTGAACCTTCAATGCTTTTATGAACTAGTAAATAATTTATTAAAATTATAAACTCATTCTTTCATGGTATGTGTCTTCATATCATAGAATTTTAAAAGTATTTTATTCCCCATTCCTATGCAACTTTTCTTTTCTAAATAATTACCTTGAACATCCTCAGTTCTTTGTAATAAACTGTTCAAGTTATGAAAGAAATTGCAAAATTTTGCTTACATATAAACATACTTACATAACATTGTTTACCATACACAAAATACTTAAAGCTCTTCACTAATTTATGTGAACTTTTTAACAAACATTAATTAATAAGTTTGTTATTATTTATCACATACACTTTACCATGCTTGCTTATTTATCACACCTATACATTTAATATTTCACAATAGATATGCATTTTATAAAAAAGATATTTTAAATTTTAAAGAATTTTAAATATGGTATCATCTACATTTAGTTATAAAAATATTCTAATGTTAAATAAGCTAAATATGAAAAAGAACATAGCTTAAAATCTAATTCAATTTTAGAGAATTCATTTTTGACAAGCAGCACCAGAAAGAAAGAAAAAATCAAATTATTTTACAATGTGAATGACTTAATGTATTGATGTTTAGAGAAAAATACAAAGTAAGACAAGTGGTGAAATTCAAAGCAACAGCCATATCAAGTCAGAAATCAAATTAGTGAGTGCTAATAATTATTGTAGATGAAGTGGTGAATAATTTTAATCTGTATAAAGAATGAACTGGGCCATAAAAATACCAATAAAATTGATTTGAAAAGACAGAATTGGAAACCAATATTCATGTTTCTCTTGAGAACCAATATTGTTACCACATATATACACAAACATACACACACAAAAAAAATCAATATTTCATTTCTTAAAAATTATTCTTGATGTATTCATGATAAAACTTACAGTGTATTTTTAGTCTGAAAGTCTGAGTGAGATTAAAGGAGATTTACTTGATGTCAATGGAACTCACAGTAACTTAGAAGAAAGTATACTTCCAGATTAAATACATTCTCATATATATATATATATATATATATATATATATATATATGCTTTTGAAATAAGAGATCTTCATCTATCAATTGAAATATAAAGATAGATATTTTATGTGTTAGTTATCACTTATTAGAAGTGATAACTAACACATAAAATATCTATCTTTATATTTCTGGAGCTTAAAATAATTCTGAAACCTAAATGTAGAAATTCTTTTTGCATTGAGCATAATCAAACAACACCATATGGCTGATTATAGGTATAAAAAAAGAGAGAAAAAAAATAAAGACAAAGAAATAAGAAGTGAAGAAGAAATAAAAAACATTTTTGACAAATAATTTGAGAAAGACAAAATCAACTAAGGAAGAAAGATTGAATTCTGTTAAACTCCATTTAATTTAACATATTGGAATATTTAACTCCAAAGTTTTCCAATATTATGAAATGATCCTGTTGGTATCAAAAAATCAGTACTAACAATCAAAAAAAATCATATGTAACCACATATATAGCACAAAGGTTCTTTAAAAGTAAGTTATCTTAATGACCTAGTAACTATGATGTGCATTTCTTGAGATGATCTGCTCACAAATCTTTATTTGCTAATTCAGTGTTAGTATTTGAGAGATATTCAGAATTAATTAATCTACATGAAAATTACTTACCTTTTTATTCATGGTAAAATATAATTAAAAAGTCTTGTCTATATGGATCTATTAATCTCAGAATCATTGGTTTAAAGTTCTATCAATTAAACTAGTACATAATACTAAATACATACAGAAAATTCGGGGGGGGGGGAATTATTTTGCCCTCAAATAAACTTATGGTAGCCATCATTAATCTTTCTTGTTTTTTTTTAGGAAATCATTCTTAAAAAGACTTTTTCCCTAAATTATTCTAAAATATAAATTTTCCTTTTTTCATACAGAATAACTTTCAAAGTTAAAGTTCCCAAAATGTTATGAAATAAGAATTTTATTGAAACTTGACTAATTAATTTCTATATCCTAATTAGAGGTGCAACATCTAAAGGTGAAACAATACTAAAGCCACAACGAAATAAATTACAATAAAGAACTGATTTTTGGTTAAGATTATGAACACAGTTTTTCTCAACAACAAATATTCTTTTTAATCATTCAGTTCGATATATAATTTTATTTTTAGTTTCAAGTAAATTCGAGTAGATTCCAACAAATTTTGTAGGAAAGATTGAAGTGCCAGAAGCTATTTTCTACACAGATAAAAATCCATGGATTTAAAAATTTTTATAACAAAGAAAAATGATTCACTTCATTTTTATCAGTCTTAAAATAAAACAAAAATCCCTGCAGGCTTGATCTGTTAAATTGCATCAAAAAGAAAAAATTAAGTTAGCATGACATTATCAGCAAATAGAAAATGCTATTTCTTTTTTGGTAAGATTTCTGTTTTTTCAATTTTTTTTCTTCAAATTTCTAAGATTCATCTGATGTCCAATATGCACAGAGTAGAAACATCTAAGTGTAAAAAAGATAAATTTTGTGTAATATTCCAAATAGATAAAGGAAAACAAATGAATTAAAATATTTAGTTTTTGAAATTTTTCATTAGAACCCTGTTTATAAAAAAGAAAAAAATGGTTAATAGTGGCTACAATAAAATTTATAAAAAATTGAGTCCAAAATCCATTCAAACTTCCATTCAGGGCATAAACATCTTTGTTTAAAATTATTCCATCATTCCATACAAAGAATGACTCTGAATTGTCTATGTATTAAAATCTTTGATTATTAGCATTTAATTGTGTTCTTCTTTAGCTATTCTATTGATTTTATGGGTTTAAAAAGTTAACCTTAGTTTGGAAAATAAAACTACTTAACTGATACTGTTTAATATTTCATTACTTTGGAAATTTCATTTTAGTTACTCTGTGATATTTGTTGAAAATGTACAAGAGAAAGCTTAAACTTTGTTCCATACTTCAAAGTAATTTTATTCAATTGATTACACATATAAAACAAAATTTAATAATTATTTTGATTTGAAAAACATTAAAGTGATATAAAGTTGTTTGAAGATGATTTATTATCTGAAAGGTCCAAGGGGGAGTCTGTGGTGCAGTGGTTAATATACTGGACTGTGACATAATAGTAAACAAGTCTGAACTCCAGTTGCCCTATTATGTTCATTTTTGGACTAATACCCTTTGGAAAGGTATGAACCACCTAATCCCCACCAGGTATGGGTTAAATAGTACCACTATTGAAGGTTGATAGGCCATTAAACAAACAAGCTAAGCCAAGTCAAAAGTTCAAAAAATTAATGAATTAACAAAATCAACAGAGGAATATTAAACAAGACATAAAATAATGATATACAACTTTCAAATAAAATGATTTCAGAACAATCTGTTAGTTTTAATCTGGTGTCTGCTCAAATCCAGATAATTTTATAGTAGAACTGTGATCAATTTTCTAGTTAAACCAATCTGTTATGAAGACAATACACTTACTCATATTGTCAGTTGACTTATTTAAGTTCACTAACTTATTGTTATATAAATTCAAATATCTTAATGCCTAATTTAAAATACATAAATAAAATGTTTACAGTTAAAATATTAAACAAACAAAAGATTGCTTTTTTGTAATCTAAAAGGAAAATATAACTTTCTTTCTAAGTGAAATAAATTCAATGTGAAAGAGCTTTATACACAATCATATAACACTTCTCTATAAAGCTGACAGATCTTTCCATAGATTCATTGTAATTCAAAAAATCATTCTCATAATCTATATTGACAAACAAAAGAATAAAAAGTAGCGATATTCATATCACGCCAAAGATTTTCATAAATCAATTATGTTTTGATGATAAAAATATTTAAGATTAACTGATAAAAATCAATGTTTCTCAATATAAAAATCTATAAAGAATAACTTTTTCTCTATCTTTTAAGGTATCCATATACTAATCTTTTACCTATCATTTCTCATATCTTATTTGAATTTATCTGTATCTGTCTTTATTCAATTATTACTAAGAAATATTTAAACTTTGTTTCTTACATTTCTTTTTAATCAATTTTTGACCACCATTTTTTTAAAGATGTTTTATTGAATGGTATCATATAAGAATTGTACTTTGTATTTAATACTAAGAGTAAAACTTATTTCATAGTTCACAAACACTTTCTCTCAAAAAAAAAAGCATGTGCAAATATATGATATTAATGACATTAGAATATTTCACCCTTAACAATTTTTCTTTATAAAGAATTTTAATCTAAACCAAATATACCAGTATTTTAATAAAACAAATATTATTACGCATTATTCATTACCAAATTCTGTAATAAAAAATCTGAAAATGTACCAGTCAAAACAAAAAAAAAACAAAAAAATTTAATGATATATTGGTTATTCACACACACACACACATATATAAGTGTGTATATATATATATATATATATATATATATATATATATATATATATATAATAGTCAAGTTAGCTCAGCCAGTAGAGCGTTTGGCTAGAAACCACAAGATTCTTAGTTTGATACCGGCCCTTGCCAACTCAGCGTATGAGTAGCACAGGGATCTGTGCGGTAAAGTAAGGAGCTGATGGTAGGTGTGGCACTCCACCTCAGACCCAAAACAATCTCCTTGGTCTAGCGCTAGTGAAAAGGGGATAGACTCCCTCGCTAATTGGCTGGTACTGACATTAGGCCGCCCCGACGACCTTTATATATATAATTCAGTGTGATTTTAAATCAATTTTTCAAAAACAATACACAAAATACATATTAGAGAAACTGGTTGGTAATTACTTGTTAAATGTATTGAACCTTTTCTTACGTAATTACAATTGCTGTTTTCCAATATAAGGAATCATTTCCTATTCTATACATTTCTCAAACAATTTACTTGTTGCATTGATAAAGTTTTCATTTGATGATAAATACTTTAATATTTTAGGATGTATTTTATCAGGTCCCATACTTTTACTAACATCCAACTTGGATAATAATAGTTTTATGAGCAGAACCTGTGGATATACAACAGTATGATAATTTAATTATTACAATGTTTGATATGTTTACTTAAGAGTTATTGTAATTAGTTCAATATGTAAAAAGTATAACATTCTTGATTTAACTCTCTCTCACCCTTTTTTTTTTTGGCTATTCATTATGTTCGATTGAAACAAATTAGTGTACTCAACCTCTCTCTTTCTCTTTCTTTCTTATATTTTTCTGTGCAGCATATCCTTTTTCTTCCCCTTCTTTTTTTTAAAATGGAATGTTACATTATTTAGCTGAGGTAATGACATTCTTAAGAAATAAGAATTCGGTGGATAAGCCACACCAGATAATCAGGATTTACATTCTTGCATTTCATTTTAGATAACTTAGATAGTCTCATTTTTAACCAGAGAGTGTTGCAAGATGATAACGTTCAGAAGATTAAGGAACAAGAATATTAATATATAGATGCCTTTAGTTCGTATTTTTAGTTCATCCCTAATTTTTTGTACCTTCCTCATAACAACTTTCCTATAGTGGACCAAACACTTCCAAAGAATGATCAGAATGAAAAAATCTTGATACTTTCAGTTTTTTCAACCGATTAGTCTGTTAATTCCCCTGTTTCATCATTTTTTACTGTAGTTAACATTTTTGTGAATATTAGTTTTTGATTTTACATATTTGAATTTTTATTATTGTATTCAATATTTTTTAACAATTTTATTTTCATGTTTCAATTTTATATATTTATTTTGCATTTTGATAATTTTCCATACTTTCCAAATTCTTTCCAAGCTTTATCTTTTTATTTTCCTTTACAAGATAGTCAATTACTGTCTCAAGGGAATTTTTCTAATGGATTTCCTTATTCAGAAAATTTTATAATAATTTCAGGAATATTTTTCATTATTGATTTTATTTTTTTATCTAATTCTTTCTGCATTTCATTAACATTAAGTTTATTAGAACTATAACCAAAATTAATATTATCTTCCGAACACTAACACTTCTGAAAGTTTAGACCAGTTTCTCTGTTTTCTGTTTATATATTCAAAATTCGGTTTCACTTTAACTTCTATTTCAATACATGCATGATCAGATTTACCTAACGGTGCTATTAAACTTAGATCTCTTATTAAACAGTCATTATATGACCCCCCCCAAAAAAAAAGAAAAAACCCACCACCACCAACAACAAAAACTGATCCAATATAGCTTTTTCTAATCTGTTTCCCCACTAGTTTACATCTAGTATCTTATATATATATATATATATATATATATACCTAGAAGACATCCGGACCATTATTGATAAATTCTCTAAGACATCAAAAGCATTTGGACTTACTATCAGTATAAAGAAAACTGAACTACTGTACCAGCCCGCAGCTTGCAATCCACGTCTTGTAAATTCATCTTTCATTGATGGAAAAGCATTAAAGATTGTTGACACGTTTAAATATCTTGGATCAACAGTAACATCTGATGGAAAAATGGACAAAGAAATCCATTCTAGAATAGGTAAAGCTAGCACTGCATTCGGCAACCTGAAACATCGTTTATGGAATACCAAAGATGTATCTCTTAAAATAAAAATTAACATCTACAGAGCAGTCGTACTTTCTACTCTACTGTATGGTGCTGAAACTTGGACACTTTACTGCAAGCACATAAACCAACTTGACGCCTTTCACATGCGTTGTCGTCGTGTCATTTGCGGTATTAAATGGGATGATAGAGTAAAAAATAGCACAATATTAAAAAAATGTAACATAGCTGGCATCAAAACCTTACTAGCCAAGGTTCAGCTTAGGTGGGCTGGTCACGTTGTCAGAATGAATGAGAACAGGCTTCCAAAGAAGATTTTATATGGACAATTACCAAATGCTAAGCGTTCTATTGGACGTCCTCTCTTACGCTACAAAGACAAATTGAAGGACAATTTGAAATGACTCAATATTAACCTGAGTGCTTCGGAAAATCTAGCATCAAATCGGAAAGAATGGCGTAAGACATGTTTCATTAGACTTTGAAGGCATAAGACATGTTTCATTAGAGCTTTGAAGACATGTAAGGCATAAGACATGTTTCATTAGAGCTTTGAAGAAAATAGACTGAAGCATCGAGATCAGCTGCGCCTAACTTTAAAACAAAAACATTTAACTCCTGCCTTAGAACATTTCATTTATCAGTGTGGCTTCATAGCTCGCAGCAAGGCTGGGCTGCTATCACACTTGAGGAAACACAAAATGTCTTCTTGATAGCATGCACCACATGGGAGGAATCAAATCACTCACTGCTGACCCTCATCTATTGTTCATGATATATATATATATATATATATATATATATATAAAAGGGTTTTGTAATTTGCTTGAAGCATTGTGTTTATATTGATTTGTTGGTTGGTTTTGAAGGTTATCACAATGCAAGTGTAAAGAAAAAAGAAGGTAACTGTAGTGTTGTTTGTTAACCTGTGATTTATTCTCAATTCTTAATATTTCGGGATAAAAATCCCTTCTATAGAAGATTACTAGAACTGAAGTTGTTGCTAGTGGCTGTTCATTTGTGTATATATATTATATATATATATATATATATATATATATATATGCTTTTTATTTTAGGAATAAAATTATGTTTAATTAATAGGAAAGCAATAGTTTTACATAAACTAATACACAAGGGAAATAATAAAGTAAATCAATAGATTCATATTGTAGAGGTAATTTCTTCTATTTTTACTTTATAAGAAGAGATAAAGAAATGTGTATAAAAAAAAAAGAAAATATTTTAGAAATTGGTGCCAAGACCAGAATCCTGAGAAAAATATTTTTGAGATAAAGCCAAGATGACTGATATTAAAATCTTTCTTACAAACAATACTTTATTTAACACATCATTCAGTTTAATAGATAAAAATTATTTTGCTAAACAAAATAGTAAAGAGAAAAGAAGAAATTTGATATTTCAAGCAGTTTTGTATTTGTGTAATGTTTCCTGAGGATGTGTGAATGTCAGAGAAGTAATGATGGAGATGAAAGGCATTTAACTGAATGACTGCAAATTCTTATCAGATGTTAGATTTATTTTCTAATATCCTTAGGTGATATAAACATCACAATCCCTAGACATCTATTAAATACAGCCTCTCACTTTTTTTCTTGAAAGAAAAAAAAATATAGCTTAATCCTCAGAATAAAAAAGAAAAAAATTGACATTATTAAAATAATTGTAAAGAATGGCAGGACAAGAAAATAACTCTAAAGTTTTGATAAGACAATTGTGTAGGTTAAGTATT
This sequence comes from Doryteuthis pealeii, assembly GCA_023376005.1. Classification (NCBI taxonomy): domain Eukaryota; kingdom Metazoa; phylum Mollusca; class Cephalopoda; order Myopsida; family Loliginidae; genus Doryteuthis; species Doryteuthis pealeii. The sequence goes on along the minus strand of CM042159.1, from coordinate 77,723,774 downwards.
GAATAGATTATTTCATATCAATTTCTTTAAGAAGATAATATTTGTATTTAATGTTAACAGCCAGCAGAAGAACATGAATATTAATATTAAATAATATTCTATTGGTTTAACAAAAAAATCAATGACTATTTGAGACAAACATTTGACTGTCAGAACAAATTTTAACTTAGTAAATCATTTCCTAAGTGCAAAACTTTGTTAAAAGAGAAATAGATCAAAGAACAGAAAAAGGATAATGAAATGATATTCAGTTTTAAGTATAGATAAAATAAAACATTCAAATTCAAAAGAATAACAAAAATTCTTATAAGAATAAATCATAATTTTTAACAGCATCAAATTTATTTTAAACTTGACTGTGATATTCTTCATTGGTCAACATCTGGTAGACTTGACTGTGATATTCTTCATTGGTCAACATCTGGTAGACTTAAGCACCAAATGAAATCACTAGTAACAAGACATGAATACTTAACATGGTAAATATATTTATGATACTGTTGTTATGAAATATAAACATTTTATAGGATATTCATAGTATGACATAACATATATATTAGATATTATACATGGATATCTGCTGGGAGGAGTCAAATGAGTCATTTGCATCTTCTAGAAAAAAACTTTCTTACTAAAGGTGATGGATTATTCATTGAGGACATACTCTTTTATATTACAAATGACATCAAGTTCAGCATCTTCTCTACATATGAAATGCCTATCATATAAAAAGGGTTACTACCTTGTCAATAAAACCTAGAATATGTCAACTCAATTCACTGCAGAAGGGTTGTGGCAAGGACACTAAACTGCACCTGATAGTGATCTGTTTGAAAATAATTACTATTAGATAGGAATACTTGAAACAATGACTGTGTACACATTATTTGTATCAAGAATAGTTGTGAAACTTGTACTTAAATCTATCATAACTGTAAAGTTTAGATTTCTTGACTTTTTGAAAACATTTGAAAAAAAGTTTGAAAAAATCAGAAGCCAAAGTAAAGCAATGTGGCCATTAAGACAACTAGGGTAGAAATTTGCTTTTTTTTTTATCTGATTTAATAGATTTTGAAATTTTCAATATCAATGTTTTAGTCAGAATCTTGAAAATTGCCAATATCTAAAATAAACTAATAATAAAAGTAATATTTCTGTAAGAATTTAGAAATATCTGACCAAGCATGACCTATCTATACAAATTGCAAAGGACAGGCTACACATCTCAGCTTGTTATCTAATGCATCTCTCGTCTGGTGTCACATTTATAGAATGGGACCTTACTATATCTTTTATGTATACCCCCTCCTGAGACAACAAGATGTATGGGTGTGGTCAGTTATAGAGATGCTCCAGATATTCATTTGTGGTTGCGATTTTCTTGTCCTGCAATGTGGGTATGGGCTCAATGATTAGCATTCTTGTGGGCGTTGACAATCTATCATTTCCCACTCTCTGGGTTTTTTTCTTTCCCACCCTTGTCATACACTTCCATTTTTCTGGTGTAGTATTTTGGGGTTTGTGCTAATATATGACTGGTAATCCAGCATCTCTATTTCTGTTGATGGGTATGGTCCCATTGCTGGGTGTGATCGGGTTCCCCTTAGAGTTGTTGTGCTGGCTTGGCTTCCATTTTGTATTTGTTCTGTTAGGCTTCGACATTCCTTGTCAATTGCTGTTGCAGCAATGATTCTATCACATGTGATTGCCCATAACTTGGGGTCATGTTGGTATGTAGAGATGATCCAAGCTTTCATAACACTTTCAATTAGTTGGGCTGTATTGCTAACAGTTTCCCCATATGTACAGCTGATATTAGATACTGTGAGGTGCAGTTGAGTGTGGCATTCAGCTTAGATTTGGAATCTATACATCAGTGAGCGTTCATGGAGGCTGAATAGTTGTGGATTTTTTAATTTTCTTTAAAGCCTGGTCAGAGAAAATACTTATCAGTGGTTTGTGGTCAATGGTCACAAGTGAATTTGGACATTCCAACATGAACATCTGGCAGGATTCCAATCCATACACCTGAGCTAGTGCTTCTCCCTCAACCAGTGCATATTGTGACTACTACATCATAGCTAAAGTGGGATCTAGCCTAACACAGTTTCCAGTGATCTTCATCACAATTTGGACTTGTTTTAACAGGACAGTTGCAATGCTTCTGAAATAGGAAGTAACCAAGTCCTGTTCTGCTGTAGTTTGTAAATAGACTTGTTGATCTTCTTACTTTGAATGCCTGAACTCCACTTTTAGTTTTTTGAACAATCATTTGCTATGATTTTTTCAAACAGGTGATCAAGGGTATTGTCCCAGTAGAACTTCCTGTTCTTTGAGCAAAGTAATTCTCAAAAGGGAGCCATTACATTCGCTTAGGAGAATGCATTTGAAATCTGATTCACCAGTCTGAACAATGATCTGACACAAGTAATGTTTGTCTGTGTAAGGAAGTGAAGGATGGTCCTGTCATCTTCTTGGTAAGTTTCATACCATTAGTTGTTACCAAGAACCCAACAAAATCTATCTCATTTTCTGAAAAATGGAATTTCTGGGGATTGAAATCTATGCTATTTTTGCCACAGTGGGTAATGTATTCAATTGTGTGCCAGAAGCTGATCAATCTATTGAATTTTTGTTCTAGGGTGGGGAGGGGGGTTTGCTTTGGTGTTTGAAATTAGCAAGTCACACCACCATTTTTAATGGCAACTATATTGCAAGAATTATTGACTTGCTTGCCACAACCTTCCCTATTAGGTCACTCCATCACAAAAGAACAAACTTTGCCTGAGCCCAGAGTCAGGCTAAAAATTCATGGAATGAAAGGTCTGCTGGTGTATTTCCTTAAGTCTTTCACTGCGATAAATTGGATGTGAAACAACAGTTCTTCCTCTGTAACCAAGTTTAGGGTGTCAACTCCAACGAGGTAAAAAATGAGGTTGTTAATCTCAGGTGAACATAATGTTCTTAATTCATTGCGTATTTCTGCCTAGTTGTTAAGCCTGTACATTTCTTTGTACTGAGTCCAAGAATAATGCCCAGTCATTGACCATTGTGTCGGGTTTTTCATGTTAGTATTCATTTAGTATTGTCAGTAAACTTTAAAAAATATAATGAAAATAAAATTGTAGTAGTTGATTAAATCTTTGATTACAATGACATCTCCATAACATTACCCCCCCCCCCGAAAAAAAAACCCTATTATATTGTAAATAAATGCTTATAAACCCATTATTCATTTTTATTAACAACAATTTTCTGTATATTTTAAAAATGTTATAAAATGTATCAATTTTAAGTATGAAAGAATAAATGTAGATATTCTAATTTATAAACCAATGAATTAGAGGGTAATGTAAACTTGTCAGAGAGGCCTATTGTCAATATCAGCTGGATAGTGAGGAAGTCTATCCCTTTTTGACTATTTCTTGACCAGGGAGATTATTTTTACATCTGAGGTTGAGCACCACACCTACCATTAGCTTCCTACTTTACCGGACAGATGTAGGCTGTGCTACTCATGCACTGAGTTGGCAAGGCCCAGCATAAGAACACTGAACCTTTTGGTTCCTAGTGACAGAACTAAACTGATAGTTAACTTTTATTGAGTCAATAATAAAATATTAGTTCTAAATTAAGTTGTAAATAACACTAAAATAAAATGATACTTAATATATTAGTATTGTAAAAAAAGACATTTTATGATTTAAGGAAGCAACCAAGTTATTTACATTTTAATAATTTACAGGAAGCAGGAAATTCCCAATAAATAAAATAGTATAACAAAACAAGATGTATAAAATAATCAAATGGAAGAATTTCTTCCTTCTGACTTAAAAGTTGAGTTCTAAAGCAATGCATGAACAATTTGTGTTATCATGACTAGTGAATAAGAGACAGATGTGCTTTTCTTATCTGGCATAGAGAGATGGGATTGAGCCAAACTGTACTAAGTAGAAGGTAAACAAAAGCACAAAGAGAGAATAGCATCACAGGAAGAAGAATCAGGGGGTGGAGAATGAAATAAACAGAAAAGTGATAAAGAGAGTGAAAAACAAATCATTTGACAAAAAGGAAATAAAAAAGCCCTAAAAAAACAAACAGAAAGATTGATAGAAGAAAAATAAGAAAGAAATAAGAATGAATGAAATAAAGAAAAAAAAAGATGAGATTATCAGAAAAGGAAATAAGAAAGAGAAGATAAACAAGAACAAAACCGAATGAGACATTCATTGAAACAGAAGAAGAAATAATTGAGAAAACAAAATAAAACTTAAATAAAATGAGTGAAAACAAAAACACCTACCAATGAAGAGAAGAGCTAAATATTTTGAGTTGGAATAGTAATTGGTTGCAATAAGGTAAATCAAGGTATTTAAATACAGTTTCAACTGGTTAGACTAAGAAAATATCATCCTACTAGAGTGAAAAATTTGGTAAATTTTCAAATATATTTACACTACAAAATGCTCATATAGTTTCAGCATTGCTTAAGTTAAAACAGCTTTAAAATTTTAAAGTAAACTGTATTAATTTTAGTGGATCAAGCTGGATTAAGAGAGAAATGTCATGGAAATATAAAAATAAAATCAATTTATTTAATGATATTGTGTGGAATTTCTGAGTTTTTAGTTATAAAAGAAATAATATTTTTCATTTAATATGGTGTAATTTTCAAATATAAAAATTAACTCATCTCTAAAGAAATTATTATATGTTAATCTAACATTTTAATTTGTGTCCACTATGTTGGCTGCTATAGTCACAATATTTCAGCCACTGTGTACTCTCTGACCTTCTTTGGCTCCTGGGAACATCTAACTAAATACTTTACTCATCAATTCACAAGTAGAGATTCTCATTCCACAAACCAGAGAATAATCTCATATCAGTTAATTCAGACTTCTGCTGCTAATTTTGTATTTTCCACTCAATTCGTCTGCTTCATCTTGGCTTGAAATTCACAAATCCTAGGCAACTTAACCAACATTTTTGGACATCAATCAGTAGAATTTGATTAAGATAAAAAATGTATTTAAAATTTTAAAATCTTATTTAAGCTGTTGGCTATACAAGGGTGGATCAATAAATTTGTAACCTAACACAATTATGAGCTTAATTTTGATCTGAAATTTTCAATGTATAATGTTCAAGCTAAAATGATTAATGCATACTGAATTAAATTCATTGACAGGGAAGGAGATTATGTTGGAAATAAATATTTTTTGTGTAAGTGTTTTTTTCATCATTAGGCTACAGAATTATTGATGTATCTATGTACAAATACATATAAATATATTTGTATTTTCCTTTTATAAAACAAAAAATGTATAGTCATGCTTTATTTGCTAAAAATATAAAAATTTCAGAAAAAACCAAAAAAACAAAACAAAACTGGATATTTCAAAATAACAATTTTCATGTTCTCTTCATACAACTGAAAATTTAATTAAGTAAAAATCTGTTTAAATTATTAAAATAAAAACAATAAAAATGAAGCCAATATCATGATGTAGAAATGAACATAAAAGTGGTTATTACTATAAAAGTTGAAAGTGGATTTGTTTGTAAGAGAAATTGTGGCATTTGAACTAAAATAACTCTTTACATACCACATTTAAAGGGCATTTCCCTTGTCATCACAATTCTGGTAAAGTATTGTCTCTCCCAACATCATACGTATTCACACAAAAGTGACTTCTTTGGCTTTCACAACTAATATCTTTTATCCTTTTAATCCAAAGATAAGATCAATAAAATTGAACTAAGATACATCTCTCTCTCACTCTTTCTCTCTCTAGCTTAGTCGGTAGAGCGTCCAGCTGGGAATTTCAAGGTGCCTGGTTTGATACCGGCCCTCGCCAACTGAGTGTATGAGTAGCACAGAGATCTGTGCGGTAAAGTGAGGAGCTGATGGTAGGTATAGTGCTCCACCTCAGATGCTAAAAATGCAATCTCCTTGGTCTAGCGATGACTTATCATATATATATATGTATGTATATATAAACACAGATTATTTAAGCAGGTTTTGTTAAAGACCACAGAATACTTCTTTATGATTTTCAAGTGTAGACGTTCAAGTCTTCTTATTATTATCGAAATCCAGATGGTAGAGATAGTTTGGTTCTTTGAAAGATGGTTTACCCAACCATATCAGTTGTTATCTTCAGGGGGATTATTGGTTGTAGTGATTGTTTGCTAATACAAACTTAGATTGTATAACTTCTTTGTAGGAAGTTTATGCCATTAAATCCAAAAGTGAATAGACAAAAAATTGCTAATTTCTTTTTACTAAGTAAAACAGATTTTAGTTAAAGTTTCCTGAAATATATTTGATATATAGCAAATTTTTACTCTGTTTTGTTTATCACTCTCAGAACCTAGAGTCAATCTATTGCATCTAAATTAATGATTTTTCTTTTGTTCCAAAATCAAAGTAAATATTTTACAAGGGTAGCCTGAAAAGTTGATGATGTCATATATTTGCTGTTGATCACCTTTTTGACTAATGGGACTTAAGCATTGCAACACCGATTGAAGAAGTGTGTGGATTGCAAGAGGAACTTGAAAAATAAACCTCATTTGGTCTCATTCCATGATAGTATTTTTTTAAAAATGTATATATTCTTCAAATATGAGGTGACATTTGTGAGTTTGTATTGGTTTGATGAATTTGCATTATTCATAATCAAGATATGCTGGAATTCTATATAAGATAGAATATCAAAGTTCCTGTTAAAATGACTTATTAAGTATGGATTAATACTTCTGCCTAGGATAAAAGTGTAGTATCTGTGCACTATGCTTAGGATTAATGTATTATTCTTCTAATACTTCTGTCTCAGATAAATGTAGCATAGCACCAATGCCTTTTTAGATGAGATCCAATATACTCACTGTACCTAAACCTAGTGTAGTGTATATATATATATATATATATATATATATATAGATGTGAGGTATCCAAAACTTGGTAGTAAGGGATGATTCTATATATGATTTCTAAGACACACTGTATTATTTCTAAGACACACTGATGAGACTGGAATTGGGGAGCTTTGTTAAATCAACTTAGATTTATAAAGGCCCCAATTTTGGTTGAAATAAATTTATTATGGAATAACGGTGTTGAGTTTTTCCTTCATTTCAAAGATATATATATATTATATATATATATATATTAAGAGAGAGAGAGAGAGAGAGAGAGAGAGAGAGAGAGAGAGAGAGAGAGATACATTTTAAAATAAATAATATAACATTAAAAAAATAAATAATTTATAAAATTATAAATATTTTGACTAACACTGTATATTTCAAATTGGTAAGATTTAAACCAAATATTAAGAGATACAATACAAATACAAATACAAATAAATATAAAAAAAGACATGTCTGGTTTTGTAATTGGTGTATTAATAGCTTTGGTCAAAATTCTGTGAATTTTGAAACAAAAGTCATGTCCAATACAGATATATAAAACAAAGTGAATATGTCTAAGTAGATTTGTAATTGTTTCCTATATGTTGTTTAGATGTATTTAGTTTATTTACAGACTAAAACAGCAAGAACTTGCAAATATGTATTTGTTTTTTTGTTTTTTTTAATTAAATCTGCATTGTTGAAAAACTTAGACATTAATTGAAACAGTTTATTTTAAATAAATCTAGAAACAAACATGGATACATTTATTTTTATGGTTTAAACTTTTAATTGAAATTTTAGTAATTTATTATCTGATAAAATCTAAAAGACTGAATTAAGTTATAGAGGAAGACACTTTAATTTGACTTTGTATAAATTTATATTATGATGATCCAATTTTTATATGTACATTACCATAACATTGGAAAATAGCAGATTGTAGCAAGAATTTAACTTATAATTTCCAATCTAATTGGCAAGAATAATAATGTAGAGTATACGTTTTAATTTCTCAAAAGCGATAACTATCAAATGCAAATTATAGTGAAATTTAAATATTTATAAATCAGATGTGATTCAACATTGAGCTTAATGGCCACCAATGGAGATCTTTCAGTAAATGATTTAAAAATTAAAAGTTACATAATGATTTGATTTTATATACCTGCCAAACCTTTTCAAAGGGATTACAACCATTCGAATAGCAGATGGAAAATAAAATTATTAAAGTAGCAAATGGTTTAGATATAACTTTATAAATGAAAATAGATAAACAAATGGTGAATTAAAGGAAGGAATAAAAGCAAAATAAGTGATTATTCATCACAGCCTCAAAGACTGATTCAATTCTTTGTTATGTTGGCACAATCAATGGATTTTACACATACTTCAACATTGGATACAGACAACAGCATCAAGTATTTCATTCTGAATTTATAAATCAATGTTTGCACAAATCAAATCCACAAACAAGATCAATATCATAAAAACAGCCTTTTACCATAACAGCTGTCATCTCTCATCAGATCTTAGAAGAGAATGCATTAAAACAGCTTAAGAGAATCTACCTTATATAAGATCAGTTCTAGGATACACAATATTCAGATAACTATCAAGAACTGTTACTCACAATGATTCCACTCTCCCCATTACCATAAAAAACTTTTGATTTTAGTTTTTTTAGGATCAGTTCATGTTATGATTCAAAAGTTTTTATCAGGAATTAATCATTTCTTAAATAACTTCATTTGCAAATCAGAAAATTGACTTTTATGAATATCATTACAAGTAAAATTCAAAAATATATTAATATTTTAAATACTTGTACTTTAATAATGTTTTTTTTCTGAGATGTTCAAGTGCTGACCAAAGAAACACTTCTTAGGGTGAAACCAAATACTTTATGATGATAGTACTAAATTTAAATTAAAAAATTGGGGATAATTTATTAATATTGGCATAAAATTGAAAAAGGAATGATGTAGACAGTTCTGATATATCAAAAAGTAACTTTACGGTTAAAAAGAAAAAAGAAGGATTTCCAGTGGAAATCATACCAGTATATATAGTTGCTATTATCATTGGATTTCATGGTAGCGTGTTGGGTGGGGTCTTACAACAGTCCTACTGTACATAACTATCATTATAACAAAATCACAAGGACTTATTTTAAAAAAATAAGGAATTAAGATGAAGGTATTCTTTAAGAATAAATTATAAAATTTTTGGATTATGAAATTCAAAGTGTAATTGATATAATGTTGATATTATGCTTCTATTAAATTTATTCTAAGTCTACTATTTGTTTTATTATGTATTAATGATTTATAAAAAATTGCCTTATATTTATTTATGAAGGGATACATTTAGGTTTTTATTTAGTCATAACATTTCCTTAAAAGCGGACATTTTATGATTATCAATTTCAGATTTTGTACAATTCATCATACTTTTATTTACAATAATTGTTGAGATTTCAATATCAAATATTCAATGTTAGTATTTACAGGAATCATTAATTCTTTCCAACTAAAATCTCTAATTTTTTAAATAATATTTCCACCCATAATATTCTGCTATTAAATATCTTATATCATTAAATACTATTCTCACCTAGAGTTGTAAATACCAAAACAGGAATATTATTGAATTAAAAAACATCAGTTGAAATACATTGATAACATTTTCAAATTTATTTTTCAGCAAATCTCCTGAGTAGCTTTAACTTTTCAGATGATTTCTATCATTCATTAAAGCCGTCAGCAACAATTTTAAATATTGACACATCTACTTACACAAAGATTTTGACTATAGAAATGCTTTTCTATACAACATTCAATTGTATTTGCATATTGAGATACGTCTAGAACATTCTTTACCTTGCTAATGAATATGTGGAACAAGCTTTTCAAAGATGTTTTTAATATATTTACTTATAAAAAAAAAAGGAAATATAAATGATAATTACCTTATCAAAACATTTTTTTAAATAGGGATATGTATTTCATTAAAACCAGAAAGTAAACATTTGGATTTAACAAAAAAAAAAAAAAAAAAAAGTTACTGAATGATCTTCATAAATAAATAATCTTTTAGGGTTAAAAAAAAAAAAACTTGAATGTTTCTATACTTGGCATTATTATTAATTTTTATGGCTACAATAAACATCTGAGTTCAGAATTTTTAAACTAGTTTCTTAGAAAATATCTTATAGTTTCTTAGAAAATATATTTATATATATATTTCTTAATGGATATAACTACTGAAGGGTGGATGATATAGCGTTTATGGATCTGGAAAGGAAAATTATCAAACTTAGTTTCAGTTGTGTTTACTTCACTCTTTGGAAAGGCATGAATCTATTTCTCCCTTCAGCTATAGGTAAAATAGCAGGACTGAATAGGTTAAGAGGGTCTAACCAGCCTGCTATTTAGGTGGTTGACAACCAGTCAAAGAGAAGGAAAAATCTAAATAGAAAACTTGAGAAGGAGGCAATGAGGAATCCCCTATCTCTGCCAAGAAGCCATAATATACAGTTTACTGATAAAAGAAGCAGTGAATGATCATGATCATTGAAATCTGTGAAGAGACATGGCACCCATCCATATCATTAGTACGATTAACAGGATTTCTTTGGCTCAGATTAAGATTATTTTATTTCTTTAATCTGTTATCAGAAAGTATTTCTCATCATCAGAGAGTGGGAGTACCAGAATGGGGAGTACCAGAGTGGGGGAGTACATATACACCCCACCCATATACCTGCACCAACAACCTTAAGCAAGAACTTACAAAATGTTTAAATTTAACTTCAAATATCAATTTTTAGTGTCAGTTTAAAAAAAAAAATACAAGCTATAAAAGTATGAAATGTTAAGGGTTTAAGGATAAAGACATAGAAAGAAATCTTAAACACAAAAGGGATAAGTTTAAAATTTGAAAATACTGTACTAGTTTTTAGTAAAAGTTTAAATGCGACACAGTAATAAGTCTTAATACTCAATTCTGTAAATGGGATCAGATCATCATTACTTACCTGTGTTATCAAAGATCAACGTATATTTAGATGATAACTATACATATTTTAAGCTATACTTTTTAAAAATATGAAAGAAAAGGTAAGAATGAATACCAGAGAGGAACAAGAACAATTCCCTAAACAAATTCTACAGCAGAAATCCAATCAAGGATAATATCTGGGCAAATCTCCTTGTAAGATACTCTGAACTATTTTTTAAAACTGAATAGGAAGGAAAACAGACAAATGGACTATAGACAAGGAAATTGATGAGAATTCACAATGCCTTATTCCCAGGGATGATATAGACTATGTGTTAAGAAAGGAGGAAGAGGACTCATCAACATTCAGGATTGTGTGGATACAACATGCAGGGACATGAAGAATTACAAAGAAAGAAAGACTGATTACAGCAGCACTAACAGCAATATCAAAGAATCAACTTAAGGACAAACAGGAAACAACAACACAAATAAATCTAGAAAATCAAAATAGGAAGAAAAACAACTGTAAGGATACTTCAAGCAACACTAAGGAAATTGCTCATGATGACATGGCTAAGGGAACTTTAAAAGAAAAACTGAAGCCCAAAATAATGATATAAGGACCATTAATTCAAAGCAAAAAGTGATAATATGCAAGAGAATAAGCAATTTAAGCTATGTGGTGAAAGAGATAAAAACAGTTAATCACATAAGCAAAATACAGCAAACTGACACAAAAGGAATACAAGAGTAGCGTATGACTGGGTGGAAGGTGATCATTGAAATTATGTGCGATTAAAATTTTACCATGCTGAATAAATGGTAATACATAAACTAGATCTCTCCAAGAAAATGAGACCAAACCAAACCTAGTGCTAATTAACAGACGAAAGCAACATGTCATCTGGTGAATTTTGACATTTCAAAAGACCATCGAGTGAAAATAAAAGAAAGCAAACAGATTGACAAATATTTTTGAATCTTGCTGAAAGAGCTGAAAAAGTGTGGAACTGATGATGATAACAATTGCTGTTCTTTCTCTGGATCTCCAGTTCCCCCTCACACACACCTCTTTTTCCGGTCCAACTAAATTGTTTCATCATCAGTTCCACACTTTTTTCAGCTCTTCAGCAAAGATTCAAATATTTGTCATCTGTTTTGCTTTCTTTTATTTTCACTCTATGGTCTTTGAAATGTCAAAAATTCACCAGATGACAAGTTGGCTTTCGTCCTTGTTAATTAGCACGTAGGTTTGGGTTTTTGGTCTCATTTCTTGAGAGATTCTAGTTTTATGTATAACCATTTATCAGCATGGTAAAAGTTTTTATCTCACATAATTTCCAGTGGAGTCACCTTTCCCACCCAGTCATACCTACTTGCTGTAATCCTTTTGTGTCAGTTTGCTGTATTTTGCTTATGTGATTAACTGTTTCATCTTGTCACCAATAGCTTAAATTTGCTATTCTCTGCATATTATACTTTTTTTGCTTGAATAATTGTCCTTATATCATTATTTTGGGCTTCAGTTTTTTCTTTAAAGTTCTCCTTAGCCATGTCATTTCATGAGCCAATTTCCTTAGTGTTGCTTGAAGTATCCTTAGCAGTTTGTTTTTCTTCCTATTTTTGATTTCTAGATTTATTTGTTTTGGTTGTTTCCTGTTTATCTTAAGTTGATTCTGTGATATTGCTGTTAGTGGCTGCTGTAATCAGTCTTTCTTCTTTTTTTTTGTCTTCATGTCCTGCATGTTGTAGTCCACACATCCTGGAATGTTTGATGATCTCTTCCTCCTTTTTTAACACATAGTCTATATCATCCTTGGGAATAAGGCATTGTGAATTCTCATCAATTTCCTTGTTCTATAGTCCCATTTGTCTTGTTTTCCTCCTATTCAGTTTAAAAATAGTTCAGAGTATCTTACAAGGGAGATTGCCCAGATATTTATTCCTTTGATGAGATTTTCTGCTGTAGAATTGTTTAGGGAATTGTTCTTGTTCTCTCTGGTATTTCATTTCTTACACTTTTCTTTCATATTTTTAAAAAAGTATAGGCTTAAAATATTATAGGGTATCATCTAAATATAACGTTGATCTTTGATAACACAGGTAGTAATGTTGATCTGATCCATTACAAGAATTGGAGTATTAAAGACTTATTACTGTGTCGCATTAAACTTTACTAAAAACTAGTACAGTATTTTCCAAATTTTAAACTTATCCCTTTTGTGTTTAAGATTTCTTTTTCTATGTCTGTTAATCCTAAACCCTAACAATTTCATACTTTTATAGGCTTGTATTTTTTTTTTTTAAACTGACACTAAAAATTGATATTTGAAGTTAAATTTTAACATTTTGTAAGTTTTGCTTAAGAGTTGTTGGTGGCAGGTATATGGGTGGGTGTTATATGGTACTCCCCCACCTGGTACTCCCCCACTCTGGTACTTCCTACTCTCTGATGACTGAGAAAAACTTTCCTGATACAATTCAAGAAATAAAATAATCTTAATCTGAGCCAAAGAAATCCTGTTAATCGTACTAATGATATGGATGGGTGCCATGCTCTTCTTCACAGATTTCAATGATCATGATCATTCACTGCTTCTTTTATCAGTAAACTGTATATTATGGCTTTCTTGGCAGAGATAGGGATTCCTCATTGCCTCCTTCTCAAGTTTTCTTATTTAGATTTTTCCTCTCTTTGACTGGTTGTCCACCACCTAAATAGCAGGGCTGGTTAGACCCTCTAACCTATTCAGTCCTGCTATTTTCTTTATAGCTGAAGGGAGAAATAGATTCATGCCTTTCCAAAGAGTGAAGTACACAACTGAAACTAAGTTTGATAATTTTCCTTTCCAGATCCATAAACGCTATATCATCCACACCCTTCAGTAGTTATATCCATTTAAGAAATATATATATAATATATTTTCTAAGAACTATAAGATATTTTCTAAGAAAACTAGTTTAAAAAAATTCTGAACTCAGATGTTTATTGTTGCCATAAATTAATATAAATGCCAAGTATAGAAACATTCAAGTTTTTTTTTTTTTTTTTAACCCTAAAGATTATTTATTTATGAAGATCATTCAGTAACTTTTTTTTTTTTTTTTTTTTTTTGTAAATCCAAATGTTTTTACTTCTGGTTTTATGAAATACATATCCCTAATTTAAAAAAATGTTTTGATAAGGTAATTATCATTTATATTCCTTTTTTTTTTTATAAGTTAAATATATTAAAAACATCTTTGAAAAGCTTGTTCACATATTCATTAGCAAGGTAAAGAATGTTCTAGACGTATCTCAATATGCAAATACAATTGAATGTTGTATAGAAAAGCATTTCTATAGTCAAATCTTTGTGTAAGTAGATGTGTCAATATTTAAAATTGTTGCTGACGGCTTTAATGAATGATAGAAATCATCTGAAAAGTTAAAGTACTCAGGAGATTTGCTGAAAAATAAATTTGAAAATGTTATCAATGTATTTCAACTGATGTTTTTAATTCACATAATATTCCTGTTTTGGTATTTACAACTCTAGGTGAGAATAGTATTTAATGATATAAGATATTTAATAGCAGAATATTATGGGTGGAAATATTATTTAAAAAATTAGAGATTTTAGTTGGAAAGAATTATGATTCCTGTAAATACTAACATTGAATATTTGATATTGAAATCTCAACAATTATTGTAAATAAAGTATGATGAATTGTACAAAATCTGAAATTGATAATCATAAAATGTCCGCTTTTAAGGAAATGTTATGACTAAATAAAAACCTAAATGTATCCTTCATAAATAAATATAAGGCAATTTTTTATAAATCATTAATACATAATAAAACAAATAGTAGACTTAGAATAAATTTAATAGAAGCATAATATCAACATTATATCAATTACACTTTGAATTTCATAATCCAAAAATTTTATAATTTATTCTTAAAAGAATACCTTCATCTTAATTCCTTATTTTTTTTAAATAAGTCCTTGTGATTTGTTATAATGATAGTTATGTACAGTAGGACTGTTGTAAGACCCCACCCAACACGCTACCATGAAATCCAATGATAATAGCAACTATATATACTGGGTATGATTTCCACTGGAAATCCCTTCTTTTTTCTTTTAACCGTAAAGTTACTTTTTGATATATCAGAACTGTCTACATCATTCCTTTTTCAATTTTATGCCAATATTAATAAATTATCCCCAATTTTTACATATTTAAATGTAAAAATTGGGGATAATTTAGTACTATCATCATAAAGTATTTGGTTTCACCCTAAGAAGTGTTTCTTTGGTCAGCACTTGAACATCTCAGAAAAAAAACATTATTAAAGTACAAGTATTTAAAATATTAATATATTTTTGAATTTTACTTGTAATGATATTCATAAAAGTCAATTTTCTGATTTGCAAAATGAAGTTATTTAAGAAATGATTAATTCCTGATAAAAACTTTTGAATCATAACATGACTGATCCTAAAAAAACTAAAATCAAAAGTTTTATGGTAATGGGGAGAGTGGAATCATTGTGAGTAACAGTTCTTGATAGTTATCTGAATATTGTGTATCCTAGAACTGATCTTATATAGGTAGATTCTCTTAAGCTGTTTTAATGCATTCTTTCTAAGATCTGATGAGAGAGACAGCTGTTATGGTAAAAGGCTGTTTTTT
Organism: Doryteuthis pealeii; assembly: GCA_023376005.1. Taxonomy (NCBI): domain Eukaryota; kingdom Metazoa; phylum Mollusca; class Cephalopoda; order Myopsida; family Loliginidae; genus Doryteuthis; species Doryteuthis pealeii. The sequence continues at coordinate 77,708,173 of CM042159.1, read as the reverse complement.
TATGATATTGATCTTGTTTTGTGGATTTGATTTGTGCAAACATTGATTTAAAATTCAGAATGAAATACTTGATGCTGTTGTCTGTATCCAATGTTGAAGTATGTGTAAAATCCATTGATTGTGCCAACATAACAAGAATTGAATCAGTCTTTGAGGCTGTGATGAATAATCACTATTTTGCTTTTATTCCTTCTTTAATTCACCATTTGTTATCTATTTTCATTTATAAGTTATATCTAAACCATTTGCCTTTAATAATTTTATTTTCCATCTGCTATTCGAATGGTTGTAATCCTTTGAAAAGGTTTGGCAGGTATATAAAATCAAATCATTATGTAACTTTTAATTTTTAAATCATTTACTGAAAGATCTCATTGGTGGCCATTAAGCTCAATGTTGAATCACATCTGATTTATAAATATTTAAATTTCACTATAATTTGCATTTGATAGTTATCGCTTTTGAGAAATTAAAACGTATACTCTACATTATTATTCTTGCCAATTAGATTGGAAATTATAAGTTAAATTCTTGCTACAATTGCTATTTTCCAATGTTATGGTAATGTACATATAAAAATTGGATCATCATAATATAAATTTATACAAAGTCAAATTAAAGTGTCTTCCTCTATAACTTAATTCAGTCTTTTAGATTTTATCAGATAATAAATTACTAAAATTTCAATTAAAAGTTTAAACCATAAAAATAAATGTATCCATGTTTGTTTCTAGATTTATTTAAAATAAACTGTTTCAATTAATGTCTAAGTTTTTCAACAATGCAGATTTAATTAAAAAAAACAAAAAAAACAAATACATATTTGCAAGTTCTTGCTGTTTTAGTCTGTAAATAAACTAAATACATCTAAACAACATATAGGAAACAATTACAAATCTACTTAGACATATTCACTTTGTTTTATATATTCTGTATTGGACATGACTTTTGTTTCAAAATTCACAGAATTTTGACCAAAGCTATTAATACACCAATTACAAAACCAGACATGTCTTTTTTTTATATTTATTTTGTATTGTATCTCTTAATATTTGGTTTAAATCTTACCAATTGAAATATACAGTGTTAGTCAAAATATTTATAATTTTAAATTTGATATTTTTTTTAATGTTATATATTTTATTTAAATGTATCTCTCTCTCTCTCTCTCTCTCTCTCTCTCTCTCTCTCTCTCTCTCTTTCCTCATCTCTCTCTCTCTCAATATATATATATTTATATATATTATATTTTGAAATGAAGCTCAACACGTGCCAAATGTTATTTCAAAAATTGGGGCGGCTTTATAAATCAAGTTGATTTAACAAAGCTCCAATTCCAGTCCATCAGTGTGTCTTAGAAATAATACAGTGTGTCTTAGAAATCATATATAGAATCATCCCTTACTACCAAGTTTTGGATACCTCACATTATATTTATATATATTAATAATATATATATATATATATAACACATATATAGGTTTAGGTACAGTGAGTATATTGGATCTCATCTAAAAGGCATTGGTGCTATGCTACATTTATGAGACAGAAGTATTAGAAGAATAATACATTAATCTAAGCATAGTGCACAGATACTACACTTTATCCTAGGCAGAAGTATTAATCCATACTTAATAAGTCATTTTAAACAGGAACTTTGATATTCTATCTTATATAGAATTCCAGCATATCTTGATTATGAATAATGCAAATTCATCAAACCAATACAAACTCAAAAATGTCACCTCATATTTGAAGAATATATACATTTTTAAAAAATACTATCATGAATGAGACCAAATGAGGTTTATTTTTCAAGTTCCTCTTGCAATCCACCACTTCTTCAATCGGTGTTGCAATGCTTAAGTCCATTAGTCAAAAAGGTGATCAACAGCAAATATATGACATCATCAACTTTTCAGGCTACCCTTGTAAATATTTACTTTGATTTTGGAACAAAAGAAAAATCATTAATTTAGATGCAATAGATTGACTCTAGGTTCTGAGAGTGATAACAAAAACAGAGTAAAATTTGCTATATATCAAATATATTTCAGGAACCTTTAAACTAAAATCTGTTTTACTTAGTAAAAAGAAATTAGCAATTTTTGTCTATTCACTTTTGGATTTAATGGCATAAACTTCCTACAAAGAAGTTATACAATCTACAGTTTGTATTAGCAAACAATCACTACAACCAATAATCCCCCTGAAGATAACAACTGATATGGTTGGGTAACCATCTTTCAAAGAACCAAACTATCTCTACATCTGGATTTCGATTAATAAGAAGACTTGAACGTCTACACTTGAAAATCATAAAGAAGTATTACTGTGGTCTTTAACAAACTCTCTTAAATAATCTGTGTTTATAATATATACATATATATATATGATGAAGTCATCGCTAGACCAAGGAGATTGCATTTTTAGCTCTGGGTGGAGCACTATAGCCTTAGCACTCTCATTTACGCGCACAGATACTCTGTGGCTACATCATCAGTTGGCGAGGCCGGTATCAAACCAGGCACCTTGAAATTCGCGCAGCTGGACGCTGTACGACTAAGCTAGAGAGAGAAAGAGTGAGAGAGAGATGTATCTTAGTTCAATTTTATTGATCTTTCTTTGGATTAAAAGGATAAAGATATTAGTTGTGAAAGGCAAAGAAGTCACTTTGTGTGAATACGTATGATGTTGGGAGGAGACAATACTTTACCAGAATTGTGATGACAAGGGAAATGCCCTTTAAATGTGGTATGTAAGAGTTATTTTAGTTCAAATGCACAATTTCTCTTCAGTAACTCGACCTTTCAACTTTATAGTAATAAACCACTTTAATGTTGTCCCATTTCTATCATGATATGGGTTCATTTTGTTTTTATTTTAATAATTTAAACAGATTTTCTATATTTAATTTTCAGTTGTATGAGACATGAAAGTTTATTGTATCCAGTTTTGTTTTTTTTTTTTGGGTAAATGAATTTTATAGGTCAAAAAAGTGACTATACATTTTTTTTTATAAAAGGAAAATACAAATATATTTTATATGTATTTGTACATAGATACATCAATAATTCTGTAGCCTAATGATGAAAAAACACTTAACCAAAAATATTTTATTTCCAACATAATCTCCTTCCTGTCCAATGATTTAATTCAGTATGCATTAATCATTTTAGCTTGAACATTATACATTGAAAATTTCAGATCAAAATTAAGCTCATAATTGTGTTAGGTTACAAATTTATTGATCCACCCTTGTATAGCCAACAGCTTAAATAAGATTTTAAAATTTTAAATACATTTTTTATCTAATCAAATTCTACTGATTGATGTCCAAAAATGTTGGTTAAGTTGCCTAGGATTTGTGAATTTCAAGCAAGATGAAGCAGACGAATTGAGTGGAAAATACAAAATTAGCAGCAGAAGTCTGAATTACTGAATAATGAGATTATTCTCTGGTTTGTGGAATGAGAATCTCTACTTGTGAATTGAGAGTAAAGTATTTAGTTAGATGTTCCCAGGAGCCAAAGAAGGTCAGAGAGTACACAGTGGCTGAAATTTGTGACTATAAGGGCCAACATAGTGGACACAAATAAAAATGTTAGATTAACATATAATAATTTCTTTAGAGATGAGTTAATTTTTATATTTGAAAATTACACCATATTAAATGAAAAATATTATTTCTTTTATAACTAAAAACTCAGAATTCCACACAATATATTAATAAATTGATTTTTTATTTTTATATTTCCATGACATTTCTCTCTTAACCAGCTTGATCCACTAAAATTAATACAGTTTACTTTAAAATTTTAAAGCTGTTTTAACTTAAGCAATGCTGAAACTATATGAGCATTTTGTAGTGTAATATATTTGAAAATTTACCAAATTGTTCACTCTAGTAGGATGATATTTTCTAGTCTAACCAGTTGAAACTGTATTTAAATACCTTGATTTACCTTATTGCACCAATTACTATTCAACTCAAAATATTTAGCTCTTCCTTCATTGGTAGGTGTTTTGTTTTCACTCATTTTATTTAGTTTTATTTGTTTTCTCAATTATTTCTTCTTCTGTTCAATGAATGTCTCATTCGGTTTTGTTCTTGTTTTCTTCTTTTTTTATTTCCTTTTCTGATAATCTCATCTTTTTTTTTCTTTATTTCATTCATTCTTATTTCTTTCTTATTTTTCTTCTATCAATCTTTTCTGTTTGTTTTTTTAGGGCTTTTTTATTTCCTTTTTGTCAAAATGATTTGTTTTTCACTCTCTTTATCACTTTTCTGTTTATTTCATTCTCACCCCTGATTCTTCTTCCTGTGATGCTATTTCTCTCTTTGTGCTTTTGTTTACCTTCTACTTAGTACAGTTGGGTCAATCCCATCTCTCTATGCCAGATAAGAAAAGCACATCTGTCTCTTATTCACTAGTCATGATAAACAAATTGTTCATGCATTGCTTTAGAACTCACTTTTAAGTCAGAAGGAAGAAATTCTTCCATTTGATTATTTTATACATCTTGTTTTTTATACTATTTTATTTATTGGGAATTTCCTGCTTCCTGTAATTATTAAAATGTAAATAACTTGGTTGCTTCCTTAAATCATAAAATGTCTTTTTTACAATACTAATATATTAAGTATCATTTAATTTTAGTGTTATTTACAACTTAATTTAGAACTAATATTTTATTATTGACTCAATAAAAGTTAACTATCAGTTTAGTTCTGTCACTAGGAACCAAAAGGTTCAGTGTTCTTATGCTGGGCCTTGCCAACTCAGTGCATGAGTAGCACAGCCTACATCTGTCCGGTAAAGTAGAAAGCTAATGGTAGGTGTGGTGCTCAACCTCAGATGTAAAAATAATCTCCTGGTCAAGAAATAGTCAAAAAGGGATAGACTTCCTCACTATCCAGCTGATATTGACAATAGGCCTCTCTGACAAGTTTACATTACCCTCTAATTCATTGGTTTATAAATTAGAATATCTACATTTATCTTTCATACTTAAAATTGATACATTTTATAACATTTTAAAATATACAGAAAATTGTTGTTAATAAAAATGAATAATGGGTTTATAAGCATTTATTTACAATAATAGGGTTTTTTTTCGGGGGGGGTAATGTTATGGAGATGTCATTGTAAATCAAAGATTTAATCAACTACTACAATTTTATTTTCATTATATTTTTAAAGTTACTGACAATACTAAATGAATACTACATGAAAAACCCGACACAATGGTCAATGACTGGGCATTATTCTTGGACTCAGTACAAAGAAATGTACAGGCTTAACAACTAGGCAGAAATACGCAATGAATTAAACATTATGTTCACCTGAGATTAACAGCCTCATTTTTTACCGTTGGAGTTGACACCCTAAACTTGGTTACAGAGGAAGAACTGTTGTTTCACATCCAATTTATCGCAGTGAAAGACTTAAGGAAATACACCAGCAGACCTTTCATTCCATGAATTTTTAGCCTGACTCTGGGCTCAGGCAAAGTTGTTTCTTTTGTGATGGAGTGACCTAATAGGGAAGGTTGTGGCAAGCAAGTCAATAATTCTTGCAATATAGTTGCCATTAAAAATGGTGTGTGACTTGCTAATTTCAACACAAAGCAAACCCCCTCCCACCCTAGAACAAAAATTCAATAGATTGATCAGCTTTCTGGCACACAATTGAATACATTACCCACGTGGCAAAAATAGCATAGATTTCAATCCCCAGAAATTCCATTTTTCAGAAATGAGATAGATTTTGTTGGGTTTCTTGGTAACAACTAATGGTATGAAACTTACCAAGAAGATGACAGGACCATCCTTCCTTCCTAACACAGACAAACATTACTTGTGTCAGATCATTGTTCAGACTGGTGAATCAGATTTCAAATGCATTCTCCTAAGCGAATGTATGGCTCCTTTTGAGAATTACTTTTGCTCAAAGAACAGGAAGTTCTACTGGGACAATACCCTTGCTAGTTTGAAAAATTCTAGCAATGATTGAAAAAACTGAATCGGAGAATTCAAAAGTAAGAAGTCAACAAAATACGGCAGAACAGGACTGGTAAAACACCGAGCGACCGATTCAGAAGCATTGCAACTGTCGCTGTAAACAAGTCCAAGTGTTGGATGAAGATCACTGGGAAACTGTGTTGGGCTAGATCCACTTTACTATGATGTAGTAGTCACAATATGCAACTGGTTGAGGGAGAAGCACTAGCTCAGGTGTGATGGATTGGAATCCTGCAGATGTTCATGTTGGAATGTCCAAATTCACTTGTGACCATTGACCACAAACCACTGATAAGTATTTTCTCTGACCAGGCTTTAAAGAAAATTAAAAAATCCACACTATTCCAGCCTCCATGAACCTCACTGAAGTATAGAATTCCAATCTAAGCTGAATGCCACACTCAACGCCCCCTCACAGTATCTAATATCAGCTGTACATATGGGGAAAAACTGTTAGCAATACAGCCCAACTAATTGAGTGTTATGAAAGCTTGGATCATCTCTAATACCAACATGACCAAGTATGGGCAATCACATGTGATAGATATCATTGCTGCACAGCATTGACAAGGAATGTCGAAGCACTACAAAACAAATACAAAATGGAGCCAAAGCCAGCCAACAATCCACCGCAACGGATCACACTACCAGGGCAGATGGGAACCGAAACTGCACCAGAATGTTAGAGATGCTGGATTACAGTCATATATTAGCACAAACCCCAAATACTACACCAGAAAAATGGAAGTTAATGATGGGTGGTAAAGAGAAAAACCCAGAGAGTGGGATGATAGATTGTCACGCCGCACAAGAATGCTAATCATTGAGCCCATACCCACATTGCAGGACAAGAAAATCGCAACCACAAATTGATATCTGGAGCATCTCTATAACTGACCAAGACCCCATACATCTTGTTGTCTCAGGAGGGGGTATACATAAAAGATATAGTAAGGTCCATCTTATAAATGAACCCAGACGAGAGATGCAAGTTAGATAACAAGCTGAGATGTGTAGCCTGTCCTTGAACAGATTGTATAGAAAGGTCAGCTTGTCAGTATTTCTAAATTCAGGAGAAATAGGATTACTTTGAGGTTATTAGGTTAGTTGATTTAGATATTGGCAATTTTCAAGATTCTGACTAAAACATTGAGAAATTTCAAAATCTATTAAATCAGATAAAAAAAAGCAAATTTTGACCCTAGTTGTCTTAAGGCAATGCTTTAACTTTGGCTCTGATTTTTTCAAACTTTTTTTTCAAATGTTTCAAAAAGTTCAAGAAATCTAAACTTTAAGCAGTTTATGATAGATTTAAGTCCAAGTTTCACAACATTCTTGATAACAAATAATGTGTACACAGTCATTGTTTCAAGTATCCTATCTAATATATTATTTTCAAACAGATCACTATCAGGTGCAGTTTAGTGTCCTTGCCACAAACCTTCTGCAGTGAATTGAGTTGACATATTCTAGGTTTTATTGACAAGGTAGTACCCTTTTTATATGATAGGCATTTCATATTAGAAGATGCTGAACTTGATGTATTTGTAATATAAAAGAGTATGTCTCATGAATAATCCATCATTTAGTAAGAAAGTTTTTTTCTAGAAATTGCAAATGCTCTTTGACCTCCTCCAGCAGATATCCATGTATAATATCTAATATATATGTTATGTCATACTATGAATATCCTATAAAATGTTTATATTTCATAACACAGTATCATAAAATATATTTACATGTTAAGTATTCATGTCTTGTTACTAGTGATTTCTTTGGTGCTTAAGTCTACCCCGATGTTGACCCAATGAAGAATATCACAGTCAAGTCTCCCAGATGTTGACACATGAAGAATATCACAGTCAAGTTTTAAAATAATTTGATGCTGTTAAAAATTATGATTTATTCTTATAAGAATTTTTGTTATTCTTTGAATTTGAATGTTTTATTTTATCTATACTTAAACTGAATATCATTTCATTATCCTTTTTTCTGTTCTTTGATCTATTTCTCTTTTAACAAAGTTTTGCACTTAGGAATGATTTACTAAGTTAAAATTTGTTCTGACAGTCAAATGTTTGTCTCAAATGTCATTGATATTTTTTTGTTAAACCAATAGAAATTATTTAATATTAATATTCATGTTCTTCTGCTGCTGTTAACATTAAATACAAATATTATCTTTTAAAGAAATTGATATGAAAATATCTATTCAATACTTAACCTACACAATGTCTTATCAAAACTTTAGAGTTATTTTCTTGTCCTGCCATTACTTTACAATTTTAATAATGTCATTTTTTCTTTTTTATTCTGAGGATTAAGCTATATTTTTTTCTTTCAAGAAAAAAAGTGAGAGGCTGTATTAATAGATGTCTAGGGATTGTGATGTTTTATCTCACCTAAGGATATTAGAAAATAAATCTAACATCTGATAAGATTTGCAGTCATTCAGTTAAATGCCTTTTCATTCCATCATTACTTCTCTGACATTCACACACTCTCAGGAAACATTACACAATACAAAACTGCTTGAAATATCAATTTTCTTCTTTCTCTTTCTATTTTGTTAGGCAAATAATTTTTTATCTATTAAACTGAATGATGTGTTAAATAAAGTATTGTTTGTAAGAAGATTTTAATATCAGTCATCTTGGCTTTATTCAAAAAATTTTTCCTCAGGATTCTGGTCTTGGCACAATTTCTAAATATTTTCTTTTTTTTTTATACACATTTCTTTATCTCTTCTTATAAAGTAAAAAGAAGAAATTACCTCTACAATATGAAATCTATTGATTTACTTTATTATTTCCCTTGTGTATAGTTTATGTAAAACTATTGCTTTCCTATTAATAAACATAATTTTATTCCTAAATAAAAGCATATAATATATATATAATATATATAAATAACAAAATGAACAGCACTAGCAACACTTCAGTTCTAGTAATTCTTCTATAGAAGGGATTTTTTCCCGAAATATTAAGATTGGAGAATAAATCACAGGTTAACAAACAACACTACAGTTACCCTTCTTTTTTCTTTACACTTGCATTGTGATAACCTCAACCACCAACCCAACAATCAATATAAACACAATGCTTCAAGCAATTACAAAACCCTTTTATATATAATATATATATATTATAATATATATATATATCATGAACGATAGATGAGGGTCAGCAGTGAGTGATTTGATTCCTCCATGTGGTGCATGCTCATAGAAGACATTTTGTGTTTCTCAAGTGTGATAGCAGCCCAGCCTTGCTGCGAGCTATGAAGCCACACTGATAAATGAAATGTTCTAAGGCAGGAGTTTAAATGTTTTTGTTTTAAAGTTAGGCGTGCAGCTGATCTCGATGCTTCAGTCTATTTTCTTCAAAGCTCTAATGAAACATGTCTTATGCCTTACATGTCTTCAAAGCTCTAATGAAACATGTCTTATGCCTTCAAAGTCTAATGAAAATGTCTTACGCCATTCTTTCCGATTTGATGCTAGATTTCCCGAAGCACTCAGGTTAATATTGAGTCATTTCAATTGTCTTCAATTGTCTTGTAGCGTAAGAGAGGACGTCCAATAGAACGCTTAGCATTTGGTAATTGTCCAATAAAAATCTTCTTTGGAAGCCTGTTCTCATTCATCTGACAACGTGACCAGCACCACCTAAGCTGAACCTGGCTGTAAGGTTTTGATGCAGCTATGTTACATTTTTTTAATATTGTGCTATTTTTTTACTCTATCATCCGCATTTAATACGCAAATGACACGACGACAACGCATGTGAAAGGCGTCAAGTTGGTTTATGTGCTTGCAGTAAAGTGTCCAAGTTTAGCACATACAGATGGAGCGTAGAAAGTACGACTGCTCTGTAGATGTTAATTTTTATTTTAAGAGATACATCTTTGGTATTCCATAAACGATGTTTCAGGTTGCCGAATGCAGTGCTAGCTTACCTATTCTGGAATGGATTTTCTTTTGTCCATTGTTTTCCATCAGATGTTACTGTGATCCAAAGATATTAACGGGGTCAACAATCTTTAATGCTTTTCCATCAATGAAAGATGATTTCAAGACTGGATTGCAGCTGCGGGCTTGGTACAGAAGTTCAGTTTTTTTATATGATATAAGTCCAAATGCTTTTGATGTTAGAGAATTTATCAATATGGTCCGATGTCTTTCTAGGTATATATTATATATATATAAATAATATATATAATATATATATATAAGATACTAGATGTAACTAGTGGGGAAACAGATTAGAAAAGCTATATTTGGATCAGTTTTTGTTGTTGGTGGTGGTGGGTTTTTTCTTTTGTTTGTGGGGGGGGGTCATATAATGACTGTTTAATAAGGAAGATCTAAGTTTAATAGCACGTTAGGTAAATCTGATCATGCATGTTATTGAATAGAAGTTAAAGTGAAACCGAATTTTGAATATATAAACAGAACAGAGAAACTGGTCTAAACTTTCAGAAGTGTTAGTGTTCGGAAGATAATATTAATTTTGGTTATAGTTCAAATAAACTTAATGTAAATGAAATGCAGAAAGATTAGATAAAAATAAAATCATAATGAAAAATATTCCTGAAATTATTATAAAATTTTCTGAATAAGGAATCCATTAGAAAAATTCCTGAGACAGTAATTGAAACTATCTTGTAAAGGAAAATAAAAGATAAGCTTGGAAAGAATTTGAAGTATGGAAAATATCAAAATGCAAAATAAATATATAAAATTGAAACATGAAAATAAAATTGTTAAAAAATATTTGAATACAATAATAAAATTCAAAATATGTAAATCAAACAATATTCACAAAATGTTAACTACAGTAAAAATGATGAAACAGGGGAATTAACAGACTAATCGGTTGAAAAAACTGAAGTATCAAGATTTTTTCATTCTGATCATTCTTTGGAAGTGTTTGGTCCACCTATAGGAAGAAAGTTGTTATGAGGAAGGTACAAAAAATTAGGGATGAACTAAAAACCTACGAATAAGAGGCAATCTGTATAATTAATATTCTTGTTCTTAATCTTCTGAACGTTATATCTTGTAACACTCTCTGGTTAAAATGAGACCATCTAAGTTTATCTAAAATGAAATGCAGAAGTAAATCCTTGATTATCTGGTGTGCTTATCCACCGAATCTTATTTCTTAAGAGTGTCCCTTACCGTGTCACTAAATAATGTAACATTCCTTTAAAAAAAAAGAAAAGGGGAGAAAAGGATATGCTGCACAGAAAAATATAAGAAAGAAAAGAAGAGAGAAGGTTGAGTACAGGGCTCATTTGTTTCAATCGAACATAAATGAATAGCCAAAAAAAAAGGGTGAGAGAGAAGTTCAATCAAGATGTTTGACTTTTTACATATTGAACTAAATTACAATAACTCTTAAGTAAACATATCAAGACATTGTAATAATTAAGATTAAATCATATCTGTTGTATATCCACAGGTTCTGCTCATAAAACTATATTATCCAAGTTGGATGTTAGTAAAAGTAGGGACCTGATAAAATACATCCTAAATTTAAAGTATTTATCATCAAAATGACAAACTTTAATCAATGCAAAACAATAAATTGTTGGAGAAATGGTATAGAAAGGAATGTATTCCTTAATATTGGGAAAAAACAGCAATTGTAATTACATAAGAAAAGGTTCAATGAGGCAGAGGCAAGTAATTACCAACCAGTTCTCTCAATTAAGAATGTATTTTGTGTATTGTTTTGAAAAATTGATTTAAAATCACACTGAATTATATTTATAAAGGTCGTCGGGGCGGCAAGTCAGTACCAGCAATTATGCGAGGGAGTTATCCCCTTTTCACGTAGCGCTATGACAGAGATTGTTTGGGTCTGAGGTGGAGTGCCACACCTACCATCAGCCTCCTTACTTTAACCGCAACAGATCCCTGTGGCTACTCATAGCTGAGTTGGCCGTAATCAAACTAAAGATCTTGTGGGTTTTAGCCAAGACGCTCTACTGGCTGAGCTAACTTGACTATTATAATTAAGTATGATGTATTATAATATATATATAATATATATATATAACGACACTTATATATGTGTGTTGTGTGTGAATAAACCATATAGTCATTAAATTTTTTTGTTTTTTTTTTGTTTTGACGGTACATTTTCAGATTTTTTATTACAGATTTGGTGAATAAATAATGCGTAATAATATTTGTTTATTAAATACTGGTATATTTGGTTTAGATTAAAATCTTTATAAAGAAATAAATTGTTAAGGTGATTGGAAATATTCTAGATGTCATTAATATCATATGAATTTGCACATGCTTTCTTTTTAGAGAAGTGTTTGGTGAACTATGAAATAAGTTTTACTCTTAGTATTTAAATACAAAGTACAGTTCTATATGAATACATTCAACATAAAACATCTTTAAGAAAAATGTGGTCACAATTGATTAAAAAGAATGTAGAACAAAGTTTTAAATATTCTTAGAAATAATTGAATAAAGACAATACAGAATAATTCAATATAAGAATGAGAAATGATAGGTAAAAGAATTAGTATATGGATACCTTAAAAGTAGAGAAAAAGTTATTCTTTTAGATTTTTATATTGAGAAACATTGATTTTATCAGTTAATCTAAATTTTTTATCATCAAAACATATGATTTATGAAAATCGTTGGCGTGATATGAATATCGCTACTTTTTATTCTTTTGTTTGTCATATGATTATGAGAATGATTTTTGAAACAATGAATCTATGGAAAGATCTGTCAAGACTTAATAGAGAAGTGTTATATGATTGTGTATAAAGCTCTTTCAAACATTGAATGTTAATACTTAGACAAGAAAGTTATATTTTCCTTTTAGATACAGAAAAAGCAATCTTTGTTGTTTAATATTTTATACTGTAACATTTTATTTATGTAATTTTAAATTAGGCATTAAAATATTGAATTTATATAAACAAGTTAGTGAACTTAAATAAGTCAACTGACAATATGGAGTAGTGTATTGTCTCATAACAGATTGGTTTTAACTGAAAATTGATCACATTCTATCTTAATTATATCTGATTTTGCCGCAGACACCAGATTAAAAACTAATCAGATTGGTTCTGAATCATTTTATTTGAAAGTTGTATATCATTATTTTATAGTCTTGTTTATATATCTCTGTTGATTTGTTTAATCAATTAATTTTTTGAACTTTTTGACTTGGCTTTAGCTTGTTGTTTAAAATTGGCTATCAACCTTCAATAGTGGTACTATTTAACCATACCTGGTGGGGATTAGGTGGTCATACCTTTCCCAAAGGGTATAGTCCAAAATGAACATAATAGGGCAACTGGGTCAGACCTTGTTTTACTATTATGTCACATGTCCAGTATATTAACCACTGCCCACAGACTCCCTTGGGACCTTTCAGTAATAAAATCATCTTCAAACACTTTATATCACTTTAATGTTTCAAACAAAATAATTATTAAATTTTGTTTATATGTGTAATAATTGAGTAAAGATTACTTTGAAGTATGAAGAAAGTTTAAGCTTTTCTTGTACATTTCAACAATATCACAGAGTAACTAAATGGAAATTTCAAAGTAATGAATATTAAAACGTATCAGTTAATAGTTTTATTTTCCAAAACTAAGGTAACTTTTAAACCATAAATCAATAGAATAGTAAAGAAGCAACACATTAAAATGCTAATAACAAAGATTTTAATACATAACAATTCAGATCATTCTTTTATGGAAAATTTTAAACAAAGATGTTTTATGCCCTGAATGGAAGTCTGAATGGATTTGGACTCAAATTTTTTATAAATGTATTGTAGCCACTATTAACCATTTTTTTCTTTTTTATAATCCAGGTTCTAATAAAAATTTCAAAAAACTAAATATTTTAAATTCATTGTTTTCCTTATCTATGGAATAATTACACAAAATTTTATCTTTTTACACTAGATGTTTCTACTCTGTGCATATTGGACATCAGATGAATCTCGAAATTTGAAGAAAAAAAAATTGAAAAAACAGAAATCTTACCAAAAAAGAAATAGCATTTGCTATTTGCTGATAAGTCAAATGCTAACTTAATTTTTTCTTTTTGATGCAATGTTAACAGATCAGCCCTGCAGGGATTTTTGTTTTTATTTTCTTCAAATTTCTAAGATTCATCTGATGTCCCAATATGCACAGAGTAAGAAACACTAAGTGTAAAAAAGATAAATTTTGTGTAATATTCCCAAATAGATAAGGAAAACCAATGATTAAAAAAATTTAGTTTTGAAATTTTTCATTAGAACCCTGTTTATAAAAAAGAAAAAATGGGTTAATAGTGGCTACAATAACATTTATAAAAAATTGGTCCAAAATCCATTCAGACTTCCATTCAGGCATAAACTTCTTTAGTTAAAAATTATTCCATACAAAGAATGACTCTGAATGGTCATGTATTAAAAATCTTTGATTATTAGCATTTAATTGTGTTTCTTCTTTAGCTCTTTATTGATTTTGATGGGTTTAAAAAGTTAACTTAGTTTGGAAAATAAAACTACTTACACTGATACTGTTTAATATTTCATTACTTTGGAATTTCATTTAGTTATCTGTGAATTTGTTGAAAATGTACTAAGATGAAAGCTTAAACTTTGTTCCATATTCAAAGTAATTTACTCCAATTGATTACACATAGATTCAAACAAATTTAATAATTATTGTGATTTGAAAACATTAAAGTGATATAAAAAACGGTTTGAAGATGGATTGTTATTATCTGGAAAGGTCCAAGGGGGCGTCTGTGGTCAGTGGTCATATACTGCTGTGACAAGAAGTAAAGCAAGGTCTGAACCCAGTTGCCCCTATTATGTCTCCATTTTGGACTAATACCTTTGGAATGTATGAACACCTCATCCCGCCCAGGTAATGGGTTAAATAGTACACTATTGAAGGTTGATTAGGCATTAAACAAACAAGCAAGCCAAGTCAAAAGTTCAAAAAATATGATAACAAAAATCAAACAGAGAATATTAAACAAGACAAAAATAATGGATATAAGACTTCAGAATAAAAGGTGGATTTCAAAATCTGTAGTTTTAATCTGGGTACTGCTCAATCCAGATAATTTTTTAGTAGAATGTGATCAATTTTCTAAAGTTAAACCAATCTGTTTATGAACACAGACATACACTTACCATATGTCAGTTTGACTTTTTAAGTTCACTAACTTATGTGTTATATAAATTCAAATATTTAATGCTAATTTAAAATACTAAATAAAATGCTTTACAGTTTAAAAATTAAACAACAAAAGATTCTTTTTTGTCAATCTAAAAGGAAAAGTATAACTTTCTTTCTAAGTGAAATAATTCAATGTGAAAGAGCTTTATACACAATCATATAACTTCTCTATAAAGCGACAGATCTTTCCATTAGAATTCATTTGTATTCAAAAAGTCATTCTCATGAATTCTTATTGACAAACAAAAGATAAAGTACGATATTCATATCCCGCCAAAGATTTTCATAAATCAATTATGTTTGATGATAAAAATATTCAAGATTAACTGATAAAAATCAATGTTTCTCACTATAAATCTATAAAGATACTTTTTTCTACCTTTTTAAAGGTATCTATTCTAATCTTTTACCTTATCATTTCTCATATCTTATTTGAATTTACTGTAATCTGTTTATTCAATTATTCTTAAGAAATATTAAATTTGTTTCTTACGATTTCTTTTTAATCATTTTTGACCAACATTTTTTTTAAGATGTTTTATTGAATGGTAATCATAAAGAAAATGTACTTTGGTATTTAACTACTAAGAGTAAACTTATTTATACTTCACACAACACTTTCTCTCAAAAGAAAGCTGTGCAATAATATGAATTAATGACTTAGAAATTTCCCCTTAACATTTCTTTATAAAGAATTTTAATCCTAAACCACATATAACAATATTTTAATAAAACAAAATATTACGCATATTTTAATTCCAAATTCTGTAATAAAAAATCGAAAATGTACCAGTCACAAACAAAAAAAAAACAAAAAAATTTAATGATTATGGTTATTCACACACACACACACATATATAAGTGTGTGTATATATATATAATATTATATATATATATATGTATATATATAATAGTCAGTTAAGCTCAGCCAGTAAGCGTTTGGCTAGAAACCCACAAGATTCTTCAGTTTGATACCCGGCCAAACTAGGTATGAGTAAGCAACAGGGATCTGTGCGGTAAGTAAGGAGCTGATGTAGTGTGGCACTCCACCCGACCAAGAACAAATCTCTTGGTCAGGCTAGTGAAAGGGGATAGACTCCTCGCTAATTGGCTGGTACTGACATAGGCGCCCCGACGACCTTTATATATATAATTCAGTGTGAATTTTAAATCAATTTTTCAATAAACATACACAAAATACATATTAGAGAAAAAAAAACTTGGGTTGGTAAAATTACTTGTTTTTAAAAAATTGGTATTGGGGAAAGACTCCCCCTTTTTTTTTTTCCTAATTTTAATCAATTGCTGTTTTCCAGATAATAAGGTAATCTTTCCTATTCTATACATTTCTCAACAATTTTACTTGTTGCATTGATAAGTTTTATTTGATGATAAATACTTTAATATTTTAGGAATGTATTTGTATCAGGTCATACTTTTTACTAACATCCACTTGATAATAAATAGTTTTATGAGGCAGAACTGTGGATATACAACAGTATGATAATTTATTATTACAATGTTTGATATGTTTCTTAAGAGATGTATTATTCAATATGTAAAAAGTATAACATCTTGATTTAACTCTCTCTCACCCTTTTTTTTTTTGCCTATTCATTATGTTCGATTGAAACAAAATTAAGTGTACTCAACCTCCCTTTCTCTTTCTTTCTTATATTTTTCTGTGCGCATATCCTTTTTCTTCCCCTTCTTTTTTTTTAAATGGAATGTACAATTATTTAGCTGAGGTATCTGACACTCTAGAAATAAGAATTCGGTGGATAAGCACAACCAGATAATCAGGATTCTACATTCCTGCATATCATTTTAGATTAATTAGATGGTCTCATTTTTACCGAAGAGGTTACAAGATGATAAGTTCAGAAGATTAGGCACAGAATATTATATACAGATGCCTTTAGGTTCGTATTTTTAGTTCTCCCTAAGTTTTTTGTACCTTCTCATAATTTCCTATAGTGGACAAACACTCCAAAGATGATCAGAAGAAAAAATCTGATACTTTCAGTTTTTCAAACCCGATTAGTCTGTTAATTCCCTGTTCATCATTTTTACTGTAGTTTAACATTTTTGTGAATATAGTTTTGATTTACATATTTAATTTTTATTTTGTATTCAATAGTTTTTTAACAATTTTATTTTCATGTTTCCAATTTTATCTATTATTTTGCATTTTGATATTTTCCATACTTCCAATTCTTCAAGCTTTATCTTTTTATTTCCTTTACAGATTGTACAATTACTGTCTCAAGGAATTTTTCTAATGGATTTCTATTCAGAAAAATTTTATAATAATTCAGGAAATATTTTCATTATGATTTTATTTTTTTATCTAATTCTTTCTGCATTTCATTAAATTAAGTTTATTAGAACTATAACCAAAATTAATATTATCTTCCGAACACTAACACTTCTGAAAGTTTAGACCAGTTTCTCTGTTTTCTGTTTAATATATTCAAAATTTCGGTTTCACTTTAACTTCTATTTCAATCATGCATGATCAGATTTACTAACGGTGCTATTAAACTTAGATCCTTATTAAACAGTCATTATATGACCCCCCCCCCACAAAAAAAGAAAAAACCCACCACACCAACAACAAAACTGATCCAATATAGCTTTTTCTAATCTGTTTCCCAAGTTTACATCTAGTATCTTATATTATTATATATATATATATATATATATATATATAATATAATAACCTAGAAGACATCCGGACATTATGATAAATTCTCTAAGACATCAAAAGCATTTGGACTTACTATCAGTATAAAAGAAACTGAACTACTGTACCAGCCCGCAGCTTGCAATCCACGTCTGTAAATTCATCTTCATTGATGGAAAAGCATTAAAGATTTTGACACGTTTAAATATCTTGGATCAACAGTAAACATCTGATGGAAAATGGACAAAGAAATCCATTCCAGAATAGGTAAAGCTGCACTGCATTCGGCAACCTGAAACATCGTTTAATGGAATACAAAGATGTATCTCTTAAATAAAAATTAACATCTACAGAGCAATCCGTACTTTCTACTCTACTGTATGGTGCTGAAACTTGGACATTTACTGCAAGCACATAAACCAACTTGACGCTTTCAAGCATGCTTGTCGTCGTGTCATTTGCGGTAAATGGGATGATAGAGTAAAAAATAGCACAATATTAAAAAAATGTAACATAGGCTGGCATCAAAAACCTTACTAACCAAGGTTCAGCTTAGGTGGGCTGGTCACGTTGTCAGAATGAATGAGACAGGCTTCAAAGAAGATTTTATATGGACAATTACCAAATGCTAAGCGTTCTATTGGACGTCCTCTCTTACGCTACAAAGACAAATTGAAGGACAATTTGAAATGACTCAATATTTAACCTGAGTGCTTCGGAAAATCTAGCATAAAATCGGAAAGAATGCGTAAGACATGTTTCATTAGACTTTGAAGGCATAAGACATGTTTCATTAGAGCTTTGAAGACATGTAAGGCATAAGACATGTTTCATTAGAGCTTTGAGAAAATAGACTGAGCATCGAGATCAGCTGCGCCTACTTTAAAACAAAAACTTTAACTCTGCCTTAGAACATTTCATTCTCAGTGTGGCTTCATAGCTCGCAGCAAGGCTGGGCTGCTATCACACTTGAGGAAACAACAAAATGCTTCTTGATAGCATGCACCACATGGGAGGAATCCAAATCACTCACTGCTGACCCTCATCTATCGTTCATGGATAATATACTATATAATATATATATATATATAATATATAAAGGGTTTTGTAATTTGCTTGAAGCATTGTGTTTATATTGATTTGTTGGTTGGTTTTGAAGGTTACACAATGCAAGTGTAAGAAAAAGAAGGTAACTGTAGTGTTGTTTTGTAACCTGTGATTTATTCTCAATTCTTAATATTTCGGGATAAAAATCCTTCTATAGAAGATTACTAGAACTGAAGTTGTTGCTAGTGGCTGTTCATTTGTGTATATATATAATATATATAGTATATATATGCTTTTTATTTAGGAATAAAATTATGTTTAATTAATAGGAAAGCAATAGTTTTTACATAAACTAATACACAGGGAAATAATAAAGTAATCAATAGATTCATATTGTAAGGTAATTTCTTCTATTTTTCTTTAAAGAAGAGATAAAGAATGTGTATAAAAAAAAAAAAAATATTTTAGAAATTGGTGCCAAGACCAGAATCCTGAAAAAAAATATTTTTGAGATAAAGCCAAGATGACTGATATAAAACTTTCTTACAAACAATACTTTATTTAACACTCATTCAGTTTAATAGAAAAAAATTATTTTGCTAAACAAAATAGTAAAGAGAAAAGAAGAATTTGATATTTCAAGCAGTTTTGTATTTGTGTAATGTTTCCTGAGGATGTGTGAATGTCAAGAAGTAATGATGGAGATGAAAGGCATTTAACTGAATGACTGCAAATTCTTATCAGATGTTAGATTTATTTTCTAATATCCTTAGGTGATATAAACTCACAATCCCTAGACATCTATTAAATACAGCCTCTCACTTTTTTTCTTGAAAGAAAAAAAATATAGCTTAATCCTCAGAATAAAAAAAGAAAAAAAATTGACATTATTAACATAATTGTAAAGTAATGGCAGGACAAGAAAATAACTCTTAAAGTTTTGATAAGACAATTGTGTAGGTTAAGTATTGAATAGATTTTTCATATCAATTTCTTTAAGAAGATAATATTTGTATTTAATGTTACAAGCCAGCAGAAGAACATGAATATTAATTATAAATAATATTCTATTGGTTTAACAAAAAAAATCATGATATTTGAGACCAAACATTTGACTGTCAGACAAATTTTAACTTAGTAAATCATTTCCTAAGTGCAAAACTTTGTTAAAAGAGAAATAGATCAAAGAACAGAAAAAGGATAATGAAATGATATTCAGTTTAAGTATAGATAAAATAAACATTCAAATTCAAAGAATAAACAAAAATTCTTATAAGAATAAATCATAATTTTTTAACAGCATCAAAATTTATTTTAAACTTGACTGTGATATTCTTCATTGGTCAACATCTGGTGACTTGACTGGTGATATTCTTCATTGGTCAACATCTGGTAGACTTAAGCACCAAATGAAATCACTAGTAACAAGACATGAATACTTAACATGGTAATATATTTATGATACTGTTGTTATGAAATATAAACATTTTATAGGATATTCATAGTAATGACATAACATATATATTTAAGATATTATACATGGAATATCTGCTGGGAGGAGTCAAATGATCATTTGCATCTTCTAGAAAAAAACTTTCTTACTAAAGGTGATGGATTATTCATTGAGGACATAACTCTTTTATATTCAATGACATCAGTTCAGCAATCTTCTCTACATATGAAATGCCTATCATATAAAAAGGGTTACTACCTTGTCATAAACCTAGAATATGTCAACCAATTCCACTGCAGAAGGTTTTGTGGCAAGGAACTAACTGCACCTGATAGTGATCTGTTTGAAAAATAATTACTATTAGATAGGAATACTTGAAAACATGACTGTGTACACATTATTTGTATCAAGAATAGTTGTGAAACTTGTACTTAATCTATCATAACTGTAAAGTTTAGATTTCTTGAACTTTTTGAAACATTTGAAAAAAGTTTGAAAAATCAGAAGCCAAAGTAAAGCAATGTGGCCATTAAGACACTAGGGTAGAAATTTGCTTTTTTTTTTTTTATCTGATTTAAAATTTTTGAAATTTTCAATATCATGTTTTAGTCAGAATCTTGAAAATTGCAATATCTAATAAACTAATAATAAAAGTATATTTCTGTAAGAATTTAAAATATCTGACCAAGCATGACCTATTATACAATTGCAAAGGACAGGCTACACATCTTCAGCTTGTTATCTAATGCATCTCTCGTCTGGTGTCACATTTATAGAATGGGACCTTACTATATCTTTTATGTATACCCCCTCTGAGACAACAAGATGTATGGGTGTGGTCAGTTATAGAGATGCTCCAGATATTCATTTGTGGTTGCGATTTTCTTGTCCTGCAATGTGGGTATGGGCTCAATGATTAGCATTCTTGTGGGCGTTGACAATCTATCATTTCCCACTCTCTGGGTTTTTTTTCTTTTCCACCCTTGTCATACACTTCCATTTTCTGGTGTAGTATTTTGGGGTTTGTGCTAATATATGACTGGTAATCCAGCAATCTCTATTTCTGTTGATGGGTATGGTCCATTGCTGGGTGTGATCGGGTTCCCCTTAGAGTTGTTGTGCTGGCTTGGCTTCCATTTTGTATTTGTTCTGTTAGGCTTCGACATTCCTTGTCAATTGCTGTTGCAGCAATGATTCTATCACATGTGATTGCCCATAACTTGGGGTCATGTTGGTATGTAGAGATGATCAAGCTTTCATACACTTTCAATTAGTTGGGCTGTATTGCTAACAGTTTTCCCCATATGTACAGCTGATATTAGATCTGTGAGGTGCAGTTGAGTGTGGCATTCAGCTTAGATTTGGAATCTATAATCAGTGAGCGTTCATGGAGGCTGAATAGTTGTGGATTTTTTAATTTTCTTTTAAAGCCTGGTCAGAGAAAATACTTATCAGTGGTTTGTGGTCAATGGTCACAAGTGAATTTTGGACATTCCAACATGAACATCTGGCAAGGATTCCAATCCATACCCTGAGCTAGTGCTTCTCCCTCAACCAGTGCATATTGTGACTACTACATCATAGTTAAAGTGGGATCTAGCCCTAACACAGTTTCCAGTGATCTTCATCACAATTTGGACTTGTTTTAACAGGACAGTTGCAATGCTTCTGAAATAGGAAGTAACCAAGTCCTGTTCTGCTGTAGTTTGTAATAGACTTGTGATCTTCTTACTTTGAATGCCTGAACTCCACTTTTAGTTTTTTGAAACAATCATTTGCTATGATTTTTTTCAAACAGGTGATCAGGGTATTGTCCCAGTAGAACTTCCTGTTCTTTGAGCAAGTAATTCTCAAAGGGAGCCATACATTCGGCTTAAGGAGAATGCATTTGAAATCTGATTCACCAGTCTGAACAATGATCTGACACAAGTAATGTTTGTCTGTGTAAGGAAAGTGAAGGATGGTCCTGTCATCTTCTTGGTAAGTCTTCATACATTAGTTGTTACCAGAACCCAACAAAATCTATCTCATTTTCTGAAAAATGGAATTTCTGGGATTGAAATCTATGCTATTTTTGCCACAGTGGGTATGTATTCAATTGTGTGCCAGAAGCTGATCAATCTATTGAATTTTTGTTCTAGGGTGGGGAGGGGGTTTGCTTTGGTGTTTGAAATTAGCAAGTCACACCACCATTTTAATGGCAACTATATTGCAAGAATTATTGACTTGCTTGCCACAACCTTCCCTATTAGGTCACTCCATCACAAAAGAACAACTTTGCCTGAGCCCAGAGTCAGGCTAAAAAATTCATGGAATGAAAGGTCTGCTGGTGTATTTCTTAGTCTTTCACTGCGATAAATTGGATGTGAAACAACAGTTTCTTCCTCTGTAACCAAGTTTAGGGTGTCAACTCCACGAGGTAAAAAATGAGGCTGTTAATCTCAGGTGAACATAATGTTCTTAATTCATTGCGTATTTCTGCGCTAGTTGTTAAGCCTGTACATTTCTTTGTACTGAGTCCAAGAATAATGCCAGTCATTGACCATTGTGTCGGGTTTTTCATGTTAGTATTCATTTAGTATTGTCAGTAAACTTTAAAAAATATAATGAATAAAATTGTAGTAGTTGATTAAATCTTTGATTACAATGACATCTCATAACATTACCCCCCCCCGAAAAAAAACCCTATTATATTGTAAATAAATGCTTATAACCCATTATTCATTTTTATTAACAACAATTTTCTGTTATTAAAAATGTTATAAAATGTATCAATTTTAAGTATGAAAGAATAAATGTAGATATTCTAATTTAGTAAACCAATGAATTAGAGGGTAATGTAAACTTGTCAGAGAGGCCTATTGTCAATATCAGCTGGATAGTGGAGGAAGTCTATCCTTTTTGACTATTTCTTGACCAGGGAGATTATTTTTACATCTGAGGTTGAGCACCACACCTACCATTAGCTTCCTACTTTTACCGGACAGAATGTAGGCTGTGCACTCATGCACTGAGTTGGCAAGGCCCAGCATAAGAACACTGAACCTTTGGTTCCTAGTGACAGAACTAAACTGATAGTTAACTTTTATTGAGTCAATAATAAATAATAGTTCTAAATTAAGTTGTAAATAACACTAAAATTAAAATGATACTTAATATATTAGTATTGTAAAAAAAGACATTTTATGATTTAAGGAAGCAACCAAGTTATTACATTTTAATAATTTACAGGAAGCAGGAAATTCCCAATAAATAAAAATAGTAATAAAAAACAAGATGTATAAAATAATCAAATGGAAAGAATTCTTCCTTCTGACTTAAAAGTTGAGTTCTAAGCAATGCATGAACAATTTGTGTGTATCCATGACTAGTGATAGAAGACAGATGTGCTTTTCTTATCTGGCATAGAGAGATGGGATTGAGCCAAACTGTACTAAGTAGAAGGTAAACAAAAGCACAAAGAGAGAATAGTCAACAGGAAGAAGATCAGGGGGTGGAGAATGAAATAACAGAAAGATAAAGATGAAAAAGAGAGTGAAAAGTACAAATCATTTGACAAAAAGGAAATAAAAAGCCTAAAAAAAAACAGAAAGATTGATAGAAGAAAAATAAGAAAGAATAAGAATGAATGAAATAAAGAAAAAAAAGAGTGAGATTATCAGAAAAGGAAATAAGAAGAGAAGATAACAAGAAAAACCGAATGAGACATTCATTGAAACAGAAGAAGATAATTGAGAAACAAAATAAAACTTAAATAAAATGAGTGAAAACAAAAACACCTACAATGAAAGAGAAGAGCTAAATATTTTGAGTTGGAATAGTAATTGGTTGCAATAAGGTAATCAAGGTATTTAAATACAGTTTCAACTGGTAGACTAAGAAAATATCATCCTACTAGAGTGAACAATTTGGTAAATTTTCAAAATATATTTACACTACAAAAGCTCATATAGTTTTCAGCATTGCTTAAGTTTAAACAGCTTTTAAATTTTAAAGTAAACTGTTAATTTTAGTGGATCAAGCTGGATTAAGAGAGAATGTCATGGAAATATAAAAATAAAATCAATTTATTTTAATGATATTGTGTGGACATTTCTGAGTTTTTAGTTTAAAAGAAATAATATTTTCCATTTAATATGGTGTAATTTTCAAATATAAAAATTAACTCATCTCTAAAAGAAATTATTATATGTTAATCTAACATTTTTAATTTGTGTCCACTATGTTGGCTGCTATAGTCACAATATTTTCAGCACTGTTTACTCTCTGACCTTCTTGGCTCCTGGAACATCTAACTAATACTTTCACTCATCAATTCACAGTAGAGATTCTCATTCCACAAACCAGAGAATAATCTCATATCAGTTAATTCAGACTTCTGCTGCTAATTTTGTATTTTCCACTCAATTCGTCTGCTTCATCTTTGGCTTGAAATTCACAATCCTAGGCAACTTAACCAACATTTTGGACATCAATCAGTAGAGATTTGATTAAGATAAAAATGTATTTAAATTTTAAAATCTTATTAAGGCTGTTGGCTATACAAGGTGGATCAATAAATTTGTAACCTACACAATTATGAGCTTAATTTTGATCTGAAATTTCAATGTATAATGTTCAGCTAAAATGATTAATGCATACTGAATTAAATTCATTGACAGGGAGGAGATTATGTTGGAAATAATATTTTGTGTAAGTGTTTTTTTCATCATTAGGCTACAGATATATTGATGTATCTATGTACAAATACATATAAATATTTTGGTATTTTCCTTTTATAAAAAAAATGTATAGTCATTGCTTTATTTGCTAAAAATATAAAAAATTTTCAGAAAAACCCAAAAAAACAAAAACAAAACTGGATATTTCAAAAATAACATTTTTCATGTTCTCTTCATACAACTGAAATTTAATTAAGTAAAAATCTGTTAAAATTATTAAATAAAAACAATAAAAATGAAGCCAATATCATGATGTAGAAATGAACATAAAGTGGTTATTACATAAAAGTTGAAAGTGGATTTGTTTTGTAAGAGAAATTGTGGCATTTGAACTAAAATACTCTTTACATACCACATTTAAGGGCATTTCCTTGTCATCACAATTCTGGTAAAGTATTGTCCTCTCCAAACATCATACGTATTCACACAAAAGTGACTTCTTTGGCTTTCACAACTAATATCTTTATCCTTTTTAATCCAAAGATAAGATCAATAAATTGAACTAAGATACATCTCTCTCTCACTCTTTCTCTCTCTAGCTTAGTCGGTAGAGCGTCCAGCTGGGAATTTCAAGGGTGCCTGGTTTGATACCGGCCCCTCGCCAACTGAGTGTATGAGTAGCACAGAGATCTGTGCGGTAAAGTGAGGAGCTGATGGTAGGTATAGTGCTCCACCTCAGATGCTAAAAATGCAATCTCCTTGGTCTAGCGATGACTTATCATATATTTATGATGTATATATAAACACAGATTATTTAAGCAGGTTTTGTTAAAGACCACAGAATACTTCTTTATGATTTTCAAGTGTAGACGTTCAAGTCTTCTTATTATTATCGAAATCCAGATGGTAGAGATAGTTTGGTTCTTTGAAAGATGGTTTCCCAACCATATCAGTTGTTATCTTCAGGGGGATTATTGGTTGTAGTGATTGTTGCTAATACAAACTTAGAATTGTATAACTTCTTTGTAGGAAGTTTATGCCATTAAATCCAAAAAGTGAATAGACAAAAATTGCTAATTTCTTTTTACTAAGTAAAACAGATTTTAGTTAAAGTTTCCTGAAATATATTTGATATATAGCAATTTTTTTTACTCTGTTTTGTTTATCACTCTCAGAACCTAGAGTCAATCTATTGCATCTAAATTAATTTGATTTTTTCTTTGTTCCAAAATCAAAGTAAAATATTTTACAAGGGTAGCCTGAAAAGTTGATGATTGTCAATATATTTGCTGTTGATCACCTTTTTGACTAATGGGACTTAAGCATTGCAAACCCGATTGAAGAAGTGTGTGGATTGCAAGAGGAACTTGAAAATAACCTCATTTGGTCTCATTCCATGAGAGTATTTTTTAAAAATGTATATATTTCTTCAAATATGAGGTGACATTTTGTGAGTTTGTATTGGTTTGATGAATTTGCATTATTCATAATCAAGATATGCTGGAATCCTATATAAGATAGAATATCAAAGTTCCTGTTAAAATGACTTATTAAGTATGGATTAATACTTCTGCCTAGGATAAAAGTGTAGTATCTGTGCACTATGCTTAGGTTAATGTATTATTCTTCTAATACTTCTGTCTCAGATAAATGTAGCATAGCAACCAATGCTTTTTAGATGAGATCCAATATACTCACTGTACCTAAACCTAGTGTATATATATATATATATATATATATATATATATAGATGTGAGGTATCCAAAACTTGGTAGTAAGGGATTGATTCTATATATGATTTCTAAGACACACACTGTATTATCTAAACACACACTGATGAGACTGGAATTGGGAGCTTTGTTAAATCAACTTAGATTTATAAAGCCCCAATTTTGGTTGAAATAAATTTTATTATGGAATAACGGTGTTGAGTTTTTCCTTCATTTCAAAGATATATATATATATATATATATATATATATATATATATATATATATAGAGAGAGAGAGAGAGAGAGAGAGAGAGAGAGAGATACATTTTAAAATAAATAATATAACATTAAAAAAAATAATAAATTTATAAAATTATAAATATTTTGACTAACACTGTATATTTCAAATTGGTAAGATTTAAACCAAATATTAAGAGATACAATACAAATACAAATACAAAATAAATATAAAAAAAGACATGTCTGGTTTTGTAATTGGTGTATTAATAGCTTTGGTCAAAATTCTGTGAATTTTGAAACAAAAGTCATGTCCAATACAGATATATAAAACAAAGTGAATATGTCTAAGTAGATTTGTAATTGTTTCCTATATGTTTTGTTTAGATGTATTTAGTTTATTTACAGACTAAAACAGCAAGAAACTTGCAAATATGTATTGTTTTTTTTTTGTTTTTTTTAATTAAATCTGCATTGTTGAAAAACTTAGACATTAATTGAAACAGTTTATTTTAAATAAATCTAGAAACAAACATGGATACATTTATTTTTATGGTTTAAACTTTTAATTGAAATTTTAGTAATTTATTATCTGATAAAATCTAAAAGACTGAATTAAGTTATAGAGGAAGACACTTTAATTTGACTTTGTATAAATTTATATTATGATGATCCAATTTTTTATATGTACATTACCATAACATTGGAAAATAGCAGATTGTAGCAAGAATTTAACTTATAATTTCCAATCTAATTGGCAAGAATAATAATGTAGAGTATACGTTTTAATTTCTCAAAAGCGATAACTATCAAATGCAAATTATAGTGAAATTTAAATATTTAAAATCAGATGTGATTCAACATTGAGCTTAATGGCCACCAATGGAGATCTTTCAGTAAATGATTTAAAAATTAAAAGTTAATAATGATTTGATTTTATATACCTGCCAAACCTTTTCAAAGGGATTACAACCATTCGAATAGCAGATGGAAAATAAAATTATTAAAGTAGCAAATGGTTTAGATATAACTTTATAAATGAAAATAGATAAACAAATGGTGAATTAAAGGAAGGAATAAAAGCAAAATAAGTGATTATTCATCACAGCCTCAAAGACTGATTCAATTCTTTGTTATGTTGGCACAATCAATGGATTTTACACATACTTCAACATTGGATACAGACAACAGCATCAAGTATTTCATTCTGAATTTATAAATCAATGTTTGCACAAATCAAATCCACAAACAAGATCAATATCATAAAAACAGCCTTTTACCATAACAGCTGTCATCTCTCATCAGATCTTAGAAGAGAATGCATTAAAACAGCTTAAGAGAATCTACCTTATATAAGATCAGTTCTAGGATACACAATATTCAGATAACTATCAAGAACTGTTACTCACAATGATTCCACTCTCCCCATTACCATAAAACTTTTGATTTTAGTTTTTTTAGGATCAGTTCATGTTATGATTCAAAAGTTTTTATCAGGAATTAATCATTTCTTAAATAACTTCATTTTGCAAATCAGAAAATTGACTTTTATGAATATCATTACAAGTAAAATTCAAAAATATATTAATATTTTAAATACTTGTACTTTAATAATGTTTTTTTTCTGAGATGTTCAAGTGCTGACCAAAGAAACACTTCTTAGGGTGAAACCCAAATACTTTATGATGATAGTACTAATTTAAATGTAAAAATTGGGGATAATTTATTAATATTGGCATAAAATTGAAAAAGGAATGATGTAGACAGTTCTGATATATCAAAAAGTAACTTTACGGTTAAAAGAAAAAAGAAGGGATTTCCAGTGGAAATCATACCCAGTATATATAGTTGCTATTATCCTTGGATTTCATGGTAGCGTGTTGGGTGGGGTCTTACAACAGTCCTACTGTACATAACTATCATTATAACAAATCACGAGGACTTATTTTAAAAAAATAAGGAATTAAGATGAAGGTATTCTTTTAAGAATAAATTATAAAATTTTTGGATTATGAAATTCAAAGTGTAATTGATATAATGTTGATATTATGCTTCTATTAAATTTATTCTAAGTCTACTATTTGTTTTATTATGTATTAATGATTTATAAAAAATTGCCTTATATTTATTTATGAAGGGATACATTTAGGTTTTTATTTAGTCATAACATTTCCTTAAAAGCGGACATTTTATGATTATCAATTTCAGATTTTGTACAATTCATCATACTTTTATTTACAATAATTGTTGAGATTTCAATATCAAATATTCAATGTTAGTATTTACAGGAATCATTAATTCTTTCCAACTAAAATCTCTAATTTTTTAAATAATATTTCCACCCATAATATTCTGCTATTAAATATCTTATATCATTAAATACTATTCTCACCTAGAGTTGTAAATACCAAAACAGGAATATTATTGAATTAAAAAGCATCAGTTGAAATACATTGATAACATTTTCAAATTTATTTTTCAGCAAATCTCCTGAGTAGCTTTAACTTTTCAGATGATTTCTATCATTCATTAAAGCCGTCAGCAACAATTTTAAATATTGACACATCTACTTACACAAAGATTTTGACTATAGAAATGCTTTTCTATACAACATTCAATTGTATTTGCATATTGAGATACGTCTAGAACATTCTTTACCTTGCTAATGAATATGTGGAACAAGCTTTTCAAAGATGTTTTTAATATATTTACTTATAAAAAAAAAAAAAGGAAATATAAATGATAATTACCTTATCAAAACATTTTTTTTAAATAGGGATATGTATTTCATTAAAACCAGAAAGTAAACATTTGGATTTACAAAAAAAAAAAAAAAAAAAAAAAGTTACTGAATGATCTTCATAAATAAATAATCTTTTAGGGTTAAAAAAAAAAAAAAAAAAAACTTGAATGTTTTCTATACTTGGCATTTATTATTAATTTTATGGCTACAATAAACATCTGAGTTCAGAATTTTTTAAACTAGTTTCTTAGAAAATATCTTATAGTTTCTTAGAAAATATATTTATATATATATTTCTTAAATGGATATAACTACTGAAGGTGTGGATGATATAGCGTTTATGGATCTGGAAAGGAAAATTATCAAACTTAGTTTCAGTTGTGTTTACTTCACTCTTTGGAAAGGCATGAATCTATTTCTCCCTTCAGCTATAGGTAAAATAGCAGGACTGAATAGGTTAGAGGGTCTAACCAGCCCTGCTATTTAGGTGGTTGACAACCAGTCAAAGAGAAGGAAAAATCTAAATAGAAAACTTGAGAAGGAGGCAATGAGGAATCCCTATCTCTGCCAAGAAAAGCCATAATATACAGTTTACTGATAAAAGAAGCAGTGAATGATCATGATCATTGAAATCTGTGAAGAGACATGGCACCCATCCATATCATTAGTATGATTAACAGGATTTCTTTGGCTCAGATTAAGATTATTTTATTTCTTTAATCTGTTATCAGAAAGTATTTCTCATCATCAGAGAGTGGGAGTACCAGAGTGGGGGAGTACCAGAGTGGGGGAGTACCATATAACACCCACCCATATACCTGCACCAACAACCTTAAGCAAGAACTTACAAAATGTTTAAATTTAACTTCAAATATCAATTTTTAGTGTCAGTTTAAAAAAAATAATACAAGCTATAAAAGTATGAAATTGTTAGGGTTTAGGATAACAGACATAGAAAAAGAAATCTTAAACACAAAAGGGATAAGTTTAAAATTTGGAAAATACTGTACTAGTTTTTAGTAAAGTTTAATGCGACACAGTAATAAGTCTTAATACTCCAATTCTTGTAATGGATCAGATCACATTACTACCTGTGTTATCAAAGATCAACGTATATTTAGATGATACCCTATACATATTTTAAGCTATACTTTTTAAAAATATGAAAGAAAAGGTAAGAAATGAATACCAGAGAGGAACAAGAACAATTCCCTAAACCAAATTCTACAGCAGAAATCTCATCAAAGGAATAAATATCTGGGCAATCTCCCTTGTAAGATACTCTGAACTATTTTTAAACTGAATAAGGAAGGAAAACAGACAAATGGACTATAGAACAAGGAAATTGATGAGAATTCACAATGCCTTATTCCCAAGGGATGATATAGACTATGTGTTAAGAAAAGGAGGAAGAGGACTCATCAACATTCAGGATTGTGTGGATACAACAATGCAGGGACATGAAGAAAGACTGATTACAGCAGCCACTAACAGCAATATCAACAGAATCAACTTAAGGATAAACAGGAAAACAACAAACAAATAAATCTAGAAATCAAAAATAGGAAGAAAAACAACTGTAAGGATACTTCAAGCAACACTAAGGAAATTGCTCATGAAATGACATGGCTAAGGAGAAACTTTAAAAGAAAAACTGAAGCCCAAAATAATGATATAAGGACCAATTAATTCAAAGCAAAAAGTGATAATATGCAAGAGAATAGCAAATTTAAGCTATGTGGTGACAGAGATAAAACAGTTAATCACATAAGCAAAATACAGCAAACTGACACAAAAGGAATACAAGAGTAGGTATGACTGGGTGGGAAAGGTGATCCACTGGAAATTATGTGAGATTAAAATTTTACCATGCTGATAAATGGTATACATAAACTAGAATCTCTCCAAGAAAATGAGACCAAACCAAACCTAGTGCTAATTAACAAGACGAAAGCAACTTATCATCTGGTGAATTTTGACATTTCAAAAGACCATAGAGTGAAAATAAAAGAAAGCAAACAGATTGACAAATATTTGAATCTTGCTGAAGAGCTGAAAAAAGTGTGGAACATGATGATGATAACAATTGTAGTTGGGACCCGGAAAAGTGGTGTGTGTGAGGGGGGAACTGGAGATCAGAGAAAGAACCAAGACAATCCAAACTACAACACTTTTAAGATCAGCTAGAATACTTAAAAGAGTTTTGAGATGTGAGGAGATTTGCGGTTATTTTGACGTCTGTGAAAACCACCAGTTAAAACTGGTGTGAAAAACTGATGATGATGATGATAATGATAATAATGATAAAATTATTTTAAACTTTTATTCTATGGATTCAGCTATAATTTTGTCTAAACATGTCAATCTATAAATTCAAAAAGTTTGATTTTTTATCAACAACAAAAAATGTTTTACACTTTTCTTTAATTTAAAATTGTCAATTTTTTATTTATTGAGCAATCAAGAAACATTAAGAAATGCATAAGAATTCACAAACAGTGTATAATTCTGTGAATTTATCTTTTGTTGACATTTTTTGAAGCAAGTTAAAAAAAAAGTGGAAGAAAAATTGAGGCAAGTAATTTGTCAGTCTAACACAAATTAGAATATAAAGCGGAGAAATCTCTTCAAGAGAAACGTTTTTTTTCCCCTATTGAGGTATTGCGCATGTGTAAATAAATAAAAAGGACAAGTTCTTCAACTACACAAAATAAATGTTTTCTTTAACAAGAAGTGACATTATTTCATTGCTGGGGAACACAAAGCTTCTTTTACTTTTTTGACAACAAAATTGCTCACATTTTGCTAGGGCAACTAATGTAGGAATAAGCAGATACAAAACAAATATACACACACACACACACACACACACACATATATATATATATATATATATATATATATATATATATATAAATAAATCCCAAGCCCTAGAATCTTTGAGATGCCAGTGAGGTAGTATTTTTTTTAATATCTTGGCTGACATGGCACATCTACTTGCCAGAATTCTTTTTCAAAGCGGTAAAAAAAAAGAAAAAAAAGAAAGTTTTTGATGAATGGGAGAAGAACAATTAGTGTCATCTGTTGGTTATTGTTCTACAAAATCTACATTATTCAAGGGGTTATTCTTGGAATAAGAATAGGCAAATAGTCAGTTCTAAGAGAAGCAAATATACATTTCTTATTAGCAAGGTGTATAACATGCAAGTAAGAAGTGTATATTTGCTTCTCTTTATTAAACATGAAAGTTTCACTTCCTTGAAATAAAATGGCTCAGAAATGGTCAATTTATTCCAAAAAAATTAGGTACACCTAATACCCAGGTAATTCCAAATTATACTGGTGCAGAGGTCTACTGTTTGGAGTAACCCCTGGGTATTGGAAAATCTCTTTTTAGTATAATTTCAAATAATCCAGGTATTTTGTGTACCTAATACTGCTTGTAAAGATTGGTCTCTTTGAGACATTAGTAATTTTCGTTGCCATCCCCCCCCCCCCTTCTTGTCTGTATAGAAAAATAAAAGTCCTTTTTTTTCCATCATGGATTATACACCTGATGGGGGCTAAAGTAAGAATTGTCCAAAATGTTCAGTTAATAATATCAAGAATAACAAGGGAAAGATTAAGTTGTCTGAAAAAATGTTGGTATGTTAATGACTTCACTTATTGACAATATGTAGGACAAAATATTGAAAAATAAAAAATTGAATTATTATATTATTTATCTATCATTACATAAAATTGTGTAAAGTATGCTAATGTTTTTCTATGAAAATGAAAAAGGAAGTGTATTTGATTAATTTTTTTTAACTAGTGCATTTTTCTGGTAAAATTGAATACAAAAAATATCCAAATAAAAATGCCTTAATAAATCTATATTGAATTAGATGATGATTTTAATGTGGTTAAGCAACCAGTCTAAAAGAAGGAAAACTGAATTCAAACCTGTTAAACACTGCTTAAGAAATTGACCTTATGTCCTCCTGTAGATGAGTTAGTAAATATATATATATATATCTTTAAGCAAATCTGAATTCATTCCTATTGTTATTTATGGCTCCCTATATTTGGATAAAATGTCCTTGAGGAAAATATGCATCTAAATTCTTTTACTCTTACATCAATTTATATCACCAAGAAAAATTGGAATATATAAAAGTCAATGATGTAAAAACAAGAGAGAAGAAGAAGTTTGATAGTTATAATAGGGATCTTAAAATAGGCTTAGGCATGATACAACCTTTTCAAAGAACATTAATACAGATTTTTTTATTACAATCCTAAAACGGAAATGATTCTGTTAATAAAAAATGTTTTTCCTATATTGTATGACTTCAAAATAGAAGATGCTTTGCATACAATTTGTTGGCCTCACACATGTTGAAGTGACATATGCCAAAAGACATTTTTCATTTCTTACTGAAAACTATCTTGAATTTCTAACAACTTCCTCTTTACAAATGCAGTATTTTTCATAGTGTTAAGCCTCTACATTATAATGTACATGAGATTTTTGGATTCTGAAATGTTTATTAATATTCATTTTATTTATATTAATAAAGAAAAAAAAACATCAAAATGGTTATTTATACAGTAAACCTCCTGAATCTGTTTTGATATATGGAATTACAATGTCATTTTGTTTTCATTATTTATATAACATTCTACAGAATTGAATGTGTCCTTAATAGGAAATGTAAATATTTAAAAAAAATTCTGTGTTGTAATTTATTTTTTAAAAGACAAATATAAGTTTGATAGAGAAATCTGTACTTGTGTATGAGTAACAAAAAAAAAGAGAGAATGTAAAAAAAGTGGAAAGCAGGGGGGGGGGATATTCTTTAATTCTCATTTTCAGACACTTCTTAGAAAATGTTACATCATATATAATAATTAACACTGACTTTTTTCTGTATGTTTTCTAACTGTAACTTTTGTGATGTTAAAACAAATGGATATAAAATTAACTAATCAATCCTACCTCAATTTGAATATTCAACCTGAAGGTAATCAAGAAAATGTCATGTTTATTATGTCAGTGTTTTACTACTTGAACAGCATTGTAACATTAACTTGGAAATACAAAGTTAGACAATATGCACAGATACTACACTGATCCTATGATTTGAATTAGTGTAGGGATATATTGTAAAGTTTTTAAATGCCATACTTGGCCAGTTGAAAAGGGCTTAAAGAAAGTCCTGTGTTATGGAATCCTTTGGCAAGCATATAAGTCCTATCCTGCATATTGGTAAAGGTCCAGTGATTTAATCCTATGTCTGTCATCCATGAATGTCAACATAATTATGGCCAGTAGGGTCGGTTAAGTATAGTATCAACCTCAGAGTACTGCCAGTGATTGGCCAAGAGTTAGATCACATAATTCCGGCCTAGTCTATAAGTAGGAGTGGGCTTTTAACACACACACCTTATATGTAAAAAATTCTCAACATATATAGATCTAAGGCAGAAGTGTCAATCCCTATTAGTCTAGGTTCAAAGTGCAGTAAGAGTAACATGAAGCCAATATTTGTTAGACCTTATTTTTCTAATGCAGATATAATTTAGGGAATAAGAAAAAATTTGGTAAATGGACCAAAGCCTGGTCTGTTTACCAAGAATGGGCCAGGCTTTGGCCCATTTACCAAAACATTTATCATTCCCTAAATCTGCATCAGAAAAATAAGGTGTAAAAAATGTGTCTTCTAATTACTCTTACTGCACTTTTAACCAGGACTTTATGTAAATAAATCTGTCATCTTTATGGGTTATTGGCTAATCTTTTAAATGATCAACACAGTAATTTATATATAAGCATATAAACTGCATTCTTGCATGTAGATGTGTTAAATAAGAAATTGGGAAATGTTACATGAATACAAGATATATCTAAAATACTGGGGAAAGAAAATAAGGAAAACTTTAAATTTGAACATAAGTTAGATTTGCATCAGGAATTTCTGTACAAGTTGCTTACACCTGAATGGTGGCAGTGGTGGGGAAAATGAGTGGAAATTTAATGGAACAAGTCTGCATATAGATTTGCAAATTTATCTTCATTTTAGTTAAGTACATGGAATCAAATATTACCATTCAATGAAACAGATTTTTTACAGCTATAATTTTTTGCAGATTTTACAAGTGAATAAATGGAACAGTTCCCAATAGACATTAAAAGAAAGAAAAAAAAGGCTGAATATTAGATACTAGCATTATAATTAGAATCAAGCACCTGCTCTAGTGGGAAAGTCTAAAGAATTATTATTAGTTTATTTGAATGATAGTAAAGATGATTTAATGCAACATAATGAAAATCAATTTCTTCTAAATGTCCTAATTTTAATATATTATATAATATAACTAAAATAGAAATTTGTAATTTGTGAAGACAATTTTTAATATCTTTACTTTTTAATAGAAATTTTAATTATTGGGTTGTCAAAAAAGTTCCATTTGTTTGCCTACAAACATTACTATCCAATACTAATATAGCCTTGTCATCACAGTTTAGAATATGCTCTGTATGCTCTTCAGAAGGGGTAAGACCCCATCTCCCCAAAAGGGGTGTTCTGGGTATGTCACTAACCTACATCTGGTTCTGTAGCTCTAGGGAGTGAGAAGTACCTATTTATTGCCATTACTTCCAGGTCAACTTTAACCTGGAGTCATAATATTTGTTAAGAACCTATCTATAGGTCAAATAGATCTGTTTGAAAATGATCAATTTTGGATTGAATTTTAATATCAGAATAAATAGGAATCTATTTGATTGTCTGATGAATCAAAACTTCTGAATCAAATTGTATTTACAATTTTTGTCTAATCATCAAAAGAAACACTCAGTCTATTATTATTCTGATTTAATATTATTTACTCTTTATCTTCATACATAATTCATTCATCATTTGATCTAATATGAAGAAGCAATATTTGTTTAAATCTTTTGTCTCTCTTGAAAATACTCAGAGTAGATGATTCTTTTCTAACCCTACCATATGTACTCTTTGGACGAATACCTTTGTGATACAGTAAGTAGTGGTTCATTTCATTTGTCTTATGATCTCTTATATTCTATATTCTTGTAAAGTATCCACTTTTTATCACCAATCATAATTCATCTAACAAAACATTTTCAATATACAGTTATCTCGAAAATCAAATACAATGAAGTAGAGTCTTTTTTTTAGTAATGTAGAAACTGCTAGTACAAATGATTTCCAATATGTGATTAGGATATTTTCAGTAAGTTGCCTTTTTCTCTCATTCTTATTTTCAAATAATATCTTAATCAAATTGCTAATCAACTGGTCTAACCAAACATGGAGGATTGTTCAACAGGAACCTTTTTTTTTTTTTTTTTAACACAAATCACTTTTAATATTTTCAACCATTTGTCCTCAATATTTCATGTTTGATTTCCATTCATAATTTTCTTAAGACTCACTCTGATGAAATGTCCTAAAATACATTAATTGTATCTCATGCATAGGAGTAAGACCCCCCCCCCAAAAAAAAGTGGATGTTCTATATATGAAACTAAACTGTATTTGGTGTTGAATCTCCAGTGGTGGAGCACACTTAAATTACCATTTCTCCCCAGGTCCATTCTGACCCGGGATGGTAGTACCTGTTAGTGTTCTATCTATGGCTCAAATAGATATTTTTTGAAATTATTTGTATTAGACAGAAATACTTAAAACTATATAATTGTGCGTAAACAAATAATTACTTCAGTATTAAATAACTGAATATGGGTTGACATGCTGTAAACCAACTAATCCATCTGTGTGTTAAATAGATCTGTTTGAAAATTATTAACATTAGATAGGAATAATTTAAACCATATAACTCTGCAAATTATTTGTATTAAGAATGGTTACTTGAAGCTATAATTGTTTATTATTAGTTACTTGAAACCATGTAATTGTCTAAATTATCAATTGCCCTGTGCTGAGGAGTAAGACCCTTGTCGCCCCCCCCCCCGACCAAAAAGTGGGGTTTCCTGAGTATGACAATTAACTGCATCTAACAGGGCAAGGGGAATATACCCAAGGTAAAATAGTTACAAAAATCTGATTGCAAGGAGAATTTCCAAAATCTAAATCAGGTAAATAATTTCAATTTTAAGATTTTCTCTTAAGATTGTTTTTATTAAAAGATTTTAAACACTTGTATAAGTTGAAAATTACATCCTTGCTAAAATAAATTCCTCTTAAACCTCTTTTCACTGCACCAAGTTGTTTTTTTTTTCTTCTCCTGGTAAAGTACATTCTCCATTTAATAACCATTGACAAGAGGTAGAGAGGAAAAAGGTGCTTAGTGATGTCAATTGGCTATTTAGATAAGAAAAAAAAAAAGAGTAAAATACTATGAAAAACTACAAATAAATATAGTTTCTATTTTTTTAAAGATTTTTAGCAATTATAAAACTGGTAATTTTAGTAACAATTTGTACATTAATTTATTCAGTGTTTGTGCCAGATATGAAAATATCAGCATCGATTAACTGAATACACACACCATGAATAGATCTGAATTGTTAATTTTTATTCTATATAGCCAACAGAAACTAGTTGTGTCTCAACCTACAAAGAAGCAAAAAGATCTTTACTTTGAAGGGAGATTAGAGAGAGAAAGAGAGGAAAGCTGATATATTGTTTAAAAATGAATTAAAAAATCATTTAAGATTTATGTACAAAAACACTTCATACCATGTGTACAGTTTGTAAAATACTTTTAATAAGTTACATGAAATTTAAAATCATTTTTAGCAACAAGAGAAAAATAGAAATCTGGATTTTTTTAACCTGATATTCTTGCATACTGACATATCTATTGGTCATGAAAAGCATGACTTCTTTTCACATTGATAAAAGGCAACTTATACATAGTTCTTATGATCATTTAGGCAAAACAGGACTGTCTTTTTATACACTTAGAATCATTAATGCATGTACATACAACATACAAGTATTCTTTTAAACTACATTGGTTTTCATCTGAAGAAATAAAACAAAACTATCTGTAATTAAAAGGACATGATTTCTTTAGTAGTGAATACTGACATTCAGAAAAATAATCCCAGCTAATCAAAAGTGACATATCACAAGAAAGTAAATGAGATAATGATGGTCTAACTATCTACTTACCAACTCTTTTAATTAGTCTCAATTTGTCCAAAGTATTGGATAGGTTAATGTGACAGTTTTGTAGCATCAGTTGAAGCAACATAAACTGCTGCTTCTCAGTCCAGAATCAATTACCCGCATACTCCAAGTCACAGATTTATTCTTTCTTTCTTTCTTATCAACACAATATCCTCATTAAATGCAGGCAAACTGGTGGGAAAGAGTGATGGAGATTTGCAAGCATGTAAAAAAGATCTTTCCTTATTGATAGAACATGTAATGTTCATTAAGCTGAGCAAAGAGAAATTAAATAACTTATTTAAGAAGGCTGTGGCCTCCTGATAAAGGAAAAAAGACTAAAAAACAATTCTAAGAAAATTTACAATCACATGAATAGACTGAATTCATTACGTTAGAAACCTTTATTAAATAACTTGGAATGATAACTTGAAATAACTCAACATATCATACATTTCTAAAAAGGTGTCTCATTTAAGTTTTCTTACTCAATAATAAACAGAAATAATTTTTTAATGTAAATCTCAAATACTCTTCTTAAATTTATGTACAAATAAAGAGTTATAAAAATGATCATATATAAAATGCAATGTCACTTTACATTTATCAGTCACCCAACCGCCATTATGGTATTATAAGACATTATTCAAACTAAAATAAATGTTATTTTTCTAAAAATCTAAAAAATAATTTAAATTTAAGTATATCCATAATTCTTTTCACAAGTAGACTACACTATTTATTCTCTCCTCTCCTCTTTCAATTTTTTATTTTCTTTTTTCATATATTTGTAAAGTTCAGTATTCTCCATTGTCTTTAACATTGTATTCCTTCTTTATCTTTACTGCCAACTCATTCTTTCTTCATTTGTCTTCTGTTTGAGTGATTTGAAAGTTGGCCTATGCTTGTACATTCTCAACTTGTCAAAATATTTCAAAAGTCATAGACAAGTAAAAGTTCCAATCCATATATGAATAATCCAATCATTTGTGATTGAAATGATGTTAGTCTTAATATGAATTAGAGATACTTTCTACAAATAAACTTCTAGATCAAACATACAACTGTAGAGATGTACATTGAAAAACAAATTTAAGCAGTAAATTTTGTATAAGGAAATTAGTTATCAACTTTTAATTATCTTTAAAATCAAAGAAGAAAAAATAGAATAATAAAAAATAGTATGGAAAATATATTACAGTAGTAAAAATTATTACTAGTTTTCAATGTAGCTTTACTGACTTTTTCTGCTGATTAAGTTTTTGCTTGTATTTGAAATTTTAGGTTAGCTTTAAAATCTTGATTCAATATATAAAATTGTTTATTAAACTAAATTATATTTTCATTTTTTTTTTTTAGATGACATCACTATTATTAATTTTAACTAATACTTTGTTTTACTTTTTTAATTTTAGCTGAATTTTATCAAAACTAATTCAAGCTATTATGTTTATAATAGCAAGAAACAGCAGATAAACAAAAACAAAAACAATAAAGTTCAATTGAGACTAGAATGTTTGTCTCCTTTTCACTTGGGAAATACTGTTTTTTTTTTTAAATGAGCTGTTTTATCATTTAACGTAGTGATATTGCATCATTTTAATTTAGGGATTCACTAAGCAATTGAATTGAAATGATTGTTAGTTCAATACTTGTGCTGGGTAATAAATAAATATTTTAGTGATTCAACAACTTTACACATAAGTACAAATAAATAAATAAAAATAAGTCTTAATAGTATATTATCTATTTTTTCTAGATGAATCATTGTTATTAATTTTGACTAGTACTTTTTGTTATCATTTTAATTTCAGCTGCTTTTTATTGTAACTCAACTTTGGTCATTATTTCTATGATAATGATGAACCGTGAACAGTTGTGATAAAAAGCAGCTAAAATTAACAAGATGAAGAAAAGTTCTAATCAAAATTCATGATAATAGTAAAAATTAATTAGGTTATTATGTCCCTTGTACAAAGAAACAAACTTGACTAGGAAGTGATAATAATTAAGTATAATCTGTACATGAATTATAAATGAGGTGTTTTTATCGCTTTCTCTCATATATATATATATATATATTATATATATATATATATATACATATACACAAACACACACCTATGTACATACAGTGTGTGATAGGTAAATTGTTGCCATTTTAAATTATTAATTTG
This sequence comes from Doryteuthis pealeii, assembly GCA_023376005.1. NCBI lineage: Eukaryota > Metazoa > Mollusca > Cephalopoda > Myopsida > Loliginidae > Doryteuthis > Doryteuthis pealeii. Next base: position 77,667,053 of record CM042159.1, on the reverse strand, counting down.
ATGCTTGCAACTTTATTTCAGGTTCTGTTTACTGTGTACAACAAATTAGGCACTGTCTGTGAAGAAAGCAGTACCATGGAGCAATTAACTCCTTCAGAAATCTGGAAATGGCATGTTGTACTGCTTGCCATTTATGCTGGAAGCTCTAATATGAAGATTTCAGAGTGTTTGCTTGTCAATCTGAGGACAGTGAAGAGGATTTGAAAACAGTTTGATGAGTCCAATGTTGATTACAAAGGTATGGCAACTGATAAGAAAATAACTTATAAATTTGTTGGTGAGATTCAGGCCATGATTAACAAAGATCCCAGTAAGTTAATCAGGTCCACAGTCAGAGACATGAGAGTATCTGAGTTTCTTATCAGGCAGGTAGTGCATGAAGACATTTGCTATTTCTCATATAAGTTGAGAAAGGGCAAATTTTTATCACAGGCCATGAAGAACAAGTGCTGCAAAGTTTTTGAACAAACATCCCCCTCAACTGAACATGCTTTGATTTTTCTCAGTTGAGAAAAGTATCTTCCAGGATCAACAACTGTTGGCTTGCTCTGTTCCCACAAGATGTACCAATAGTGATGGAAAGCAAACACAGTCTACATCATGGTATTAGGGGGGTCATTAGTGATGGTGATGTTATAACTCTATCTTCCTACATGGTGTCAGACTCAACATGGAAACCTACATCAAGTTCCTGGAGGAGGTCGTGCTGCCTTGACTCAAGAGGGTGGCTGCTAAAAGACCCTTGGTCTGGCAACAGGACTATGCCCAGCCGCATAAGTAGGAGAATCATGTGTTGGCCATGAGAACATTTCTGTGAACACACCCCAAACATCTTGCCATGTAACTCCCCAGATTGCAATCCTCTTGATTATTATATGGAGATCATGGTTAAGTTAAAGACTAACAAAACTCTGCACAACATAAAAGATTATCTGAAAGCAAGGATAATGGCAGAATTTAACAATTTAAACAAGGAAACCATCGGAAATGCTTGCAAGAGATTCCAAAGTTGAAGCCAATTGTAATTTCTTTAAATAAATTTAATCCATTGTATTCCAAGATATTTTTATAAATATATCTCAAGTAAAATGTCAGTGTTATTTTTATTTTTGCATAATTTAGACAACAATTTAACTATCACACTATATGAGAGAGAGAGAGAGAGAGAGAGAGAGAGAGAGAGAGAGAGAGAGAGAGAGAGAGAGATTAATAAATTTCTATATTAAAGTACAAGATCATGAATGACAGTTTCCACTAAATACACTTTGAATGAGTATACAGAACATTTGAAGTTTATAACTGATTTATTTTTTTCTATTCCAGAAAATTCAATGTGGTTCAGCAAGTAAGTAGAAAATAGTCAATACTGGCCATTCACTTGACCACACTTTTGAAAAGGCTATTCATATTTAGAGTTGCCACCATGTCGTTGCTGTTCTCCTTATCTTTGACACTGAGGTAACAGATGACTGCACAATCACTGATATTTTCTATTTTCTCAACAATTACTAACTTTCAAATTTCTAGAACAGGAAAAATAAAACAATTTTGAAGTTCAGATTTTTATGTAATCATCTAAAGACATGAACTCTGTGCGTGTGTTTTACAGCAATACAAGTAGTAATTATAAAACACAGTAGAAATGAACCAGAAAGAATATAGAAAAATGTAGAAAGGATTTGGTAGATATAGATACTAGGTAAGAAAAGAAATTTATTAGTAGATAAAAAGAACAAATCAGTTGATATTTCTGCTTGATGGTCTTATCTACATTCATTACTTCTTAGCAGGCTTTTTTTTCATGTTAGAATAGAATGTAGTGTCAAAGAATGTGTCAGGAATATACTAATGATGATGATGATGATGATGATGATGAAGACATAGAAAGTTAGATAATGGTTATAATGTAAAGATGAAAGAAAGCTTAATTGAACATAAAAATGCACTGGGGAAAATATGACAAGACCTAAGCAGTGAGGAGGAGGAGGAGGAGGAGGAGTTGGTGGTAATAAGAATCTGTTCCTTGAATCCATTTTCGAGAGGCTTAAGATACAGTCTCTTAATATGATGACAATATGAACCAATTTCAAATTAGCTTTATATTAAGAAACTTATCAAGATAAAGTTTCTTAGAGCTTTTGAACTTTATCAGATGAGCACTTTGACAATAACTGACATACATTAAGTGCATAGGAAGATAAACATCAAGCAAACCTCTTCTGAAATATGTGGAATATGGAATTAACCTAGTGTATGAAGAAAGCACTCATTTAATGTGCAATTCTGAACTAGCCACTCAAAATTGTACTGGATTAATAATTTAAGTCAGATACAAGAGCAGATTTCAAGAGCAGCAGGAAGAGGAGTTGCCAATCAAATTTACTTTTATTGCCTTAGAAGAGTAATAGTATTTAAGTGATTGATATTTACTAAGCAAAAAGGATTAAAAATAATCTTTCAGTAGAAATCCACATCCATTAATTCTCAAACTATATTTTAGCAGCAATCTCTTCTTTTAAACAAGTTTTACTAAAGACTATGGACAAAATTTATTTTAATAATATTTTATTAATTTTTTTTTCACATAAGACTATAAATTTTTGGTTCTTGTAGAAATTTTTGAAAATTTTCTTCCCCAGTGTTTTCAATCCTCATTGGTTATTTTAAAAATATTTCATATAATTTTCCTCTGATTTCTGTTTAGAGGATTATACATTATATTTAAACTTCTATGCAGAATGTTGGTAGACTTTTCTAAATAAACTAGAAAAAAAACCAACAAAAAAATCATTTGGTCGGTATAAAAATTAATTTTTGAAAGATTTTGTCTAAGGGCGGGGTGAAAAAAAAGTGAAAAAAAAAAATGTTTAATATTTTAAAAAAATTACTTACTTAAAAGGCATCATAATTCACTCCACACCACTGAGATGTTTTTTTTCTTTTACAACATTTCTAAAAATTTCTGATTTAATCATTCAGACTCTTATCTCTTTAGAAAAATTAAAAAAACGTAAGGCCCCCCCCTTTATTTCATATGAAATCTGAACAAAATATATTACAAAATACGTTACGGGGGGTCGACCAAGAAAAAAAAAATTCCCCTTCTATATTTTAGGAAAAAACTATTTTAAACATAAATTCATCTAAAGATGAATAAGTATAAAATTTTCATGAAAATTTGACTCTTAATTGATTTTTCATAGAATTTAAAATAATTTTCACCATTTCCTTGAATTAAAAAAAAAATCATGAGTTTTTTTTTGTTTTTTTTAGATGTTTCTTCTTTTGAATGGTCAAAAAACTTTGATGATAATATTAACCTTTATTCAAGTTCCATTATGTTAAATATAGGGGGGGGTAATTTTACACATCAAATTGGAGGTGACAGTTTTGGTAACAGACAGATAGATACTAAATCTCCATTTCATATAGATGTGGTTTTGTCAATATTTAGGAATATAACAGGAAATAATTAAAATAAGAATTGGAGGTCCCTATATGACAGACGACAACATCAAAAATGTAAACAAATCTTTGAGATTTTGGACATGCGCAAACATAACCTGAATACAGTTAAATAGACAAACCTTTTCAAATTTAATTTAAAAGAGATTACATGACTATTTCTTGTTTGTACATAATTTTCTTGTAAAATTCTATATGTTAGAGAACTTTAAATATATACCAAAATAAAAAATATTATACATAAATCAATAATACTAGGCATGTATTTATCAAAACTTGTTTTAAAAAACACTGTGGACAGTCAAATGTTGCATACTTACTTTCTGAGTATATATATATATATAATAGTATTGTTCTTTATTTTATGCATTAATGATCTTGACTATAAATTAAATACTCATTGATAAACTTAATTTCTGAAATGACTGTGATGTAAGCAGTGACATAGTTTTAGTTACAGACAGATAGATACCAAATTTCAATTATATATAGATGTGGTTTTGGCAATGTTTAGTTGCACTAACATCTAAAGATGCTTATAACAGGAAAAAATTAAAATAAGAATAAAGCAAAGAAAAATAAATGCATAAACATAATGTATTGGCATTTTTTCAGATTGTTGTTTTTATGTTTTTTTAATCATTGCTATTTGAAAATTCTTGTAAAATAGAACAACAGACTTTAGAAAGATTCTGTTACTTGGATGAAGGGTTTGTGTTTTAAAGTGAACAGGAATTCACTGCTACATTTGAAAACTTTCCACTACATAGTAGGTAAATACTTGAATTTTAAAAACATGCAAAGTCAATAAACATATCAATGATAGCTGAATTTTATTTTATTGTTGCTCAAAATATTGCTGATTGAATTGTCAGTTATGTTATACCCACAAAATCAAAATTATTTTTTAACCAACATATTGAGTTATTTTTTCATTTTTTTTATTGCACTGACTTATTTTTTTTTAACTGAAAAGTAAAGTAAAAGTAATTGATCAGTTGTGTTTAAATAATTAAATTTTCACAGCATCAAAATTAATTTTACCAAGAAGAAAACTTATGGGCAAAATATAAACATTAATAACATTTTTAAGTATAACTTTTATCAACCTTCAAGTGAAGATTTTGTTTTATATTTTGTTTATATTTAAAAGAAAGTATTTAATTTCTTAAAGCCTAGAAATGTTAATTTTATAAATTGGGAAGCATATTTCTGATTTTTTTCCCCAGAAAAATGGATATAGATTTAAAAGAAAAAAATACAATAATAACATTTTTTTTTTCAAATTAAAAAAATCTAAAAGATATTGTTGAGCAACATCATAATTAGGTCATTTTGGCAAAATAGTAATTCTAAAAAAATTGGTTTTTTTCTGTCTCTTGTTCCATCAACCATATTCTAAAATTTCATCTGTTTTGGGTAATATTAGTAGGTAAAGTGTTCTTTTAATTTTAAAGTCATTTGGTTTAATTTTGAGGAAAATCTTAGGATTCTGCATCCAGAGAATGAAAAATAAAAAATTCTCTAAAGCATTTACAAAATATACATGAACTGTCATAAGTTTCAAAATAATTTTACAGTAGCAAACTTAACTACAAGCAAAAGTATTGGCTTGGTTATTTGCAATAGTCTTTTATTTAGAATCTTCAATGTGTACACACACACAGTAAATCAGAAATAATAGGACAGTCGATATTACATTATTGAGTTTTCCCCTATCTCTTCTGCTTCGCCCTGTACATATAAATGCATAATATACAATGTGCATGAAGACATACACTTATATATAACTGAGATGCTAGAGAAATATAGAGAAACAGCACTGACAATTTAAGCCTTTTTTTAATAGGAAAAAAGTTTTAAAAAAAAGAAGCTATTAAAAGAAAATGAACATGTAGAGAATTAAAAGTAATTACCTAAAGCAGAAGGCCAAGAGAAATTAAATTCTTTTTCAGAAGAGACATGTTGCAAAACAAAAAGTAATGTACAGCCATTTTCACAAGAGATATTTTTTGAAAAAGTTCAACGTTGAATACAAACAGCTGTAAAGATAGAATGAAAAAAATATCACACTGATTCTCTTTCTTTTATAACTTTTAAATACGTTATTTTATTTAAAAAAACAAAAACAACCCAACTTCATTCAATACCTTCATTTTAATTTTTCTTGAGGCTTCTGGAAGATTTATTTTATGATCTTTCACAATTTCATAACTTATTAGGTGTATTCATCAAGTGAGCAGAAGTATACAAAGATGGTCTCATATGACAAATAAATTTATAAATTTTACTATGAAATGAAAATTATTTTTTATAACAAAGTTATTACTTCAGCTTATAAAGTTATGAAGAATATACATAACTAATTGAACTGCAGAACTAAAATCCATGGCCAGAAGTAATTGAAGTAATTGAAGAAATCTGTATAGGATGTTGGTAAAAGTATTTTTTCAGATTATAATGGTTTTGTTCTATAACTATTAGCTCTATTTCTATTAGGTCTATTTCTTGATATTTTTGTATTTCAATGTAAAAATAGTTATCATTATAATGCATATCAGAATATCAAATACATTTTATATTGTGTGTCATTACTTATATGTGATTATTTTTATATTCTTTCAGTTTAGCTTAGTTGATAGAGCATCCACCAAAGAACCACAAGGTTCCAGGTTTGATACTGCCAACTCAACACATGAATAACACAGTTTGGATCAGTGCAGTAAAGTGGGAAGTTGACGGTAGGTGTGGTGCTCCACCTCAGGTGAAAAAAAATCTTCCTGGTTTAGTACAAGTGAAAAGGAGATAGGCTTCCTCACTTTCTGGCTGATACCAACAATAGGCTACTCTGCCGACTTTACTCACTTTACTTTAAGAGATAATTTAAGTTTGTACCCACTGGCAAAAAAAAAGAAGAGAAACAACAAGTGCATAGTTGAACAGAAAAATAAACCCTGATAAACAGACCCATCAGAAAAATTTAACCAAAACAATGTAATGATTGAAACTAGAGAATGTGTTGCTATAGTAACATCTTAACAGTAGTTCCATTACTCAAAGACAACATAAGAATCCTAGAATAATCACTGAACAATTAGAGAACACAAAGCCATGTCTTTCATTTAACTGGAATGATAAGACTGGGAGAAATCCTACATTTTGTGAAAAACCTTTTTGTTAATCTCTGTAGAAACTTCTAAAAAAAGCAAATTTATTTTATGAAATGATACAAATCAAAGAGCCAGTATTTTCTTTATCAAACAAATGCATGTTTTTCCAATGTGCTGTGCAGCAGCAGCAGCAGCAGCAGAAGCAGTTGTTGTTGTTGTTGTTTATAAACAAATCCAACAGATTTTATAAATATTAGTTAAAAAAAGATTTGTTTCTTTACAAAATCATTTCACCATTTTTAATTAAAGTAATACATTTATAAAATGGCATTTTGAAATGCCTGCAAATATAGAAGTTAAGAAAAAGTATTATATGATGGGAATTAAAAAAGGCTTATGTATAATATATAGGGTTAACCAGCAATTATAAACTAATTATTATAAATAACTAATATAATTTCTCAAAAGAACCAAGAAAAAGAGAATGTATTTGTGTTTTTAATAAAATGAGAATAAAGCAGGAAGTTCTCTTATATTAAGTGAAAAGGAGTTATGAAGCAATTTTTTCTTAATATACAGCAAAACATATTTTTACTGAAATAATATGACCATGAGGATTCTAGTTGAATGATACACCCACATTTTTAATGACATCTCCAAAGTCATAAATGTTAATCCATACATAAATAACAGTGGCTATTAATTGCATAAGAAAGTACTTAAAATCTACCATTTAATATGTAAATATAACAAATTGGAGCAATGATGTCATTTAGACAAGATATTTGTATACAGTAAATGCAAACAATAGATGAAATAAAATAAAAATAAATTAAAAGTATAAAGTTATTGAATAAAAACAAAAAAGAACAAATTGCATATGAAGAGAATGCCTGATTTTGCTGCAACAAAAAATTAAGAGATATGCAAAAGCACTCTGTTAATACCAGAAAATGTTTCAATGAGAAATATAATTTCTTTAGATAAACAAGATATATATATATATATATATATATATATATATATAATATATATATATATATATAATTTTGAATGCATCAATAAAATGCTAAAGGAATTAGATCAAAAGATTTTTAGTTATCCAGCTTAGAAACATTTCAATTTCAGTTAAAAAATATCCATATCTTTTACTTTTAAAACATTTTTTAAAGATTAATAAATAAAAATCAATTAAAAACATAATAAAGTTGATCTAAATTATGCAATTAATTTTTAGTGAAAATTCAAGGATGACATTTTTAGAAATTTTGAAATATGATTGTCCAAAATAAAAAGAAATATGCAAAGTTTTTAAATGGTCTTGTATAATCTTAATGTTTACTGCCAAAATAAGTTTACATAAAAACATTACTAATTATATATACCTTACATAAGTGTTACATTTAAACCTTAATACAAACATGCTAAAATAACTAATTTCCCTGACCACTAAATTCTTTTCCCTAATTCAAAGAAAACCTTTTAAAAGTTAAAAAAATAAGATGTGGACTAAAGAGGAAAAGAAAATCCAGGAATTAAACCAATGTATTTGTAGATTCCTTACTCCAGTCTGACTTAAGCTGCCAAAGAAACAGTTCTTTTTTGTTTGTTTGTTTATTTTGCTATCAAGAACAAAATGCCAACACATCATTAGTGAGGCAAAATTATTTTTACACTTCCCTTCCACAAGAATTACTGCGAAGACTACAGTCTAGCAACCTATCGCGATACTTGCTACTAACTTTTTTAACCTATCAAAATAAAAATAAAAAATAATAAAAAATTACATGTATTCTTGAATGTTTCAAATTTCCTTTTTATTTACATTAAAAATAAAAAAGCAATAAACAAATTAGAAGAAAAAATTCACCTGTCATCTGCTTGTCAAAAGCTACAATTAACAAATACTCATTATGAGCTACTTCAGGTAAGTAGGTTATATACCCCCCCCCAAAAAAAAAAACCCACAACTGTTTCTGACTTCTCTTTTTGAGAAGTATCTTTACTTATCTTTAAAGAATCATTAGAATTAATGCTATCTACCTATTGATAAAATTATGTATGTATATAACTGTAAACTAGTAAAAATGGCACATCACAGTGAGATTTTTTATTAGGGCATTACACGTAAAATGCTCTAACTTAACAATAATTTCCAGCTGAAATTTGCAGTGATCTGTGTTTGTGTTGAATGTCATTTTTTTTATCATTAAAATTCTCAATATAATGAAAATAGCTATTAATGCTAAACCTGGATGTATCTATTGAATGCTAACCAAAGCTTTTGATACAATAAACCATGAAATATTATTGAAAAAGATGAAAAATTATGGTGTATGTGATAATGAATTATTATGGCTTAAAATCAACTTGGAACATCGTTATCAATTTGTAAATATAGATGATATTTCATCCACTTAGAGGCAAATTAAATGTGGTATTCCTCAGAGCGGTCTATCCTGGGCCCTCTTCTATTTTTAATCTATGTCAATGATATGCATTTATCTATTCCGCAACTAACTACTATAATGTTTGCTGATGACACTAACTGGTTTCTAAATGGAAAAAGCTGTGGGAAGGAATCAGTTTGAAACTATGAACAACCAACTAAAAATGATAGATTAATGGTTCCAACCTAACATGCTTTCTTTAAAAACTGGTAAAGCAAAATATATGTCATTTTTGCTCAACAAAATAAAGTATTTTGTTGATCAAAAATGGAAGATTTAAATAAAGCAATTTCTAATCCAATTTGCAATTTAACAATGTGAAGGTTTGGATTGCACTCATCCCATCTACTATAATTAAATTCTAATCATAGAATAATTCTCTTTATTTATTCATTTGCACTTAATTATGATAAAAGGTGGTCATAAGATAATTTAATATAAAAATATGAAATTTTTCCCTATCATTCATGATTAGAATAGGTTGATTTCGGAACTGTAAAGAGCATGAGCCCAAGAAAATCGCAAATGGACATAAAAAATCACCACACCTAATATTTTTCTTCAAAACTTAGCAGTTTTTTGAGGAAATGTACTTAAAGACTAAATTGTGATTTTTGTCATTATATCAGTGTCACCATAAACAGGTGTAAGTTAAATTGAAACTGGAAGCTGTTTGACTCAATATATTAAGCAATAGTAAACCATTATTTGTTTTTTCATCATTCATAACAGGAAAAATCAGCAAAATATTTCCGGGCAATAAAACTAGACTGATGTCTCAAATTGACCCTAGAAAAAAAGAAAAAAAAAAGAAAGAAAAAACCCAAACAAACTCTTAATAGGTTAAGAAAGCTTAAGTGTGTCAAGAGTCATTCATCTAAAATGTAATTTATAAATGTATATAATTATCTAATTATAATTTTGATTTTCTTCTTCAAAAATGACTTGTATAACAGTATATTCAAATCTTTCATTATTATCAATGAACACAGAAGCCATGCAATTTATTTATTCAAAATCTTACTTCTTTTTTCATAATGACTCACTAGTTACCTAATAGCACTAAGAGTGCTGAAGATGGAACAGAGAACAGGGAAAGTTGGGTTCATGCTTTACTAAAAAGACATTAGAAAAGCAATAATTGACAACTATGATCAAAGACTGGGCTTTGGTCTGCCAATTCCTTTTTTTAGGAAATTAGATAAATTGACTGAATCATTTTTTTTAAAATCTTGATTTAATTATTTTGATTAATTTCTTTTTCAGTGATGTTCATTTCAGCATCTCTGTCTTTTCAGTGTTATCCTGCAGGTGGAGATATATGCACAACTTTTTATGCACTCTTCATAGATTCTAGAACCAGTTTAATTTTATTTAATACAACTAATGCCAATTATGTATCCTTTTTCTTTTTAAAATTACATGTGTATGCATACAGTATGTGCATCTGTGTTTATATATATATATATATATATATATATATATATATACACACACACACACACAAAATATCTAATCAATTCTAAACAGAATGATTTCTTTGAAAAAAAAATCTAATGTATCTACTTTATAAAAAAAAGAAAAAGAAAAAAGTAATTTGTTAAGGAGAAAAAAATTAAATGCATGTCAAGACATGATTAACTGTCCAGAATAAATAGATGTAAAAAATGTAAAAATAAAAAAAAGATATTTATTGGAGGTAAAAAAATACTATACTTAGCAGATTAAATTTTCCAGTTTTTCACTTTGCCTTTGAGAAAATAAAAATCAACATAAAAAGAAATTCAATGTTACCCATCCAAAAAAACAAAAAAAAAAACAAAACAATAACCACCAAAAACAGATTTGCAGTTTGCAATTTTATTTGCATAGGGAGAAAAATACTTTGGAATCAATGTGGAAATTATATACTATATCTTTGAAATAAACAAAATGATCATAATTATTACTTGTTTAGCTTAGTCAGTAGAGTGTCGGCCTGGGACCCACAAGGTTCCTGGTTCGATACCGGCCATAGCCAATTCAGCGTATGAGTAGCACAGGGATCTGTAGAGTAAAGTGAGGAGCTGATGGTAGGTGTGGTGCACCACCTCAGATGCTAAAAAACAATCTCCTTGGTCTAGTGCTAGTGAAAAGGGAATAGACTCCCTCATTGTCTGGCTGATACAGACTTTAGGCCACCTCGACGACTTTACTTTTTACATATAGAACACAAATAAAATGACTTTGGAAATATGCAGAAAAATATAAAAGATTTGCTAAATAAACTCATTAATTAAATATGCAGCTGCATAATTTAGAAATTACAGAATTGAGTAAAGAAAATAAGATCAACAAGTTTATAATGTTTATTGATGTCTTGGTTGTTATCAAGATGAAATAACTATTCCAGGTAGATTAGTGCATAAAAAAAAAGATAATTTATAATTCCACATCTCAGAAATTTAAAGTTTTATCAGAAAAATCCAAGGCAGTCATTTTGACAACATAAAATACAAGAATATATCTTAAGTAAAAAGAGGGAAAGTTTTTTTTCTAATAATAACTTCTTGAAAATAAAGTTTTTTTCCTTATCAGTACTGATAGAATATTTATTATTGGAGAAATTTGTGACATTTTGTAATGAAAAAGAGTCCAATATTTATTATTGAATAATTGGTTCTAATAAAGGCATGTCTAAAAAAAGTGATAGTAAATAAATTAACTCAACAACATCAATTAATCTTCTATTTGTTGTAGAATTCTCTCCAACTTTATCTTTTTCTTTCACTTATTAACTTTATCTTAATAATGTTTAGAATTTCTTACAATAAATTTCTATATGATATAACATAACTAACAATGGTCATTAACCTTTATACGATATAAAGCAGCACAAAAAACAACTTACTATTTGGTGAAGTTTTATCCAACTTTATCCAAATTAATGCAAAAATATAATTGTATAATGGATTTAAAATTCTAGAACAAAAACAAAGCAAAAATGTCTTCTCTTGCAAATTAATTTATGTGTGTGTGTGTATACATATATATATATATATTCATAAAAATGTGATTAATTCTGCATGCATTTGTGCATATTCAATTTGATCCGTTGGTTGATAAGATCTGTTAATTATAACAAAAAGAATAAAGATAAGTTGAATTTAACTCTTTCTCTTAACATTCACTTTCATAAAAGCCACATTGTTTAAGTGCTGCTTTGATCTTATCAAACAAAATTCTGTCTACATAAGAATATGTCTAAATAATGATGCAACATGAAAAATTGCTGTATAATTCAAATCAGTTATAGAAAAATCCCAACTTCAAAGTATTCTTTTTCATCATAAAACTCAAATTTTCAAATAAAAGATTCACAAAGAGTTAAATATTTGAAATGTTTAGCTCATGTAAAAATATCTAAAAAATATAACTTTCTCATATTTGTATCTATATAACTGCAAAAACAGCGCACTATAGCAAGATTTTATTAGAGCAATAAACTTCAAATACTCTAACTTAGAGAATTAAGCAATTTCCAGTTCAATTTGCAATTAAATAATGATTTTGTAGGATCTTCATTTACTCTGAATTTCATTCTTTAATCCTCCAAATTCTCAATATAACAGAGATAACTATGGAATGCTAATTAGAATCATTTATTCATTCCTAAATAGATGCATCAATATCATCAAGGAGCACTGTTATAATTGGAACTTAACAGGTTCCCATGTCATCTTGTATGAATTGTTTAAATGTTAAATGTTTGCATATTTTATGGAGCTAAACCTTATTTTCTATGGTCTTTTGGTTTTACAATATAAAACGAGGGCATATAATACATTTGTTAAACTATTTAAGAAAGAATCATTTTAAAGACTATTAGTATAGGTGTTATCTTTCAGGTATGAGAATCCTTTTCAAAAAATAGAAATATATGATAGAATTTTTTCCTTACACACAAAAATAAAAAGTAAGAATTATTTTCAAATGCAGCAGAGAATGATAAATTATATTTATGAAAGTTTCTTTTTTTGTAACATCTCAAGTTCTCATGTTCTCAATGTTTGGCCAAGTGAATTCAATTCATCACTTAATATAAACTATCAGGAATTTTTTTAAAAGCTGGATTAAATGATATTTTTCTTGGTACTTTGATGCCAATAACAATGCTTCCTTCAAATAGATGAGATTTTTAAGAAAAAATAAAAGCCAAAAACTGCATGAGTAAAGAAATAATAAGAAACAGTTTTGGAGAAACAGAGTGCATATGAATAATTCAAAAAGTTAGACAGTTGGTTTTTTTTTTAAAACAAAGTAAATACCTTGTTATGATGGGTTTTGACCCTTTTTGCAAGAATGTTTAAATGAAAAAAACAATTATTTTGTTTTTTTACCAATTGAATTTAATTACATATTAATTAATATCAGTCAATTAGTACATTAAAACCACAATTCATACTCCATTTTGTTCTATCACTGATTGGATAGTAAGATTAACAGGAAATTAAAAATATCTTCTTAATGATTGGGAGTAAAAATATTAAAATAATCAGGAAAATATTTCCACCTTGTTGGTTGATTCTGGGTGTTTGTATTCATTAATGGATTTAGTCATCAACCTAAACAAGTAAACTATTTTTCCTTGAGATATTCAATATTGATTTACTATAAGATGAAGTTGATGAAACTATTGCATTGTATTTTGTCTTTACCTTGAGGCAAAGGGGTAGTTCTATTTATTTTTATTGAATACTGATGCATAAAAAAAAAAATTCTAATATTTCTACCGAGAAATAGAGGCAATTTTCTCTCATTGATATCCTGCCAGAAAAGAAAGAACAATGAATGAAAGGAATGATGGAGGTAAAGTAGAAGTTAGTTTATGCTTTTTATGCCTTATCTCAAGTTGATGATTAGCATGTAAATAAACATTTGATTATTTGAAAAGGACACCCCCAACACACACAACCTGGATTCTTATCATGAGAGATTTTGAGCTTTTCTATCAGCCAAAGTAAGAATGATCCAAACTTGGTGCCCAGAGAAACCTACTTAGAGGCACACACCTTCAACATGATATTGCAAAACAACAGTTTTAGTAAGAACCAAATCAAACAATAACACTAATATTTAAAGAGGAAATCAAATCAGTAAGGCATAATAGTTTCTTTTTTCTTTCTTTTTTCTAGATCTGAACATTCTAAAATGTCAATTAAGAAAACTATTAAAATCACATTTGTTTTTTAAACAACTGATATAATATCTATAAAATCTTTTAAATATTCAATACAATCATACAAGAAGATCACATTGTCTTGTCTTAATTTATTAAATGAGCTGCTTTAGAAAAAAAAAGAAGAAAACAATAAATAAAATGTTATTTTATGAAATTATCTTTTATAATAGATAAAAATGAACACTTTAGTAAATCATTTTAGATGCTTAGTTTCTGATAATTTTATATTCAGAAAATTTCAGATAGTTGATGTATCAGTTTAAGTAATTTTGTTTGGTGTTTACAATATGAAAAGGAGAAATGAAACAATCATAGTTAGTTTCTTTGATTAATGCCAAAGCCATCCTTGTAGAAGAACAGTAGTAATACTATTTAATCCATAGCAGGGGAGATGAGTAGGTTCATACCTTTACAAAGTGTATTAGCCCAAAAGTGAATATAATAGTGCAAGTGTAGTTTGAACTCACTCACTACAATGTGTAGTCCACCATGCTAGCCACTATGCCACGTTATAAAACAATTATAAAAGTGAAAGTGTAAAAATATTATAAAATTAATCAATAAGACATTATTTTAAAATTTCTAAAAAAAAAAAACTTTTATATTTTGAAAGAAATTTTTTTATAAATACCATTTTAAAAAAAGGTATACATAATTTCTAAACCTTTCACTAATAAATAATATGAAAGGAATACTGAATCAAATAATTTCTTGTTTAACTCAAGAACTGAGTTTAAATATGAATTAGGCTATCTTAAAAATTGAATATAATTTAAAGATTTCAACCTGCAAGTGTTAGCATATATTTTATTTGAAAATTAAAACACTTAAAATTTTTCTAGCAAAGAAAGAAATAAGCCAAGGTCAAATAAAATAAGCAAGGAGCTAAATGATGTTGATTAGTTTTGATAGCTGACTTGAGATCAGTTTACAGTGAAGCTTTGTTAGATAAAATACTCAGGGAAGGGAAGAGTACTACATAATTTGCTACAAGGGATTTATAGCAGACTGATAAGTGGCTTATTTTTGCATAAGTAAATACAAGCTTAATGCAGACCATTACCTAGAATACTTATTTTTATTTTTAGATAGATATTATTCTGAATGATATTTATATATAAATTCATACCATATATGGTAACAAAATGATTTGGTATTTAATCAACTATTCTATTAGCAAATAAAAAAAAGGTAACAGGATAGTAAATATTCTTAATGGTCTTGTGCTTTTTTGAAAAGGATTCTTTTTTTTTTTACTTTGTATACACAGAACATTTTATTATATAACATAAATATGTTTGAATGGGGTGGGGGGTAAATAAGGGATGCACAGAAAATATCTGTTAAATCTTAAAAGATTTCTATTAGTATAAATGCAAAATATTTGCACACAAGATTTCTTCCACTTAATGATGAAAGTTTTCTTGTTTTTATACCCCCACCAAAAAAAAAAAAAAAAATCAGAAAGGGATTCTAACATTAGCACCAGTAAAATTGTCATCTTTTAGAGTTTATCAATATATCTTTGTGACTAATGTCTGGAGTGGTGCCCAAAAAGTAAGTAAAGAAACCTAACATCTGGCATCTGTCAAAGTGTCCAAGACATCAGAACTACTAAATGAAGGAATTGGGGTAGGAATTGCAACATGATTCAATGAGTCCCTGTTTTTAGTACTTGACATGATTGGTCTAAAAATGGCACCAGTGGTTAGAAAGATTGATAAGAGAGAAAAACAGAAGAAGGAATTGGTAAGAGAGAGAAACAGAAGAAGGAATTGGTAAGAGTGAAAATAGAGAATAAGATAAAAAGAAAAGAGTTTATGAGAAATAGAGAAAATAATTTAAAAAATGCAAAAGCACACACATTTATATATATATATATATATATATATATTATATATATATATATATATGTGAGACAGAGAGAGAAGTAAGCATACATATGAGAGAAAGGAGGGACTTTATCCTGGAATCATTCCAAAAGTGTTTAAGTTTTGTTCTATTTTTTTCTTCTTATTCTTTGTTTCTGCACTGATGATTCTTCTTACCACCCAACAGCTAAGATAGGTAGGAAGCATCACATCTACATCTGCCAGTAAAAGCTCAGTAATGCTGCTGAGATGCAACTGTGTAGGCCCAAGCAGAAAGACTGGGTCCATTTACATGTTTAGGACATATCCCAATTGGATGGGGAAAAAAACAAACAAAACAACATTTTCACTATCACTCATAATATTTGTGTATGGTGTAAACTACAGTGAATTGCAGTTGTGAGGAAATATGTAAACATTATTTTATGACCAACTAAGAGACAAGACAATCCAATATGACTGATTTTTGAAAACTAGTTCATTGGTCTTGGCTACCTCATCACTTGTGTAATGAATTAATCTAGCAAATCATGGATAGTGAGTTTGATTCTCATAGGATGCCCCATACATCTGGTTTTGTGCCAAAATAAACAAGGTTTAGTAGATGACAAATAGTTCACTGGCCTTGCTTGCTAATTACACATAAATTCAATCTTTTTTGTAGAAAATACACATTCTATAAGCTTATAAATTAAATTTTTATAATGTCTTTGAAAGATAAACATTCCAGTTTAAAAAAATATTATATATAATAAAAAATGTTATACTCAAGTTGTTTTCTTGTAAATCTATTGAATATCAAGATGTTGATTTTTTTGTTATTGAATGTTAGTATAAACAAAATTTGTTTGGATACTTTCTGCAATTTCTTTGCTGTCAAATAAGTTGATAACACTAACTTGAGAGAAAAATAAACTATCTAAAATCTTAATAAGAAAAATGTTTGATCCTCTAGGAAAAATATTAAACCAAAAATAACAATAAGTGAGATATAAAATAATCCTACCAATGTAAATAGCATCTTATCTTATTAGGTATCTAAATAACTTTGAAATTCCATTTGATTAAAACATTTGTTATTTCTAAATGGGAAGAAAATCATGTTGAAAGGTACAAATTTTCCTTGGTCATATGCAAATATTCTAACAATCATTTTCTTTTGCCCTTATTACATAATGTAAATGGCTACCAATTTGTAGTATAATGGTTAACAAGCTAGTCTTGAAGATTGATTACTACTAAATAATGAGTTTGATCCTCACTAGGTACTCTATATTTGGTCTAGGACCAAATCTAAGCTATGATTAGTTTTAGGTCACATTTGGGGTAATGGTTAGAGAATTAGACTAGCAGACTATGATAAGTGAGTTTGATTCTCACCAAGTACTTTATATTTCTGTCTTTATGACAGACTAACATGATGTAATGAGAGAAATTATGTACGTGGTAGCTCAAAGCGAGCATGAACATGTCTGGCATGCAAAATGAGATCAGAGGGGAGTGTAGTGGGCGATTACAGAGATTGAACTCGCATCCTCCTGATTGTGCATTGTGGTTCGATGTCAGACTACGCATATGCAAATTCCTCCACTGCACAATTGACCCGGATGTGGGATCTTGGTCAAAGCAGGGTTAATCATTATTTAATCCATTGCAGAGATTTATTGTCTTTTTAACCAATAAAACTCTGCAATGGATTGATTTAACGGAATTGGATTTTTAAGAAATTTTATTTTAAAAAAGTACTCACTTATAGTCTAGTTAAATACTTGACAGATTTACAATCATTTAAAAAATTTGGTATCTATCTAATCTTGATTCATACAAAAACAGTAGACATTCTTGATAAAAGATTATATAGTATATTTGATGGCATATAAAAGATACCCACATTCTAAATTTTGTATCATATTTGATGGAAGGTGTCACAGTGTGGTGTAATGTTCAGAAAGTTAGTCTTGCAGATCAATTACTGAATAGCATGTTTAATCCTTGCTGGATTCCCCATACTTGCAACCTTGTGTCACATCCAACCTGTGGTGAATGGGTTGGGTAAATATTTACTTGATGGTATATAAAACCTTCTCCCACAACTTTCTAAAAAAATGACTCATAAATATCTTTATATGCAAAGTTGAAGTATCAAGAAGGCTAATGTTTACCTATATAGAAAAATTGTACTTAACCAAACTCCATAATACTATTAAATGTAAATGGAGAGGATCTTATATAGTATTAAACAAAGTACATAGATCTTGAATTAGAATACTATCATTCTTTACCAGAGTTATAGCTTTTCTTTGTTCATTTTTGCTAATTAGGTCATTTTAATGATTATTGCATAACAAATTATGTGATAAAAAATGGTTCAGTTTTATAAACCGTAAAATAGAGAAATATAAAAAAGGAAGGATGAATTGAGTAGCAGTTCATTTATATTTGTTAGCTCCAAGACTTTATGAAACTTTTTCAGTTCTAGTAAACAGATGCCAAGTTTAGAAATGGCAAAAAGTTAAAATGTAGAAACTTTTAGGATAAAAAGTATTCAAGAATAATTTTCATGAAATTCTCAATTTTTCAATAAATCCAAAATAAATAATAAAATGGTTTACCTTTAGTTTATCCTCCTGCTTCGAAAAATCCTCAAAGTCTCTTCCTGTCAGTTCTTGGGAATGTAATTGTTGTTGAACCTTTAAAATATCACTGAGGATCCCCTTCACTTCTTCAATGTACTGGGAAGGAGTTTTACCACCTGTGGCACTTTTCGAAACACCACTGGAAACGACAGATGCTGTAGTTCTGGAGATCAGACTCTCTGATGATGTTGAAGTAGCTGCAACTACAGCAGTTGAATCTATAGGATGGCGGTACAGCAAACTCTGTGAACGGATATCATGCCATCGCTTGTTCAATTTTAACAATTCAGGTTCAACAAGTTCCAAAGCTTCTTTGTCCTTTAGCTCTCCACCAATTTTGTTTAGACCATCCACATCTCTTTGTCTTCTTTTTAACTCTTCTTCAACTGCCTGAAAAATCACAAAATAGAAAAGACAAGTTAGAAAAAGAATTAAAAATCAAAGTTACAAACTGTATCTTGCTTCTTTTGCAATAACATGCAATGGTCGATTTAAACAAATCTGTTGTAATAGAGAAATATTACACACCAAACTGATGGTTTCTATGCTAAGTAAATTTATCTGATGACAAAGGTTGGCAAAGGTTTTGATATAAAAAAATATTGCAGTATCTTAATAGATTTATAGAGAAAAAAGTATCTGTCTTAATAATTGTAAAGGGTTTGAGTATCCCACATCTATAGACAACCAAACAGTTTATAGAGTTACCAAAATTGATATGCATACTTATTAAACTCACAGATGACTATTCTATTATAAAAACTATATTTGTCTCTGTTGAGAAAAAGTAGGGATATAATTTCTAACAATAATCAGTAGGACACCACATTGCTTTAAGATGTAATTTTGTAAAGAGAGAACTTGCCAAATGTCAAAAGAAAAAGAAAGGAATTATTTTACTAAAAAAGAAAGGAATTATTTTACTAAAATAATCATTCACATTTAATTAAACATTACTAATTAAGTTTATAGGTAATTCTTCATTTCCCTAGAAGTATTGCTTAATAAAAAACAACATTTAAATCATTTAAGTGTTAATAATACAATTTTAAAAAAAATCTTTTTACTATCATTATAATCAGATGCAATCCAAGTCATGATCTCTTACCCAGTGTAAGCAAGTACTTCAAGCTCGTGTGTGTGTGTGTGTGTGTGTGTGTGTGTGTGATCTAATGAATTTATGGTATGGAATTATAAAATTATCTATGAAATATACAACTGATAAATCAAGATAATAGAAAAAATATACATTGACATTTATAAGTGTAACACCAAATGATATATGCATGATACTCCACATGTAATTTGGTCAAATTGGTAGTATATGTCTAAATCAATTGTTTGGTTTTGTGAATGGAGTTTACAGTAGAAGACTTCCTACCAATCCTATTCACAGAATCTATTTTGTTTGGATAAATACTGACCTTTGGTATAGTTTATTTGACTTGCCCTACATTTTCTGCATTCAAGATTGCTGTAAAGTATCCACTTTTATTTGTTAGTCACAATTTGTTTAAAAAAAAATGCCCATGGAAATATTGTCCAGTAAGTCTCCCCTCTCCACCACCTGCTACTCATTATTGATTTGAATGTCTTAAATATGCTGATTATTTCTTGCATTCTATAATATTTATTATTTCCAACTAACATCTTTATTTAATCATTATATTAGAATAAATAAACAAAAATAGAAGTTGTAACTTTTTCTGTATTGACTCAGTACAAATGATTCATTTTTTATTTTAATAGCAGATTTATTAAGGACTTCATGGGATTATATAGTGTTTAGAATGTACTTGTTTAACAACCATTTGTTATTAAGCTCAATATCAAGTTGTATCCCATTTATAGAATAAATAAATAAGGAGAATTACTCTGAGAAATTATAATGATCAAGGTGAGCATAAACATTCCATTCTATTAAGTTGCAAATTGGATTGAAATTGCTTTAGAGCATTTTAATGTTATTATGCTAATAAAAATCTTGCTGTATAATAATACATACAAAAAACAGACCATTATAGATTCTAAAGAAAATACAAATACTCACACAAGGTTAATGCTACCTTATTTTCTAAGGAATGTCATACATTTTCATGAACATTTTGAGTATGTCTGAAACATATTTATTTCACGAAAGACTTAAGAATCTTTTTTAATTTTTTGTATGGTAAAACATACATATTTTAGCCATTGTGTATAAATATATAATGAAAGGCACACACACACACACACACACACACACAAACACACACACATAAACGAAGTATGAATGAAAAGGAAGTAGATCTGTTCTTGAATTTCCAAACTGTAGAAATTCATCACTGATTGAAAAAAAATAATTGAAATGTTTTACAAGATGAATCTTTGTAGATGTTTACAAAAATGGAGTGAAGCAAGGTATCTACAAAATGCCATGGAACATTTTCCAGGAGGCAGACAAGATGTGGAACAACTCAATGATTGTGTATATGGAGAAGAGGAGGAGGAGGAGGAGGATAAGTAGTAAGTAAGTTAATACAAGGATACAGAGTGGAATAAAATGGAGTATATAATACACAGGCAACACCTGGAAACCAGAGGGTGAGGGTGATAAATGTTGGGAGGGGGTGGGAAACACCTGTTGAATGATAACTGTAATAGGGAAAAGAAAGAGGGAGAGAGAGAGAGACAAAGGAAATGGAAAAATGATGATGATGAGAAAAAGAAAAACTGGAAGTCAAAAAAAGAGATCAGGATGAAGAAAGAAGCAAAAGAAAAATGTACATTGGATATGAGAGTGAGGGGGGGGCAGGTAAAAGAGGAAAAGAGAAAATAAGGCATGAAGAGAAATAGAGTAAAGTTCAAGGAATCTCAGAGAATAAATGCCAAACATTCCAAATTAGAGAACATTCTTCACCATTTTTATTTAACAATGTACTAAAATAAAAGATAAATCAACATTTAATTATATAAGTGGTTGTACATTGTGAAGAAAGGCAAAAGCATAAATATGAAAAGTGGTGAAAATAAGGAATTTTCACATAGAATCTAATTGTAACATTGACCTTCTTATTAATTAAACTCAAATTTATGAACACTGAATTTCTTAGTTGAAGTTTTCTTTTATATCAACAAGTTCTCTTATTAACACTATGTTTTTTTTATATACTACAAAGCTTTTATTAGCATAACTCATTTTAAAACTGAATTTATGATAAGAGGATTTAATTATGGCTCCAAGCTGCAGGGAAATATACTTTTTTCAGGATATCTTCTAAAGTTCAAATGTAAAGTAATGTTCGTTAAATTCTACATTTGAATTAATTGAACATTTAATATTTTAATATAAGATTAGAATTTGTCTTTTGCTGAACTAAGATACTTTCAACACTGACTTTTTTTCCTAGGTGAAATAATTTCAAATGTTAAATTAATTAGTTAAATACATTAAGACCAATATTTGAAAGATCAAGTAGTTAAGAACACAAAGCCTAGAACATGAAAAAAGTGCTTAAATATTGGTAAGTCAATAGATATTTGTATCTTTTTTTTATTTCTTACATATTAATATTTATATGGGTTCTATATTGTCAATTATGGTTTCCTTTTATATTGAAAAACTTGTTATTTACTAAACGTTATATAACAAAATAAATAAATAAAGCTGTCCATTTGTCACATGCTGACAAAATAGAACATATTACCTAGATTCTGTTGGCATGTAGGTAAGTTAATAAAAAATAAATAACTAAAGAGAAAAATGGCAGGTAGATAGAATGGGTAGGAAAAATAGATAAATAAAATTAAAGAACAAAAATAAGAAAAAAGAACAGGAAAAACAAAACAAGAGTAGATCAAATGTTCATGTATATAAATGGAATAGAAATTTCTTGATGGATAAAATAACTTTCAATATAAGTTATTAAAAAATAAAAGATGTTGGGATTCATATTCATCAGTTATATTAAATTTATTGCAAACTAAATAATGTAAACCAGGTAAGTTTTTGAATGGTTTATTTGTTTAATGGCATATCAACTTCTTAGGGTTAATTGATGATGTAATTTGATTAATTTATAGATGTTTAATTATAATCATAAATATATTTTCAATGTTCCATTGCATTTTTTAAATGGCATTTTTTTTATTAGTCTATAATCATTTGTTTTCACACAGTTATAAGATATCAATTATTCTTATATAATACAAATAATTTGCATACAGTAGTATATTAACAAAGATTCATATCTAATACTTATAATTCATATTATTTGGATTTTTCTGACTGTAGTCCTCATCTTTATTGTTATATGCACAACATTTTGGTCAATGTGCCCTCCAGTTTTCTTTTGGGCTTCCTTTGAACTCAGGATCCTTCATGTTGTAATTGGGAGGCTTCCCAGAAATTCAAACTGAACTCTTTATTCAATCCACTGGCATAGACTGTTCTCATTCTGTTAACCATGACTATGTTAAGTATTCTATGTTATTATCCCCCATGGTCAGGACTGAACCTGCAACCTCTAGATGATTGTCACTTAGAACTGTATTAATATCAACCCCTATATCCATTGCACCATGTATTCAACTGGACAATCTAGAGTGAATTTTTGGAACTTATAAACCTAATGTTTGTTTTACCTATGATATTTACCTTTATAATTACGTATGGTTTTTAATTTAACTCATATTGCGATTTAAAAAAATCAATCTAATCTAGCCTTTTTAATTATTGGTTCTCATATTGTATTTAATCTCTATACTTGGTCTATTTAAAAGGTTACTATATGAGCTGATGCTTTGAGACATCTTTTTCTTCAATGTTCTTCCCTATCTATTATCTTAACTTCATCTCATAAGGGAAGATGGTTTCCCTTTTTGTCCCATATATAGTCAGCCATACTATTTCTATTTTCTATTTCCCCTTGTACCACTACTTTTCGGTGTTCCTCTAGTCTTACTTACAGTGGATGACATGTTTCAGCTTTGTATATTTTGCCATAGCTGCATGGGATAAGATATACACAATTCTTGGTCATGAAATATTCTGTTAGGGTCTTGACTCAGAGGAGATGCTAATAAAGAGTTGAGTCACTCTTAAATTTGGTCCTGATATTTTTTGAATCTTTTCAGCCAAGCAGGCAGACAGACAATGGTAATTTTGGGGGTATTGTCCTCTGTCCTATGATCCAGATTTTTTGTAGTTGATGTTATACTATCAGGATAATTATTTCAATAGAGGATATCTCTTAAGCTGTCCATTTCTTGTTGATCTATATCATCAACGCTGATGGCTTTTACCTGGTGTTGTAGGCAATAGATGGTTCCCTTCTTTACATTGTATGGATGGTAGGAGTTGAAGCTGTCTGGTGAAGGCTTTTGATACATGGATAAACTGAATCCTTGCTCTGTTTGAGTTATTAACACATCCAGGAAGGACAATTTGTTGTTCTTTTTCCATTGTGAACATCTTCCTAATGAGGCCAAGAGAATGAATGTGTCATCCATGTATCTAAGCCACATCAATGGCTTTAGTGGTGTAGATCCTAATGCCATCTCTTCAAAGTATTCTATGTATACATTGGCCAACATTAGAGACAATGGAGATCCCATAGCCAGGCCTGCTTCTTGTCGGTATATGTCAGACCCCATCCCAAAGTAGGTTGTTTCCACACAGAAAGTCAACATCTCCATTAAATTATCTATTGGGATACAGGTGCTTTCTTCCAACAAGGGATCTGCAGTTAACTTGTCTCGCACTACTGTTAGAGTCTCATTGGTGGGTAACTTTGTGAATAGACACACCATCTGGTTGGAATGAATGGGATCAGAGATATTGACATATGATGAAGATTTACCTGTTAACAGGGTGACTATCTCCACAAGGTAACAGCTCAATGAGTGACACGCTTAACCTTGGCAGCTGACAATGGGTCTCAATGGAATGCCATCCTTATGAATCTTAGGAAGGCCATATATGTGTGGTAGCTTGTTGTAATTTTGAATTACTTGTCTGTATTTTTTCTGGTATAAGATCTTTGTTCTTACTAAAGATCTGTGACAGCCTCCTTTCTGTCTTCAGGGATGGGTTCTTTTTAACCTTGCAGTAGCCACTGTTTTCAATTAAGTCTGTCAATTAAAGCTCCCTATGAAGGTTCCTAAGCTTAACAAGAAACACCTGAAGAAGGCAGAAGGCATATTGGCTGAAATGTTGTGTATATAACAATAAAGATGAGGACAACTGTCCTAAAAATCCAAATTATACAATTTATCAAGCCTCATCTAAAAAATTCCGGCAAATAATTATATGTTTTCAAGTAACTATTTTTATCTAATAATAATCATTTCTTTGCATACAGGTATATGGTATCAAGTATTTCTATTTAATACAAATTTTCAAATGGATCTGTTTGGTTTAAAAACACATAATCCCTTTAGTGGTTTATTGAATGCCAGTATTGTTTACAATTAGAAATCAAGGATTTCAAAGGGATTTGGAAAAAGAAAATTTGTTTTCTTTTGCTTAGACAGTTTTAGCTGATAGTGTAGGAGTATCAGTGTATCTAGTTATTTGTAATATTAGAGTTATATTTTCTTATAAAATCTGGTTTCTTTTAGGAATTGGATTATTTTGTATGATGACTTTGTTGAAGAGTTCTTTTAGATTCTTTACTTGGTAATATTTGGTTCAAATCTCCACAATTCACTAGCATGTGTTTCACTGTGTATTGTTTTTCAATACATTGGAGGATATTCATTTTTCAGGAGATAACTGTGTATGGGTATGGCCTATCCCGTAAATGGAATCCTAACAGGTGAAACCATTCCTGGTGAAAGTGGGCATGCAAGTAATGGCTATGAAGGGGTACTCCATACTCTCCAGAACTGGAGCCTCACCATCAGATGAAGTTTAGTGTCATATGCAGGAAAAGGGGTCTTAGTTTTTGCATGTGTAAAGTTTTAAAGAGAAACAAACTATAGTAACACTTTTCGGGATCAATGTATTTGTATTTATAATAAAACTTATAAAAAATAACCTTGAGAAATGGAAGATTTTCTATTAAATCTTATGTGTCAGTAAAAAAATAAAATTAAATTATCATCTGTTATAGGATTTGTTTTGTGGTGAGAAACAGAATTTGATTTGTGTAATATTTGTATTGTTAAAAATCAATTTCAAGGTGGAGAGGTATTGTTTGCAATATAGATATATATATATATGATAGAGTGGATTGCAAAAATAAAATAAAATGGTGAGGCATTTGGATTTTATAAAAAATAAATTCAATGGGAAATCATATGGGATATTTAATATTGAATGACGATAGCTGATACGAACTCATAGGAAACTGAAGATTGTTAAAAAACTTCTTGGGCAATGATTCTAAAGAATTAGACTGAAAAAGCTTCCAATGTAAAAATATAAAAAGGAAGAGAAAGAGCTCTCCTTTAAGACATAATTGGCTGCAAGAGATATGAGATTGATAAGAACTAATTTCATAAATATATTTTATCATTTATTTATATAGAATCATCATATATGTCCTTGCAGCAAAACTGCTATTATCTTGAAGTTTCTCAAGCACAAGTATTATTATAACAGGTATCAAATGAATATCAACTCATACAGGTTAAATGGGAAAATATATGTTTGTTTGTAATATTATGGTATATGCTAACATTGACAAATAAAAAAGAACATCTATCATTATGTTTCTTGACAAATTAATATATATCTGGGAACTAATCAGAAACAAACTTATTTATGCAAAGAATTTTCTGACATAGTAAATACTTGTTTTTCTTGTATCATTTTTATCTGTCTTTATGTTAATAAATAAACACTGAAAGTCATGTAATATATTTTTCATTAGTTTATTTTTTAAATTAGCGATATATATCGATTTTTATATTCTTAATTAGGTAAAAGAAAAATTATCAATTTAATAAAAAATTAGGTAGGACAAAAAAGCAAATATGCTAAATATTTTGACATGGAAAGAAAAAAAATGAAGAAACAGTAGAATGCAATTAAAGAGATTACATCAAATATTTATATATCACTGGAATATTGAGGGCATAGAAAAAGAGAATATAAAGTAACAATGAATTATATTAGTTAAATGATACATTAAAGAAACACACACACACACACACACACACACACATGTATACAACAAAAGTAAATAGACACCTCCAATTTTAAACTAAACTAGATCAATGAATTTTGTTATTCATTGATCTAAAAAAAATGAGAAAATTTTACAATTCAAATTCAAATTTTAATAGTGTTATTCTTTTAGACATTAAATTTATCAATCTGTGATCTTAATTTGTGGGATATCCATGTGAATTGCATTGAAAATGTGAATTTGATATTTTCCTTATGATTCAAAGACAATGGGTGACCACTTAAGCAACAGTGTGTACTGTTAGCCACCAGAGTCCTTTGATTATCAAAAATGACGATTCACCATTAAATGACCTGAAAGAGGGTTGGGTATGTTGTAAAATAAAACAACCAGCCAATCAACCAAAATAAAAAAAAAATGATATGAAATTATTCAATATTATTTCACAGGATTGAAAGTACACAACTGGTTACACACACACAGTTGAGAGATGTTCATTAGGGGATTTCATTTCTTAAGTCAGTCATTTGTGTGACCCTTTTCTGATTTGGCATGAAGTTCCATTCTTTACAAAAAAATGGTGTTTTTTTTAGTTAATCCAAATTACTGTTAGAAGAATTTCCTCTGATATTTCATACTTTCTATACTCACAGAAGGCTCCAAAATGACTGTTCACATCATAACTGAAAATGTATCAAATTTTGATAATAGTCAGATGAAACCCAATTTTTGGTTAGATAATTTCCAGACTAATCTACTGTTTGAAAATTTGGGTAAAGACTTTGAATGTGAAAAGAATAAAAAGGTGTGGCAAAACTCCAAGATTTGTCCACCACAATTTCAATTCTCTAATCGTTTTTCTCTTCATAGAGAACTTTCTTCTGTTTGTCTATTATTTCAACAAGATACCATAACTGCTTCTGCTTCTGCTTCTGCTCTTTTAAATCTCATTTAGACACCTTTTTTTATCAGTTTCTCATCTTATTTCATACTGGATTATTTCACTTTTAAATTGACTAACAATATGCCTTTTTTAAATCTGATTTAGACCCTTTTTCCCCGTTTCTCATCTTATTTCATACTGGATTATTTCACTTTTAAATTGACTAACAATATGCCTTTTTTAAATCTGATTTAGACCCTTTTTCCCCGTTTCTCATCTTATTTCATACTGGATTATTTCACTTTTAAATTGACTAACAATATGCCTTTTTTAAATCTGATTTAGACCCTTTTTCCCCGTTTCTCATCTTATTTCATACTGGATTATTTCACTTTTAAATTGACTAACAATATGCCTTTTTTAAATCTGATTTAGACCCTTTTTCCCCGTTTCTCATCTTATTTCATACTGGATTATTTCACTTTTAAATTGACTAACAATATGCCTTTTTTAAATCTGATTTAGACCCTTTTTCCCCGTTTCTCATCTTATTTCATACTGGATTATTTCACTTTTAAATTGACTAACAATATGCCTTTTTTAAATCTGATTTAGACCCTTTTTCCCCGTTTCTCATCTTATTTCATACTGGATTATTTCACTTTTAAATTGACTAACAATATGCCTTTTTTAAATCTGATTTAGACCCTTTTTCCCCGTTTCTCATCTTATTTCATACTGGATTATTTCACTTTTAAATTGACTAACAATATGCCTTTTTTAAATCTGATTTAGACCCTTTTTCCCCGTTTCTCATCTTATTTCATACTGGATTATTTCACTTTTAAATTGACTAACAATATGCCTTTTTTAAATCTGATTTAGACCCTTTTTCCCCGTTTCTCATCTTATTTCATACTGGATTATTTCACTTTTAAATTGACTAACAATATGCCTTTTTTAAATCTGATTTAGACCCTTTTTCCCCGTTTCTCATCTTATTTCATACTGGATTATTTCACTTTTAAATTGACTAACAATATGCCTTTTTTAAATCTGATTTAGACCCTTTTTCCCCGTTTCTCATCTTATTTCATACTGGATTATTTCACTTTTAAATTGACTAACAATATGCCTTTTTTAAATCTGATTTAGACCCTTTTTCCCGTTTCTCATCTTATTTCATACTGGATTATTTCACTTTTAAATTGACTAACAATATGCCTTTTTTAAATCTGATTTAGACCCTTTTTCCCCGTTTCTCATCTTATTTCATACTGGATTATTTCACTTTTAAATTGACTAACAATATGCCTTTTTTAAATCTGATTTAGACCCTTTTTCCCCGTTTCTCATCTTATTTCATACTGGATTATTTCACTTTTAAATTGACTAACAATATGCCTTTTTTAAATCTGATTTAGACCCTTTTTCCCCGTTTCTCATCTTATTTCATACTGGATTATTTCAATGTTAAATTTGAATGAAATAATGGTGTCTATTTTTTATATCATGTCTGTGTGTATATATATATATATATATTATATATATATATATATATAATATACAGAGAATATATATAACCATGATTATTCATATCTACAGGTAAATATAGATATATGTGCATCAATAACAGTTTTCCTCAACTGTGAATATTCATGTCATATGATTTAAAGGAAATATGCACTATCTTGTGTATATGCATACATATATAACAAGTATATAATATACATAATAACAAATGAAAATAAAATATACAAAATATGTGTATATCCTTTTCTTCAACAATGTATACATATATACATTTATACATACATCATTACAAGTAGACACTTATAAATATAACTTATACAAATGCATATACACTATCATTTATTATTTCATAGTATTGAAAATTGCAAAGGTAATTGTATTTTGAGAGGGTGAAGAAATACAATAGAAGTTAATTTTAAATTACTGGATATTATTTCACACAACCGAAATTGAATGATTCAATTAAAAAAGATATATTTACATACATAGTCATATACATATGTACACACAGACACTTAGAGAAAAGTATGTACATTTTTAAGTTCAGAAGAAACCAAAAATTAAAAGCATTG
This sequence comes from Doryteuthis pealeii, assembly GCA_023376005.1. Classification (NCBI taxonomy): domain Eukaryota; kingdom Metazoa; phylum Mollusca; class Cephalopoda; order Myopsida; family Loliginidae; genus Doryteuthis; species Doryteuthis pealeii. The sequence continues at coordinate 77,637,198 of CM042159.1, read as the reverse complement.
AATTTTAATCATCAAAAAATATAAGTAATTTTAAAATAAATGTTACAAAGGTTATATTTCTAGAATGACTGTCTCAAAAGCAAACACATAACATAAAAATTACAGCTTAAAAGGATAATAGGCTGTCAGTATTTTCTACAAATGATATTAAACAGATATCTGTAAATGATGGAGTTTGATGACCAAAGCTGATCAGGCAATCTATCAATACTAGCTGAAAACCTGCTCGACAGACAGGATTTTCAGTTAACAGACCATGATTTTGTTCATCCTATTTTTTATTGTGGCAATTAATACAGCTATAACACTGAAATATATATTTTAAGGACATATAAATTAATAAATATCATTGAGAGATTAACATTTATGCCACCTCCTAGTGACCATTTCTTATACTATAAATGTAAGAACAGCAGCACAATTTTTAAAAATCTTGATTTTCTGATAATTGGAAAAATTAATTGAAAAAGGTCATAACTTTGGTTTCTGGCCAAGAAATTTGCAGCTAAATGTTTTCTTTAAATGGTTAACCAAACAGATAAATCATTGGTTGGTTTTACAACATGTCAACCCTTTAATGTTGAAGTCAGTCTTTTTTTCAAGTAACTATTACTATTTAATAATAATAATTACAGCATCAAGTAACTATTCTTAGTTATATGGTTTCAATAACTTCCTATTTGATAATTCCCAAATCCTATATAATCTTCAATTAACAATTCTTATATAAATACTAATAATTCACAGCCAGTATAAACCATCAAACACTTCATAGTTACAATATCATTATTATAAGTACCAATGTATTAATGTAGTTCAAAATCATTCTAAACAGATCTATTTAATCCATAGATGGGATTAAAACAGGAGTGGATTTGGGAGTAATGGCAAAGAGGTGAGTTCACACTCCACAGAGCATCAGAGCTGGATGCAGTTTAGTGTCATATTTAGAAAAAAAAACTTTTATTCTTTGAAGAATGGTGATGGGGAGTATTGCTTCTTCTATAAGAAATGTAGTCAATACATTCTAAGTCCTACCAATAAAGTAAAAGTTTCAGTTTACTTAACATGATAGACACAAAAAAAGGATACTTAATTCTTAAATCAACCCCTTTGCTAAAAACAGATCTGCTAGAAACATGGTCCAATTAGTAACCATCTTTGTAAGTTACATCAATAGTCAAATGGACAAAAATTCATTTGTATAGTAAGATAATCTGATATTATGATATCAGTATTTACATTTTGTTCAATGAGAGAGAACTGATTGCATAACAAAAAACTGATATCACTTCTTATGATTCAAAGAGATAGCTAAAAAGATATTAATAACTAAATGTAAAATAATTTTGAATTGTGAAGATATCTTAAAAACAAACCCCAAAAGAATGGTTAGCAAGCAAGGGCATTGTTAGTGAATTTTGAGCGCTCTACACTTTTGGCCTTGTGACAAACTAAGCTAAGCTTAATAAATGACAACTAGTACTTCCAAAGAATTCAAAACAATGAAAAAAAGAATTCAGTATCATTAGAAAAGTAATAGATAAATCAATTTAAAAAATAGATTCCATATTTATATTATAATGAGCCTATTTTTGTATGTATTTTTTTTTGTTTTGTTATTTCTACAGCTATACTTTTATTTTAAAAGAAGTGACAGGCAAAATGGGAATTTGGGAATCCTACAATGCACAAGGGAAAATTTTGATGCTCAAAAGGAATTTTTCAAAAGTAATTAATAGAAAAAAAAAGATTGGTTTTAGGGAAACAATTCCAAATGTTTTTTTCTAAATGTTGGCTAAAAGTTTTATGTAGACAGAATTCAACTATTCTTTATTAGCTTTTTAAAACAGTGATTACTTAACATAGAATTCATTAACAATGTTGGGACTTTTTTTTTGTTGCTTTTTTTATCAGATAAGAAAGAAGTTTCTAGAAACCTTCTCAATTCATCAATTTTCCAGCATTTTTTTTCTGTTAGAATTTTATATGAACTTTTCAATCAAACAGTTAGTAGTTTCTTTTATAAATTATAAGTTTCACTAATTTCCATTTTCCTTTCCTAATAATGATTGATTGCTTGTGTGAATTCTAATAAGTTCCTAATGATTTTGTAAAGTTTGTATTGACAATTTTTGACATTCTGATTTATTATATAACAGGATTTAATTCTGTGTATTCATCAATAATAATCATTCTTTTATACATTTTGGCCAGCATATTGTTTCTCTCTGAAATTAATTTTATCTTTTAGTAACTACATAAAAAATTGCATTTTTTATTCAGATTTATTCAATGCTTTAAGGATACAAAGATGCCATATACAGTTTGAAGCTAAAACTGAAATGTGATATATGTAAACTGTTTACCAACTTTATGAAAAGAGTAAGTCTATAAAAAGGCAATCAAAGTTGAAAGCAATTGTTTAGCACCAAAAGACAACATCTGATTCTCTCATTTAAATGGAAGATACTTCTCAAAACTCAAACTTTTTAAATTTACATAACATTTCTTTGTCCAAACTAAAGCCAGATTTTATCTTGTGGTTCACAAGATAAAATCTGGCTTTAGTTTGGAAACTAATCAACTTACTCAAATAAAGTGGAGGTACATGGTGTAATGTGTATCGTTGTAGGAAATGGGGCTGGGTGACAGGAGTTCAAATACTGGACTAAGCAGTTTGCATTTCACATAGCACTAATATTCTTGGGAAAAGTATGCATCCAACTAGTCTCTCTCTTTAGCTACAGGTAAATAGTAGGGCAGACTGGGCTATTTAAACTTGGTTATGCAACCAGTCTAAGAGAAGGAAAACTGATTTTAAACCTGTTAAACTCCACTTAAGAAATTGACTCACATCCTACTTGTTGATAAATATGTACTCAAATAAAGTGAATGTTTAGCTGCTGTTAACAATAATTTCTTGTAAAAATTGTGCAAAGTAATTTTTAATAATTGATGATTATGTCTTAGCAATATTTTACAAGCTTTATTAAATGTCATCATCATTTACTTCTTTGGATAATTTCTTGCATAAGGTGAGTGAGTGTCAGTGATGATATTCTTGCTATAATGTTAAACATATATAATACTGACCTTTGAGAAGAACTCACTCAAAGTTACTAATAAGCAAACAGCTTGAAGGTATGTTCATTATTTAAAGTAATTATGCGGTCCAAGAATTTAATTACTGGATATGCCAGGTTATAAGTTGATTTTGTTAGCATTGAAATCTCTTCCTTAATGAGTGATATCAACCTATGAAGTAGACACTATGGACTTGATAGTTTGATGGAAGTAATGGTGTTTATATTTGGGAACGGGGGGGGGTATGAACTTATATGACAAATATAACGAGAATGAACATCTCAGAATTTTATGGGTCTGCTTATATGCCAGCATAGAAGGTAATAAATGGTTTTATAACTTTTGCTGTCTTTGGGTATATAAATATTTGGAACAAATTAATTCCATATCCTAAATAAATATTTTCATATTTGTAATAAATGTCTATATATACAGATATCCTAGTGGTTTAAATTGATTTATATTGGTGAATAAGTTACTAATTTTTCTGACTTATTTTCAATGAATCATATTTGACCAAATATTATAAAAAGAAAGACCTGTAGTGATAGTTCTTCTGGATTAAACTCACTTTATTGATAATTCTTAAGATAAGCACCCTTAAGATCCAAATTAATATTTGGATTTAAAAAAAAGATTGAAATTCTAACAAAGACAAGAACCCAATGTGAAAAATCTAATAAATTTTAAGTTAAATTTTTCTATTTTGTGAGGAAATAATGTTGAGGAAGAAATTCAAGTTAACCGCCCCCCCTCCAAGATATCATTTTCTCTTTTTATATAACACTAAATGGTTAGGAAACTATCAGATCATTGTTTATGATATCTAACAAGTAAATTAACCAACATTTTCATTTAGAAATGTGTTTATTTTAATTTTCAAAATGAAATGAAACTTATTTTGGAGATGAAATAAAGCCAATTGAAATAAGCTAAAAAATAATATATCATTTCTCTGCACATTATTTAGACATGAAGACATTAATCTTTAATGGTCAGAGATAAATAATAATAATCAAAAGATCTTTAACAAATAAATTTGATTCTTTATTTCTTACACAAAGTGATTAATTTCTATTCAATATTTAATCAACTGTCATGTGAAATTTGGATTAGCAAAATTAATAATCATTTTAGTTCAGAAAAATCCAAGTAGCTTTGAGTGTAATTAATATATTTCTGTAGAAAATGACTCTTATATGAAAAATATTATCTGACTTCAGTGTGCATCTCAGTAATTTAATGAGAGTAATTTGCTTAATGAAGTAATAAACAAATAGAAAACACAATCAGATCATTGTGAATACAATAAAGGTAACAATAAAAAGGTTTGTTATGATTAGATTTTAATTTAAGTTGCTAAGAAATTGATTTAAAAAAGAAAAAAAAAATCTTTTTGGGAAAATTCTAACATACATAAATTATATGCATCCATAATATCTCAGTGATTTAGAGTTTTCTTTTTCCGACACTGGTTGTCTGATCAAGATTTTATCTATAGCTAGAGGGAGAATAGTTGCATGCATACCTTTCTCAAGGGTATTAGTGCTATGTGAAATGCAAACAGCCTCATCCAGGATTTGAACTCAGGTTGCTGAGTCCATTTCCTATGATAATAACCATGACACTACATACCTCTTTATAAATAGAAAAAAAAAGCTTAAATAGGATTCAGAAATATCTATTGTTACTGAATCAATCAAATTACTAAAATGTTTCATCACATTTTGTTTTTATACTCTGTACTATTATTAACATTAAATATGGCTAAAAAACAAAAACAAAAAAGACTCAAGTAAAAGTTCTATAGATCAAATTTCAAAAACAGATATGTTAAAAAAAAAAAATCAAACTTAAAATTTAAACCCTGTAATATGAACATTTTCCAAAAAATAAAGTAGCTTTTAAAGAAATACAAGATTTGATTTTAAAAAAGTTATTTTTATGATTACTGAAGGAGATTTAAAAAAATTTGTATTTTATTTAAAACATAGAGACAAATTACAACAGATGTTTATTATTTGCTCTTCAAAGATCAAGATGGTATTGAATCAGTTTTCCTTACCCATTTATGATGAAAACCTGCTTAAATTTAGTCAGGAAAAAACAAAACTTTTTACTAACTTTACACTTTTATTTCAAGTTCTTAAAATGCTTGGTTAAAAACAGAAATTATTACATAAAATATCTTATAGAAAAATATAATGTAAAATTCAATTAAAAATGGCTCAATATTTTTGTTGAGATTTTAGCATTACATAAAGATTGAAAATAATTCATATGTTTGTATAGAGAATCTCTTGAAAGTAATTTTGGAAAGATGTTTGCAAAAAAATGTGTCTATAGTATAGCTCTGGTTTGCTATTCAAATATATGAAGAGTTGACCAGCATATGATAAAATGTATGCAATGTACCCTGTTGAAAAGTTTTTAGCACTAAAAGAATTATGGGAAACTAAAGTCATTCTTGAAATAAGCAGACATAGAGAGACCACAAAAACAATAAGAAACATACAAAAAACCAAAGAAGAAAAAGAAGAGTTTCAGAGTGATAGTGATGAAGAATACTGGCATTTTTTCTCTTTTTACATGGATGAGCAATCAATGTACCTCTGGTGCAATGGTGGAAGCCTGATAAGTGGTGCTTCTGTAACATTCAATCAAGCAGTCAGTGCAGGAAATACATCTTCAGGTTTCACACAAATGGGGTAAAAATGTAGATACAAATGAACAAATAAACCCAACACCAACTTTCAAGCCTTTTGAAATTGATGTCATACATGTTTACTTTTCAGTTATTTTCTATTTAATAACAACCACAGTTTACTTTAGTAGATTTGTTTATTTTACCTTCTTTTAGGAGGTTAATCTTCTATGGAATTCTTATCCATTTGACTGAACAACCATATTAACCACAAAACAACAGGAATTACAAAACACTACTTTTATCTTTTGTCAAAATCAGTTAAACATTCAACTCATTGAAACTAAATTTACTACCATTAAAAAACTAATAAAATGAAACAAAAATTAAAGCATTTTTTTTCATCTCATTTTGCAAAGTTTTCACAAATTATATCTATCTTGTAAAGTTTCTTAACTATTCAAATTGCTCTGGTTTGCTATTCAAAACATTAAGATATTTCATTTTATCCTTTTGAGAGATATTTCTTTAAAAAAAGATTCTAACAATATTATTATTGTTTCTTAATAAGATAATGATAGCAATTCAAGGTAATATTTCTTTAAAATGCATATCATCATCCACTTTTCTTTAAGTGGTTGATAAAAACCGTTCTTCCAAATTTATGATAAAAAATATTGATAAAGTTAAAGATTATTTGGAAAGAATTAAAGCGAGTCTATCAATGTGGAGTTACATTATTTTCATGTTAGGATATAAAGATGATGTCACTTGTATGAATTTGAATGGATTTGTCTTGTTCTGATGGATCTTGATTTTGAAAATTGGTTTATCTTATCTCTTATACGTTTGAATAGAAGTAAAACAAACTTGTCAGAATTCCATTTTTTAAAGATTTGAAGAAAAACATAATGCATTGCCAAAATGTTCAAAAATCAAAAATATATGTTTATGAAATGTGTAACAAATGATAAAAACACAAGAATAAAAACAATGAGATGATGAAATATGAATAAGTTTGCCTTACATTGTATGTATAAACAATATATATATATAAGATATTCATTCAAATATATATGTATAAAATATTGATAGATAAATCAGAAACTATTGCTTGGAGGAGATGACAGTGAATTATATCCAAACATGATCTTGTACAAGTTTTCAAAGTGCTCTTCTGTTTCTGAATTTATGGGATGAAAACAAATATGAAAATATATTAGAAGGGATTTTCTTTTTTAACAAATGGTAAGCCACTTAGAATTTATCAGTGAGAGATCAGCACATCAGGAATAGCTAACCGTAAGCACCAAAATGTGATTACATCATTCAGCATGAAGATTACAATCAGAACCTGGCAATTGGTAAACATAAGACAGAACATCAGAGAAGCCATATAACCCAAACAAAGTTCCCAGTAAAATTGAAGTGGGGAGAAGACAGACAGACAGACAGAGAGAAAATCTCAAATAGAAAAAGGATAATTTCTCAGGTTAGGAGATTTCAGCTTAGTAGACTTTCTATACTGCAAAGTGTTGAAATGTTCAATAAAAATGAAATATAACAATTTTTTTCCTACTTTCTAAATTTATGTGAAAAAGAGATTTTATCTAAAAAGAGATTTCAGCTTATTAGAAAATCAAATTAACAATCTAGATTATAATGATCCAATTTTGTATGTATGTTATTGTAACAGAAAGAAAATGGAACACCATATCAAGATTTCTGTTAGTGTTAAAATTCTCTAACTTTAAGAATAAAGAAATTTCCCATCCAATTTGTAATTTAATAATAATAGTGTGAAGACAGAGCTAAACTAAATCTTTCTCTTTTTGTTTAACCATATAAAGTAGACATTTTTAGCCAAAAACCAAAAAATCAGTACATAACAGATAATTTTGTTGCATTTACATTAGCAGTACAAACAATAGCAATGAAGGGATATGAATATTAACCTCTTCATAGCATTTATTAGCTCAGGAGTCCTCAGTTTGGTGATACTAGCTAAAAACTCTACATGTAGGGTAGGCTTTCAACAAATAAAAAAACATTCTATTCAGAATGTTCACAAAATGTTACTTGAACAACTAAATAAATTTTCATAAAATATGAGAAACAAAATTCAAAATCTAATATTTTCTCAGACATAATTTTCAGAACATAAAAATAACACATGGATCTTAAATACAATCAGGGCCAACATTTTCTCAGGGCCAACATTGTTTTAAACTAAAATGTTTGTGTAATGAACTTGATATTCACTGGGTGCCTCATTACTCAGGTCACATGCAAAATCAATTAAAGCTTATATATATATATATATATCTATAATAAACTAATTAAATACAATACAGAGGAAAATAAATTTTACAAGATATCTATAATGCTGCTACATCAAAATATTTAGTTTTAAAACTTTTTTGTTGTTTTCTAAGAGTTATTTATTTAGAATATCAACCATGTTTAGTACAAAAATACAATTATCCTAAATGTAGAATGTATGTTGAAGATATCCTAAGGGCTAGAAATGAAGAAAGGTAAGAGTTGGAAAGTCTGTAATCAAGAAGAAAAAAATGGGTTTACTGACATTTAAAATTAGTATAAACATCAACCAAAAATAATGCAGGAAAAGAATAAGCACAGAATTCTTTTGGGTATTTCTATACAGTTTAGCTATGCAAAGGGATTTGCTTTGATAGTTGAATATAAAAACAACTTTTCAAGATGATTCATTTGGCAGGCACACATAACAGAAAAATATGTAATAAAAATTGACAACAGCAAAAATAAAAAAAATAAAAATGATCATAAGAGTAGCAGAATCTGAAAAACAGTAAGACAATTCAAATTTTAAAAATAAAAGTCCTTTAGTATTTCAGATTTATAACTAGTGAATCTTTCAAATATAATGCTACTTTTGAATATGTAGTAATTCATACTTAGTGTTAAGATACTATGGAAAGTACTGGAAGATGCTCCAAAAGAAGATCCAACTAATGTTTTCTTATTCATATTAATATGAAACCAAAACTTTTAAACTTTTAAATGAATAAGAACAGCAGCAGCAGCAGCAATGATGAGAAAAAAAATCAAAAACAGTAGACCTAATAATTAAGGTAATAATAATTTTCTTAACAAAAAAAAATGTTATAAAGTTAATAAAATACATTTTTAATTTAACATTTACATGAAAAATTTAAAAAAACAAATTTCCATATTTTGCTTACTCAAAAATCTTAAACATTTGACAAAATAACTATTATAAAATTAAACTATAAAAAAATATAAAATAGTTTCTTTTTAAATTAAGAAAGAAAAATCAAGACCCAAAAAAGAAAAAAGAAAAAAGAAAAAACTTTAACAAAATACATTCATAATATCAACAATATAAATTTCTGAAATTAAATAAATAACCAAGCACCGCATATTAAAAAGTAGCAAGATAGTAGATTTCTGTTTTAATGTTTTGTTTTGTTTGTTTTGTTTTTCTTGTCAAAAAATACACATTTAATGGAATGTGTAAGTGTTCATGTGGAGAAAAATAATGGCCACATTTCTTTCCTTTTTCTTTATAAAAATTATGATACAAAATTTAAAGAATTTCTCTAAGAAACATTCCATGAAATACAATATTTAAAAAAATCAATGTTATTTGTTGGATAAGCAGAATGAAGAAATAACAATTTTTGTTTGATAAACTTATTCATTTTTCTTTTAATATTTTTGTAATAATTTTCAATCAATAATGAAATATAAGATTGATCTCACTTAAACTTCATCTAATGATCAATTCCTTAAAATTAAATAAAAACATAGGTAATTCTAAAATCACTGACTTATTCTAAAGTTACAATTTTTTTAAACTGTCAATTATCTTTTTTTTATCAACAGTGAAAAAAATGAAAAGAAAATGGTCCCCCCCAAGCTGTTTTTATTTTCAGGTAAAATTATAAAGAAAAAAATTATCAGATATAAATAAATAAAATAATTAAATTTACTTTGTTTTTTTTATGAATATTGGCAAAGAACTTTAAATACAAATAATAATTACTAATATTTAGATATTTTCAGATACATTCCTGAATAAAATTATTGGGAAAACATTCTTTTTTTTAACAATAACATATAGAAAAATCATATCATGAACTTAAATTCTTAGTTTGTGAACTTCCATTTATAAATTTAATACATGAATATATCTTAACATTATTGCCACCAGGAAAAAAAAAATACAAAATTCTAAACAAAAGCTGAAATGATAGTGAAAATAATTGTAGCTTACAAAATTACATGCAATTTTAAACCTGACAACCAGATGAGTTATGCATTTATTTATTAAGAGCACATGTAGGACTGAACCAAATAACAAAAACAAATTTTAAAATAGTAACAACTTAAAATTAGTTCAATAATCAATAGAAAATAGTTAATAGAAAACTAATTGAAAATAAGATAAACTAAAGATTGCAAAAACTGATTAGTTATTGGATAAAATTCTAATTAGAATAGTAAATTGCCCCTTTTTCAATATAATAAAAAATAAAAGAAAAAATTGAAGAAAATTAATAACGTTTTATATATTCATTTTAAAACTTTTAATTAAAGTTCAAATTACTTGAGAACATTGAAATAATTCCCTTTTTGAAAAATAAAGAAATGAAAGAAACATTTATAAAACTATCTCTAAATTAATAGAAATAAAATCTAACCAATGAAAAAATATTAAAAGAAAAGGAAAGAGAAAAAAAAACAAAAAACAAACAAATAAACAATCTAAGTGAAAACAAAATTTATCTAAAGCAAATCTGTTGATTATTATCAATCAGTCGAATTGTGTTTATATTTTTTAAAATGAAAATAAGTTTTCCATTGAAGTGCAAGAGAATAAAAAAAAATGTAAGCGTATATATATATATTTACATTTTTCAGCACCCACATGCCAAAGACAAGTGCTGCTGCGATGAAACAGAGAATGGCCAGGGAGATGAGGATAGTCAGGGCGGCCACCAATGTCACCAAGTCATCGGCCATGACTGAGAGCAACACAAGCACTGCAGCAGTAGTTTCAATAACTGGGAACATTCAAAGTTTTTTGACAGTTCAGCAGTGGGACACAAGAGGGCAAGGAATCCTGGACAAAACCAGACCAAGTGGTGAATAAGGAGGGCGCATCCAACATTGGTAATAATCCCTGCTTGAGTGGCTAAACCAAATACAACAATCTCCAGTATAAAGTATTTTGTTTCCTAATTCTATATTTTGTCTTCTGCTTAAGTAATCCATTATGATTTTTTTGGCAGTTATTTTAAAAATATCAGATGAATATGAAAGATGTTCATAATACCACTTGTGACTTTTATTGAACAGTGGGAATTGATTGAAGGTAGAAGAACTTCTTATTAACTTTGTTAGCCAACTTAATTCTTTTGTTAGAAACAAAATCCATTGTGCTATTTTTCACTTTCAGATAATTTTATGAATGAAAATGAATTTTAAAAAAGTGGAAGAGGAATCTGAACTAAGTGAAATTCAGGAAAAGAAATTGAACTTTTTTTTCAATAAATTTTCTCTCAATGATATTTTTCTTTTTTTCTTTTATCACCATACAGAATATTTTATAAAGTAAATATAAGCAAACCAAAACACTTGTATTATTCCAAGAATACCGGAAATTCTTCAGTTTGGAGAACAAATTTTTGTCTAATCAATGTTTGATTTTTTTCTTCAACTAAACATACAGGTAAGAAAGATATAATACCAAGAGAGAAAGATAGGTAGCACTTGTAGTTGGTTTTCTTTATTTTATTCCAGCAGATAAACTTATGAGTATCCAAGAACCCTAGTTGAACTCTAGGTGTCCATCTGATAAGACCCATAAGTCAAGAGTGACAAGTGGAGGTAAAGATTGGCTAAAGGCAGGACAAGATAGACATTAGGGCATGAGAGAGAGAGAGAGAAGCTTTTACTCCAGAGTGATTCATTTGCACTTGTGTGCAATCTCCTTGTTGTCGGTAACAAGTTACACTTTTTCTGGATCTACAATGCAGGCACAACCCTTCTGTTTATCAAGTATGGCCAAAGACTATAAAGAGAGAGAGAAAAGCAGGAATTGCAGCAGGATTCTCAAGTGGAAAGTTTCCTCAATGCTGGACATGCAGGGACACTGCCAGCTGTGAAAAATCTGGGCAGGTTAAGAAGCTATCCATTCGAAACTGCCATGCTGACAACTGTAAGGAACTATGCAGGCAAGCAGACAAACAGGCAGGCAGGCAGAGGTAGATGTTTGGTCAGAGGAATATACTTTTGGTATAGAGAAAGAAAGAAAGAAACTGGGAATGTCATAAGTGGTAGGCTGGCAGGCAAGCTGACTGGCCCTACTTCTCTAACCATCTTCACCTTCTCTCTCACCCTTACAATACCTCCTATAGGTCCCTCCTCCAAGAACTGCTGCTATTGCTAGTCTTCCCTACTATCATCTAGATACCTGATACTACCTCCAAACAGCTGAACAACACACCTTCTTAATTCTCTTCATCTTTCACTCACTTTCTTATATTCTTTCTGGTTTTACTACTTGAAGCAGCTGACAACAATTATCAAAAGACAAGAATATAAACTTATCACTAGGAAATTAGAAAGATTTTAAAAGTAGGTAAAACTCTGTCAAATTCAGGTAAAAATAATGGTTTACTGGATTCTCTTTCCTTTGAATGCATTGATAGCTCTTTGGAATGTCCCGAGAAGCAGAAATGTTTGCAATAACAGAGTAATAAGACTTTTAGTGATCCGTAGCATAGCTATTCCCATCTACACTTGCAGAGAGAATAGAAAAAATGTCAATATTTTTTTCTTTTTGGCTTTTTCTTATAAGACACAAGCTAATTTCTAAATATGCAGTGTAAATGTCCTTTTGGCTTATAGGAAACCAAAGATAACAGGTATGGCTCTTACCTGATCATTTTTTTTAAAATCTAAGGAATTCTGCATTTATTTACGTATTAAGTGAAAAATATCTTTTATTAAATAATAAACAAGCAATCATTGGGCTTAAGTGGATTGTGAAAATGGTCATAAAATAATTTCAAGTTTAAAAAAGGTTTCTGTTTTTGTACAAAATGTTACCCATGTCTAATAATTCATTTTTTATTAAAATATTTTTTATAAGATTTTAAAGATAAAATCTGAGACATTTGTAATTATACTGTTATCAATAAGTAATACTTAATAACTAATAATTTTATTTATAATATTTTTATTACTAAGTGTTTCTTAAGTTTTGTTTTTTTTAAATAAAGTTTTATGTACATTTCTTAGTCTTCTATTTGTGAATTCTTTTATGGTTTAGTTAAGTGAAATGGTGAGTTAAAAGCAACAGTAAATAGTGTGTGTTACTCTATAATCCAATACTGCTGATGAGTGGCTTTTGGATTAAACAAATTTTACAGAATAGTAGATAAAACAATATCACTATGGCAGATATAAAACCAGAAACAACAAATGTGAACTATAGGATGTTGACAGAAATAACACCACAAAATATCACTTTGTAAAAACTGAATGAATTGACAAAAGTAGCAGGATCAAATCAAATAGTACTGGATAATAGTAATTTGAAAACTCCACAGAACAATTAACCTAAAGAAATCCAGAGAATAAACAGGCTAAAACAAAATATATGTAAATCAATAAGAGGATAGATTTTTTAAAAATCATACTGAACTAATGATCATTATGATTGGGGAATAAAACTGACCTGAACTGTTAATTAAGAATCTGTAAAATCTGTAATACTCCATCATGATTTAAATATTTAAAATTTTGCGGCTAAACAAATTAACCATCTATAAAACTATAAAAGATCTGATATCTCATATAAAATGTAAGATTTCAATGAAAAAATTAAGTAATTAATGTTAATTCTTAACTATGCTTATAAACTTATAAACAGAAAACCAATTTTAAAGAGATATTATATCTAAATTACACTATATTGGTAAAAATAGTTTAGAAGAACTTAGGGATTTTTAATTGAAAAGTATCCATTTTTCTAAGCTTATGATTATTCATTTATAGTCATTTAAATGATATTCATAAAATGAATCATGCTTAAAAATGTTGTTTATAGCTTAAAATAAAAAAGTTAATATATATATATATATATATATATATATATATATATATTCAGAAATTGAAATCAGTCAGAAAAAAAAAGTAGTGTAAAAGGATGTTTAATAAATCATTTATAATGAAGTTGTTTTTTTTTTTTATCACATCTACAAAAATAGTAACATCTTAAAAGATGTTCAACAAGGAAAAGTTTTATGATTAAAATCATTATAAAACAGAAATTCCTGCCACACACACAATAATTATGATAAACAGAATTTTATTTTCAAATTCTAGGTTAAAATTAAAAAATTGATTTTATAAATTATTTATATACATTACGTATTTAACAATCAAATATTAATATAAATAAGTTAAAAATCATTATAAAAGTAAATTATAAACATTTTTCTATTTAGAAGTCAGTCATAGGATAAGAATTGATATGTATATTTCTATGTAAGGTCTTCTAAAAATTCTATCATGTCCCATTAGTAATTTTTGAGGTTCACTGAACTGATTTTTGGATATATAATAAATTCACCTTTGTGTTATTTTCCAACTGCTGACTTTGAATGACTGTTTCCAGTAATATCAAGCATCTATATGAATTCTTTGAGGAATATGAAAAGTGAACCTCACTGTTAAGGCCTACAATTTGGTTTAGATATATAGATGTCACCTTCAATACTCTTGGACCCACCACTGATGAATCATGGGTACTCCAATAGAACAATAGACCACCATGGAAAAAGATACAATTGTTTTGTTTTTTCTTGAATATCTTGATAACCTGAATCATGTGTGGCTTTATGACATTTATATATAACACAAAGATTGATAATAGTTAATATACTACAATGATACATGCATACACAGTATGATGTGTCACTGTGTCGGTAAATCCCAGTTGTGTAATCTAGTATGTAAGGCAGGAAATTATTTTTATAAAAAACAAGTTTTAACTAGCATTTATTTCCAGCTAATAAATTTACTTAAAAAGTCTGCCACTAGAGAAAGTCAGAAAATCAGGGTTCACTCTAGAAAACATTCAAAGAATAAAAATACTGATGGGAGTATCCCTTCTCTTCAGTTTTTCAATGAAGTCAGGAGCCTCCAAAACTATATGAAATATATGTTTACATGTATATACATGAAGATGTACAGGTGTCTCTTTTAAAACTAGAACATATGTCTTTTTATATAATCAATCACAGGAAGTGATGAAACATTCTTATTCATGTTAAGAGCATAAGAGAAGAGATGGATCAAGACAACAGTATGTGCATTATTAAAATTCATTATTTTCATTTCATCGGTCTTCATTGTGCTTATTCTGATTTTATGGACTTCTTGTACCTATTACATCATATGGGCTTCTTAATGTTGCCATCATATTACAATAAGAAGCTAACATATAGCCTGAAATTAACTCATAACCTCATTCAAAGAAATGCTCTTCACTCCCTAACCTATTAATATTGAAATGAACAAAAAGTGATGGAAAAGAAGATCCAATAATATCCAGTGCAAAACAACACGATGCAATCCCCCCCCCTCCCAAAAAGCATAGCCATATGATACAAAATGATACAAAATCATATACAGATGTTGTAAAACATATCAAGGAAGAAAACACATACAAAATTAAAAATTAGAGTTCAAAAATATTTAAAAAAAAAAGAAGTTCTAAGATCAAATATATAAAAATAAAAAAAACATACCGACCCCTTGGGAATGGGGTGAAAATAATAGATAGGGAACATCACTGGACGGTGAATAAGGTAAATATATATATATATATATATATATATATATGAGGTGGTGTTAAAAAATTCTCAACTCAACCAAGAAATAAATTACATTTTTTATTGAAATGTTTTTGTAAGGATTTTTTTTTTTAAATTTGAGAAATGGTATGCAAATGTGTTGAACTGCAGAATGAATATATAGAATGGTATGATGAACATTTCACAATGATTGTAAGTCATTCACTTCTTGGTTGGTTTGATAACTTTTCAGCATCCATTATATATATATAAATACACACACACACAAGTTTGACAAAAGACTGCATAACCTGCTTATGGAGATTTCAACATGGTATGGTAGGCAAAAATAACCACTAGTATGTTCCATAGTTTAAAAAATATATCAGAATTTTGTTCATCAATTTGGAAAAGCAACATGTATTAGAATATTGAAAATTATACAAACACCTTCTCGCTTCAAACACTGAATTATTTTTACTGATGTGACTTTTTTTGCATAGAATAGATAATAATAAGAATAAACCTCAAAAATGATCATTACAACATCACTTATATTTCTGACCCTTTTCTATATTTCATAAAATTAACCTATAACTTTGGCTTTATTTGTATTTTCAAGAAAAGATATTTATAGAACACATTGATAAAGAAACAGATACATTGCAAAAAGCATATAAAATAAACAATAATTATTCTCTGATTTAGGTTAACAAAAATGAACCAAACTTATTAAATACTTTGAGAAAAAGTGTAAAAGGGCAAAATGATAGTTAAAAAACCCCAGTAAAAATGACTTTTGGAAAGAATATATAATAATGAAGAAGAAAGTAATATCAGAAAATATATTCTAGTAAACTACCATTGAAATGTATCAAAGAAATTAATGATAAAAACAGTTTATATAGGCTAGGTAATAATTGGAAGATAGCTAACAACATTTATATTTAAAAGATAGTTTAAAACTAATGTTTTCTGAATTCAAATGTTCACTTTTACTTAAGATATTTTGGTACAATAAACTTGGTTATTATAAATTAAAAATTGTTCATTTTTTTTTTGTTGGTCTAAAAAAATCTAAAAAAAAAAAATCAGAAATCTAATATAAACATAAAAGCAAATTATTTGCTTGAAATCAAATATGAAGATTAAATTAACTAAAAATATTATCATAACTTTATGTTCATTCATTTGTTCACTTTTGTTTTTGAAATTATGACATGCTCACACGGTTGCTACACATTGCAACACATTGCAACATTGCAACATCTTACCGGATGTCAACCTTGTTCTCAACAAACTTTTAAGAAAGAAAAAAAAGAAAGAGAGAAATAAGAAATTACAGTTATTCGCCCATTCATAAAGGAGGAGAAGAAGAAAGAGAAGAAAAAAAGGAGAGGAAAAGGAAATAAGAAGAGAAATTATAACCACACAAATAAAAAAAACATAAGCACGTCATTTCTGAAATAAGTCTCTGACGATAAAGCTTCGCTTTGAAATCAATTAGACATATAAACATCTTTTTGTCTTTATTTTTTACGCATTGTATTGCCTTCGAATTTTATTATTTTATATCATAACTTTATTTTGTTCTTGCAAAACAATTTATAAACTTCAATTAAAAAATTTGCAATTCAATTGTAGGTGTATTTATTTTTAAAAAATCAGTAGAGTTCAAAAAAAATTTCTGTCTCACTATAAATATATAACAACGTACATAAATAAAACAATTATTTTAATTACAATTTATAATTTTCACAACAATTTCAAACAATTCAAATATGAATGTACCAAAAAACTTGGATGAAAATGTCTAATTTATTTATTGTTCTAATCTTTTAATAAATGATACATTTCATGGTTTTGAGAAAAAGTTGAAATTAACAATTTAGATCAATCATGCCAATGAGCCAAGAACACATTTTGCAAAAGCTCATTGTAAATTGCATTGTTTTATTGGATTTTTGTAGAAAAAATTATTCTTAATACTTTGTTGCAACATCCTTACAGTTAATTACCTGAAAAATTCAATGTAAAACATTTTGAAAGAAACAATGGAAGATTTCATCAGTCATTTCATTCCAAGTTGCTAAGATGGCAGTTTCTTCCTATATTTAAAACCCTTCCTTGCTAACAATTGCTATACATTTTTAGTGATGCTAAGATCTAGGCTGTTTGCTGGCCAGACTAATTTGTTTGTACTTTTAAAGAAATCATCGTGTGAATCTTCCAGCATGAAGACAATCATTATCCTGTTAAAACATGAACTGTAGGTCATCTATATGAATATTTACAACTACTAATTTTGCATTTATTGGCATATCCACATATCCTGTTGCATTTAGCTGTCAATAAACTACCATCTTCCCATTATAACATTTACAATCTCAAAATCACAACCTCCATTAGAATGCTTTGAAACTGTTTTCTTTGCTAATCATAAGTCACACTATTAATACTGGGGGGCATCTAGATTGAAAATGACACCCTGCCACACCACATAAGATGAACTCTTACAAATTCCACTCTGCATTGTTTGTGGATCATTTTCAGAGATGGATTCTACAATATTTTTCTGTGCCTAAATCTTGACTTATTAATTATTCAATTGGATGGTTTCTTTGAGAACTTGAATCTCTCTTTTTGCCTTTAGACATGGCATGAACAGATTGGGATTTATTGTTCTCTTATGATTAAACATCTACTTAACTTTACCAACTTTGCTGTTAGCTCCATAATTTTCTGGATCATGCGAAAATCATTTCCCAACAACATGACTTTAATTAATTCCCTCAGCTATTATTTGTTGTCGTTCCCTCTAATTTAAAGGCTCAATAATTCTACTGTGTTCAAAATCAGTTTTGATTTATTTCTTATACTGTAGATTTGGCATAGTTTTTAACAACAGATTTGAACTTTTATATCATTTATATATTATTGCTCTAACTTATAATATTAATATATTATTGTTTTAAACAATAGATTTGAACCTTTATATTATGTGAACAAGTTTACAGTTTAAAGGCAATGAAGATTTTTGATGATTAAAATTCCATTAAAACAACTGATTATTGCTCAACTATTAGGCAATTCATAAATTGGATAAACTATTAACCCCCCAACCCCCCCTTCTCAAAAACTGATGAATTTATTCATGACAATTAATAAAATTATTTAACATTTTCAATCGAGTTTAAAGTTTTGTAGTGTACTGAATAAGGCTACCTCTGAATACTTTGTTGGTTATTTTTTTATTGTATAAAAATTATATATGGAAAATATCCATTTTGGTTGACCAAAAATATTGCAGTAATTCCATTTTACTTTCCAAAATGTTTTTTTTCATTTAATGAAAAAGATAAATTAATATTGTATTGTTTATTTTTATGATTATTCCTTAATTTTCTATCAACTGATTAATTATGATATTTTGTAGAGAACCAATTTCAAATTTTAGGAATTTGGAGTTGCCTAAGAAAATGTTAATTATAAAAATATAACAATCTTATGAATTAATTTGGCACACACAAATCATTGACAATTGTTGTCAGTTAATTATTTTATTAAATCCCTTTGCATATTAACTATTAATTAGCTCAGTCGGTAGAGCGTTCGGTTAGAAACCACAAGGTTTCTAGTTTGATATCGGCCCTCGCCAACTCAGTGTATGAGTAGCACAGGGATCTGTGCAGTAAAATAAGGAGCTGATGGTAGGTGTGGTGCTCCACCTCAGATGCACCTGGTGTAGTGCTAGTGAAAAGGGGATAGACTCCCTCGCTGATTGGCTGATACCGACTTTAGGCCACCCCGATGACTTTATCCTAGATATGAAATATGAAAGAACTGAGTATAATAATCTCCTTCCTCAAGATAAAGGTACATTTTAAATAATCTTTCTCTTCAAATCTATGACTAATTAAGGAGATGTTCTTTTTATTTTAGCTATTGAAAATTGGAGCTGATACAGGTTTTGTACAAATATTTACTTACTATATTTACATGACAAAAAACTGATAATGTTAGTTAGTCAAAGAACTCTAACATAAGTGCACTTTTGTAAGAACCCACATCTATCTATCTATCTATCTCTCTCTATATATATGATTTTGTATTTATTATGACATGCAATTCAAACAGCTGTTGATTATTGTAAGGAGCAATCCCATCTTCTGTGTGGCTCAGTGATCAGATGTAGAAAGTATGGATGACAGGTGGTAGATAGTAAGGTTGAATGCTTCAAGTGCAGTAACTGTTGGATGAGCATCTTTGACAAGCAGTCAACATTTGAAAAAAAAAAAAAAAGGTGCTCACCATGTGATACTTTTATAATGCATACAAAAATAAAAATAACCAAAGTCTAAATAAGACAAAAGCTTATTTGATGCTATTTGGCTCAATATGTTCTGTGTATCTGTTCTATATAAAAATCTGCAATAATATGAATGTATCATTGGACTTCACTTCTTCTGGTATTAATTTTATTATTTGGACTATTGTCTTCATCTTCATTGTTAAGACGGTTCCCGAATCTGAGAAGGTTCCCGAGTCTGACAAGAAATACCTGAAAAAGGCTGGAGGGCACATCAGCCGAAATGTTGTACAGATAACAATAAAGATGAGGACAATAGTCCGAATAATACAAATAATACTAATTATCAAGCCTCATCTAAAAAATTCAGAGGAAAAGTTCACTTCTTCTGTCATTTTTAATATTTTATTTTTAAATGAACAGTAAATAATTTGACAGGTGTAAAAATCTATTTTTTTTTTAAATCAGTTTATCTATTACTATTTACCTTCTTTGAAATCTAATAAATGCCATTTAACTGATTCATGTCAAAATATTAATATTATAAATATCTATGCAGATATAAACAAATATTTGGGGAATCTTTTTTATCAACCTATTATATATAAAGATTATCATAACTTTGATAATAAGGTTTTATGAATATACCAGTAGAGTCTCCATCATAAACTATATGAATTGATACTTCTCTTTTTCTATAGTTATGTTAGATGCAAGAACATTGCCTCACTTAAATCTTTTATCATTCATTTAAATAGAAGAAAAAATGACAGAAAGAAATTATAAGAAGAAGAAAGTAAATATAAAATAAGTTGGAAGGAAAGAGAAATTAAAAGAGAGGAAAGAACACAAAGAGAACTGAAAACACAAATTATAGTAAGAGTGGGAAAATAGGCAATGACTAGACCAGTGGTTTTGAACTTCAGGAGAAAGCTTAAGAAGTGTATATTTCATAAGGCAAACCATTCCAAACCTGAGAGATCATTCTGATGAAATCTATATACAAGGGTCATTCAATAAATAAGACTCAAGTCTTTAAATATAAGCCTTAGACAACAGATGAACTGAAAGATTTTATTCATCAATAACTAGCACTGCACAACTTCAGGCTGAGGCTTCAGGAGTGTATATCTCATAAGGGAAACCATTCCACACCAGAGAGATCATTCTGATGAAATCTATATACAAAGGTCATTCAATAAATAAGACTCAAGTCTTTAAATATAAGCCTTAGACAACAGATGAACTGAAAGATTTTATTCATCAATAACTAGCACTGCACAACTTCAGGCTGAGGCTTCAGGAGTGTATATCTCATAAGGGAAACCATTCCACACCAGAGAGATCATTCTGATGAAATCTATATACAAGGGTCATTCAATAAATAAGACTCAAGTCTTTAAATATAAGCCTTACACAACAGATGAACTGAAAGATTTTATTCATCAATAACTAGCACTGCACAACTTCAGGCTGAGGCTTCAGGAGTGTATATCTCATAAGGGAAACCATTCCACACCAGAGAGATCATTCTGATGAAATCTATATACAAGGTCATTCAATAAATAAGACTCAAGTCTTTAAATATAAGCCTTAGACAACAGATGAACTGAAAGATTTTATTCATCAATAACTAGCACTGCAACTTCAGGCTGAGGCTTCAGGAGTGTATATCTCATAAGGGAAACCATTCCACACCAGAGAGATCATTCTGATGAAATCTATATACAAGGGTCATTCAATAAATAAGACTCAAGTCTTTAAATATAAGCCTTAGACAACAGATGAACTGAAAGATTTTATTCATCAATAACTAGCACTGCACAACTTCAGGCTGAGGCTTCAGGAGTGTATATCTCATAAGGGAAACCATTCCACACCAGAGAGATCATTCTGATGAAATCTATATACAAGGGTCATTCAATAAATAAGACTCAAGTCTTTAAATATAAGCCTTAGACAACAGATGAACTGAAAGATTTTATTCATCAATAACTAGCACTGCACAACTTCAGGCTGAGGCTTCAGGAGTGTATATCTCATAAGGGAAACCATTCCACACCAGAGAGATCATTCTGATGAAATCTATATACAAGGGTCATTCAATAAATAAGACTCAAGTCTTTAAATATAAGCCTTAGACAACAGATGAACTGAAAGATTTTATTCATCAATAACTAGCACTGCGCAACTTCAGGCTGAGGCTTCAGGAGTGTATATCTCATAAGGGAAACCATTCCACACCAGAGAGATCATTCTGATGAAATCTATATACAAGGGTCATTCAATAAATAAGACTCAAGTCTTTAAATATAAGCCTTAGACAACAGATGAACTGAAAGATTTTATTCATCAATAACTAGCACTGCGCAACTTCAGGCTGAGGCTTCAGGAGTGTATATCTCATAAGGGAAACCATTCCACACCAGAGAGATCATTCTGATGAAATCTATATACAAGGGTCATTCAATAAATAAGACTCAAGTCTTTAAATATAAGCCTTAGACAACAGATGAACTGAAAGATTTTATTCATCAATAACTAGCACTGCGCAACTTCAGGCTGAGGCTTCAGGAGTGTATATCTCATAAGGGAAACCATTCCACACCAGAGAGATCATTCTGATGAAATCTATATACAAGGGTCATTCAATAAATAAGACTCAAGTCTTTAAATATAAGCCTTAGACAACAGATGAACTGAAAGATTTTATTCATCAATAACTAGCACTGCACAACTTCAGGCTGAGGCTTCAGGAGTGTATATCTCATAAGGGAAACCATTCCACACCAGAGAGATCATTCTGATGAAATCTATATACAAGGGTCATTCAATAAATAAGACTCAAGTCTTTAAATATAAGCCTTAGACAACAGATGAACTGAAAGATTTTATTCATCAATAACTAGCACTGCACAACTTCAGGCTGAGGCTTCAGGAGTGTATATCTCATAAGGGAAACCATTCCACACCAGAGAGATCATTCTGATGAAATCTATATACAAGGGTCATTCAATAAATAAGACTCAAGTCTTTAAATATAAGCCTTAGACAACAGATGAACTGAAAGATTTTATTCATCAATAACTAGCACTGCACAACTTCAGGCTGAGGCTTCAGGAGTGTATATCTCATAAGGGAAACCATTCCACACCAGAGAGATCATTCTGATGAAATCTATATACAAGGGTCATTCAATAAATAAGACTCAAGTCTTTAAATATAAGCCTTAGACAACAGATGAACTGAAAGATTTTATTCATCAATAACTAGCACTGCACAACTTCAGGCTGAGGCTTCAGGAGTGTATATCTCATAAGGGAAACCATTCCACACCAGAGAGATCATTCTGATGAAATCTATATACAAGGGTCATTCAATAAATAAGACTCAAGTCTTTAAATATAAGCCTTAGACAACAGATGAACTGAAAGATTTTATTCATCAATAACTAGCACTGCACAACTTCAGGCTGAGGCTTCAGGAGTGTATATCTCATAAGGGAAACCATTCCACACCAGAGAGATCATTCTGATGAAATCTATATACAAGGGTCATTCAATAAATAAGAACTTCAGGTGTATTTTCTTTAGAAGATACATTTAATTAGATAAACTTATAATTGATTAATTATAATCTAGTGTCTGGGATTTCTTATTATTTAACATTGTAAACTCTTGGAGCATAATGTATATATATATATATATATATATATATATATATATATATATATATATATATGCATACTCACACAGGCATACACCATTAGAATTGATAAACACATTGGTAGATAAGATCTAAGTGAGTCAAATTATTAGTGCAGAGGAAATATCATAATATAAAATATTTCAAGACATAAAAAAATCCCTTGCAGTTTCATGCAATTAATCTGCAGGTGTGTATTTTCAACAATATATTTTCAACTGTATATTCAATGAATTCATTTGCCTTCAAACATTGAATTCTAAATGAATGATACAATATTTAAGTCCCATGATTATTTTTGTCATGTGATTCAATCACCAAAGTAGATGGCAATTGTTTGATACTAACACTGATCTCTTACATAAAAGATTCCTAGGATTTCTTCCAAGCACAACTCACATTATTTGGCTGCCACATTACAAACATACACTCTATCTAATATAGACTACTTTACTTCAGATTCTTCATTAAATATATTTAGACAGCATTCAATTATTTACTGTTCATTTTTGAATGATGATTTGGGATTATTGTATCTTTCTTTCCATCACTGCTCATATGTAGATCATATATATATATATATATATATATATATATATATATATATATAATGATTGGAAGGCAATTACAATGCATATAAAATAAAAACAAAAAGATGTTTTTTGTCTTATCGATTTCAAAGTAAACTTTATCTTCAGAGACTGTTTTCGAAATGAACGCGTTTCTTTTTGTGTCGTTATATATATTTTTTTCTTTCTTTTTTCTCCTCTTCTTCTCTGTTTTTAAATTTAAGATATCACAAACAAACCCATTCACTAGTTAACTGAGTTCATATTTTTACTTTGTTTCCAAGAGGAATAAGTTCAAGGTGAACACTTTCATGGTAACAAGTTTAAATATTATAATATACCTACAATAATTGTATTTATCTTTACATGTTGTTAATTCTTTAAACCGTAATACCCTCTTAAGATTACGGACAGTTTAGATCTGTTAATATAGAAAAAAAAACCCAAAAAAACTATGCCTTTTGTAATTTAAATATTTAATTTATAATATTTAATCTATTTGAAATTTAAAAAAAAATATTCATATAATATAGTTTTCTAAAATTATTCATCAATCCTTCTAATATATAATTAAAGATAATCTTTTTATTTATTTATTTACTCTTTTATCTAATTAAATTAATACATTTTATTTTACAACTAAAAAAAAAAATAAAAAAAAAATAAAAAAAAGTAAATAAATTCTTCTATTTGACCATTTTTATTTTGAATTCAAGATAGTTACTATGTAGCAATATTCACCGGAAAGTTAACCAGACAAGATTAGATACATATACATACAAAAAATTCAAACCCATTCTCAACAGATATTTCAAAAGTAAGAGACTCCATTCATTCATTTTGCCACTGATTTCAAACACATATATATAAATATAACAAATAAATAAAATTAAATAAATATAATAATACATAAATATATGAATAGATGAAAATAATATAAGAGAAAAAGAAGAAGGAAGGAGGAAGAGAAGAAAAAAAAAAAGAAAAAAAAAAAAAAAGTAAAATTGAAATTGAATGCGCAACGGCTATTACCAATAATACCACGACCTTCCGCGTGGCTTAAAAAAAAAAAAAAAACGCCACGAGAAGAAAAAGAAAAGAAAAAGGAGAAGAAGAGAAAAAAGAAAGAAAAAAATAACGGCACCAAAAAAAAAAAGAAAAGAAAAAAAGAAACGTGTTCATTTCTGAAAACAGTCTCCGAAGATAAAGTTTATTTTGAAATCGATAAGACAAAAAACATCTTTTTGTTTTTATTTTATATGCATTGTAATTGCCTTCCAATTATTATTATATAATAACATACTTAACAATGCTTCAAGCAAATTACCAATTACTATTATATATATATATATATATATATATATATATACTATTAGTATAAATATAATCTGATGAGTAAAACCTTGCAGTAAGGAAAAGCCCAAAACTGTAAGCAAAACTGTTAGTTGGTAGACCTGACTCATTAGGATTAATATATATATATATATATATATATATATATCAGTCTCATGAAAAAATTCTGATGTATTAGAGTAAAATTTAATAAAATTTAGTTATATATATTGTTATTGTTTTCTTTATATGCAACATAACACCAAGCAATAGTAGATTATGATCTCTCAGGTACACACACACACACACACACACACGCGATTATTGAAGTTACTAAAATTATAAAAAATTCTAAATTCTTAGTTAATTTTTACAACTATTGCAACCCTGTTTTTTGCAAAAATATAATTTGAATAATCAATATTTAACAATAGTAATATAAATATAATCAACTCTAAAAATAAAAAATCCAGAAATCATAAAAAGATTATGTTTATGATAAAGTTTGAACATTTATTCTGATATTCAGTTCTACAAGTTTTGTTTTTATTACTTTTTATGTGACTATTTAATAGTCTAATAATTTAACACACTAAAACATAGAATGTAACAACAATCTACAACACTTCAGAGTTAAAATGTCCATTCATTTATCTAGCATAAGCAAAAGTTTAGTTAAAACTAAAAGAATAAGCTTTTTGTATTATTGCTTGTGAAAATTCATTATACCTGTAGAGTATATATATATATATATATATATATATATAGTCATCCACAGACACGTGTTTCGACTTATCAAGTCTCTTCAGTGTGGCTAGACATTTGTAAGCTATCTACAGCCGGGATTGAAATCCAATCGATTCAGCATCAGTCAGATAGCTTAACCGCTCGGCTATCGTCACCTACACAATGCGAAGGGGATTTTAACTGTTTTAATACACACATCTGTATGTATGTAAAGGCCGGCATTGAGTGCTCCATCCCTTTTATAAGAGATCGTTGTGTTTATGCTTTAGTTGGCGGTCGTCAGTTGGCAGCCGGTATATATATGAGGGCGTGTCAAAAAGTAATGCCATTTTGTTTAGAACAGGTATAATTACCAACATAGGAACATGTATCATACATCAAAAGGAAGCTGGTCCTGTGTGAATCACATCCCTACTTCTCCACAGTCTCCATTTCTCTTAATAGTAATGTTCTCCGTAAAATTCTGTTGATTGTTCTTTGAGCCACTTCTTCACTACAGATTTCACTTCCTCATCACTGGAATAATGTCTACCTCTCTTCGGACCCATGAAAGAGGGTTTGAGAGGCAAACATTATTCCAGTTGACTCACCCTTGTATATATATATATATATATATTATATATATATATATACACACACACACACACACACACATACAAGTGAAGCAGAGTCTTTAACAAGAGTTATTTAAAAGTTTATAGTCCAAAAATATGTCTAAGAAAGCACCAAAATGAGAGAAGAATGTGTGATAAGGATTAATTTAAGAATGAAGAAAATAGCACTTCTGGCAATTAGTCTGAAAAGAAAGTTTACAAGAAAGAAGAGGAAAATGTAGCAATTTCTGATGATGGTACAAAGTGATTTTACCAATGTGTTGTTATTATGTCAGTTGTTGGCAACAAGCCAATATCAGATAATTATCAGCTGTCCATTATGACTTCAAGCTAATAATTAAGTAATGTCTAACAAAGCACATAACAACATAGTTAACATTCCAACTCAATGCTATACAAAAAAAGCATTTTTTAAAAATTATCATATAACAGCACAACAAAATGATAAGAAGGAACATAAAAGACAAAACAAAAAAAACTAATTTATCCTTCTAAGGAAGAATGAAAAAAGATTTCATAATATCACATAAGTATATATGCCTGTTTCAACTGATATGATTATTTTGATCTTTAGTGAGGGACTAATACAGTCAAAATGGAGATTTAATATCCTGTCTATGAATATTCTCACATTTTCTTGTCTAAATACAGTTCAGCTTTATAAAAGTAATACCTTAATTATAAAAGAAAAGTTCTTAATGTCGAGATGTACATATACTTATAGAGGTTTTATCTTTCAACCTTTCCTTTTCAACCAAATCAAAAAAAAAAAGAAGAAAAAAAGCCTAAATTTGTTCCTGTCACCAAATAATAATAATAATTCTGACATACAAATAATTTATTCAAATGATCTAAATGTCTCTTCATTTCTTTTTACTCTAATTTTTTGTATACATGTACAAATGCAAAAAAAAAAAAATTATTATACAAAATAAAGAATTAAAAAGAAAAAAATGAACATAGAGTAATTACAATATTCAATTGGTTGTGATTGTGCCAAATATTTCTGGTTCACTGGACATAAGTCAAAAAGGTCCAAAAACAGATTCAATATTCCACTTATTAGTGACCAAAATACAAAAGAAAAAAAAAAGAAAAAAAGAAGAGTGGGTCAGATGCTGTCAAACTTTAGTCACTAGTAGATAACAGAAGCAATCTTTTAATAAAAATAGACTAACATATTTCTGAAAGAAGTAGATGTCATCTGTATAGTAGAGAATACAGGTGAAAGCAGATTTGTGTACAGCAACAGGCACGTCATTGGCTATGAGGCCATAACTGTTTAGAGTTTTAGCACAGCATGCTACTAACATGGCGCCATCTAAAGCAAGAGATTTGTAGACAGGCTACCAGAGGTTCTGATATTTTGAGAAATCAACATCAAGCCACCAACAGATCTAATCATATGGTGAAGTCATCAAAAAACAGAGATATCTATGAAATGGTTTTATGATCATCTTTGATGTCAAAAGGAAACCACCAAAATCTCTGATCCTTGCAATACACATTTATCTGGTTTAGTATTATAAAAGAATGAAAGCTGGTTATTTGGAAAGTATCTCTGAAAATAAAAGACCTCATTAGGTCATAACAAAAAGCTATATTCTCTCACAAAAATAACAAAATATTATGTATCATTATATATTATATAAAGAACATAAAAAAAATGATGGCATAATCTGGCTTTAAAAATATTGATGGTAAAGTTGAATAAAAGTGGTGGGTAATATGGTCACCTTGATGATAATTGGTGGTCACTTCAAATAGTTGATTGTTACTTTTTTTTATATAGTTGTGAAGATGAGTGGGTACTTACATTTATTTACAGTAAAATGAATATAATTATAAAAAGAGAAAGTAAGATCAGTATGAGAATTGGTGATTTTGAAATGTGAATCTAATAAAACTAAACTGAGTAAATGTAATGTTTTTATATCTTTTGTAATTGAACTTCTGATTAGTCAAGATATAAAAAGTAATGTTGTTTATAACCTTATTTGTGCCATTTAAAATTCTAAATGTAAACACAAAGTATTCTTAGTTGAACAGATTAAGCTAGAAATATCAGTTGCAGAAATATTTTTATCTTAAGAAAAAGAGAAAGAAAAAACTCAAATTTAACAGTAAAGCTAAGCAGAGAAAATATTTTGTTTTTACAGTGAAATGCTCTGAGTCTTATTCTATCAGTAATGACTAAATATCTAAGAATGTTACAGAATGTTATTATTAATGGTTGAGAGGTTTCAATCCCAAGTTAAGATTTAGCAAACATTATATATTCAAAGAAAGCTTAGTTTTAAGTATAGAGTGTATATAAAGACACTGGGCCAGCTTGAATTTTGAAATTTTGCCAATATTTTCTATCTTAACATTTCTCTGCAACTGCAATGTTGTCCCTTCAATAAAAATTTAAAAAGCCCCCAAAAAGTTTAAAAAAAACCAAAACCAAAAGTATAACAAAAGTATAATCTTTTAAAGATTCTTCTCCAGTTTAAAAAAAAAAATAGTCAAAAGAAAATCTACCTGATTAGTGTTTTTATTGATGAATTTGATATTATCTTATCAAGAATGTTTTCTTTGTTTCAAAGTTGAATTTACACATATAGGTACATTTAGTTGATTAGATGAATACTATATGCAAATAAAATATATATTTACATTTGCTTCTATGCAAACATATATATATATATACACACAAATAATCATTGTGTGGCTATATTTCATATATTTGTAATTTTTTTTTCCTGTGTGTATTTGTGTGTACACATACATATATCATGGTTATGTATCACTCAGATTTCATTGAAATCACTAACTTTGCATTAAGCCCAAGTAATTATAACATTAAATATTTATACTACAAATCTATAATAGTACATGCATTTGTACATGAGCAAGCTCAACACATAACAATATAACAATGAAAATCTAGTAGAGAATTTCAGAGATTTGGAGTGTTATTAATATAAGCAGAAGTGGATTTAATACAAAGTGAATTACTATTTATTCCAAGTTATCAAGAGTTTAAACATTTCTCTTCAGTTTTTTTTTTATGCGTTGCTTTAGCCAGCATTATTTTTACTTATTTTAAGTTTTAAAATAATGTACTGGAAATAGTGACATTAAGATGAGTGCATTATGAGAATTTACAGTCTGATGATGTAATATACAAATGAAATAATGTGTTTATTGTATGAGAGAGGGAAAATATTTTGGAACTGAAGAATAAAATAATACACAATTTGCAATGGAAAGAAAGAAAAGAAAATCTGTATTAGTCAGAAACTTTAATTTTGAAACTCTAATGGAAGATAAAAATAAAGAAAATAAATTGTTTGTATATCTATTTTGATCATATTGACCTGAATCATAAGGAGTGATAAAATAAGGCAGAACAAAAGTGATTTATAGAGTTTAATATAGAAGATGGCTTTGTATCTTTCCCAAATAGAGAAGATAGGTTTCAATTCAAAGTCATACAAACTTACTATTAGTATTATTATGCTGTTGACTAACTTAGTATTTGAAAACTTGGAGCAAACTTATAGAAGAGAAAGGTAAAACTAAGAAAATTAAATATCTTAAATGAAATGCTTACTTCTCAAAAATAATAGGTCATAATAAATACTTTTACATCTTAAACAGAAGAATGTCTTGCAATCATTATTTTAAAATTATTATTCTAAATATGTTCTTATTCCTAAATAGAAGAACTATTTGTTGAATGATTTTAAAAACTACAACATATTTGATTGTTGAATTAATTAATTTTAATTGTTAGAACAAATATGTAACAAGAATATATCTTCATTATCATTTTGTAAAAAGGTATACATTTTTTTCACTATAACTCAACAGGCATATATATATATATATATATATATATATATATATATATATATATATATATATGTGTGTGTGTGTGTATATATATATATATGTACAATTATATTTACCCAACCAATTCACCATGGGTAGGATGTGACAAAGTCACAAGTATGGGGTGACCAGTGAGAATCAAACTCTCTATTCAGTAGTAGTGGGACATGATATATATATATCATCATCAGCATCACAGATATCTAGAACTCTCTCTCACCAAGCATTCCTATTGGTCATCACCCTGTGCAGCATCCAGAATCTGCAGCAAATTGATTGATGCAGGTTTTTGCTGGTCAATCTACACTGGCATGTCCCATGCATAGGTGTCCATGGGAGAACATCACATGTGTTTGTCCTTGCTTCTCCAGCAGTGTCCAGCATGTCTTGTTCATCTTTTTTGGATGGTTTGAGTGATAGGAGGCAAGTGGCCATACAGCTGTTTTTTGTGAGGTGTGTGTGTGTGTTTATATATATATGGAAGTAAGATGAGGAAATTATATATATATATATATATAAGAGATTTATCCAAAACTTGGTAGTAAGGGATGATTCTATATGTGATTTCAAGATCCACTGTACTAATATTGATGATCCAGTATGTATAAATACAGTGAATCATTAAATCACTAAAGAGAGCTCAATGTAAAATAACCTTTTAGATTATATACAGAGCAATATTTATCAATAAAGGAAGAACTCAATACAGTAATCCCATAATAAATTTATTTCGACAAAAATTGGGGCCCACATAAATCTAAGTTGATTTAAACCGGCTCCCCAAATTTTCGCCTCATCAGATGGGTCTCAATTCACTTATATATATATATATATATATATATATATATATATATATATATATATATATATATATCTCGTTTTAATAAAATGTTTTATCATTTGGCTTTCCTGAGATGAATATTGTATCTGTTATTTAGAATTAGTACTTTTTTCTTTTCTTTCTTATTTTTCAGTGAGAATTCATACCAGTCCAGCATAATCCTAAGTCTATGTTAAGGTGGAGCTAAGTGTTAAGATCTTGTAGGTAAGATTAGAATCTATCATTTGTTTAACTTCTCAACTGACAATTCCCATTGCTAAGAGTTCAAAGTGATGATGGACTTAGTGACTCAGTTAATGTTGAGCTTTACATGTTTAAAACTTGCTTTATCAAGTCCTCGTTTACATAGAATGTTAAAATTTACCCTGTTTATTTATGTATTTTTTTTTACAAACTCACCTGTTCAGTTTCTATCATTTTGATCTCATTCCAGAGAAGGCAGTATGCTCCTTATTCTTTCCACTCATGTTTCAGCTAAGCTTGATTTCGTTGATACATCTTGGATGATGGCTTCACAGTGTTTTTCAAGTCTTATTTTTAGAGGACAGCTAGTTACTTCATTATATTCTTTACTACAATTCTATGAGATATTACATATACAGCTTTTCATTATATTTTTCTTTTGTAGAAGATAGAGATTTTTTTTTAAAGAAGGTTGCATAGTGCCATTTTGCTATGAAAGGTTACACTGATATTATATTGATTGCAGATCATTTGGATCTTTTTGGTGACCTTTTGTATGATGGATAACAATTTTTTTTTTTTTTCTTGTTGTTTTTCTCAGAGGTTTTCTTTTTTTTTGTGTGTGAGGGAATGGTGTTTTTGAATGTGTCTGTTATTGGACAAGTTATTAAGTTTTACTATTTTTTTTTCATCTTAATTTTGTTATTTCTTATTCTGCAACTGTTAAATAAGCAACTTGGATTGAAAATAAAAACAAGCCTCAAGCAAAATTGTAACTTGAGAGCCTATCTTACTATGACAATGCCATTCCTAACCTGACTAAAAAGACTTTCATTCTTAAGAATCAACCAAATAAGCCATATAACCTATACTCTTTTCTTCTCCAATCACTATATTATTATCTTGTTTGTTTACTTATACAAGTAGTATTAGGTGTAAAAGTATTCAATTTTCTTACATGAAACATTGTTGTTATTATTAATTACTTTTTTGACTAGTCTTTCTTTTATTTCTGCTACATTTTATTCTATGACAAACAACATTAATTTAGATAAGAACATTTGAATAAAGAACAAACCTCTAACAAGATTTTATTTTTCTAGTGTTTTTCTCATATTTGGCTCAATATTGGACCCAACAAATGATTCATTTTTTTTCAAAATCAAAGTACAAAAATGGCAAAAATTATGGAATTACCAAACTTAGAAGATGTTCAGCTTTTTTTTTCTTTTTTTTTTTTTTTTAAATTAAGCAGTAAACTAATAACAAATAAAATTCAAAACATTAATTTAATATCTAAACAATTTGGCTTCATAAACTATCCCTTAAACAAACCAGATTAAATCATTTAAATTAATAGTATAATTTTTTCCAAACCATGTAAAAGAAAATATATAATAACCTTATATTAGGGAAAGAATTATGGAATTCATTGACAAAAAATTAGAATACTTTAATGGTTAAAATGTCCCTCCTTGGGTTTTTATAACAGCATTAATTATTTTATAATATCCTTTATCAAATTGGTTTCAACTTTTCCAAATGGCAGTTAATAGATCTTCTTTGGTGGATGGAGCCTTCATGTGAACCATTTACAAAAAATTGGATTTACATCCAGACTCTTTATTGTTCATGTCATTGATTTTATATGCTTTTCCTAAAGAAAAGATGTAATCTTCTTTGCTCTGTGACAAGATGCATTATCATCCTGGAAAATGACTTCATTGTCACCAAACCAATTTTCTATTAATGGTTGAGGTGATGATTGCCATCTACCCTAGTCCTTTAACTCAATCATAAATGACTTGAGAAATTTACTTGTTTTCTTCAGGTAATCATCTTTATTATATATTTCCTTTGAACAACACCAGACAAAAGTTCCAGTATTATTGCCTTTGCCAATGCAGGTTCTGGATTCATTACTCAATATCACTTTCATCTTTTTATCTAATTGTTCAAATGACATGATTGTTTCACTTTAGCCAACATTAATTTCATTTTCTTCTGTTTGTGTTAATGCTGGTTTTCATTTGTAAGTAAATCTCATTTTATTTAGCTGATTTCTTAAAGTTCTGTCACAAATATTTGACTCTTATTTTAACCCATTTCATTTCCATTGATTTTGTTGTGCATTTTCTATTTTCAAGGCATATTACTTTGAGTTTTCCTATCCTGATGATTTGATGTATTTCATGTTTCCCCTTTTTTAACAACATGATTTCTTTTATATTTACACCAATATTTTAGACCTGATTGGGAACAGCCAATGTCTTTTGTCATCCTCCAATGTAGATTGCCTTCTTGAATTAGTTTTATAATTGTTTCAATAGAGTTCTTTTATTGTAGCCAAGTTTACTTTTGATTAGGTATGCCCAACAGCTTACTGAGACCAGCAAGATCTGTATTTTAACTGTAGACTGCTTTATATATCGAGGATTCTGTTGGTAATTTTTGGCATTCAAAAAATCATACAATTAATTGACCCCCTGATAAGTTACAACATTGAAAAAAGCAACTCCCTAATGGTTCTTTCAACAAAGGTAAACTAGAATAGACTTTCCATTCTCACCTGTTCTATGACACTCACTACTAACACAAAACCTTAACACTTTGGCACATCATTTTCAGATGGAAAAAAGAAGAAATGAAAAAGAGGAAGAAAAGAAAAAGAGTTAACGGATTTCTAAAGACTGAATACATTATTGACTTGAAGAATACTTTATTGGTTTGAGGAAGGCTGAACTGTGTTAAAAGCAAAACTAACAATCTGAATATGAAATAATAAAAAGAAACTTTTTCTAACCAAATTCACCATTACCATGAAAAATTCTCAACTGGAAGCATAAAACTAATTCTTTTAATTTTAACTTTGCTTTTCACTTTTTATTTTTCTAAGGTTGATTCATTACATGCATTTTCTCTTAAAATATTACTTTCAGTTCAGATTTTAAAAAAAAATCTGTCTTTCCTAATCATTTTTTAAATCCCAGACTAATTTGTGAACTAATATCATTATTATGAAAGAATCCATCAAATTATTTGTACCTCTACCTGCATAATACATACTAATATAGGTTAGAATGTGTCTAAAGTTTACTTAGATACAATTACAATCTGATAACAATAAATTACTTACTTTAAATTCTATTTGCTTGGATATTATTCTTAAATTCCCAATTTCAATTAGATATCAAGTACAAAAGGATTGTTTTTAATGCAACTATTTCCAGTTGAATAATTATATCTATATCACTAGCGTAATAATACATGACGTTCATTTTTAGAATCAAACAATCAAGAATCACCTGCTTGTCCAGTATCTAAGTATTTTTTCTGTCTTTCAATAAACTTTGTAAAGAAATTAAAAAAAAATGATTTGAAAATAGCAAATGTCAAGTGGCTAAGTCATTGCTGATAATAATCTGAATTTCAAAGAAAACAAATCAATATTTGAAGAAAATTGAAAAACCAACTATTGTAGTGTTAACAGATGACAATCTAGTTGTGTTAGATAATGTTTTAAGTGATGATGGGTTTTTCTATAATACTACAAGATTTTGAAGTTTGAAATTGCGATTACAAAACAGTTTTCTGGGATTATTAGATTATTATTTCAAATATTTTCTTTTTACAAGTAAATAATGGAATCTTATATAAGATATTTACATAATTCTAAATTTTCGATAAAAATAGTATAATGTTAAAAAGATTTTCATAAATATATATGTATAACCCTATTAAAAATAAATTAGAATAACTACACTTTTTACTCCATTTTGTTTCAGTTAGATCTGGACTGTAAGGATGGAGCTAGATCTGGACTGTAAGGAATGAGCTAGATCTGGTCTATAAGGAATGAGCTAGATCTGGTCTAAGGAATGAGCTAGATCTGTACTGTAAGAAGGAAGCTAGATCTGGTCTAAGGAATGAGCTAGATCTGGTCTGTAAGGAATGAGCAAGATCTGGTCTGTAAGGAATGAGCAAGATCTGGTCTGTAAGGAATCAGCTAGATCTGGTTTATAAGGAATGAGCTAGAGCTGGTCTGTAAGGAATGAGCTAGATATGGACTGTAAAGAGGGAGCTAGATCTGGAGTGTAAGGAATGAGCTAGATCTGGACTGTAAGGAGCTAAAGGAATGAGCTAGATCTGGACTAAGGACTGGACTGTAAGGAGGGAGCTAGATCTGGACTGTAAGGAATGAGCTAGATCTGGTCTAAGGAATAAGCTAGATCTGTACTGTAAGGAGGGAGCTAGATCTGGTCTAAGGAATGAGCTAGATCTGGTCTGTAAGTAATGCGCTAGAGCTGGTCTGTAAAGAGGGAGCTACATCTGGAGTGTAAGGAATGAGCTAGATCTTGACTGTAAAAAATGAGCTAGATCTGGAGTGTAAGGAATGAGCTAGATCTGGTCTGTAAGGAGGGAGCTAGATCTGGTCTGTAAGGAATGAGCTAGATCTGGTCTGTAAGGAATGAGCTAGATCTGGTCTGTAAGGAGAGCTAGATCTGCTGTCTGTAAGGAGGGAGCTAGATCTGGACTGTTAGGAATGAGCTAGATCTGGTCTGTAAGGAATGAGCTAGAAGGAATGAGCTAGATCTGTAGGAGGGAGCTAGATCTGTCTGTAAGGAGAGCTAGATCTGGTCTGTAAGGAATGAGCTAGATCTGGTCTGTAAGGAATGAGCTAGATCTGGTCTGTAAGGAATGAGCTAGATCTGGTCTGTAAGGAATGAGCTAGATCGGGTCTGTAAGGAGGCTAGATCGCTGTAAGGAGGGAGCTAGATCGGGTCTGTAAGGAATGAGCTAGACCTGGTCTGTAAGGAATGAGCTAGATCTGTATGTTAGGAGGGAGCTAGATCTGTGTTAGGAATGAGCTAGATCTGGTCTGTAAGGAATGAGCTAGACCTGGTCTGTAAGGAATGAGCTAGATCTTGTCTGTAAGGAGGGAGCTAGATCTGGACTGTTAGGAATGAGCTAGATCTTGTCTGTAAGGAGGGAGCTAGATCTGGACTGTTAGGAATGAGCTAGATCTGGTCTGTAAGGATAGAGGTCTGTAAGGAATGAGCTAGACCTGGTCTGTAAGGAATGAGCTAGATCTTGTATGTTAGGAGGGAGCTAGATCTGGACTGTAAGGAATGAGCTAGATCTGGACTGTAAGGAATGAGCTAGATCTGGACTGTAAGGAGGATGTAGCAGCTCTTCTCTACCAAACTGATGGTTTCCACTATTCTTGCTGTATTTTAAAGTCTTACATAGTCCTGGTGAAACCCAATGACAAATGACTTTAGAAAAGGTAAGGTCATCATATACAATTTTGTGTACGTTAACCCCAGACATTCTCAGTTATTCAGAAATGTCCTCTACTGTAACTATCCTGTCAACCAAAATTAGTATACTGTGGGCCTGCCATGCTTGCCTTCATCTTAAAAACTATTTTGACTTTCTTTAAACAATTTAGACCATTTGTAAACATTTTTTACTAAAGCATGCTTCTTTGTACACATCACACATTTTTCTATAAATTTCACATGGTTTGCTCTTTTCAGCTATCAGAAATTTAAGGAAAAATACCAGTTCAAACCTGGAATACTCTGATTTGACACCATTTTGAATAGCCTTAAAACAAACATTTTTTGTGAGATTAAAATATTTTTTACTATAAACAATCCCAAACAATGCATAGTTTACATTTATGGAAAAAACTTCTGAAAAAAAAAAAAATTTTTTTTTTGTTAATCAAATATTTATTAATCTGTAATTATAATAATAATGTTATTCAGTTATCTTTCTCCTTTACATCTTAAATTTCCTCATAAATAAATGTTAGTATATTCTTTTTTACACTACCCTATTAATAATACTATTGATTTTGTTGTTGACAAATTTGTAGTACAGTAATTTTTTACTTCTTTTTTCTCTTCTTGCTAAGATGAAATTATACTTCTCTAAAATATATATATTTTTTTTATCTCTAAGACATGATGCATGATCTCTAGTATGATGCATAATATCTACAAATGGAAAAGTGTCAGTAAACATAAAAATAACTTGCTAAATGGTAGTGAACACTTGTGGTATAAATGTTGTGTGTTAATCAACCTCAAAAATAAGAAGCAAGCATTTGATTAAAGTTAAAATTCAGCATTTTGGCTTGGAGAACTAAAATGTTCAGTTTACTTGTCACTCATATGTTTCTTCACCATGAAAATATTTTAGCCTTGAGCTTATAAATCTGAGCAAGAAAGAAGAGGAGTATTCAAAACTGAATTCTGTTTTAGCTCATGGCAATTTGAGGCTTTATTAAAGAACTTTCTGAATTGCCTGGATTTATTTCATTCTGGAAGTAATAAGTCTATTTGCAGAGATGAAGCAAAAACTTTATTAATAATCCACATATTAGATACTTTTTACATTTGTTTTTCAGATAAAATTAACATTTTCCATCATTATACAAAAATTCCACAAGAAGTTTGAATTAATTGACTGTTATTTAAAAAATCAGAGTAATGAAGAGAGTTTTATAAATTAGTGAAGTGAGAATATAAAGGAGGCGAATATGGGTTCATTTGTCTAGATTTAACCAGTCTACTCAATAACAATTTTTGAAGGGTAGAATTTTTATTTCATTTTCATCTAGTTTGTAATTAAAAATGAAATTCAGTAAACATTTTTCATGATACGTTTGAATTATGTAGAATTAATGGGCATGTGAAACTATAAATAAATGAGATTTTGACCTGAGAAATTGGGCATTACCTCTGATGGCCAAGGTGTTTAAGTAGGCGTTTCCCTTGAAAAGCTGTTGGAGATTGTATGTGTGCAATAGACAATTTGCCTGCTTGTGCACTCACCGAGGAGCTTCATTGCCAATTGAAGGGCTTATATGACTGTGTGATTATACATAGTACATGTAAAAGAAAATGTGCTTCTCAGCTTGCTAAGAAAATAGCAGTTGATGAAGAAGTTCTAACTAAAAAATGATGTAATTAATTGAATATTGCTTATGATATTACACAGAATCATGTCTGTTTCTATCAGTATATAATAAAAGGGAATAAATAAATGTATTTAGTTCATCTTTCTATATTTCCTAACTTAATTGACATAATATGATGATATAAAGTGAAGAAAACATGAGCCCAGACAAGTAATGATGTTGTGACTAAGATTCACACATCTATAACCACTAAATGATTCATACATTTGTAACTGATGAAGGCATTGCATTCTTTTATCATCTCCTATATTTGGTATTGGGAAACAAAATTTATTCAAATTGCAATACTGAGAATAAAAAAGAGGTGAATATGGGTTAATTAGTCTAACTTTAACCAGTCTTCTCAATAATAATTATCTGTAACTGTATCATTTTAACAATAAGATAAACCATTCATATTCAATTTTTCTTAATATGGAATCTGTGTATTCTATGTATTTTAATTTAAGATGAAACATTGTTAATCATTATAATTATTAATTTTGACTAGTAATTTCTTTTATCTTTTTGTTGCTTTTTATCATAATTTATTCAGGTAATTATTTCTACAATAGTAAAAAAAAACAGCAAATATCAGAGACAACAATAAAGGATAAGCTCTCAGTAAGACTTGAACTCATATCCTTTTTTTTCCCCTTGGAGAAGCCTAGTTCTCTGTATTAGCTGCTTTAGAATCTAAGCTTCAGAAGCAAGTAATACGGCAGAAGTCAAAATTACACCTACAAACCCATCCAATACTCTTGTCTATAATATTTTAGCACCATGCTTGTTATAGTTTTTATATATAATTATATAGTGGTGTTAATAGCAATTTCATTCATCCTTATTTTTTGGATGAAGCATTGTCAATAATCATGCTTATTAATTTTGATGAATATTCTCTTGATTTTTAAAAGTTAATTGCTTTTTATTGCAACTGACTTAGGTTGTTATTTATACAATAACACTATTCCTCATTGTTGTAGAAAAAGTGAGTTGCAATTAAAATGATTAATATTTAAAGAATGAAGAAAATACTTATCAAAATTAATAATAATGGACTATGTACATTCTCTATTTGGTGCTGTTACGCCTTTTCAATATTTATAAATAATTTGAATTTCAAAATACAGAACATCATAATCAGTATGAACATTCTAAGCAAAATTCACATTAGATGAAAATTAATCAGATCATACAAATTGGTAAAATTGAGAGAACAGTTTATAAAAATGTTAGAAATCTTTAAAGAATAAGTTTTTTTTCTAATATCAAATAAACAAAAATATCAATTTCTATAATAAAATCTTTCCTATTCACACTATTGTTGGTTGCATATATAAATTCAATCCCATATTATTATGTATATAAGGCCAATATATAAAACAATTTTCTTAATAATAGAGATTTAAATAAAAATAAAATCATGGAGAATATGATGTAAATAACGAAGGGAATTGTGATGCCAGTGTTGACATAGTTTCAGTTACAGACAGACACATAATCTCTATTATAATAAGATGCTATTTTAGCTACTGTATTAGTCAATACTTTTACTTCATCAATAAATGAATGACTTTTGTATTTTGCCTGAAGTTCTGTTCTTTACCAGTTCAATACTAATTTCCAAAAGTGTTTCAAAAAGTAGGTCACTTACAGGGAAACAGTCTACTTGATCTAATTTGACTTCCTTTATAACAAACCAATGATAAATGAATCTACAAAAAGCCAAAATTCGTTTGGATGTTAGATTAAATTAATCTGTCCAATAACCTGCAATACATATTTAATTGGGGGGGGGGGGGATGATTTTAAAACAATCAAATTTATATGTTCCAAGAAAATTAAGGTTCAGATATTAGCAAAATCACAAGACTTCCTTTCATTGATTCTTCAGGATGACCATGAAGAATAAAGAAATCAATTTATATTCAATGAAATGAGAAAAGAGGTTCTTCCATAAATGAATTTATAACATTTAATAAATAAAGATAATTTAGATTTTTATACAGGTCATCCACCTCATCTACACAGAAAAATATGCAATAGCAAAGATATCTGTGAGCACAAATTCCTTTTTTTTTTAAATATATATATATATATATATATATATATATATATATATATAGCTCCAATTGAAAATTCTGGGCTCATAGGGGAGCCAAACTTAACATTGCCTCATTATACTGGTGGAAAAGAAAGAGATTGTAGGTAAAATATAATTTTCATAACAAATGATATTACCATTATTAGGAAAAGGCAAAGGAGTTGATTTATTTTTTCATTTTAACAATACTAATTTTCTATATAATTCAAGCCTTTTCACTTGTAGTTATGTCAATAACAAAATCAGTATCATGACATTAGGACAAATTCAGATGTGAGTGATATTAAAGTTTTATTAGGTAATCTTGTTTATTCCTCCTTTTATTACTTTATAAAAATTGCCTCAACTTGTACCTTGTGATAATTTATTAACTTATTAAGAATAAAAATCAAAGTTAATATAGGGCCAATGATAACTTAGTATATAATACCCCATACACTAGTTTGTAATGGTTTCATAGTTATCTTCTATTTTCAACAAAAAAATTATTAGGGTAGAAGCTGGATAGATTAACACAACAAACAAGAAAAATGGCAATGAAGATCAGTATAAAAAGTTGGGTATTATAGATCAATATAAGTATTAAGTATTTTAGGGAAGTATAGGAAAAATGTAATTATTTCTTCTCGTTTCAAATATCAACTTTTATAAATTATGCTTAATTAAAACAACAATATCTATTCTAGTGGTTAAACTTATTGTAAATCATTATAGAGAATCTTAAAAAAATAAAAAAATAATTTCTTATCTCTTATCTCTCTTGTAAAAGGAGCCATTGAAGATTAACCAAGGTTTGAAATTTAGTTTAAGAAAATACAAAAACTAATTGGAATAATCATTAGTGTTATCACCAAAAAGATAATAATCAACAATGGGAATGGATGTCAGTGTTGAAAGAGAGAGAAGATTGAATTTCTTTAGCAGCAGCAGCAGCTGATGATGAGATTGAGAGATTAGAAGAGACATGATTTCCTAAGGCCAATCAACTGATCTATCAGCAGCAGTTCCATCATAGCAACAAAAGAAAGAAAGAAAAAAAAAGATATTGGCTATTGCTGATTTCACACAAGCACCAAGTTAATTGCTAACAAGGTCAGAAAAGATAAAGTTAAATCTGTTGCTCATTGTATCGTAGGTGTGTTTCAATAATCAAATTATTTTTACAAAGTAAAAGGGACGATTAATGTGGGCCATGCCAGCTTTAACCCAATTGGCTATTTTCTGCTAAGCCAGAACTGAACAATTTAATTTGTCCTACAGTGCAACACAATAAAAGAATCAAAGTAAACTGAACCAGGAACAAAACCTGAAAGATTTTGAAGATTAGTTCAGAAGGGTCAAGTGTTCCAAGAAAAACAGTAAAATCTAAGTTTAGAAGATCCACAATGAAAAGGAAAACAGGTAAAGATCAAGTAATTGTATAAATAAAAATCAATTACAAAAATCTTCAAAGCTTGAACATTTTTTTTTTACAAGAGCAATTTGATTTTGATAAATGAAGTGAAAAACAAAAACAAACCAAAAATACACCCAACTAATGTGTTAAGACATTAAGTGAGTGTTTGAGTTGTAAAATAAAACCTAATAACAATCAAAGTGGCACATCTCAAGAATAGTAGCATCAAACAAGTTGAAATAATCTTTACTTAATAATTGTGTCTTCAACTGACAAAAGATGTAAACAGTTTATCAATCTTAGGAAAAGATGAAAGACAAATGGAAACTTTCCTTCATTGTTCATTCGGAAAAGAAACTTGTTTTAAGACAATCTACATTTGTAAATATATCATATTTGAAATATTATCAGTTTTAGGATATAAAAAGTATGATTTCATAATACTTCAACCATTTATAGAGAATGACAAGCAAATGTAGAGAAAGGTTTTGATTGTTTTGAATCATAATTCAATAGGAATTGAATTATGAAAATTTTACATTAAATCCCAAGATCTGCTTATTTTAGATAACTTTCACATCAACCATTTAAAGTATTTATATGTAACATGTTACTTTAATTCCAGGAAGCAGATGATCAAAGGAAGTTTACATTTTTTTAAGCATTCCAATCATATTGAGGTAGAATATGTTGGCCTGGAACTGACCAAAATAGTCCAAGATATAACTTAGACAAGAAACTGTGAAGATTGTTTTGGACTCTTAAAATGAATTATAAAATCTCTACACAGAAATAAGATACGATTTTGTTTTTAAAAGCCCAAAATTCCTTACAAAATGTCATTAATCATAAAGGGATTACAAAATAGATTATTTTTTTTCTTGGGTTGTAAATAACTTGAGATTAATATAATGGCATCATATTAGATTTCTCTCTTCTCCCTAGTTGCATTAAATATTATAAATGAGATGCTATTATCATAATCTGATTAAATGTTCTATGAGTGTGATATTATTTACTGAAACATACCAGTCTTTCTCTTAAGTACATCCATATTAGAAAGATACAAATCAGAAGTTAATATGATTCTCCTATCTGTGCAACTGCAGACATATTTGCTTAGATTTTGGCAAAGTCAGACACAATTATCTACAATAGTACTTACTAAACCTCTAACTTGTTGACTTGCCAAATGAATTTAAACGGTACTAAAATTCTACAAGAGGATATGGTAGTATTTTAAGAATGTATTCCATTGAATCATTTCAAAGTCAATTCATGACTTGAAAAACAAATTGAATACACACTGCATTGCTGTTGTTTTATTTTTGTTTTAAATTTTAGTTCACTATTTTAAACATAATTAAATTACAAGTAGAAACTTATTCAAAAGACAATTTTCTTTTTATCAATTATGCATATATTTTATGAATATATATGAAAATTTTGATTTGTATTTAAGATTCTCTTTATTGTTGTGCTTAGTAACACTTCACTTTACCAACTGATTTATTATGAGAAAAAAAAAGTTATTTTTTCAACCTTTAATGTTAAAATCAATTAAAAAAAAAATGCCCAGATATGACAGCTGCCACAAAATAATCAAAATTAATAATTTTCAATTTAGTAAAACTAAACTCTGAATACCATCTAGAAACTAAGACAGAACAAAACATCTGCCTAATCCAGTAGAAATGTACTAATATTTTTGATAAGTATTATTAGCTCTAGTTACCTCTTCTATTTTGTTAAAATAAACAGCAAAGTCTGATCTTACAATCTTTCAAGATAAATAGTCATCATTGTTTAACTTGATTAAAACAAGAAGAATGGAAATAATGAATAAATAATTATAATGAAGTACAATGAACTTATGAGATGATTGATTTTAATTTGAGAGTTTTATTTGATACTGTATAAAACTTTGAAAAATTATATACTAGTATTTATTTTACAATTTCAAAAAATGTATCCTAAGAGTTAAATGTTTTGGAAATATGAAAGTTTGTATGGTTTTCTTGGTATAAAACTTCAATTGATATCCTATTTAGAATGGGTAAATTCATTCAAATTA
Source organism: Doryteuthis pealeii (assembly GCA_023376005.1). NCBI lineage: Eukaryota > Metazoa > Mollusca > Cephalopoda > Myopsida > Loliginidae > Doryteuthis > Doryteuthis pealeii. The sequence continues at coordinate 77,592,866 of CM042159.1, read as the reverse complement.
TCTAAAACTGTTGATTAGACCATTTTGAACTAATTGCTTTGGTTTATCATTTGTATACAGTCTAAAGTGATGAGATTATTAGACATGTTATAAAAACTATACAGAAAGAAAACATTAACTTTTAAAAGAGAAAATATTATCTTCTTTTAGTGATCAGTCTAGAATTAAAATATATTTCTAATACTTATTGAAAGTATCATCTTTTCATTGGTGATTTCACAGATTGTCAAAAATAACATGAGTGTTTTTCTTTTTTGTTTTTATGTTTACCCATAATATACTTCTAATATTTCTTTGTTGTGCATCCTGTATTCTTTGCCAAAAAAATCACTTTTGGTTACCATGGTGAATAGAAAGCAAAGGCTAAGGTAGAGGTTGCATTTGGCACCTGTCAGTAGAGTCTCTTTATGCTTGGGTGGGTCATTTTCTGTCAGTTTCTCTGCCACACTTCAAAAAGCAAGCATTCAATACCTTACTATGATTTAGGAAAGTGTGTGGTGAAGGTGAAATAACTTTGTATTATTCTTTGACAAGGAAAGATAGATGTTTTTTTGAGTTTTTTTTCAGAAACATTTATATTTCCCGTTGTTCCTTTATCAAACAATGATATTTAAACATTTTTTGACAAGTTATTTTGTAGTATAATATAAATGTCTAACACAGCTGTTACTTTCCATTCATAAAACCTGCCTATATATATATATATATATATATATATATATATATATATATATATTCTTTTCTTGTCAATCAACTTCAATAGCATACATTCACTATTCAAGTATTTTTAATTTCTAATAAATCAGGTGTATATGTAGCACATATTCATGGCAGACCAAATCTGTCTGACATCTGGAATGAGAACACAGATAAAACATGTAGCAACAGATTTGTTTTTCCCTTCACATTATTCTCACACAAAATGTAAGTTGGCACTGAAACAGGTCTATAATTGGGCCCCATTCTTTTCCACAAGAAGATTATACTCATTAGATAGAAGCCATTACTAAAATTTTGATTTTTTTTCCTGAATTATTTCTTATACTTTTTTGGCCTTCTTAAAATATAAAATACAAATATTACTCTTAAAATATTACACCATATATATAATGCTAATTTTAATGTTTACAACATTTCTGATCAGAGATCTTGCATAAACCTTTGACTATAATTGTAAAAAGTAGTCAAATAATACTTTTTTTTCAATATTGATAATAATTTTAGAATTTATAATTTTCTAAAAATGTTTGAAAATTAAATTTTCCAGGTAAAATTATTTTCAATAAATTTACAGTGGCCATTGTTCTGGTCTTTGAGATGCATTTAAAACTTTGTGCATCAGTATCATAACTTCAAAATATTTCTGGTACAATAAAACTCACACAAGGAAAAATGATTTGTTAGATATTGAATGGTAAAAGTGAGATACAACTAATCAAGTCAGAAATAAAATAATCAAACTGAACATAAAACTAATAATAACTAATTTCGTTAATGTCCAAATGTAAAAACATTTTCTGAAAAAAAAAAAGAGAATAAAGTAAAACAAAATATTTGATTAGATGTGTTGAAAATTTGAATTTTATAGAAGTATTATTGCATGCAGTTGATTAAGCAAAATTAATATTGGAAAATGAAAAAAAAAACCCCAAAAAACAAAGAAGCAGATCCAGGAATATTTCTAAATATGCAAGATAAAACAGAGGGATATAAAATCTTTTATGGCAAGAATGGGAATTCAGCTGCAAAGTTTACAATTTGGTATTAGGCAAAGCATATTTATTTTATAACGAGACAAAATTAGATGTTTTAATTGTTCAACAATTATTCTTTTCTCTAAGTGTGTGCAAAATCCGCATTTTTAGTGAAATCTTTTTTATATAATGCCATAAATAACTTTTATAACTAAATACAAAACTTAAGTAGAAAACAAACAACCTTTTGTTCTTTATACTAAAAAGTAAACTAAAAGGTTATATTTGGTTCTTTTTAAAGCCCCCCGCCCCCCCGGCATATAAATGGGAGGCATCAATGTTTATACTTGTTATTCTTCAGATTTATTTTTTGGAATCCAAAAGTAAATTTCTTTAATCTGATGGCTCACTTAAACCTTATTGTACAATGTGAGTATTCATGCTGAAGTTCTCAAAAAAAGACAAAGACACAAAGTGTATGTGTTGAGGTGTGTGTGGGGTGGGGGGAGTGGGGCAATAAAACTGAAGACATGCCAGTATCAAAGTAAAAGTCAGATATGTTATCTGCTTGATAGGATTGATTCCAGTATAAAATATCAGGCTGAATTGGAGCAAAAGAGAAGTATTATTTAAAGACTTTGTCAGATCTAAAAACAGAATCAGAAAATGGAATAAAGTCTGCTAAGTCTACAAACACAAATACAAAATTATATTCTTTATTATAAAGAAAAACCCTGTAAGAATTTCTGCTTGCTTATAAAAGAAATAATTGAAGACTGGTAATATAATAATAATTCTTATTGAATAAAAGGACTTAGGTAGATTAGCTGTTGATATATATTTTTTTTAATTTGGGGTTATTGTTATTTAATCACATTAGTTATATAGAGCTTTGTAAATGGAGTTCAGAACTGTTTGAATTATACAAATATCCACACTGGTTCAAAAGTTATGAGAATTTAAAGACCTGAAATTGGGGGTTGCTCAAAAAATGTCAAATCACAGACAAATTCAAAACAAGAAATTCAGTAATTCACCATTTCTTTATTTTTGATACAATTTTGATAAAACTTAGCATTCTTATGTAGAATTGTATGTTCTTTCTGATTATGCACTCACATTGTATGTATCTTTATGCTGTAACCAATTATTTAGAGAATAATAGGCACAGATATCAGAGTCTTTTTTTTCAAAGCTTACCACAAGATTATTCAACATTTTCATTTTAATACTGCATGTATACCCATATATAGTATTAATTTATATAAATAACATCACTTTGAACTTAAAAATACCTTTTTAAATACCTGTTATGTTGTATTACATACAAGAAATAGAATAACTTTTTATATACTTTTTTAAACAAAGCCTGTCCTGTGTGTGCAGTTTTGTTTACATTTTAGTACTACCTTGTAAGTTAGTTTTTTTTCCAAAATTGAAAGTTTGACAAGAAACCCTGATGTTAAAGCATCATCAAAATTTCACACATTATATATGAAAATAATTCTGAGACTATCTTCTATCAATTATATAGTGCTCTTTTTTTGCTTATCGTATACTTTTTGAAGAAATCTCCATCTAATTTTCTCTATTGTATTTTTGCTTCCATGGGTTGCCCCCCCCCCTTTCTAAAGTGTCTTCTAATTGATTGTAAAATTTTAAGAATATTTATAAGGATTTGCTACTTTGATTTTGTATAAAATTTAGTCTCAGAAAAAAAATAAATCATATTATGCATTTTCAACTGTTCAATGCAAAATACTGTTTTAACTCACTGAAAAAATAATCCAAAAGATAAAAACACATACAAATTACATATTTAGAAGGATTAGTTTATTTCCTTTCCAGCCATATAAATATTTTTTAAGATTGGACCATAAATATGTGAGAAATTACGATTTGAACCAATTAAGGTTTCGAATTTGTCATTGTCCACCAAAATGTATCTACCTAGCAATCCCAGCACTTTCATTAAAGTGCTGGGATTGCTAGGTAGATACATTTTTCAGAAGTGCTGGGATTGCTAGGTAGATACATTTTTCAGAAGTGCTGGGATTGCTAGGTAGATACATTTTTCAGAAGTGCTAGGATTGCTAGGTAGATACATTTTTCAGAATCAGATGGAAATTTTTATATAAGTATTTTTAATCCATCAACATCAAAATTCTGTATTTTCCTGAAAAATATCACTGCTATAAAACAATAAAAGAAAAACTAAGATATGAGTGAAAATATATAAATTGGATGCAATGGTGTTCCAGCATTGGATTGTCATGATTCATATTGTATCTTAATTGTTTTAAAATGAAACCAATATCCATCAAATCTTTTATAAAGATTTTTAAATCATTATCAAAGTTTCTACAAGCAAAAGAAAATAATCTTTGCAATTAAACTTAATTTACTTTTCATCATTAGAACTATTTTCCTTCAGTTTGCTTTAACAGAAAAACAATCATTTCATTTTTATAATAATTATATTTTAACTTTCAACAGTATTAATTGAATTTAAATATGATCACACTGTTTCAATTGATAGGAAAATATTTAGAATATTGAAAGTAACTTTTTTCCTTATAATTATTCATTTTTAGTAATGATAATAACCATAGGAAGCACACATGGTGTAATGGTTATCGTCATAGGTTATGGACTTGACAAACCTGATTCAAATCCTGGATGAAGGCTGGTTGCATTTCCCTTCCTGCTAATGCCCTTACAAAAGGTATGAATCCTTCTCACCCACACCCCAGCTCTGGATAAATCATAAGGAAGACTAGGATTTTTAGCCTTGGTAAAGCAACCAGTCTAGGAGAAGGAAAACCATGAATTCAAGCATGGGGCATGAGACAAGCGATTCTACTCCATAAAAACATACATAACTGCTACCCCCCGGAAAGTAATGCAGCAAATTGCTACCCCCCCCCCCTTCATGTAGAATTGGTCAGAAGAAAGAAAGAAACTGATATTAATCTTAAAATATTCTATGAACATGACAAGATTATGAATTTGATATGCAGGGAATATATTAATGATGACTTGACTGATGAACTAGATTGAACTATGAAGCTATAATTTCTCATTTCTACCAATATATTTAAAGTGTAGACACATTAATCCCATAACTCAGGATTATAAACTGAACAAGAAGAGAACTTAGATTAATCCATGCCAAAAGTAATTGCTAATAACTGTTATAAAATTTACAAATGGAAATAACTTTTTAGAAAGAACACATTGAATTTTTAAATGTTCAAATATTCCCCAATTGTGTATCAAAAAATTTTTTTTTTTGTGTGTGTGTGTGTGTATATATATAATATATATATATATATATATATATATACATTTTTATTCCCACCATAACAACATGATAAAAAGTGGTATCATAATAGGTTTCTTTCTTAGAGCACTTAGGATATGCAATAAGAAATATTTAGAAGAAGAATTTAATATTATTGAAAAGTCTTTTCTTAAATTACAATACCCTTTAAACTTCATACACCGTGCTAAAAAAAAGGCATTGAAAATACACAATAGAAAAAATAACACTACATCTCCCAATAACACACAACATAACAATAAAGACTCTGATAGGTACATCATACTTCCCAATAATCCTATAACTGATAAAATAAATAGAAACCTAAAAAAGATAGGTATTAAAACAGTTACTCACTCCACTAAAACAATCAAAATCATCTTACAGAATAAAAATAATCAAAAACACACACATTCCGAAGCTGGAGTCTACACAATAGATTGCTTAAATTGTAACAAAAAATATGTGGGAGAGACTTCTAGATCCTTATCTAAACGATTATCTGAACATAGATATCATATTAAATGTGGTTTTCTAAACAACGCCCTAGCTAAACATATTTTAGACCATAACAATACCTTTGATTTTAAAGGTGCCAAAATATTAACTCACATACACAATAGAACACTACGTAGAATTATGGAATCTTGCGTTATTCTCACCCATCAAACCATCCCCCAAAGACAAGGCTTTTTTTAATATATCCCCTTATTTAGCCACATTTGTAGTCAGAAATCATAAAATACCCTTCACATAACCATTTCCGTCATATACTTCCCAACAAATTTAGATTTGACATTATCCCAAAAACCTTACAACCATTCATACTTTTTTGCTTTATATATAAGAAAAAAAAAAACGAATTTAAATACAAAAATAAAAATTCTTTTCTAAAAATCCATTGCAGACCTACCGTCAACGAGTTAATACTCATCCTGTTTGAAAAAGAGAATGTTTCTATCGTCGAGTTTGGAATATGTCTTCTTTTTTCAAAAACTGTTACATTAAGAGATACATGACTGTCGCTGACCGAGAAAAATGTTGGTGGATGTGCTTATATTTGAAACTACTGCATAACTTTTTTGCAACATCAATGTTTTCGTTTTGAATTCATATTATTTTCGTCTCCGCTATTGATAAGTCCGGAGTATAAACAAGCTCTGAAGATGATTTTTATAAATCGAAATATTGTTCAATATTAGCTATGAATATGATATAAAATATTTTCACTTTAACAGCATATTGTGTTGTTTTCATATCCTTTTATATATATATATATATATATATATATATATATATATATATATATATATGCACATATATATGTGCCAGAAAGAAAGTTTAATTGTTCAGAGAATAGTATTTAAGATATATTTTTACAATTAAAAGGCATTTTATTATACAGTAAAATAGATTAGATTAGTAAAATATTTTTACTATGATAAAGAGATATGGTATTAACAGAATCAGTTTGTGTTTTTCTATTACAGGTATTGCAAAACATATTGTATTATGACTGTATCATTACATCACACACACACACACACACACACACACACACACACACACACATATATATATATATATATATATATATATATATATATACACACACTCATAAACCAAGTGATAAACAGAAATATTCATATATGTAATGCTAAATTACACTCAGATGAAAATTGAATATTTTTCTAAAAGGCATATTTTAACAAAATGTCTGTATTCTCCAAAAATTAAGATCAAATTTCTGATTTTTAGATAACATTTTATTCTATTTACGAAAATAAATTAAAGTAAAACATTTTTGTCCACCTAAAAAAATGTTTTTAATCAACATTTTAAGGATGCAGTTGTTAAACTACATCCTTAAAATATTGTTAAGCCGAATAGTGAAATATTGTCTAATTCTTGACACGTTTCTCTGTTTGATTAATAATCACAATGTAATTTATGAATACATTTTGAATAATAAAAAAACAAGATAACATAACATGTTGAAAAAAATTAATTTCATGACATTATAAACAAGAGAAACACAAGGATTTTGTTATATATATATATATATATATTGAATATATGTTTTTTTCACATATTTGAATATCAACAAAAGCTTCCACATACTAAATGCAGAGGCTTTACTAATTATTTATCTTTTTAAACAGATAAAGTTTTTTGTACAACAAACCATCACCTGTCAATGAAACTTGTGTTTTTTTTTTTCATTTTTATAAAATCACATGTTGATTATTTGTAATCTATACATGTGGTAATAATGTGGAATTATTGCTGTTAGTTTATGACTTTTTTTATGCTTTTTAATAATAAAAGGAAAAATATAGGTAGCAGTTTTAAGCTGCACTATAATACATTAGATTTTCCCACAGTAACTTCAATCACAAGAAATAATTGGGTGTGTTTAAACTTGGCAAAAAGGTCGAAAAATCTTGTTATTTTTTGATATTGGCAAAGATTTTCTAATGATTATCACAACTTCTATTTTATATAATCAGAATTGTTGAGTATAAAGCAATAATTGTGGTGCAATTTAACTGGAAATATTATTTCAACAGTTTTCAGATAAATAGAAAGATAAGGATGGAAAAAATCTGCAAAGCAATAAAATAACTACAAAGAATATTTCAATATTTGAGACTGTTTAGTACGTAAGTGGGTGGCCACTTAGAAACAGCAGGTACTGTAAGCAACCTGTGTACTAGACTAAGCAAAGAATTAATTTCAATACACACACACATTTGTAAGTACAAGCATATGACTAAGGGTGCTTGAAAGAGTGCTTATTCAATATGTAGGCATGAAACATATATATATATATATATATATATATATATATATATACACACATATGAATAAATATTAATTTCTATGCATGTCTCTGCACTCACACTTATATCATAAGAGCCTACATCTTAAATTATTAATAGGGATGATCACTGTGCAATGTGTACTAACAAATGGCATTTATCAGTCATGGACTATCTAATTTTTATGATAATTTTAAAAAGTAGATTTTAACTGTCATTTGTTATTCATTTGTAGTTTTATTGTTTAAGATTTAACATTTATAAAGTTTATTTCTTTTTTGTTTTTAATGGTTTTCTTATAAAAGTTCTGCCCAAAATTATTCTGTTCTCCTTGAATCAACATTCTGAAAATATTAAAAATAAAACAATAAAACTACAAATGAATAACAAATGCTTAAATCTTCTTTAATTCCATTCTCATTTGTTTTTCAATTTTTGTTCTGATCAAAATTAACTGCTGCAAAGCAAATATAATTAAAAGTATAATAATATTTCTCTGAATTTTTGAGTTAATACAGTTCTAAGTGACAGTTATCTCTAGGCTGCAAGTTCAATCCTCTGGTCAAAGGCGACAGTAACAGAATAATTAACACAGCTTAACACTTGTACACAGTCATGGTTAGTGGAATGGGAAACAGTCTCTTTCCGTGGATTTAATAAAGGGTTAAGTTCAGAGTTCTGTGAAGCCTCCCAATTACAACAAGAAGGTTCCTGAGTTCAAAGAGAAGGTTCCCAAGTTTGAGGAGTGGGTTTTGAATCCAATAAGAAATATTTGAAGAAGGTTGGAGGGCACATTGTCCGGAACGTTGTACAGAAAATAATAGAGATGAGGATAATAGTCCAAATAATACAAAGTATAATAGTTTCAATGAAAAAGGAAAGTATGATAAACACTGAAACCTAATAACATAAGTAAAAAAAAATAGAAGAGAAAAGATTCTCCTTGTGATCAAAATAATTGGGTTATTAAAATTTCACAGCAGAGAATAACTCAAATCATTTTGATTTATTTATTCCTTGAAAAACATGGACATTAATGATAGGTCAATAGTAATCAATGTTCAAAGTCTAGAAGACCATCAAGTAATTAACTCATTATACAATCAAATATTAGTGGTAATAATGACATATATATATATATATATATATATATATATTTATATATACAACTAAAATTGAATGGTTTAAAATATACCGACTCAAGTTTCTCACAATAGCGTGAATCTTTGGGGTATTTTTTCCTGTCATCATTATGTATTTTAAAGTTGGGTTGTACCCATTTATATATATATATATATATATATATATATATATATATATATATAGTTAATTTTTTGTTATTATTATTGGAGAAATGATTATAAAGTGCTCAATTACTTCTGTAAGAGCTGTATTTATTTATTTATTTATAGTCACCAATATTAATATATAATAAATAATTTTAATTGTATTGGTGTCTATAAATAAATAAATGGATAAATATATATTTATTTATTTATAGTCACCAATACAATTATATGTGAAGAGAAAAATGGAAGTGAATCCGACGGTATGTAATAATAGTGAAAAATGTTCAAATAAAATGAGTGATATTTATTCAGCCAACACTGCAGTTGGCTGAATACTGATGAAAACTAAACCCAATAAATGTTGATAAAGAAAACAATCAGGAAAAATCAAGTTCTCAGTTGATAAAAATGAAATCAAAAAAATATGAAAACAACTTTTGTCATTGTTATTTAGTATTTATTACTGAACATCATTGCTGGAAAGAAGTGATGCAATAATTAGGGATTATATTCCATAGATGAATGTGATCACATTGTTTAAAATAAATTCTATGACTTTCTCTTTGGTTTATTTCCCAAACTGTCATGACCACTGAAAGTAAATTAGATCATCCTTTACATATGTTGAAACAATGAAGCATTTAATCAATATCTGAAAAAATTAATGGGAATTCTAATCTTCTTAACAAATGTATTATTATAAAATTCAACATGAAAATTCTGGTGTCACTTCTTAAAAAGTGTAAGTAAGCAAAGCATGACTAATGTTGTGTGATACACTTTTATGAAAAGCACCCAACTGTTTATCAAAAATGGAAGAAAACTGAATATCAAAGTTGTTGTATAGGAAACAGTCTTCTCTTCAAATGAAGGAACTTCTCAATGCAGTCATAACTGGCACAGCAGGTAATGGTTTCTCTGTAGAATGTTGATAGTTCAAGAAGAACAGAAAGAATATAACAGTGGGAGAGATTTGACACCTTTTAAGGAGAGCAAGTGTCAAAACAAGAAACATGGTTGGTTGGTTGAATGACATATTAACCCTTTATCAGTTATTTAATACCAAAGTTTGATTAAAATCATAACTATTTATATTTTCAATGGTCCATTTCAATCATTTTTTTTAATTGCACTTTTTTCATTTGTTTAGAACAATCCCTTGTTTACACACAATTATATGGTTGACAGTATTTCTATGTAATATAAATAATTAGCACACTGTTATACTGTATATATCAAATATTTCTATCCAATACTTATAATTTTCAAATAGATCCAATAGATTGGACCCTAACAGGTACTACCATTCCAGGTCAGAATAGGAGTAATGGCAATGAACGAGTATTCCAGAATTGGAACTTCACCACCAAATACAGTTTAATGTCATACCCAGGACAGACAAGGAACATGAATCAAGTGGGATAAATATTAAAAAATAACCACTGACATAGTGTGATATCAAACAGATGGACCCCAAAAAGGATAAGTTTCTTGATAAAAGTAGTATACAACATCATACCCATGAGAGTGTACATAAAGTCTGACCTGATGCAATGCATGTAAAAGCAGATTCTCACTGATTTGGAATATTCTCTTAAAAGTGACATATTCTAATGCAACTAATTATTGGAGGAAAAACCAAATGTTATAAAACTTCAAATAAATTTTCAATTACCAAACTGGCAAAAGTAAATTTCATGAATGTTAACTGATGTCATGTAAGTAATCCAGAAAAAATATAAAGATATGAGTTAAGAATACAGGAAACATGGCTGGATAATGAAAACATTTCCACCTGAAATAGGAGAAAGGGGGGGGGGTGTTTTGTTTTTGCTAACTTAAATTCAGCACAACTAGTTAAAGTTGGTAAGAAAGGAAATATATTAAGGAACTTCAAGAGTGAGTAAAGTTTTATATCTGTGTAATCAGGAATTTTAACACATATATGAGAGGGGATCAATATATGAGAGGGGATCAATACATAGAAGCTGAGTTTTTCTTTGAAATTTTCATTGTATAATATTTGATCCTTGTAATTACAATTCACCACTGAATTAAGTGTATGACCAAGGAAGAAGATTATGCTGTGAAATAAATCATTTGCTTAGACTGTGGACATATTGAGTATATGCGTGTATATATATATGGGTAATTCCATGTCACCCACCCCCTTCAATTCTTCTGAAATTTTGTACACGTGACAATCCCCCAAATTTGAGCTTCCAATTCGAAATATTCACTGAGTTATGTTGATTTTAAATTCAAAAAATTTATTTCGAGAAAAATCGCGACATTTTGTCATCTATTTTTGTCTATAAAATGTATTCTAGAGCTCCCCTACGCCTAAAAATTGGTTTATAGAAGCTTCTACGCCTGAAGAATCCAAAAATGTTTTCTAAATAGGCATGAATGAAAAAAACTTTTCAAGATAATATTAATTTTTATGCAAGTTTCATTGTGTTAAATATAGGGGGGGGGGTAAATTTTACAGGGAAAATTGGTGGTACAAAGGATATTGTTATCATTTTTGTCACCTTTTCAATTCTAAAATGAAATGTGGTGCTGATATTGACGTTTGTATATTGTCAGAATTTTGCAGGCAATATGATTGATACATGGGAAATATATTGTTTGTATATTATTTTAAATATTTCCAACCACCACCACCCTAATCCTGATAATTTCTATCAAACTCTGACAGTTATTTTGCTCCATATAGTGATTATTCAATGGCTGAACGGAAACACACAAAACATAAAAGTGCCAATTTTTAACTGATGTTGTAACTTCGCTTGTGAGCAAAAACCAAACTCTATTTTTGGTACAAATAATGTTCAATATATGTAGAATAAGAATTTAAAGGAAAAAAAATTATATGTAGTGCCACATTGTGATTTTTTTACTTATTGATCTTGCATTGAAAAAGTCAGAAATCATTAATAACGTAAAAAGGGTTAATTTTACAAAAATCTTGCGATTCCCCCCCCTCCTCAAATCTTTTTAGTATAAAATTGACATAAATCAGCGAATATTTCGAATTGGAAGCTCAAATTTGGGGGATTGTCTAACTTTAACCTAGTCTACACCTGTACAAAATTTCAGAAAAATTGAAGTGGGTGGTGACAATTATTTTTTTTCTAGATGATTTGACATGGAATTGCCCATATATATATATATATATATATATATATATATATATATATAGTCATCCACAGACAGTACTGTTTCACTGTATCAAAGCTATTCAGTGCGGCTAGACTTTGCTGGCTGCTCCAAGCCAAGATTAAAACTCAATCGAATTTGTTGTCAGTCAGTACCACTTACGGAAGGGAATTTTACTGATACATACATACATATATATGTATATACACACATGTATGTATTTATCAGTAAAATTCCCTCCCACACGTGGGTTGTGCTGATGGCCAGCTGCATAGAAGTTCTGACAGATGAAAAATTAATTGAGTTTCAATCCCAGCTTGAAGCTGCCGACAAAGTCTAGCTGCACTGAAGAGCTTTGATACGGCAAAATAGTACTGTATGTGAATGACTACATACACACACACACACACACATATATATATATATATATATATATATATATATATATATATATATATATATATACACACACACACTTTTGAGAAAGTAATATAAAATCTTATGTATGTGGAACAAACCAACTGCTGCATAATCAAGATTAAATAGTAAACAATGAGACCTTGGGTTTAGTTTAACATCTGTTCTAGCAAGCTGTGTGCTGTTTATAGTTTTTGATAATGTTTAACACTATGGGAGGCTTTAATGAATGTCATCTTCAGCATTGCATGCTGTATGAATTTTATAAAGGCAGTAATGCAACACAAACAATAAAAGATATTCATGCTGTGTACTCAGATGCAGTGAGTGTGAAAATGCTAGCAATGGTTTAGCAATCTTAAATAGGGTGACTATGATCTTTCTGATAAGCTTTACTCTTGAAGAACAACTACTTTTGATAAGGATCTTTGGTAAGGATCTTTGGAAAGCGTCTGTTCAAGTAGATTCTTATCAAAACACCAAAGATTCAGCAAAAAGAAGAAAAAAAAAGAAAGGAAAAAAAACCTAACAATGCAGTATATTCAAGTATAGAAAAACATCTCAAGTAAAATGGAAAGAAATTTAAGTGGAGAACTTTGTTTCCCCATAAAACTTTTAGCAGAGAATCAAGCACAACATTCAACAATTTGCAACTGTCTGATGACCAGGAATGAAAACCTTCCATTTCTTCAATGAATTGTTACAGGAGATAAGAAATGACTATATGACTATATGTTAACAAGTGAAAAGAACAATGGTTTCTGTCAAATCACCAAGATCCCATTTTCCAAATTTAGGTACCATTCCAAGTTGTTCCAGATGGTGATGAACTGTTGGTTGGCTTTAATTTAGTTATTGAACTAATTCTTCAACTATAACAGAATTCTGTCAAATCATCAACTTAGAATGGTATCTGGTTAAGATAGGTCAAATCATGTTTGTCAATTTCTTTCATGAGTATTTTGGGTTTTGGACACAGCATTATTGTCTTTCCAAAACTTATAGAACATTATATGTCTACATACTTTGGAGATATGTTGAAGAGCCAAGTTAGGAACAAATTTGATTGGTGATGATGTAACTTATCTAAAACTGTACAAACATATACTACCATGTATTCTTAAAATTTAGGCCTTTTATAATAATTAGAGTATAAATCTATATCACTATCAGATTTCAAATATTACTTATGGGCAGATCTGATATATACATTTATATAAATGCAATACATCAAATTAATATTAAAATAAATTAAAAATATCTTGATATGTTGTCATAATTTTTATTATCAGGAAACTGAAATAAACAAATAAAAAATTTCTCAAATGTGAGATTTGAGAAAATCCTTTTTTAAAAAACTGTAATAGTAAAACTTACTTCTTTCTGGGTATAATCCTTCCAGCCAAGTTCAAAGCCATCAAGTGCAATATGGAATTCCTCAACTCTGTGTCGAAACTGGAACCATAAAGGTACATTGCTGGAAAGTTTTCTCTTTCTAGCTTCAGCATTTGTTTTTAACCGATTCCATTGAGTCTGAAAAATTAAAAGATTAAATTTAAAATGATGGAAACTGAATAAAAATGGACAACATTTTTTTGATTCATCATGATTACATGAAGAAACTTAAAGAATTCAAACAAGATTTTATGAGGATTTCATATATTTTCTTATGATGTTAAATAATTAATAAAATCTTAAAAAAATACTCTTTCAGTGATGGGTTTGGCTTGCCAGGAGACAATCAAATGTTTGCTATCAAATTTGTGATATGCAGTTTGACCATAAGAAGAAAACACAGGAGGAAAAGTTTGGTAAAATCACTGAGGAAGATGCAGGGAGCATCATACAACAGTTTTCTCTCATACTGTGGGAATGTCAGATGAAAAAACATTCTTGTCATATATTCTTTCTTGTACAAACAACTTTCTAATTAATATTCATGATCCCAAGAATGAAATGTTAATTTTATACTGAAATATTTGAATTAAATGACCAAATGACAATGTCAAGACACTTAGTAGTGAATGTCAATTTCAACTGGAAAGTTGAGATAATGTTCTACATTATTCAATCTGAAATGACTAGTAGTTTTCAGTTCTTTTTTAAACTGGTAGCTTTTGCTATCAAACAAAGGAATCATTCATGCTGTGGTACTTTCCTGTCACTAGTTTCCTTCAATTGATTTACAATATCAGTCTGAGATTTACACCATTGTCAAACACAAGCAACCAGTTTTAATGAGATGGCTTACCACTCTTTTCTTACATGATGTTATTCTCTCACCTATATATATATATATATATATATATATATAAATAAATAAGAGAGAGAGAGAGAGAGAGAGAGAGAGAGAGAGAGAGAGAGAGAGAGAGAGAGAGAGAGAGTGTGTGTGTGTGTGTGTGTGTGTGTGTGTGTGTGTGTGTGTAAAATCAATGTAATAAAACAGACATAATGTATTCTTTCACTTACAGAAATTTTTTTTTACCTCTCACAAGAAAATGAAAACATTTATCAAAAATTATTCAGAAAGTAGTTTTTATTAATTTTATTAAAAAAATGAAGAAAAAAAAATCATAATTTCTACAATAAAAGTATTCAGGAAATTTTTTTCTGTGAAACTTTGTCATTTTCCTATTCAACAATTTGTAATATGCAATCATTAATACTTATCCATTTTATTTTCAAAATATTTTTATTATTCAAAAAGTATACCCTGTCGATGAGTAATAAGTAAATATGTATATTAAATATTCAACATATTATCTGATCATGAATCATACAGAAATATCACATCAATGTATACCATTTTAATGTCTATATATATATATATATATATATATATATATATATATATATATATATATAGTAGCTATTACAGGTAAAATTTTCTATATTTTGGTTTGGTTTCTTTGTTTAATGGCATATCAACCTTCATGGGTTATTTCATGCCAAAGCCATCCTTGTAGAAGAACAGAAGTGGTATTATTTAAGCCATACTTGATGGGATGAAGGGGTTCATACCTTTCCCAATGGTATTAGTGCAAAAGTGAATGTAAAAGTGAGACTGTAATTTAACTACCTTACTATGTTGCCCTTCAGCACATTAGCCATTACGCCATAGCGGCTCTTTCCACCTGTTTCTAGATTTGAATAATGTAAAAAATATAATTGTTTTCAAATTTTACTTAATAAAATCTAAATCGTTTTTTGAATTACCAAAGCAAAATATTTGATTCGAATATTTTAAGTCTTTAAAAACATTTTTTGACACAATTGGTCTTGTATAATCATGATGAATGTTTGACTGACTTACCAGTGGTAGCAATGCTTGGCATGTTTTGTCGGTCATACACATTTTTCCAAGGGGGGTGCATGCATGAACAGAAGTGGGTGAGTGAGAAGGAGGAAGAAAGGCAGCAGAATGAAGGGCTGATAAAAAGGTTGTAGATTCATTAGTTGGCATAATTTGTGACGAGATTCACACAGGGACGGTATTGAGAGGCAGAAAGAAGAGAAGCAGTTTGATATGCCTGAACAGGATTATAATTGCAGTACTATTTTGCAAACAATAATTACAATTTCTTACAATATTTGAGTGTTTTTGAGGGCTTAACTATAAAATCATAAAACCAAACCAACAATAAGATCTTTTGTGTTCAAAGACAGGAAGTTCTAAATGTATTTAACAATTAGAATTCTACTCTTTTTCTGTTGTCATTATCTGGTGTCTCAATTACCAACACCATTTTCATTTGAACAGCATTTTCATTGGACAGCATCAATTCAATGCTTCAATGAACAATACCAACTTTCTTTAAAAACAAATATCTAACATAATTTTAAAATATGTAAAAAGACAGTTCACCATACTGTTTTGCCTTTTTGTCTACTCTATCAAATTTAAATAAATCTATGCAGATTTCTATACTTTTCCTTGATAGATAAAATGCATTATAAATATTAAGAAAATATTAAAAGGAAAAAATTCTTCAAAATTATGCCTGCACCATGCTGTTGTCATCATTGTTATTATCATTATTATTAGAAGGAAGAGAAGAAGAAATAATGTTTTTGTTTTCCATCAAAAGAGAATTATATTCTTCTGTTAGAAAATATTGTATTGCATCATATTTGCTATTATTTCATAATTCATAATTTTGGCATTATGTAAAACATACCATTTTGAATATACACAACTATTTATGTATTGATGAGCATAATTACCATAATTTCTAATTGCATTTTCAATAGATAGATCAATACTTCTATTTAGGATCAGAGTTCAGTATCTGTATCCATGGAAAACCCACTGTTATTTCAATAATTGAGATATAACATTAAAAAATCATAAATCTAAAAAGATATAAAATTTAAAAGAATAAATTTATAAGATTATATTTTAACATATTTATACAACTTTGAAATAAAAATATTTGGACTCAAAAATGATAAAGCAACCAAAGTCATGTTGCCATAACAACAGAATTTCTCATGACTCATTAGTAAAATCAACTTGGTAATACATTGCATAAAGCTTTCTCTGTGTGTGTTGTGTGTGTGTGTGTGTGTGTGCATATGTGCATGTGTGTGTGTTTAAAAAACATGCAAATAATGCCATTATATTACCATAATGGAATTTCTCATTATTCTCTGTATTAAGATCAGGTTGTGTATATATATATATATATATATATATATATATATATATATATATATTCTTAAGACATGTGTTATTGAACATTCTTGAGTATTCTTTTTTCATTTTTTGTATGAAAAAAGAATACTCTGTGTTGTTCAATAACACATGTCTTAAGAATAATTTGCTGCCAAAATACACAAAATTTAATATATATATATATTTATATATATATAATACATACACACAGTCAACAATGAAATTATTCATATACCCATCAATTTTGAATATTTTCATGCATTTTTCAGAACCTAATGTCTGCATGATGCCAGTTTCATATGTTAATAAGCACAAGAAAGCAATATAAAACTTAATTTTCAGAACAATAGGTTTGAATTATGCAAAATAGGAAAAGACAAAATTATTCATACAGTAGAAAATGTGGTTTTAGATTTATTGGTTTGAGTAAGTATAAGCAATTTACATAATTATTTTATTTGTGAATCCTTCTAGATTATCTATTCAGTAGAATATTTGAGATAATTCACACAAAGAAAATCATGTGGTGTATAGAGTGTCACCATTGTTATTCTTACATTATCAACATAATGGAGGAAGACAAAGGAGCTTAGCATTGACATGAGGCAAAATTATTAACTTCTACAAGTTGGGAAATAGTTACAACACAATTTCAAACCAGTTAGCTATCCCTAGATCTATGGTACAGTCTGTTATAAAGAAGTTTAAACAGTTTGGCACAACAGAGAATTTGCCTGGGCATGGAAGAAAACCCAAATTGTCACCGTGAACTGCATGAAAACTGTATCACAAGGTTAATATAAACTCAAGAGTTATTTGAAAAACATTGCCAAAAGTTTGAATACAAAATGTATCAGTATAAGTACTTGCACATTACAACATTGTTTAAATAGATATAGGTTGTACATAGATGGAACACGACAAGCCACTTTTCACAAACCATATCATATTGGTCTGGTGCTCCATTTAATTTTACCAAAACATTCTTGGACAAAAAAAAAATGCTTTTGGGAACAAATAGCATACAGTGATGAAAAAAAGTGAGCTCTTTGGACATAATGATATACAGAAGCTTTGACAAAAGAAAGATGAGTCTTTCTTCCTAA
Source organism: Doryteuthis pealeii (assembly GCA_023376005.1). NCBI lineage: Eukaryota > Metazoa > Mollusca > Cephalopoda > Myopsida > Loliginidae > Doryteuthis > Doryteuthis pealeii. Next base: position 77,574,379 of record CM042159.1, on the reverse strand, counting down.
AAAAAAAAACACAGTGCCAAAATTAAAACATAGAAGTGGCTTTATTTTTTTAGGATTGTTTTAGCTCAAGGGGGACTGGAAAATTAATTGCAATAAGAGGAATAATGAAATCTGAATACTATATCAAAATTCTGGATGAAAATCTACAACTATAAACACAAAATCTTGATCTAGGTCAGTGATTTACTTTCCAGTAAGATAATGATATATGTCTAAATCAATGACTGTGTGGCTTCAGAAATAAAAGATTACAGTTCTGTCATGAATCCTATAAAAATCTATGGCAAAAACTGAAAGCTCAAATAGATCATAGGTCACAAAAAAGCTTTCAGGAATTAGAACATAACCATTGAAGAATGCAAGAAAATCACAGAAAAGACTTGTTCAAATCTCATCAAAAACTTTATAAAACAATTGCAGTTAGTTATAAAAATGAGAGCCAATGTTATTGACCATTAATATTATCAAAAATGTTCAATTTTTTCATACTATACGGATAATTTTGTCTTTTCCTATATTGTTGTGAAAATTGAATTTTATATATATTTTTTGTACTTATTAACTTATTAAAAAACTAGCATCATGCAGGCATTAGATTATGAGAAATGCATAGAAATATTAAAAATTGATAGGCGTATGAATAATTTCATCATTGACTAATATATATATATATATATATATAATATATATATATATATGTGTGTGTGTGTGTGTGTGTGTGTGTGTGTGTGTGTATTTGGGCAGCATTCTTTCATTTATACATGTAGAATTAAACAAAAGACACATCTCCTGTTTAACAATTTTATTTTTGATCTTTTCGAGTTTTCTGGCCAACTTTTTAATATTTGGGTGGAATTCGTGGATAAGTCCACCAAAGTTCAAGTCCCGAGTACTTTCGGATCTGATGAATTTAAAAATCAAATATCTGAAGCAATCATGATAAGTGATGAAAAATCATAAAATTGTTTTATGGTCAAAGTTTTGCAGTTACATAAAAATGTATCAATATTGACCAAAAGACAGTAGAATTATTAATATACAATACAATGTTGTTATTCTATTCTTATTTTAACGCAGTTGATGAACAAAATATGATGTAGATATAAAGAAGAATAAGATCATACTATATGTATGTAAATCTTTGATCAAATTTAGTAGGTAATAATATTTAACTGATATTTTGCAGGCAAATGATCTTTTGAATCTTTATTTTCAGAAAATTTGCAAAATTTCAAACAAGTCAATTAATCATTTACCCCCCCACACACACACACACCAAGAACATTTTGCTAATTATTTCACTAGACTTTGTTAAACCTCTCAGAAAAGACAAAATGTTCAACTGTGGATGAATGAATGAATGAATACTCCATGAGACAGACATGAAGCACAGAAATGAAAATAAAGACGATTGAAGATAAATTATTCTGACTATTTGTTGAGAAGAGAATTGTGTACATATATAATATCCCACTCAAAAATAATATCAGGTATGCCTGTGGAGGAAAAGAAGAAGAAAAAGAGAAAAAAAGACAAAGTGGAAAAAGAGAAAGACTTTCCTCTTCTGTCTCATAAAAAAGGGAGAAAGGAAGAATGAGAGAAGAAAGGAAAAGAGGAAATAAATATTTGAATTTCTGCAAATCTCTTGTGAAAGGTTTTTATCTTCTAAAAGTGAACTTGTTCACTTAAGTACAACTCCTTTGTCTATTATCTCAACTAATTAGTTTCTTTTATCTTGTATTTAATTGTTTAAACCTTATATCTTGTGCCTGTTGTTTGTTATCATTGGTCTGTGCAATTCGAATCTGGGAGAAATTCTTTTTGTTATTTTTCTTGAAAATCTTCAGAACCCAAGGTTCTTGGGTTCATTTCATTATGTTGCTTACATAACATATATTTCCCAGTGAACCATTCAGACTAGTTTTTCATCATGTTTTTTTTTAGTCAAAATAAATTAGTAAGAATGCCTTGTCCTTAAAATCCAGATAAATATTTGCAATTGATCTTTGAGAATTGATTCACAATTAATCAAATATAGAAAATCAAAGAAATGTATAGCTTGAAATTTTTCCTCAGCTTTTAAATGGCAAATATCTGTTGACTGTAATTGCTTAAGGTCAAAGTGTAATTTTTGTTGTGTTTTAGAAAATACAAAATAGTTTTCTAAGCCAATTTCAAAACCTTGGAATAATTTAGATTAAAATAGCAATTCTATAAAATCTAAAAGGTAATTGTTTCAATTGACATATGAGAAAGAATAATAAGTCTAGTTATTTTTGGTAGTAAATTTATGTGGCATTTATTTATGTAGCATTTATTCACATTAATGTATTCATAAAATATAATTAGATTATGGCAAAAAATAAAATCTATAATTTATTTTTATATCATAAAATTCTAGTTTTAAGCTTTTACTTGTATGTGGATCATACAAAAAATATGACAAGAGTAATTAGAAAAGAGAAAAGTAGCAAATATTACAATATTAATTGAAATTAATATGAAAGCATCTTGTGAGATTTTAGTGACATATTTCCTTAGATGTTAAAATATGTGTTGGTATTTGTAAGAAAAAAAATAAAACAAAAAGGTGGCTAATATGTGTCTGAATTGATTTCAAAATAATAAAAAATGTTCTTCACACAATTGAAGCAGAGTTAATCAAATAAGAGCTGAGAAAATTTCTGATGCTTTCCAAGTTCATTAGCAAAAATATTCTTTTACCAATCTTGAAAGAAAATAGAATCAATGAAAAGAAAATAACAAGATTTCCAAAGAGGGCCAATGATGGAGGTTTACACATTATATTAGTTAAGTGTTCAGCATTTGGTGACAAGCAGAACAAAAAAATTGATTAGTCATTGATTTCTTAATAACTGGGAGAGAAAAAAAAAGGGTAGAAGGAAATTGTTCAAGCTTTGTATAATTAGTAGAAACATAAAAAAAATCTTTGGTGTACATTTCATTTTGCTGGTATAATTATATTTTGGTTACCAATTTTCTCTTTCATTTGTTATTCATACAAATACAGACAACCTTGATATTATATTAAAACAGTACTAGACAATCATTTAATTTCATATAGGCAGATCAATATGTATGCAAAATCATTTTTACAGGCATTTTATCTATAATCATTGAAGCACAAAATCTGCCCACTTTTTCAACATAAATTTTAAATCATATTTAAAAATTATCAGTGAAATAAGAAAGTTTTTTTAGTTGTGAATGTTTCCTAATGGACATGTTTTGTGACAATAGGTATAAGATAATATTTACCATAAATACAATGGTTCAAAGGAAAATGTTTCTAGTTAAATTGCTAAAAATAAGGAATACAAATTCAAATCTCACTGGAGGTTTAGTCTTTATTTCTAATCTACACTATTCAACAGTTGTTGACCTGAAAGTTATGATAAAAAGAAACAGAAATGAAATTACACAAAAAGACTGGTAAAAATTTATAATAATAAACATTCAATTATGTTTTTATAATTTAATCATGAAACTCAAACTACTTTTAGCAAATAAATATCTTAGAACAAAGTCCTTGAGATCTAATTCTGCTTATATCTATTAATAATGGAGATTTTCATTTCAAATTGTTTTTGTTTTTTTTTACTCCTTTGATAAATATGAGGATTTTGCTTACTTATGATACAAACCCCCTGACATTGAATTTTTACTCCCACCCTCTCAGGCAATGTCTTTCAAAAATACATATTGCATTGATGAATCACTATGAAGTTAACTGAAAATGAAAAAATATGGAAATATAGATGTCAGTAATTTTATTATAATAATAGTAACAAAAAACAAGACAGCCTTTAGATAGAGTTTTATAAAAATATATGCAGATAATGTGATCTGCATTGTTTAATTTTCCTCCCTAAATATTAAAAAGGTATTTCTAGTTTTTGCCCACATTATAAACTAGTCCTATATAATGTGCAAAAGCCAAATAATATTATAGGTATCTTATTATTTTATGGAGATTGTGTCTGTCTGTAACCAAAACTACATTACCACCAACGTCACAATTCCTTTAGTTATTTACATTATATTCTCATTGTTTATTAAATAATCATTATTTATTCTTAATTAGCATCTTATTAACAATGTCTCTATTGAGGTCTAGCCGAGATATATTTGCCTAAAAACAGCTCATATTATTAATGATTAAAATCTTGTGATGTGTGTTATATATCATTTAGAAATAAATGTTTACATTGTATATGGTGTGAATGATTTGTATACCAGTTTTAACAAAACTGTGTTTAATAAATAATTACTTGGTGTTATTGATTTCTATTATTATTGTTTTATTCTCAAACGTATTCAAAGCAATCCAATGTATAATTTTATTTAGAAATCAATTAGAATAAAGTAAAAAATAAGTGCAATCTTTTTTGTGTTCATATTTAATTTCTAATTCAATATGATATTTAATTATATTAAAACTTAAGTACTTGTGCCTGGAGGGAACATTCTTTTGCTAGTTATAATAATTTCTTAAAGATTTTACATTAAGTGGCATATTTTTCAAGTATAAAGTTATACAGAATAAGAAAACTTATCTACAAAATTGTAGCTTTACATCACAAAGGCAGCATGTTCTTTTCTTTATAGAATTCTTTGATTAATAAACTCTTTGATCAATATAATTCAATAGAGCAAGAATCATTTAAAACCATAAACCTTACAGATTCTTAATTACCCATTAGTAATTAAAGGATTGGTTACCGTTTTCTCAAGCAGAAAATAAAACCGATTAAATAGTCAAAGGAACTATTTTCTTTTTTCCCAGGTGATTATGTCTTTTATATAATTCATCATTTCTAATATTTCATCAGAAGTTACTGATAATGGAACTAAATAGAAAGAATGATCTAAGGTTATAGATTCTCATCTCTAAGTAATTTGAAGATGAAGGAGACAGAAACAAAATGTAGACTTCTCAGAACATACTTATTCAATATATGATTGCTCTAAGCATTTGTAATATCATTACTTATGAACTAAAGTTGCAATTATTATATTAAAGAGGAAGATCTATGTAAGTTTCCAGATGACAATTAGCACATTGTCTTAACAAATATAAATAATGTAGAAAATTCTTGAAGTAGAAAATAAACAGAAAAGTTGTGTCATTTAGAGAGAGAAATCAAAGAGACTGTTCTTATGTTGAATCTAGCTAGCAAAATAAAGTAACATAAATTGAAATAGATTACTTTCTGTGTTCAACTGGACATAAAAAAAAATTGAAATCACAGCTCATCCATGTATCAAAACCCAACCTTCATTGAACAGTACCTCAATTTCAACTCTCACCATCCATACAATGTAAAGAAAGGAATCGTCTGTTGCCTACAACACTGGGCAAAAGCCATCAGCAAGTGACAATGTATATCAAGAAGAAATGGATAGTTTAAGAGATACCCTCCATCAAAACAATTACCCTGAGAGCATAACATCAGCTACAAGAAATCTAGATTGCAGGACAGTCTGTCTGCCCTATGTCAAAGGCTTGGCTGAAAAGATTCAAAAGATATGTAATCCATATGACATCAGGACAAAATTCAGGAGTGACTTGACTATTCATAAACATCTCCTCCGAGTCAAGCTCCCAACGGAATATTATTTGACCAAGAATTGTGTATATCCCATTCCATGCGGTTGTGGCAAAGTATACAAAGGTGAAACATACTGTCTGCTGAAAGTAAGACTAGAGGAACACGGAAAAACAGTGGTACGAGGGGAAATAGAAAAGTTGGGTATGGCAGACCATATATGGAATGAAAAGGGAAATCATCTGTTCTTATGAGATGAAGTTAAGATAATAGATAGGGAAAAACATTGGAGAAAAAGATGTCTCAAAGAATCAGCTCATCTAGGCTATAGTAACCTCCTGAGTTTGACAAGAAACACCTAAAGAAGGTCGGAGGGTGCATCAGCTGAAATGTTGTGTATATAACAATAAAGATGAAGACAATAGTTGAAATAATCCCAAAAATACAAGAGCAACATTCACAGAGAAAATTATTTACACCCGCAAACTAAAGTTGATTGGTATTTTCCAGTAGCATTGGGGCCTGTTAAACAATAAAATCATGTTACTAGCAAATATTTTTATTTGCACTTCACTAAATGTGCCAGTTTTTAACACTTCCCCTGAATGGCATAAAAAATGTTTATTTGGAGATAGGAAAGAATCACAAACCAACAACTCCTCTTTGGATTGACCAATTTCAACAAACTTTGTATTATTTTGTAGGATGATGATAGCTGTAATATAAATTTTTATCCAGAGAAATAAATTAGATAACTGATGATGCCATCAGATGAGTAAACAAAGTAGAGTTCAATGCCCCCCCAAAAGTTATAATTTAAAATACCAAAACTCAGGAAATTAAAGTAAATGTTTATTAGGATAAATCATCAAAGTAAAGGATAAAAATATAACTAGAGGATATACAACATGTCACAGTATATATAATGTTATAATAAATGAAACAGTCAATTATGGAAATGTACAGTTCAAATTGTCAGCCTTATATTTTTCACTGGTTATGATTAAAAAAAGATGAATAAAATAATTAATTAGAAATTCAGGTCTGGCAAATTAAATTTTGTTTGTCAACTTTTCATTTAGATTTGAGATATAGAAAGAAAATTATTTATGTGTATAAAATTCAGAAAGATATTCAAAGAATTATTCAAATATTTGAAATTTTAAATCTTTGCTTTATTCCACTCATGCTCCCTTTAAAAATATTGCTATGAAAATTGTCAAATAACAGAACTAATTTGTGTATTTGTCAACTAAAGTTTATAAACTGCATATATACAAAGTATCAACCAATGTTATCTAATTGGCAACAATATCTATAATTCTCAAATATTCTATAATTCTGTTTGCAAACCAAATTAAAAGCTTATTCAATGAATAATAAAATGCACACTTTCAGTGTAGATATGCAAGATAGACACAAAATATAATTTCTGGATACAGTGGAAATTTTGCTTTATAATTGGGTTTGAATATTTTCTTAAATCATTTTCATAAATATTAAACAGTTTTATTTAATTCTATAAGGCTTAAAAAGTATATTTTATCCTATGATTAATATCACAAAAAAAGATATGCTATTTGGGGGATATTTCATGTCTTTACTGCACACATACACACACAATTGTGAGTTACACACACACACACACATATATATATATATATTAATCAGAGTAATAATTCAGTGTTAGATTTAATTTTCGTTTTTAAATCATAATTAAAAATTAACAAATGATTACTAAAAAGAAATAAAAATAACTTGTAAAATGACATGACAAAGTGGATAGAGTAATTAAAATGCTATATTAAACAATTCAAATAAGGTTATATAAGAATGTATGATGAATATGTCCAACAACTTGGCAGTTTTTAATCTCTTGAGGAATGAGAGAAATGATCATTAAAATCACTGAATCACTATCTTTCCAAATATGAAGTCATGTAAAAACACAAACATAACATTGTCATTAACACAACTATATTGAATCAATAATTTAGCATTAAGAGACATCCAAAAATAAACTCCTCAAAGAATGTTAATTAACATATAAATCTAGACACATAAGTAAAATTAATCAAAATGATTCATGACAGAGAAAAACAGATCTTTCTATTAAAATTACATAAATTATATAACCAAAAAGTAGAATAAATATATATATATATATATATATATATATATAGAGAGAGAGAGAGAGAGATAGATAGATATAGATAGATAGATAGAATATGCCTGGCAAGCACAGATCTCAAGTAAAGTAGCAGAGTATAAACCATCAAGTCTAAGATTCACTTTTCAGAGTAAGAAAATTAATTTAAACTACTTTAAATTAATTGAAGTGCATCATTTAATCTTTCAAGATGATTTACATTTATGCAAAACTTAGAAGAATCCAGGATTATTAAAAGAATAGTGGAAAGTTGGATAATTTTTTAAAATCAGATTTTTACAAATGCTATCTTCTTTCTAATTTTGGAAATGATAATTTTTAATATTTGCCACAAAGATTTTCTGATGCCTTTTCAAAGATTTGGTATCAACTTTTCTACTTTTTACTCACAGTCTCTGAAAGTATTCAATGCTTATTCAATCATTATCTAATGACTTTCATCATCAAATGGAAACTTGTAAGTTTTCATGTAATCAACTAGGAAAATGAATTTTATAAATTTTTATAATTCACTGTAATGACTTAAATAAACTATTCAAATTAAGAATGTAGATCAATATTTTTGCTTAATACTCAATTCTTTAGAAGAGTAGAAGACAACTTATCAGATAACAAATATAAAAAGATAAATCAGATTTTTCCCCCAAGATACAAAGCTTTAAGTATATATATATATATATAACAATCATTATCATCATCATCATCATGTTGTATTGGCAGCACATATATCTCTTGCCAACCATCCATATAGGTCATCACCATGGGAGATTCTCTGTGTAGCATCCAGAATCCAAATAAAAATGATTCATGTAGGTCCTTACTGGTCAGCCTACATTGGTGTGTCCATGTGTAGGTGTCCACAGGAGAACATCACTTATGAGTTCATCCTTGCTTCACTAGCCGTGTCTAGAATGTCTTGTTTGTCTTACTTGGATGGTTTGTGTGATAGGGGGCAAATGGCCATACAGCTGCTTTCTTGTTCCATAATTTTCTTAAGACAGCATGCAGCATCCTTGTTCAGATTCCATCAATCTTATTCTCTAGGCACTTTGCAAAAGTCCAAGTGGTGCAGCCATACAGTACCACTGATGCAGCTACAGCTTGGAAGAATTATCACTGAGATTTGATTTTCATATGATTGATAATCTGTCTATAACAGCCCATGCTTTTCCTATGCATGCATTGACATTGTAGATGAGATATTACTACCTTAGTATGTAAATTAATCTACTAATTTTAGAGGCTTGCCATCCAGTGTGGAGTATCTACCAATCAAAGAATCATATTAGCAAAATTATAGCTGAGTTTACACAGAAACAAAAAGCAATATCTGTATGATATGACTGGTCCTCAATTGCCAACAGTGATATATGCAATCACTAATCAGTAAGGAATAAGTTCAATATTCTTGAGACAGCTGAATGCATACCAACTAAATTAAGAGCTACATTGTTCCCTGGCAGACAAAAGCAGTTAGAGAAAAGAGAACTAATATAAAAAAAAGTATCCCTACGTAATAAAACAAACTAATGCCAATGTGCAAAATCTTAAGATCTTAATTAAATGTACAAAAACAAAAACAAAATAGAATACACCCAAGAGCAAATAAACAAAGTCAGAAATTTGGTAGAAGATAGACAATTTCAATTAGAATATTCTATTCTATTCCATATTCTATTCTAATTGCAATTCTAATTGCAACCGAGAAGATAGTTCTAAAGTGGAAAGACCACTTCAAGAAACTGCTGGGAAATATCCCTCTAATAATTTAAAATAATACTAAAAACATCACTGATAGCCAACTAGACATCAAGATAGGAGACTTTATGAACTCAAAGTCTTAAAAAGAAAAAGTAGAAAAGCAGTAGGCCTCAACGAAATTCCCCCTGAAGTATGGAAGACAAGGAAAATTCACAATATACTTCTTAGATTATGCAATGCAGTGTATAAACAATGGACAAAACAGAAATGGACAAAAGGCTGATTCCTCTCCTTCCCCCTAAAAAGAGATTTTGGAATCACCAAGAACCACTTACTGCTAAGATATATAATGTCCTTTTTCTTAATTGCATCCTACTGGAAGTAGAAAAAATCCTTAAGAAAAACCAAAACAGGTTTTGTAGAAATTGATCACAACTCCTGACTATTCATTGAATCATAGAAGGATTTTGAGCAAAGAATCTAGAGGCAACACAACTGTTTGTAGATTTCTCCAAGGCATTTGACTCCATACAGAGAAGAAAGAGCAAATACTAAGCACATGGTCTTCCCAAAGAAACTGTTACTGCTATAATAATGCTCTACAAAGACATAAAAGCAATGGTTTATTCCCCTGATGGTGGCACAGATTTCTTTGACATAGCAATAAGCAAATATAATTAAAATGTCAACTATTTCCCAATGATCCATGATTGTGGCCTTCACCATTGAAAGAATGAAATCAATAAAAGCAGAAATATCATTTATTTCAGTAATATTAGCTTTTGGCCTTGATAAAGAATAGAATAAAAATTGTACCAAGGTGAGTTAAAGAATTCCTACATGGGCAAGAGATTATTTCCAAGAGACTTGTTGAAATATTACTAACTTCCATGATAGTTGCTATATTTAGATATACATTTCATATACTAAATTTAACAAGTATTATGGGACAGAGGTAATAATATATTATTACGTATGATGGAAGAAAGAAGAAATTGGACAAATATATTTCATGTCAAGTAGGAGAATTTCACTGCCATCTCTGATAATGGTGGTGAGAAGAGAAATTACTACATGACTGATACAATTCATTAAAGAAAAAAAAAGCTGTTTACTATTAAGACTGCTATAACTGCAGAGGGGACAGCCTAGTAGTTTACCTTTCCCACTATAACTCTGTGTTTATTCCATTCCTCCTCTCTTTAACCATAGAGAGAGAGAGAGAGAGAGAGAGAGAGAGAGAGAGAGAGAGAGAGTCTTAAGGGAAAGGGAAACAACAACCCCACTTCTGGAAACGATGTGCACAGATACAAACAACAGGAAGTGAAGGGTGAAGAAGGAAACTCAGCCCTTTTTTTTTTTGGCCCAAAATTTCAGTAAGAACAGACATGCGTCTGATGGCTTTGTGGTTGAGAGGAGGGTGCAGTTTGAGACAAGATGTCTTAGAGGCTTAAGCCCACAGCACGGAAATTATTTTGTATTTTTGTATGTAAACATTTTCCTCAACGGAGAGAAAATGAATGGAAGAAAGGAACAACCATTTTTCCCAAAAGGAGGGAAAGAAAATGTCTGAGGGAAACTCTTATGCTTTGAAGAATGAATCAGAAAAGAAAATAGGAAAAGCTAATTTAACAACCCTAAATCTCGGAAAGGTGGGCAAACTAGAATTTAATTCTTTCCACAGGAAGAAATCATCCATACTTCAAGCCACCACGCTGGAGAGAATGGATTGGGAGTATGACGAGAAATGTGAAATCATATTTCCCCATTAACAGACCCCTGCCACTAAGAGAAGTCATTTAAACTTCAAGTCATTATGCCAGATAGAATTATGGAACTCTATTGCAAATTTTAGAGCCACTGAGCCGCAATTAGAGCACCCCAAGTCATGAACGGTCAGTCTGGCAGGAAGAATTATTAAATTCTTTGACAACCCTTCAAATTTCCCACCCAGCCAGTAGAACAAACCTGAAGCACAAACACAGTTTAATCCACATCAACTCAGAATAGTTAAAAGTAACATCTTGGTAATATAATTCGCTCCATTTTTCACCTTTTGTTATGAAAAAAATCTTTGTATTACATTTCATACATACACTCACACAGAAAGACATTTTATTTCCATATTGTCTGGCGAATAAAACTCGTTAAATTTCTAAATATTTGTTCTTCTTTCACTGGTTTTTTATCATGTTCCTTTATGTATATTATGTGTTTCTTCATTAGACTGTGCAAAATCTCCATTCAACCATTTCGAATGGAAAAACAAACCAAAACTCAGACTTTTTTTTAATCACTTGTATATGTCTGGCAAATGGAATATCAGGGATTCTTATTGCCGAAATCCCCCATTGAAAAGTTATTCCTGTCCCTGGTCATAACATGACACCTAGACATAAGTCATATACCAAATAAAGTAAATTTTTATAACTTCTACTAAGTTAAAATCCTAGAAGAGCCTGTTTACATTTCCCTTTATGCTAATGCCCTTGGAAACTGCACAAATCCATATCTTTTCCTCTGAGTTATGAATAAATAGTAGATAATTATGGCAATCTACTTAAAATTTGACCTAATAACTTTTTTATTTATAAAAAGTTAATGTTTTAAAAAATGCATTCATTATTATTATTTCTCTTAATTTTTGATGGACATTATTCATTGGTAAAATAAGATTATTATAAACCTTCAGCAATGTGAACCAATATTCCAATAAGTTATCACGGTAATTCTAACAGTAAGAATTGATAAGTTATTATGAAATATACATATTCTAGGTCTTCCTACATCATTGAATAAGCTATGTTTTCATTTATATTTAATTTCTCCAACCTCAAGAAAACAAATGTTCTCAAAAACTCTAAACAAAATGTAATTGGCTAGAGAAGAAAAAAGAAATCTAAAACAAATATAAGTTTTTCTTTCTTCCTTTTTTTCCCATCCCACAGTTATGTTACAGGTAGAGAGTTAAGCCATATTTGAATAAAATTTTTAAAAAGAAGAAATTTTTAAATTGCCAAGCCAAAAGTTTTTATTTGTTACAACTCAATGCCAATTGCAAGAGGCAATATCAATTGTGAAAAAGAGACAATTTGTTAGACATAATAATTTGTTTTATTATCCTTACAAGAAGAAATGTTCTACCATTGATCAATATCATTATTTATTGAGAGTGAAGTGACAAAAGAAGAGGAAATTCTTTAAGCAATTTTAAAGTGCCAATCAAAAATCAAAAACACTTTGGTCCTTAAAAGGAAAAATATAAAAAAGATAGACCAATTATTTTTTTCAAATAAAAAGCAAACTTAAAGAGTCACCGAGAAAATGAAATATTTTTTATAATAAATCTGACAGTAAAAATCGTTCTTGTTTCAATAAATAGCATTATAATGATTTGTGTAACTCCTTAATTGATATATTCATTAAAATTTGAATATTATCAACATTCTTACAATTTTATTCATTTATGAAGTGCAAACAATATTAGATATTTATTTGATTAAAGAACAGGTTCAATACTTTTAGCTATAAAAGAAAAATTTAAGACGAATATATATATATATATATATATATATATATATATAAAAAGGATGCAGAAAAGGCACTAATGATGAATTAGCTGGAAAAGGATCAAACTGTCACCAACGCCTATATAACAGATATGAGAGAAAATTTAGAATCTGCATGGGAAGCTTCCATCAAAAAGTTCCACAATGGTTATTGCTGATATGCATGAACATGGATTTTAATTTATTAATCTCCCACTTTATTCATCTGATTTGTTTCCCCTCTGACTATTATTGATAATGACATCATTTATGCTGTAGACAACTTCTGGGAGATCTAAGATGCTAACTTTTACAAAGATGGAAACCATATCTCATACCTGCTGGTAAAGTGAATAAATATCAGGTGAGGGGTGGGTGTTATATTAAAAGATAGCTGCATTGTATAAAATTCAATCATTTATACCTTAGACCACAAACCTATCCATCATCACATCATAAATCCTAGATTCTCATTTCAGTAGTTATATATATTTTTTAAAAAATCAGATCAAAAGTTGATTAAAATGATTTAGTCACATTTATCTTTTCTCACAAAATTATTTCTTCTAGATGATCACTAAGATGAGGAAGATGGAATATATAACTAAGCTAGTTGCACTGCCTCTCCAGTCTATTGGAAGATCCATGCAACAAAATGTTCATACTTTTATTTCACCTTGTGCAATACAAAACTGAGTAAATATCAATATGAAAGAAGAAGGAATTTAACAATGAGACATTTATTTATTTGAAATTGAATCTATCATATTCTACACATACAATCTGGTGGTTTATACTTAAAAAAAATAGGAATTTCTCAAAAATACCTTTATATCATAGTAAATTTCGTTAGGGTGACCAAAAGTCAATTGCCAAGTTCATGAATCAGCAAAAATCTAATAAATTAAATACTGTATTCAACTAGTGACATCCTTATAAGAAGAACAATGCTTGTTTATTTTTTCTTTAATCCTGACTGAACTAGATTAAAAAAGAACTGTTACACAATGAGAGAACTATTTCTTCCAAATCAATACATTCAATGACAAAAGGTTTAAGAAAAAACCCTGATCCTATGATAAAAAAGGAGACATCCTGCCTATGAGTAAGATAGTATTATTAACACCCTAGATATCACATCATGCTTTTGCTGTCCCTTATGACATTGTTATTAGTTTGCTTGCAACATTTATTGTTTCTGCTCCACATAATGAACAATAAAACTGACAGCTGTTCTGTTTTTCTTTGCTTAAATTTATACCAAAAGGTATGGGAACATACCCAATATCATCTGAAAATGGCACCACTTGAACCATATGTGAGATAGACAGGTGAAGAAAAAAAATATCAGTAGCAAAAACAGAAGGGGATATTTTGATTCAGTGATTTATGTGACTTGTACTCATATGTAATTGATACAACTACTTTTAAAAGGGTACAAAATCTTTGTCTCCATCAAACTATTAGTTACCAAAAAAAAGTGAATGTGTGTGAGTATATATATATATATATATATATATATATATATATATATATATATATATATAATCACATTGTTAAATTCCTTCTTTCATATAAATGATAATTCATGTATAGTTTTATAGTTTCACATTATTCATGATCATCAGTCAATAGTAGATTCTGAAGAATCTCTATTTTACAAATGGGATGAGAGGGTGATAAATGAAAAATATGGAATATTAAATAGAATCCAATTTACATTACAAAAGATCTGAAAAATTCACAATCCTTTAAATTCTAAGGTTCAATTTTAGGCTTTTAATATTTTTGTTCACTGGAGTTTATAGAGTAGTTCTTCAGATGTATGATGATTGTAAAAAATACATAACTATTAGTAGCAATATGTGGTTTCAATTTCAATATTATATTGTCTATATCTATTCTATCCAAGGAAGCAATCTTATTATCATCTTATTACAGGTACTGCAACCTTTAAACATACTAATTATTATATATATATATATATATATATATATATATATATACACAGAAATTCAGAAACAGCACTTTGTACTGGTTAGCATTCATAGCGAAAGCTCCAATACAAAGATTTCAGAGTATTTGGGTGTTAATCTGAAGACATAGTGGAAGGTTTGAAAAGAGTTGGGGGAGTCCAATTGTGATTACGAAGGTAAGGCAGCCCAGAAGTCTCACTCTGATCGTCTGATAAGAAAAGAATTGAATTTCTTGGTGGGATCCAGGTTGTGATTGATAACAATTCCAGGCATATGGGAGTGTCTGAGTTTCTTATTGGGTTGGTAGTGCATGAAGAAATTCACTATTTTTTATCACAGTCCATAAAGGACAAAAGGACAATATATTTTCCTATTAGATACATTTCTTAAACTTCATTTTGTTTACAAATCACATTTGCTGTTTTATTTTAGAATTACAAATATAGAAATAATTTTACTTCAAGAATTAGATATTTTTCAAACATACTTATGTTGTATTTTTAGAGATTTTTTTTAAAGAATTTCTTATAAAATTTTTCAAAAAGATTTTAAAAGTCATTTGTAATGAATGCAATTCTTAAAATTTTTTTTTTTAGAATACAATCATGATGCCACCACATTAAAAAAAAGAAAGGGAACTAAATTTCATTTTATTTTATCTTGATATATATAATAAATACATAACATGTTTGCTTTAAAAATTTATAATTTTTAATAATTTCTTAAGATTACACTCTTATACATTATATATTTAAATCTATAAAAATGTTTTTCAAATACGCTTATGGCATCACCACATTTTTTTGGGGGGAAAAAAAGACACTGTTAATGATAACCAAATAAATTTGTCACATTTCTGTTCCATTTCACTTGAAAATAATATTTTTTTCAAGGAACTTCATAGCATTGCATCTGAAATTTGATGGTTAATATATCCAATATATATAAAAAATGAAATGATAGAATGTAGACAGAACTATTTATTCATTCATTCATAAATACCTCCTCTGAATATTTGTTTCTCCATATTTATATACTGTTGGATTTATTTCCATTATATATATATATATATATATATATATATAATAAGCAAAACTTTTAGTAGGTATATCTGACTCATTAGGTTTATCTTTATGTATATATATATATCTATATACATATATACATACACACCCACACATATATGCAAGGAGTATGGACCAAGATGAATAAAAATGTTGAAGACTATTTGCATGATGCAGCACCCAAAAATAATGTTTCTTGATAAAGACAATTAACCTTGAATTGTGAAAGTCACTAAAATCTGACCAATACTCAGCATGTGAGAGAATTGCTAACCATAAAAACATATTTACTGGTTGTGAATATTTTCTACAAATGTTGCAAGTCCTTAGTGAGGTTAGAAAAACATGTTTCAAACTGCCAATAAAATCTAAACTTATCACATAATTGAAGACATTCCAAGAGCTAAAACAAATCATTAGTGTTAACTGGTTATAGATTGAAAAATAGAAGATCATTTTATTTTTCCAGTGGAGATCATATTAACCACTTAATGACTGGATATTTGGTTGGTTAATTAAAGATAATTTATATCACTGAGTTAATGATTGATTTTGAAGTAAATGTTGGCTGGGTTTATGAATGGAGTTTGAAGAATATAAAAATCTGCAAGAAGAATATAAAAGACATGACTGGATAATGAAAATATTTCCTACTTAAGTGGAATGTCAAGGTTTTATTGGCAATTCAATTTCAGTATACCTAACTAAACTTGGAATGTCTACATCAGGTATATATATATATATATATATATATATATATATATATAGGGAGAAAGAAAGAGGAATGTGCCAGGAATTTGGAACATATCTTTAGCAAGCCATAAATAGAAAATGACCAAATGTATTGTTATGCAGCATGCAACCAATTTTGAAATTCTTATTTCTCTTTCAGACATATAGAGAATATTAACATGGAGCTTCTTCCCATATGACAGTAAATGAAAAGATACAATGTGCACCAACCACAGCAACCTGAAGATAGCTAGTTTTTTGAAAGTGGCCAAGTCCTTCATGTTTAAAATCAGGAATGAGAGAGGTTTCCAGTGGAGAATGTCAACCATGGTCAAGAGAAAGACACTTTCAAATTGAGATGGTGGACCGAGGAGGTGGCCCAAGAAAAGTTCTACATGTTTCATCAGATTTTACTCCCATATAGCCCATATGACTTGGAAATGTCTGGCAGAGAATTTTCATGGTCAGGTAACAATGTGGTCACCTAGCTTTCCTGATTTGTATCAATAAGAAGGTCACAATCATGAATGTGATGTCCAACATTAGTTGGGGAAACAATTTTCTGTGACTGCGGATGGAATCATGGAATTGTTAATCTTAAATGGAATCTGGGATTTTTAATGTAATTTTCAATCATAAATTTTTTGATTGTTTGTTTGTTTTAATTCTTTCAAAACATAACTGTGTCTTCAATTTTGTTGTTTTGTTTCATTTAAATAAATAGAATATAATAACATAACCTTGAATTTTCATAATTTGTTTTACAAATATCAGTTATTTTTTCTTTTAGGATCATAGATTATTTCCTCAAGACTTATTTGATTTTCACAAAATTCCCAAGTAAAAGATTCAAAACAACTTGTAACCTTATTTTATGAATATGACAAAAGAAAAGTAAATCCTATCAATTATATACAATTTAGAAATAAATAAAAAAAAATAAAAAAAGAGAAACAACTTTTCCAAACATCATTTTATGGCTGGTTTGTCTACTCCGAATCTTACTTGGCATGTGTCCAATAGTTTTGGTTTCTGAACTGGTACAGGTATAAGAATATCTGCGCCCCCACTCATCTAAAAGAGGCACAGCTGGATTATTGGTCAGTGTTTGCACTGGCCAGTGGATGAGCTTTGGTTTGTGTGTGGCTCATCATGTTAAAAAGTCACTGTGTTAATTTGACCTGGTGGGAGGTCAGGAAAATAGTTACTCTGAAGCTTACTGTTACATAGGAATTCTCCCAGATTCATAATTGCATCATCTTTACCATTGTATAACAAATTCAAATTTTTAAAAAATCATCCTTTAATAACATTAACTATCAATGAATATTTTTTCATATTTTATTTATTTTTCAAAATCATTTATGTGAATAAGTAACAGATCTCAACTGAAACAGAAAACAATTACAAAGTTGAAGTGTAAAGAAGTATGGGATGATTTTATCCTTGATTTTTTAAAAATATGCACATACACTCTTACATTTCTTACACAAAATGAGGCCATTCCTATTAAAACATTTTAAGGTAGATTTTCAAATTTCAAGTTTCAATTCTGTTAGGCAACTTTATCTGCCAAGATTGTTTGCTTTTTATTTTGCTGCTCTGAAAGCCAAGTTTTCTGATCAATCTGTTAGCATCATAACAAATGAAACAACTGACTGTCGTGACCACAGTATTTTGAATGTGATTGCAAGGGAGTCATTTCTCATTGATGTTGAAACCTTGCAATCATCAAACTAGAAGTCAGGCATACATCCAAGCTTTAACGTGTAGATATTGCATTTGAGGATATTGCCTTTGTAACAAATTCTGCAGCTTATTATAAAAAACTCATATGGAAATGTTGTCAAATGTCTTAGTTAAAAGTTACCATGTGTTGTGCTTAGTCCATATATTAAATCTTGTTGGTGAAGTATTTTTATACTGGCCAACATTTGATGATATTACCTAGCTCATTACTTTCATCAAGTCATCCTTTATTATAACATGGCTTGGAAATTCTTTACTGAAGGACAAGTAAAAATGGCAACTAGATGGAATACCTCACTTAATGTGACCAAATATCACTCATCCATTTTATGAAGCATTCTTTAAGCAAGAAAAGAGCCATTGCCTTGCACAAGATAGGATTCTGAAATTAGTAGATGATGGTAGACCACAAAGATAATTATGCATTGTAACATTCCATTGTTTTATTGTCTAATCATGTTACATTTTTATTTTTACTTATAATTTATTTTTAGACTTGGATTTTAATATTTAAAAAATAATAATGTAGATATTTACTGTTTCTTGAAATGTAATAAAACTTTGAATTAGGTTTTTGTTTTCAGTTTTTATAATAATTTTAGCATATTTCATTACAATTTTTCCATTAAATACTAAATATTATAAGCCTTACCGAGAGGGCTAAACTGAGAAAGTGTATGTGTGTGTGTGTGTGTGTGTGTGTGTATACATGTTGAAACTGTGTTTTATATTAAATAAATGCATATGTATTCTATCATGATTCAGGTTGACAACTATAAGATATGAAAAGTTTTCTATATTTGTTTTAAGAAAATCTTGTAAAAATAAATAAAAAATGAAATAATTTTTTACTGAATAATCAACAAATAATATATTATTAAAAAATTGACCAATTTAAACAAATGTTATTGTTTAAAATCTGTCCAAACATGGAAAGTGAAAGGAAAACAATCTACCTTGTAGAATGAATAAAAGATTCAATTCATAATTCAAATATTTGAAAAGGGCTGGAGGGTAAAACAGCTAAATGTTTTTGACTATAACAATAAAATAATTTTTTTTATATTGAAAAGAAAAAGTGAAACTAATGAGCAAAATTTTAGTGAAAGTAAAACTACGTTTTCAAATTCTCTTTTAAATGTGCCAAAAAATAAAATGTATTTATTTCTTCATCAAAAAGCAAAGATAGTTTGTTTAACAAAAAATCCATTAGAAGCAATGAATAATAAAAAAATAAATAAATAAAAAGTGAAGCTTACCCGAAGATTATCTGTTAATTGTTTTATCTTGCTAACACGTTCTTTGTCATCAATGATTTCCTGTGCTAAATTATCTCCTTGTAGAAGAAGGGAAACAATCTCTGGTTGTAACTTAGTGAGTTCTTCATCAATCTCCTTGAAGTAAAAAGAAATTTTAAAAAAAAGTAATTACTGAACAAATAAAAACAAATCAAAATAAAATAAAAAGCAATTCTTAAAACAGAAAATTGAAAAAAGAATGCTTTTTGCTACACACTTATCTCAGTGTGCAGCAAAAAGCATTTGAGAAAATAAAATTTAATGTCATCAGTTCAAATCATTTCAAAAGAATATCAAGTTTAAAATAAAAAGAAAGAAATCTACAATAATCAAGTAACATAAATATCAATATAGATGCAGATCTTATTAACATTTTACCCAAAAATATTTTAACAGTCGTAAATTTGTAAAGACCACATCATGTAAAATTCAAGTGATGTTAAATTTAATGACTACAACTGAATAAGGAGGAAAATCTAAACAAAAAAGCTAAAACTTTCTACAAGTTCTCTTAAAAATCCAACATACTTAGTGCACAACTTTTAATGTTTTGGAGCAAACTTTGAAATTACAGTTTGAGACAATCACTAAAATTGTTCACATGGTGAGAATATAATACTTTCACTCTTAAGAACAATTTTAAGCCAATCAAAAATATTTGTGCAAATTGTAATCAGTTTTATAATTCTTTTTCATGACCTAAAATATCTACAAAAAATTTAAGACTTTTGAAATAAAATTCGATAAATCCAGTAATATTTTTCCTTTAGAATTAATAGGACAATTTGGTTTTATATTTTTAATGAATTTTTATCTCCTCAATATTACCAAGGCATAAATGAAGTGACAGTAGAAAACATATTTTGAAAAGGGTTTTATGAACATCTGGATGCTCTTGGCTAACTGAATTAGCAGTTTTTGAATGATCAACATGCCAACACAAGATGTAAAAATTTACAGCAGAATGAAAAGTATACAATTCAAACTTGCTATAGAAATAATCTGGATATAAAAATAAATAAATGTGTGATTCACTTTGCACATGAATTGTTTTTATAATCTAGTTTTAAAAAAATCTAGCAGTCAATAGTAGATGTTTAAATATTCTATTTATCCTATGAAATAACTACTGAGTTCTTTAAAAAAGAAAAAAAGGAACTTGGTATACCTCAGTAGGTTTTGAGCCAAACTATGTTAAGTTTATTAAATGATTATAAATATTTTAATTTACATCTGAATTTTACATTAAAAGTTTTTAAAAAATTCTATCAATTTTCAAAATTAAAAGTTTCTAGAATTTTGATTTCAAACATGATTATTACCTTTACATCCATTTGAAATTTTTAAATCCTTAACAAGCTTTTATCTAAGTTCCAAAAATGTTTTAAATATCAAGCACAAAACACATTCAATTTTTCTTCAGAGAGCAGACATCATTATTTTAAGTTATCATATCATTCCATTAAAAAATTCTTTGAATTATATTAGGCCTTTTATTATCATTATCTGAAATATTGGGCTTATAATGTATAGTAAAATAGTTCTAAACCAAAATATTGGTTGGATGGTTGGGTTATCTTATGTCAGAGTCAGTTTACCAATGATCTCCAATTATATATGGTAAAAATATATCTTCACAATCTTTTTAAATAGTTCATTATCTCCAATGGATCTGGCACATAGAAGGGACAGTAACTGGTAGTAGCATTCTGGGTCAGAGTAGATCTGGGACTAATGACAATAAACAGGTGATTCCACACTCACCAAAGATTGAACTTATACCTTATCACTGAATATAGTTTAACGGCATATCTTGAACACTCCTTTTTAGGGATGCAGGCAGAGTATTCTAGGCTCTGCTGACAGGGTAGCCAAAATACCGAGTTTAAAGTTTCAAAGACTCAAAAATTGGATTTCAAATTTCTCTATATTTTGTTGAATGATAAAGTATGGTTTGGTTTATTTGTTTAATGGCATATCAACTCTTGATGGGTTATTCAATGCAAAACTTTGATTCATTTGTAAATGTTTGATAATAATATTAACTATTTATATTTTCCTCATTCCATTTCTATCCCCTTTTCACTAGTGCTGAACTAGAGATTGTTTATGCATCTGAGGTAGAGCATCATATATACCATCAGTTCCACACTTTACTACACAGATCCAAGCTGTGCTACTCATATGCTGAGTTGGCAAGGTTCAACCACTCCAGACCAAAGTGGAACTGAGAGTAATAGCAATGAAGAGGTACTTCATATTATCCAAAGCTCCAGAAGTGGATCTGCAGTTTAGTGTCATACACAGAATACCTCCATTGTGTGTGTGTGTGGGGGGGGAGAGGCTCATACCTCTTTACAGAAGCAGTTGGCAAATTTTAAAAGAGATTTATACTATATAAGTTGATCTGTGTCTTTGATATCCTGTAAGTTTTAAGTACTTAAACTTGTAATTATTTTTCCCCCTGTAGTATATACATTAATTAGATTTAAACTAAGTTTTTAGCTAAAAGTTTAAACTTTACATTTTTGTTGTAAACATAGTGAAAATTAATTGAGTGGTTTGCAATAAATTTTAATGTGGCATTTAAACATGAAAAGGTTACAGATTTTTAATCTGTGAAATTAATAGTTACCGTTGAATTAATTGTATTGACAAGAAAGGAAATTATATTGAAAATAAACATTTATTATAGAAAATAATTCTTTTTTCATTATCATATTGTGAACTTGTTAATGGGTGGCTTGATGTAAGCAGTGTAGAGATGCATATTCGCCTAGTAATAGCTAGTATTAAATGTACACATACTTACATAGAAAAATATACAATAATCTATATAAGAGTAATCAGAGGAATTTATAACACTTTTTCAGATTATTTTATTTACTATATTCATGAATGGTATAGTCACTTTAATTCTTAAGAGGGAACTGAATAACATATCTATCATAATGAGATCTATCATAAGGAGATGACTCAAAGACCCAAGATGCCAAATAAACAAAATAGTGGAATGGAATTTATAGTCATTTTGACCAATCACAAAGAATAGAATGAAAAGGTGCCAATGTGTTTCATGTTCAAATATATTTTCAAATCCAAATTTGAAATCATCTCAGCTTAATAAATATTAAATTTGCCAATTTTGTCTATTTTAAATTTAATTTTCTAGCTTTAAGATCAAGGGAAGCAAGAAAGATTTTGCAATTTCAAAGAAGTATCTTGAAAAAGGTTAAGAAACACTAATTTAGTTTGTCAAGAATAGCCTCAGCTTCTTTTGGGTGAAGCTATTTTTTCTTCAAGAAGCACCAACATGAGCAAAGTCAAAGAAAAATGTTACGTTTTTTTCAATTAAAAATTAAAGAATAAAGGTAAACTCCTATGTTTACCTTTATTCTTCATAAATTTCTTCATAAATTTCACTTAAAAAAACAAAAACAAATATAGTTAAAGTTGCTTTCTTTAATTAAAAATGTATTTAAAAAACAGTAAAAAAATAATCATATATAACAATAAAAGACAACAGTGAGGGTGAGTTCAAAAAGAATAATATTTATTAAACATGGATTAATATTTTTCAACAAATTACATTTCTACAAATGCTACAATTTTGATTCACACAAACTTGACATTCTGAAAAGCATTATCCAACGTTTAATCCTAAAATATAATTCAATTAAAAAAAAAGAAGATTCATTTTTCTTAAAAAAAAAAATCTATACTCAAATAACTAATTTTCTTATCACCATCAGTAATTATTGCTAAAATCCTTGTGTTTTTATAGAAACCAATAAAATTCATTTACCCCCACCCCCAAAAAAAAAACAAGGAAAATGCCCAAATAATAAATACATCAAATATGAAACTATTCTTAATAGAAATAGTAAAATTTTGAATAATATTTTCCAATTAAAGAAAATTCAGAATTGGATTTTACTTAACAATGAAGCTGATCTTGAGCCAGATTTGAGCATTAGTTTTATTATCAGTAAACTTTTAAAACTTTTTCATTCAGGTCAAATTTCTGAAAACAACTTGAAAATAAATCCAACAAAGAAAGAGTACAGTGAGTAAATTTTAGAATTTTTGTCCAGTTCTAAAGTTTTAATTGAATTTCACACTGTGAAGGTAATTTTATAAATTGAATCATGTTTCCTTAAGAGATTAAAGCTAAGAGGTTGCCAAATCGAAGTGAAAACTTAAAACATGGATTGTAAAACAATTAAGTTTATTTGAATTTTTTTTAAACTTTAAAAATATGAATCATTCAGCTGGAAGTGTTGTTCATTTGATAAAATTCAAATGTTTTTTTAATTAAAAGCTATAAATAAAAATATTTTCTATTTTACTTAGGGCCATATTAGTTAAGAGATAAAAAAAATAGATTATGAAGCATTAAATTAATACAAGTCTTTTATTATCATTGCTTTTGCAATGACAAAAGGTTTTCTTGGCTGTTAAGATTTCATTTCTCTTCACATAATTTTTTCAACATTGATGGAATAAAAAAAATACAATCCATATCAATAATTTGTAAGAGTTTGTTTGCTTATCCTTCATAAATGGCCAAAATGAGCTATCATATTTTTATGCATACTTAGACATAAAGGAAGTTTTTAAAATGGAAAACATTTTGAAAAAAATAATGTTCATCAAGGAAAGGATCTTTTGTGAAGAGTGTGTCTCTAATAATAAATAGCAGGAAGCCATGTTGCTGCACGATAACTGTACAAAATCAAAACTTTAAAACTTTAGAGCATCTACCTCGAAATCGCAAGTTTTGTGATTCGATACTGGTCCTTGCTAACTTAGCACATGAATAGCACAGCTTGAGTAATCTGATATGTACAGTAAAGCATCTGGCGGTAGGTGTGGTGCTCCACCTCAGCAAAAACAATCTCCCTGGTCTAGTGTTAGTGAAAAGGGGATAGACTCCTTCACTGTTCAGCTGATACCAATAATAGGCCACTCCACCAATTTTACTTTTATTTATCATCAGTACTGGACATGGGAGTAATGACACTAGGCATGGCAAATGGAGTTGCCCCCAAGGGTTGCATGGATTACATGTTTGTCATGAAGGCCTCATGGATTACATCTATTTCATGAGGGCCACATGGTTTACATGTTTGTCACAAGACAACTAGTTAAACAATACAATTTAATGAATTATTTTAATAAAATTTATTGCATTAAAAATGCAAACAAATGTTTTACATGAATGTAAGTTAATGAAGTAGTATGACAAAAAATGAAATTGTAAGCAACATACATGTATACTTACAGTTTGCAATCCCAATAAATACATTATGTACAGAAATCATGACAGTTTAAAAAATAAAATTTATTAGCACCTATTCAATAATTTTAATTTTTTTGTTGTAAAGCTTGACACCTCTTTTGCTTGACAATTTTGGTATGTCTGGTTTTAATGTCTGTGCATTTCCGACTTTGATCAAAGACGGCAAGTGTTGATCTGTCAGCGTTGTTCTATAAGAAGTTTTAGTAAATTTCATGAATGAAAATAACTTTTCACACACATAGGTAGAACCAAACATTGCCATGATGCTTGAGGCAAACTTTTTGAAGTTTTTGAACTTCTTAGAAAGGTATGAAAAGAAAGCAGGTATCCCCCACTTGAAGATACTTTGCTTTGAATACAGAATCTGACTGCATTTCTAACATTTCTATCAGCAGATTTTCTTCTACATTGATGACATCAAAGTTGAACAACATTGAAAATAACGCAAACTGATGTTCAAAAGATGAGAAATTACATCATTTTTCTTGAAATTCCTCTAACAACAATTCCGTGTAAATGTCATATTTGGCAAAGCTATGAACAAACTTAGTATTGCTGATGTTTTTCAGTTCTTTGTAATTCTGGTCAAATTGAATTCAAATTGATTAAAATTCAAAAATTTTAATCTTGCAAACTTTGAAAAATCTATGAAAATAATTATTTCAACTACCCAACAAAAAATTACTATCAATAAGTCTTTAAATCCTTCTTCTACATTAATAGAACAAAGTAATGATTGATATCATTAATTTTTTATGATCTACTAAAAGCCAATGGATACATATCTAAAACATTTTATTCAAAAAGAAAGGATAAAAGAACATTACTGACCAAGTTCAAATAATAATACATACAAGTGTCAAATAATAAAACATACAGATGTTCCTTTCAATTATAGCCATGTGTTGATTGAAAGCAGGAGAAGGCAAGAGGAAATACTCACTCCCTTTCATTGACTGAGTTAGCCTCCTCCTTCTGCAACTCAAAGGAAGATATGAGAGACAATGTGTTGATAACAGACTGTTTCTTAACACATTGCCCTAATGAAAATAAACAACCATTTTCGGACAAGTATTTTTGGGAAAAACTAAAAAAACAACACAAAACTAGGTGTACTGTAAAAGCACCGTATGAGAGTGGAGTCTGGGTGTGGACCGCACCTGTGCTTGCTGAGGGTTGCATGTTTGACATGCCTGTTCTACACTCCCTAGATCTCCAGAACTGGAGCCTTACTACTGGATAGAATTTAGTGTCAGACCCCGAACACCCCCTTTTTCTTTTTCTACTCCTCTGCTGTATTCTAAGCCCAACCAATTGTAACCACTTGAGTTTAATTTTTAATCAATGTTTGACATGCCTGTTCTACACTCCCTAGATCTCCAAAGTAAATTAAATTTTTAATCAACAATAGTAAAATAATGAGCTGCAAAACAAGTCTTAACCTCTTAAACTGTGTACACACACTTTTGTTGTAAATTAAATCCCTGCATATACACATCTTCTGTAGAGGAGCGTGGTGTAACATTTACTGTTGTAGGAAATGGACATGGCGAGACAAGTTCAAATCCTGGACAAGGCTGTTTGTATTTCATATAGTGCCAATACACTTGGGAAAGGTATGAATCCAAAACAAAAAACAAGAAATAAAAGGATTATGTGGTATAACCTACCATTCAACCTACAGGTAATAATGTAAATAGGTAAGATATTCTTAAATTTAATCAACAAACACTTCACAGTTAATCATACTCTACACAAATTCTTTTTAATAAGAACAACTTAAGTTTCTCCTGTATGGATAATATAGAAAGGATAATTAAAAAACATAACAACAAAATAATTAACAACCACACAGATGATAAAAATAAGGAAAAGGATAGACAGAAAAATTGCAACTGCTGAAGCTCTGAAATGTGCCCCATTAAAGGAAAATGTTTGATCAAAGGTGTAATTTACCTTGCATTGATAATGTCTACAGAAACCAAACCATACTAAATTTTACATTAAATCAGAATTTAAAACTAGATTTGCAAATCCCAAACTCATTTTCAAATATTAAGCTGAAAAATGAAACAACATTAGCTAGCTATGTTTGGAACTTAAAAAATCAAAATATAACACCAATTAATAAATGGAAAATTAAAAAAAAAATCAAATATTTGCCGAAGTTTGAATGACTCATGCTTCTTGTGTTTACAAGAAAATTTGGTGATAATTAGATTCTCAGATAAAATAAACTTTCTTAACAAATGAAATGAATTTCTAGGGAAATGTAAACATAGAGGCTATAAATCATTAATGTATTACTATAAATAACCTATAATAAAAAAACACCAGCTATAACTAGATATATTTACCAAAAGATATTAATCCCATTATTAAATAAACAAATTACCATACACAAATAAGACAGAGACAAAGAAAAAAGGAAGAGGAAGTTGAAGTAGGAATAGATGACATAGAATTACAAATTACTTTGGCCTGACTGAAGGGGAAATCCACAGACAGACAATAACTTTTGACTTCAAAGAAAAATGACTAGACAGAAAGAGTAATCCAAATAATTCCAAACAGACTAATTCCCATGTTGACAAGTATATATAAAATGTAGCAACCTAAACTTTTTAGTTCCCCTGAAGAAGGTGTACATTGAACATCAAAACTATGGTAGAGAGAAAAAAATTTTTTCTACAACTATATATATATATATATATATATATATATGATAGATAGATAGATAGAAAATAAAACATTATTACATATTCATTATCTATATGTTACGATCAGAGCAGAACAACTTTCATTTTTATTCTTTGTTACATGCACACATGCATCCCTCTCCACAAAACAGCTCTTATTAAATTTGGCATGGACTCTACAAAAGTTCTAAAGGTTTCTTCTAAGATCTGGTGCCATAATGTTCACTTCAGATTCTTTAACAGCTACAAGTTACATTGAAGAAGTTCTTGTTGGTCCAACATATTCTATAAGAGCTTAATGGGATTTGAGAACTCGGAAGTTTGGTTGCCAGGGCAGCATAATGAAGTCTTCTTCAAGTTCCTGAAATCATTCTCATACAACTTGGACAGTATGGCAGGGTACATTGTTCTGCTGGAAGATGCCACCATAAAAGATTATTGCTACAAATAGGTATATTTGTTGAGGTAGATAATACACAACAAAGTATCTTTCATATAAAGGGTAGCACCTTGTATTTTGTAGCAGAATGTTTCCCAAACTACAAGTTTCTCACAGTGCATCTAAGAATGCACATGTACCCTGTTGTCCATATTATTCAAGAGAAAATGAAACTTATTAAACCAGGTAACTTTTTTATTCTTACTTGCATGCCCAATGAAGTCACTTTTGGTGAGCATAGTTACTGTTGACTGGCTTTTATCTATGCAGAATTGATATACACAAGAATTGATATTCTGTTTTGTTTTTTCTAACACTTTCCTACCTTCACCTTGATTAAATCCATTTGTAATCCATACCATCATAGCCCTTTTCTGTTAGCTTGTACTTGATGCAAAAACCTCTATTCATTTCTTGCATCAATAATTTTTGGCTATGTAATATCTTGTTAGCAGTTAATTTTTTCCCACCTTTTACCACTGCTAATAAGTATTCCACATAAAGTCATGCCTTTTCAGAAATGCACCAGTCCATAACCATTCAGCCTTTATCAAAATTACTCAAATCTTTCTTCTCGTTAACAGGTGTGACATTCAACATGTTAAAATGAAGTACTCAAGATCAGCTTACATATTTATATACTCCTAGTCCAGACATGTGTAATTGTAGCTGTCATTCTTGCCACATGTCACTGGTCATAATATTTTGGCTCCACAGTGTAGATATATATGCTAGCTTTAGTCTTGTTAGTATTTTAAAAGGTTACTAAAAATAATTCCAATCTCATATTTCCTTACTGTCAATATTGGACTGAAGATCAATTGTTCCTTCTTCAGAATCTTGAGATGTTGAAGAAGGAACAATTGAAAGTAATTAATGGTCTATAATATTTCTATTTCTGATATGAAAAAATCCTCAGCTAAGAAAATGTATTACTCATTAGAAAGCTAAGAACTTTACACAAGAACAAGAATGGATGTATAAAAGGAACCAGAGAAATTATTTTATCTTAAAAGAAATAAGAAAAGAAAAAATCTAGCAATGGCATAACCGATTGTCTAAATCTGTTAAAAACTGCAAAATATGGGATCAAAATTCCATTCTATACAATGAAAAACTGGAAGGTAGAATTAACTGGTGGAGAATTCATAGCCAAGATCAACATAAAAGAGAGACTTTTTCTTGAAATAGAATCTCTATCCTCCATTAATTTTCATAATAGTAAAGATACTGTTTAATTGCATTCTGTGAAATGAAAGCCAATTCCTTCCAAATAGTGGTATAATACTGGCAACTACCTAACATAATATTCATCAAATAAACCAAGCTGGGTGTAGCATAAACATTAATGGCATCACTTAAACATCTTATTTTATAGGGACTAACAGAATATCAAGTATAATGTTACCATTTATTTGAAAATAATTTACTTATGTATAATATTATATTTAACATATTTGAAATATTAGCGTTAAGTACACTGAGGGCATTTTCTTTAATTTAGAGAGTGGTGGTGGTGTCTTTGTTTAATGGCATATCGATCATTGTGGGTTAATGTTGAAGAACAGTAGTATTTAACCCATAACTAGGGATGAGATGTTAATACCTTTCTAAAGGGTATTATTCTGAAAGTGAACGTGATAATGTAACTTCAATTCAACCTTTCTTACAACAATATCCAGCACATTAGCCACTATGCTATTGAGACTCACCCTTTATTTTATAAATACATCGTCTTTCACAACTATCAGTAAATACATGAATACATTTTATTAGAGACACTGTAAACAACATAGATGTTATGTTTCAGATTTTATAATTCATTTATAAAGACTCTTCTTAGTCTTGGGGCTTTATTTTTGAAGTTCAAATTAAACACTGGGATGTATGAAAATGCTACCTTTGTCAAGTTACATAGCAGGCTATTTAGAAACTTGTTTGAGATAGGAAGAACACAATTTTTATGAAGAAGCCAGACTTTGACAAATTGTTTAAACAAATAGACACAACAAACACATGTTAGATATGTGCAAAGGTTTTCAGCATTTGTTTATTTAAAGAATAAAAACAGTTTTCAATTTTTAATTTTCAAAATAGAAATTCACTGGGAATTTTTGGACACATCTGATATTAACAGAAATTGATAAGGTATAATTCAAGTAGTAATTCTTAGGTAACATGAATTTTTAAAAACTTTATATCTTTTTAATGTGAAAACTGTAAAGCAAAAGATTTGTTGATTACTTTTAAGATTAGAAATAATGAGGATTTCAGAAGTTTTCTTCACTCCAAGTCAACACAGTTTTAATAAAAAGGTAAAAATAGTGTCTTCTCTAATTGAATCCATCAATCATTGTGAAAATAGTTGTTATGTTTTGTCATCTGAAATTGACCTAATTTGATTTTAAAAGCAGCAATGTACCAGGTTTTATACCAGACTAATGAAACTTATTTTGTATTATGACAGTAGTAGTTACTTTTTTGCTTGAGAAAAGGTAGGTTTTTTTGTGTAAGAAGAATTGATGACACAGAAGAAG
Organism: Doryteuthis pealeii; assembly: GCA_023376005.1. NCBI lineage: Eukaryota > Metazoa > Mollusca > Cephalopoda > Myopsida > Loliginidae > Doryteuthis > Doryteuthis pealeii. The sequence goes on along the minus strand of CM042159.1, from coordinate 77,543,594 downwards.
AGAAATAATAAAACAGAAAGTGAAATCTGTTCCTTGCATCAATTTGTCAAAGCTACCCACAGAACTGTTTTACCATTTGCATTTGTTAATAAATCATCTTGTAAAGGGAAGACATCAGTAAAATATAGCTTCATATTCTGTGTGTGACAACCACAATTCATTATGTCATTTCTTAAGAAAGCAGTCACATTTGACCCTGCAAAGAATGAAGCAATAAATGATACTCCCACAGCAGACAAACCACTTTACAAAGGAAGTTCTTCAACACTTCTTCTTAGCAGATTATATTCCAATAGCCAGAATTCTAAAACAGAGGTTCAGAACAGAAATACACACCAAAACTTTGTAAATATTTCTCCTTGATATGTCCACTGATATATGAGCAGTAATCCCCCCCCCACTTTTTTGGAGATCATTATAATCCAGATACAAAATGCAAATTCACACTTGGAAGAAATAGGGTCTCAAGATAATAAAGTAAGTCATAAAAATGTTAAGTGAATATTTGGTTAATTATACATTACAATTACACATATTATATATCATACAACCATGAATAAATTATTATAGAAAGAACACACAGAATTCAGATTCTATGTTTAGATTAAAAGTAAAGGTGATAATTATTTTGATATTTGCACATAGGAGTCAAACTAATATACACCTACATATATACATGTCTATACATTTATCATCAAAGTCTTTACATCAGTCTTAATAAATTAATTAGCTGTAATTCATTTTTTTTACAGGAGAATAATTCTTAAATTATAGAGATCCATATATTTTCACACTTATATTTATATAATCTAATAACTTAAGGGAGGTATCAAACTTTCTGAATATTTGAGCATAAGTGTCATTATATAATATATATATATATATATATATATAATGAAAAACAATTATAATTTATGAACATCATATTTTCCCACATAAATGATATGAGTAAATTGGGAAGGAAACAAGAAATTGATATCATTACATTTGAAATATTCTTGTACTAAACTAGATTAGTTTTGATTCAAACTAGTTTAAAATTTCAGTTGAAAGGTTTTCCAAAATTCTGAATTCATTTGAATAAGTGAAGTTTAGATAAACAAAACAAACCAGAGAATATGACAATTTTACAGATTCAAAGGACAACATTTTGAATATCAAATAAAAAAACAGCCATCACAAATATTTGTCATGTTATTTAGTTCTATTTAATTCAATAGAAATTTGAACTCTGATTTGAATGCATTAAAATGTTTAACAGTTTTATTGTTAACATAAAAGTTTAAAAGTAAATTTTCAATAAAAATATGTTTTGTTATTGATGGAAATCATAAAAAGAGAAAATATATTTCATATGATCATTTAAGAATTTTTCTTTTTTCCAGAGAAATAAATGAACCATATAATTAACTATATGACTATTTTGCAAAGATATTTTTTACTTAAAATTAAAAAAAAAAAATACACATACATTTTCATCTAATACAAAACTTCTTATATTAGGGAATACTAAAATAAATTAAAACAAAAATACCATCACGTACTTCTATCTTTGTTTGATGATGATTCAAAACTATTTGGGGAACTTTTTTTTTCTTAACTGTAATTAAGACATAAATGAATAACAATTTAAAAAAATGCTGATTTTAATATCTTTTTAATTATTGTAAACATTGATACTTTCAGAAAAGAAGTATAGATTGTTGACAATGTTGAGAAAAGTCATTAAAATTCATAAATTTTTCAGACAATTTAACTTCTTTTTCATATTCATTTTATGCCTAGAGGTTAGGGAATCACGTTCATTGTATTTTTATATCTACATTTTTTGTGGGGTTCTTTCTTCCTTCACCCTCTCCTACTGTCCTATCAGATATGAATAACTTTTAAATAGATCTATTTGATCCATGGGTGGGACCCAAACAGGTAATGACACTCTGAGTCAGAGTGGATCTGGGAGTAGTGAAGGGGTACTCTCTTAATCTCCAGAACTGGAAACCCCTCCATCTAGAGACAGTTTAGTGTCATACCCAGGACACAAACAAGCCCAGAGTTTAGTACAGTTTGTATCCGTAACATATTATAGACCATGCCTGTTTTTAAAATCATTTCATAATTTTCACACTGGAAAAGATCATACAGTGAACTATCATCCTAAAAGAAAGTTGATTAATTATAGAAATGAAGAAAAGAATCCTTAGCAAATAAACATGCCTATTAATTCTAATCCCATACATTAATTTATTATCTATAATAATGACATACTATCAAAACAACAATAGTAACACATCTAATGCTGCTTATATTACTTTGTTTTTGCCATTACATAAGATATTCAACAATTTCTTATGGCTAGACTTTGTTTGTTCTCTGCTTTATTGTAAGAATATCAGATCTAGACAGATACAGCCATGTATGGTTTTGAAGCCTTTTGATTTTATACTGTCACAATTGAGTTTAGTTAGACATGCCAAAGTTCAGTTGATAATAAATCCAAAGCATCATACTTATTTAATAGTCTTTACAGATTTTATTTATTTATTCTGCTGATCAGCCATAATTTTTCCAGCTGATACTTATGAACCTACTATATAAGTAACTCAATAATGGGAATTTAAAACAAAGGATTAAATAGTCAGATGATTATTTTAGAATATTCATTAATTAAACATGATCTCAGCTGGATATTTTGATCTTCCAAATCTGCTGTTTCTTTCCAAGCTGTACAAACTTCAAGCAATGACTCTTTTTAAAAAATCTTTTATACTTAGTAAATGAAAACAAAACAAAAAACACTTTATAAAATGGTTTATTCCATTGAGGTAGATCCAGCAATAATCTCTAGCACTTGATTGTGTTTTAATATGTAAACATTTTTAATGAATAACCTCAATAAAAACTTTCCATATATATTTTTGACTTCTGATATTTGAGGTTGACTTATGTAAGATGATACATGTTGCCTTTATAAGAAAATTCATTCTTTGTCTATTGGGTCATTTCATATCCTTGATATTTATATCATGCTTTTTGTTTTCATAGTTAATGTTAAATGTTTTCTTTCTTCAAAGTGAAAAATCTTTTCACCCACCATATCTTTTGTTATTTCTAGGATTTTCAGTGTTCTTGCTGGAAACCAATTCTTGCTCTACTATATTTTGTTTAACTGTCAATTGCCCAATATTTAGCAGTATTCTTTTTGATGATATTCTTCATTCACATTAATAATTCACAGTTGAATAACAATATAACTATATATTAAGAATAAAAACGGAATGACAGTTGCATCAGACATAATGACAAATATCATAAGCAAAAGAAACATTCCTTAAAGGTAACATTGAAATTAATAATACATTATAGAATATAATACTGTACATGTTTGTTATCATTGGTGACAGCATCATTGATTTCAACTTAACTGTGTTACTGTTTGAGTTTTATAAATAAAAAATTTCAAGAAAAATATTTTTTTTTGTACTGCTTTATTTTCTTTTTTTTCAAAATTTCATTTTAGAATTGGTATGAAAAATATTTTTTAACAGAAACTCAACAGATCATTTCTTTCTATTCTTTTTAATGAAAGAAAATATAACCAAAAACTTTTAATTAGTTTTACTTAGTATTCTACTAAAGTTATTTGATAGTTGAGTTTTGATTTGAAATTTTCCTGTCAGAACAATTTCAATACACATTGCATAAATGGTTTAGAGTATCAAAAATATTTATTTGATAATTCATACAGAAGGAATGATTCAAGAAAAATGGCTCACTATTTGGCTTAGACATTAAATTAACAAATTTACTATAATTGATGAAGAGTGAAAAGCAACATTCAATAAGAACAATAAATCCCCTTAAAATTAAGGTTTGTTTAGGCCTCAAATATCCTGTTCTTGATTTGGGGTTTATAATTATATTTTATCAAAGACTTAGACTAAAAATGGGTTTCATTTATTAAAGAGAGAGAGAGAGAGAGAGAGAGAGAGAGAGAGAGAGAGAGAGAGAGAGAGAGAGAGAGAAAGTAACTTGTAAATACCATGAGATTTAGAATAGATAAATAAACGTTATTTATGAGCTATTGACAGTATTCAAATTCCTGTCAATCCACAATTAAAATCTCTTAAATGTTGAAGGTAATTAACAAAGGCAATAAATATACATTTAAACAGAAGATACTTCATGAGATGCACAGAAGAAATAATTGTCATTTTAACTAGATAGGATAAGATATTAAGCAGCTTTCTTTTTCACTAGCTGATTTGAATATTTTGGAAAATCTTCAAGTAGTAGTAGTAATAGTAGTAAAGATGTCTACATTTAATATTCAATTTATTAATAGAAAAAGTACTATAAAAGAAGTTTTTATTTATTGTTTTAAAAGCAATAAAATCATGATGTTAAAATTTGAGACAAAATAATTAAGTATTATTGTATAAAATATAGTAAATTTAATGTGCCCAAGAAAAATAAGCTGAATTCTACAATATTACAGGTATTTTGAAGAAATGATGTTTATGTAAATTTTGAAAGTAAAGAAAATTAAAAGGTCTTTTTAGTAATATTTTGCTTTAATTTATTATTGTGTTCAGCAATTAATCTGAATAACTAGAAGGTATTTAGTTATTTTGGGATTTATTAAAAAAAAAAAACTCTTTCATTCCTGACTACTCCATTATAATTTACAGGTGTAACTTACTCCCCGTCTCTAACAATACTTATGAAAATGCTAATCAGTGTTACTATTCCTAGTTTAAATTGATAACAGATGCAGCAATTTAAGTTAAATATTTTTGCAATATGTATAATATTGCAAAAATATTAACCAGGTAACATTTTGTTATCTGATAGAAGTTAGAAAACAAAGTTTTATCTCACAAAAAAGAATAATTCAAACTCACATAATCTTATAAATGATAGCTACTAAGAATTTATGAAAATATTTTGTTAATTATTTGATGGCTGTCCAGTTGATTGTAAAACTATTTAAAGATAATTCTAGAACAGGTCACTTCAGACCAAAACAGAAAAATAAAATCAAGCATCATAGAATAAAAGTTTTAAAAGTTTTTTTTTTCAATTCAAAACTAAATATCATAATCAGTAAACAGTGAGATGTACACAATTTAGATCATGAAATTAAAGGATAAAATCAAATACATGAAAAAAATAATTTATTACAACTAAACTATTGCAAGTAATTTCATTATTATTTTAAAAAATCAGGTTAATTTGAATTATACAATCTTTTATACACGTCTGCTTTGTAAATGTTCAGCTTTTCTGGAAAAGCAATGCAAAGAACATAATGATCTAATACAACAATTGGAATTTATTATCTTAAAACTGTTGCAATTGATACAATTATTGAATGTAAGATTGTTTAATTGAAAGCGAGGCAGACACTGATTATCATGGGCCACTGCCCATTACTTTGTAGCAATGAAAACCAAGTTTTGTTCCTATTAGTATAGTTGTAGCATAGACCAGATACAACTTTCTCATTTTAACCACAAAATGTGTTGAAATAAAATAGTATAAAAGAAAATAAATTATATTCTTAAATTAGGTTTTAGACAGTTCTTTAAATGTTTTTTTAACCTTTGTACATGAAGTGGTGGATTGATAAAAAGGAGAGCAATTTTTTAAAATTACTATCAATATAAACTGAACATGGACATTTTTATAAAACATCTTCAAAACACATTCTAATTTAAACATTTTCTTTTAATTTTGGTTTTAAGTGAAAGAAATTAGCACTCTTCTATCTTAATAGAATATCATTCTATTAAATGAAGCCTACATCATAAGAAAATAATTTTTCCAAATATTTCATTGGGCTAAATGAAGTTATTAAAGAACTTTACTGTAATACAAGAAAATAATTATGAAATCTTTTGGAAGCAATCAAAAGTATCAGACAAGAATATGTATCTTTTACAATTGCAAATAACATTTTAAAAAAAGAAAAGAAAAAAGGCTGTTTTGAAAATCTTGATCTTTGTTAATGTTTTTTATATTCATTCTGTAAAATTCAGTAAAAAATAAATGATATGCCAAATTTTCAAAAGGCTTTTAGAAAATGATGCAGTTTTATAAAAAATGTATGTATCAATTTACAGTCTCATCAGTATGTTTAAAATTACCATAACATTATTTCTCAACAAAGAGAGAAGATATAATCATTAAGGAGTTCAGTATCCTTAAATACATTTCTCATACTGCCAACAACTCCATCATAATCTTTTATAGTTTAGACAGAAAGTGACAGCATGTAAAAGTGAGTGAGTGAGTGAGTGAGTGAGTGAGTGAGTGAGTGAGTGAGTGAGTGAGAGAGAGAGAGAGAGAGAGAGAGAGAGAGAGAGATTTCAACAGTTTATATTAATATAATACCAAAAACAGGAAATCATTCCCAGCTTGAATATTGATCTCAAAACTAGTCTTCTAATACAGTTCCATAGCTAGTAATGGATAATAAGGTTTATTTTCAAATAATAGTAGACCAAGTTTGTCATTGCATCAAGAATTTTGATTTCCAGCTAAGCATTTTACATAAAATGCTTTTTCCTAATATTTACAGTTGTGTTTTCATCCTGTGATTTAGACTAGTAGATTCATAATTAAACTCAACAAGAGACTATTTGTTTATTGTTAATCATTAATATCTATTTTTATAATTGCATTTTCAAATAATAAAACATACTATGTTGATAATTAAAGCCAAATTTCTAGCAGAAAATGATATAAAATTAACTGGATTCAAACAACATAAAAATAGATGTATACACAAAACTTATCTAATGTAAGTAAGTAAAGTCATCGGGGTAGCCTAAAGTCGGTATCAGCCAATCAGCAAGGGAGCCTATCCCCTTTCACTAGCACTAGACCAAGGAAATTGTTTTTGCATCTGCTCCTTACTTTACCGCACAGATCCCTGTGCTACTCATATGCTGAGTTGGGCTGAACGCTCTATCGAATGTACAAATATAAATTCAAGACAAAGACATTCTGAAGTTTATTGAAGGATTATTCATTGACTGCACTATTCCATAGCAACAGATTCTCACATTTTGTTGTTGACAAAAACAGATAAATTCTCTAAGGGGAATCCCAAAAGTAAGGTCTTTAATGCAGCTATAACTGATGTTATACTCAAAATAAAATTTTGTCATGATTCATGGTCAAGGTTCAAAAAGTAAGATGGCACCTATCCACACTGAACACTGACTGTTTACTCTACCGATATGATGTGGGGGCAGGTCACATGGCCCCCTTTGACCACTTAGAAGGCACTAGAAGCAGTACCCCTGAAGCATGTAGATACACTGGTTTATATGATTCTCTCTCTCTCTTGCCCCATGGCAGCCAACTGGTACACATACATCTGGGGTTTGGGTGTAACACATGTGCTAGGCCACTAACCCAGTGAACTCTTCCTCATTTGCAGCAGTCAGCTAAACACACCAGTGGACACACAAATTACTCATGGAAGCCCTCATGCAGCACTGCAATTCCTGCACATGGCTATTCTCAACTTCACAGTTTGTTCATAGATCAAACCCCACACACAACTAGATGCAGCAAATTGACATTCTGAAACACACAAGCATATCCTCTCTTCCCATTTAACAATATGCAGCGCAAGAGATGTTATGTTGCTATCTACCATACCAATATTGTATATCAACTTCTCCTAATGGTTCAATCCCATCACTGGCTCCTAACTGCAGTAGTCCCAAGAAAAGAATAATTGTGCACATCACTAACACAGCAACTACTAACCATCCATTATTATTAAATCAATTTCATATGATTATAGCCAATTGGGCCCATTGCAATGTCAATTTTATATCAAAGCAATATCTATATTTTGCTGTTTGATAATAAGAAATAATGAAATGTTAGATTTTTAAATTTATAAGCAATAAGATAATTGAATATTTTATGGAAAAATACATAGAAAACTTTATTTTAAAATTGACTAAATTTGAAAATATTAATGTTGGTTTCTTTAAATCAGAATATATTCAGATTTTAAAAAATATAATGTAAATTAGAGTTTTCATCTATACAAGTTTTTCAAAAGTAATAAACAATACTCACAGAATAAAAATTTACAAAATGTGTCTATACAGTTTTGATTTGGTAATTGTTTTGATTGAAAATTTGAAAAATAGGTAAAATGTAAAGAAAATAATTTGAATTATAGAATGATTATTTTCAATAAATCTCTGAGAGATTAGCTTTAAAAAAAATATTTTTTGATAAAAATGTTTTGCAACAACAAGAAAAAAAAGAAAAAAAAAAAGAATAATTTATTTTGATCCCTCAACATGATCCCAAAATTGTATAACGTCTCTTTCTCTGATTGAATTGTGTACCTGTTGATAAAATCTTATGCTTCAAATCAGCAGGCCATGGTTTTCCAATCACAGTATTAAAAAATAAAAATGACAGATGAAATTCAACAATGGAAATTCACACGTTTATATAACTGGAATACATTTTTTGTACAATGTGATTTTGACTTGTGTGATGAATGTCTTTTTGATTTCTTAACAACAACAGAAGATTACTTCCTCTAAATTTGCAGGTTGGTAAATGGCTAAGTAGAAGAATAAACTAGCAGCCTTAGCTTTTCTTGACTGGTCTCAACATAGCTCTGTCTCCAGATACACTGCTCTCTCACACTTCTCACAGATACCTCATCCTGTTCACTACCTTTGGCTGAACTGAACTGCTTGGATCTACTCAAGACAGCTTCTTATATATCCTTCTATATTTCAAAATCATTCATAATTATGTTATAAATAAAACAAGGATTCACTGTGTCTATTTCTCTCCAGTCTAGAATAAAAGGAACAACTTAATATCATGGATATTCAACAGGTGGTTCCAAGATAAAAACTCACCTCAAGATATCAGGTCTAGTCACAATTATTTTGTTAATCAAAACAATATTTCTTTCACCCCCATGGTCTCAGCCCACAGAAAATACATGTTCTGACATCAATCATAGTTAAGACCTCCCAAACTAAATGTCTTTATCTTTTCTAAAACAATTATTATCCAACCTTTATAACTTTTTAACATATCTTGGGGAATGTGAGAAATATTCTCTCAGCATCTGATAAAGAGTGAATATAGAATCCAGTAACTAACTTGTGATTATCTAAAACGAATGATAATTCACCAGTTCATTTTGGGCATATTTTGGGGAAAGTGAGAATGTTCCCTCAATGTCTCCTGATAAAATGTGAATCCAGAATCCATAAAATAATATCAACAGTGTGGGGGGAGGGTGAATCTCTGTTATACCAGATTTTACTTGATCTTACTTGGTTATATTTGAGTTCAGTCTCAACCACATTCAATTTTTATTTCACCCATTGATATTTATTTGAACTACTGTATTTCTTCCATCCATCTTACTTAGCATTCCCAGTTAATTTTTTTATTTGGGGTTATTGTTGTTTAATCACATTAGTTATATGGAGTTCAGAACCGTTTGAATTATGTAAATATCCCCAGTGGTTCAAAAGTTATGAGAATTTAAAGCCCCGAAATTGGGGGTACAAATGTGGACATGATTTTGTTTCAAAAATATGTCAAATCATGGACCCTAAAAAAAAAAAAGAAGAAATTCAGTGATTTCTTCACTGTTTCTTTATTTTTGGAGCAATTTTGATAAAATTTGGTATTCTTATCTAAAAATTGTATGTTCTTTCTGATTATGCACTCAAATTGTATGTATCTCTATGCTTTAACCCATTATTTAGAGAATAAGAGATACAGATAGCAGCAATTTTGTTTTTTTTAAAAAGTTTAACACCCAATTATTCAACATTTTCATTATAATACTACATGTATATACATGTATAGTATTAATTCAAATAAATAACATCACTTTGAAGAAAAATAAAACATTTATTGAAAAACCACAGACATAAGATGAGGGTTCAGTTTATTTTATGGTAGGAATTTACAAGGATTACTGTTAAGGATTACTGACTTTAAAACATAGCTAAAAAAAGTTCAGAAAAAAAAAGGTAATTTCGTTGTTGCGGAAATTTCCATAAAATACGATAATTATCAAATTTTTTACATGTGAATCTTAAAATTCTCATGCCAAAAATTTATGTTAAATAAATATTGGGTAAAACTTACCAATCATACTCAAAATCCCATGATATTATGGCTAAATTCTCATCAAAATCCCATTATATTACAGGGTGACACAGAAAAAAAAAACAGAACCCAAATTATTTATTTTCCCATCAAACTAACCCTAAACCCCCCTAGTTAAAATTAATAGTTTTCTTACAAAATTTGTGGGTTCTGTTTTTCCTGGGTCATAGTTTGTTTTCCAACCATATAAATCCTTTTAAGATTGGTTAAGAAATACTCGAGAAATTGCAAATTGAACCGATTAAGTTCGCAAATTTGAAAATGTCAGCGTTTTTCAGCTAAATGCTTGTAATGCTACATTACTACTAACTGGTTATGCGTGCAATATTATATGCACGCACAAAGGTAATTCATTATAGATATACATAATTACAAATAAAGGCAGATATATTCAAACTCATATAGGTGCATAGAAATGTTTGTAATATATTATTTTTTGACAGTTTTTTTTCTGAGAAAAAGTGACTATTAGCAATAAACTGATGACAAAAGAACATGGCAATACAGTTTTGCAGTGTCTCAATTTTTGAGAAAAAGAAAAAAAAACAACAAAACAATACAGAACCAGTGTGAAGGAGATAAATCAGAAGTATAAACTTCAAGTTTTACCCCCATTATAGTTCTCAATCTCTTTGCAGTTAATATTATTGAATATGCCTGTTCTATATTAACCTACACCAAAAGTTTCTTGAACCTTCCCCCAGCAGTCAATATGGCAAGACATGAAATGATGATAGAATACAAATGAAAGAATCAGTATCCTATGTTCTCAACAGACTAAGCCTAGCATATGAGCATATGGGAGTCTCTGATTAAAAAAAAAACCCAAAAAACATTAGGTTTAAAGTTAGAAAATTTTACTATTTCCTATGAAATAACAAATAAAAGTGCATCTAATTACTTGGTGGTTATGATTTTAATCTCTGGGTAAAACAATGAAAGTTATTACAATATTTGATTCAGTAGAAAAGGCAAAAGTAGCATCAGTTGGAAGAATTAACTGATACAAGATATCTGTTGGCATGAACAATAAAAGGACAGAGATGGAATAAATCATTTGACATTTCTACAAGTTTACCAAATCTGATAAACAGTGAAAAAGGCTAAAAGATACAACAGTCAATATATTACAGAGAAATTCAGACAAACAAAAAAAACTTTGATGTATAAATAGAGACTATGTTGATAAATTGGTACAAAAACTCTAAGAAAACAAATGTCTGCAATAGAAGAGTATAAGCAACGACTGAAGCTGTCCCTAGGGTGGGCATTGCTGATTAGACTACAATCACATTTCTTGTTTACATCTACATTAAGAAGCCATTTAACCATCCAATTATCTTCCACTTGATTACACCAATAATACTAAAAATAATTAAAACTTGGGTCAATTTACAACAAATTACCAAATATTGTAATGAATGGAAAATCCGTACATCTGTACAAGTTTCCCGAAATGAGTAGAATGGAAAAGCACAAAAAACACTTCCCTTTAAAAAAAAACTATAGTTGCTAGTTGAGTGAATAAAATGTTATATACAGGATACTGTCATAAAAACACTCTGAAATCTAAAGATTAGAATCTTTAATAGATTTGAAAATCAACTGCTAAAATTCATTCAAAGAATTTACTTAGAGTCATATCTTAGCATAAAGTATTAGCTCAAGTTTTATTTTTCAATCATAATATTGATGCTTTAGGAACAATAGATAACTACAAAGCCAAATGTTTTACCAAGTGTGTAGAAATATCATTATAATTCTTCTCACACTTAAGCAAAATAATTTTTTCATAGATAAAATGTGTGATATTTAACCAAACACCTAAATTTACTATAGATTGCTGCTTATATAAATGGCAACCAAATTTACGTGTGAATATAAAATTGTTAAAAAATAAAGAAAAACTATTGTGTGTAAATGTGTTTTAAATGAAGAATGTACAAATAACTAAGAATTAAGGACAGAAAGCAACTGCTTAAGGTTTGCATAGATATTCTTAATCTCTAATTGAAAGTAAATTATCTTTTTTGTTTATTTACAAATGAGTATATATATATATATATATATATATATAGTCAATAACTTTGTTAATCCTAACAAAGTGGTGGTTCAGTTATCTAAACAATTTCTTGTAATCTACAAGAAATTGTTTTGGCAATTAAACTATTTCTTTGAAATCTTGATGTCGCTAACACAATTATTCCATTCTTCAGCCCTTATCAAGTGAATAAATCCAAGAGAAAAAAAGCAAAAAAAGACCAGGTTACTAATACACCAATGCAACTTTAGATCAATTCAAAACTGGTTTCTTCATCCAAATCACACCAATGAATAAATGAAAACAAAAACTTATGATTACGATATTGCCACATTCCATAAGAATGATCCAGAAAAGATTAAATTGAAATTGAATTTTTAGAGAGAAAAATGATACATAAATAAAGATGAATGTTATCCTAAGACCAAAAATCACTGCAGCATTTCATTTTGAATCCAGGAATTGTTTGACTTTGATTAAGTTTTAAGGTTAATGAAAATGTTTAACAAAATTGCTAGTTATAATTTTTGACACAAATGATGAGTAAATTAGTATAGATAATTCACAAGAGCGAAACTAAGAGAGTACTGCATTAATATCCTTTAATCATATTAACTATTTGGAATGTCCCATGAATCAACCTTATTAGATGCTTTAGAAATTATGTTAAAGATATTTTTCAAGAATCAAGTTTTCATTTTTATATAAAAAAAAACTAAAAACTGAATTGCATATCTTAATGTCAATAGCATAATATACTATATCCACTGAACTATGCCTGCAAGTGCAGATAGTAATTAGAGCTGGCATAATAAAAAAAAGAGTTTTCAACACAGGATTAAATAGATTAGAGATGAATTTGATGTACCGTTCTGGGTAAGTAATTCTGCTTTGTGCTGTTTAGGATGGAATGAATGTTATAGATAATGGATTCACAAGCCCTTCATTGCACCTGTTGTTTGTGTGTAACTGTGTAAGTGAAGACTATTTGCACTTGTATCTGTTTATACATAACTGAATTCACATTGTAGTCTTTGGAAAACATGTACTAAAGATATAAAAGTCTTTTTTTTTTCTGCCATCTAACGGGGAGACTGATAGGCTATTTGGGGAAAGAAAATACCTGAGAAAAAAGTATTCTCATTATCATAGTTGTTTAAAATGAAATCTGATCTGAGAGGCAAAGAAAAAGAGAATAAATTTCTGTTGCTTAATAAATACGACATAACAACAGTATAGACTCAAGATGATTTTTTTTATTTACTTTTTTTTTTGCAATTATAGATTAATAAACCTATTTTGATTTGCTAAAAATCATTACCACAATGATTCCAAGATTAGATAGTGCTAATTCTGTACAAAGGATATATGAATTAAAAACACAATTTGCTTAAAATATAAGAGAAACCTTATTAAATACTTCAAACATAATACAAATAAAGGATCAAGAAAACTGGGAAATGAAATTGTTCTATAAAAATTTGAAGAAATAAAATAAACTGGAATTTAGACTGGAAAGTATTTATGCTTTTAATTAAAAAAAAAAAAAGAAATGTTTTTTATTAACAGCACATATTTTCTCTTCAAGTTTAAATTTTTCTTTAAGTTAACATCAAAAGTTTAAGTTCTTCACAGTGAAACATTGTAGTAAGATGTTTTGAGCACAAAGTTTAACAGTTTTGACTCAAACATTCCACTGCTCTAAATCAGCATTCTTCAATTTAATTTGCAACTAAATGATAATAATGCAATAATTTCTTAAAGGAGATTAAATGCAAATTATAGTGTATTTCTGCTTATTTATTTGCAATTAAATGCTAATAATAAATGTGAATGCCTCTGTGTCACATGTTTTTCAACTTTACTCCTAGAGGTCATAGCCCAACATATCATACCATTTTAAAATCAGACTGATTCCATGAGTAAATTAAAAACATTTCGATCCAGATCTAGACCTGCAATCCTGAAATTTTGAATTCCCAAGTTTTAATTATTTTTGGAGATTTTTTGTGACAAATTTGATAAAATTCAATATGTAATCAATGCATGAAGTGTCATTGTTGGGCTGAAGGCCGAATCAAGGGATCTCTGCTGGAGATAGCTTAATTGTTGCATGAAAGAATGGTTTTTAAAACTAGTTATAATATAAATTTTATGTATATTTTTTGATTCAACATCAAGCTTAATGGCCATTGAAGGCAAACTTTAAATGAATGAAATTATATTCAAATGCACAAATTCTGATATTAAATATTTTTATTATTAATTTCTGGCTAGTTTTTTTTTTCAGCTCTCTCAGTCAAATACCTTCTCATCATTTAAGTGCAACATTGAATTATATTTTAGCTTAGAATATAAAGCCTAAGTGAACGGTGATAATAGGATAGGCATCATAAGAAAAAATACACATATAAGATAAACAATAATAAATACAAAATTAAATTCTTTAAAAATCAAATAAAAACAATATAGATAATCATTTTAGCAAGTCTGTTTTATCTTTAACAGTTAAATAATGTTTCCTATTTTTTCAAATATTCTTTGAACAAAAATATGCAAGTCAATTCTTTCCAAGAGCAATACCATTAATTTATATGATGGGAGGCGGCTGCTTTAAAACTTGTCCAAATTGGAGAAAAATACAGCCTTTATATTGCAAACGAAATAAACAATATGGCCCCTAAAATAAATGAGATGTGCTCTTAAATAAAAGGCAAGTATGTTTATAGATTACCCAATGTGGAAAATGGAATGATTTTATCAATAATCTGGACATAATTTTGGGTTTAGCAAAGCATGAATAAGAAATGCAATTATGTATATTAATGTGTGTGTGTGTGTATATATATATATATATATATATATATATATAGCCTATCTAATAACTGAGAGTTAAAGAACTCATTTGTGAGCCATTTTTGAAGGTGAAATGGTTGTAAATTCGCTGCCAATGCCATTAGTTAGTGTGTTGAATTCTCTTAAAGGCCAAGTTCCAAACGCTAATTTACAAAGTACAAAAGGAAGCAAACATTCTCCTTGCCAAAAGACTTGCACTACAAACATCTTAATCTCATTCATGAAATATATGTATTTGTATTTGTAAAATCTCTAATACCCAAGTAATCAATCATTCTTTCTTTTTTTTATAAAGAAGAATAAACAGATCAAGGGAAGTGATAATAATAGAAAATTATTTTTCATGTTGTTTTACACATTCAGATATGAGAAATACACACATGCAGTTTTCATTAATAATTATGCATAGCTTAATATATTCAAATTATTTTTCCGATGTAATATTTATTCATTCACTAAACTGTTTATCAAATTTTGTTGAAATACAGAAAGTATTTATATTATAATGATGAAGTTTTGTATGTGTATCACGATAATTGTAATGTGATTTTTACTAGAGAAATGCTCTTACTTAGAGAATAAGGCAATTTCCAATCCAATTTGCAGCTTAATAATAATATCATTTTTTTGTTCTCATAGTTTTTGAATGGAGATAAGTATTAAATGCTTATAACAACCTTAATGACAATCAAAGTGAGTTTATATTATAGACCACAAAAGACTCAACATTTAACATTCTAACAGATTAATTCAATATAAATGATATCAGTAATGAAATCACTCATTTCTGTGTCCAAATGAATCAGAATTTAATGACAGAAAGAGAAAGATTCAAACCTGGGAATTCTGCTCTTTTAACATTTCTTTATCAGGTTATAGTAGAGAAAAGTTAAAAGTGGAGAATTCCTTCTTTTCAAAGTATTTCACTAGAAATCAGATTGTAGTATCTGCTTATGATAATATTCAGAAAAAAATGTTATGCCTAGAACTTAAAACACAAAACATAGAAATAGAAAAACCTTTAAATACATTTAATTTACAGTATTATATAATCTATATTAATAGTGTAATCTTGTTTTTAACTTCAAACATGAACAGTTAGAGGTGTGTGGTGTAATGGTTACTGTTGTAGGGAATGGTCATGGTGATATGAGTTCAAATCCTGGACATGGTTGTTTGCAATTCACATAGCACTAATACCCTTGGGAAAAGTATGAATCCAACTATTCTCCCTCAAGCTCTGCATAAATAGTAGGACAGACTGGGGTCTTTAACCTTGGTATGGCAACTGGTCTAAGAGAAGGAAAACTCTGAATTCAAACCAAAGGGGCTCTCTTCTCATTAGTCAAAACTACTTTGAGAGCTCCTCCTTCCTTCCTTCTAAATAGTAATAATAGTTACAAATACTGTTTTTACTTATATAATAAGAGAAAAAACAAAAACATAGAGACTATGATTAATCAAATAATAGGTAAATATAACATTTAATTATCTAAAAAGTACCTCCATAACTATATGACTTTTATACAAAATACAGGAACTTATTGAGAAATTCTGTTCTGGATGATCATACTTGACACACAGTTATGTCTAAAATTATAAAGCTAAGTAAGAAATCTAAAAGGAAAATCTAAAGTTTTATGTTCAAAAGAAAAGTAGAAATGTGCATTGATAGAGAAAAAGTAAAGTGAAAATACTTTAAGCTTGAATTTTGTATGAGTGAAAGACAATCTGTTCTTGATTACAGTCTATTCAAATTCATATCTTCTGATCACTGACCTTAAGATTGGTTGAACAGAATTTGACATTGATCATTTGACCATTGATCTCCTTTGTAACAAATACTAAAAGTAGACAAATCATGGACATATCAGAAACACAGGAAATGGTGTCTAATGGCAGACATCAACTGAAGACAAATTATTATTGTCAGTGCTTATGAGACTGTAATGAGAAAATATTGCAAAATAAGAATTTCATTTGTTTTGCTTTTTAAATATTTTCTATTTATCTTCATCCTTCTTATACATACAAACATCTTGAAATTATATTTCATCAAATAAATTTAAATTGTTATTCTCTTTATGTAATTCTTTCAATCTTCATTGAAATCAAATTGATAACAAATGTTGTCATTATTCTAAATGTGCTAAAAGGATAAATATGAGACCGCTAAGCATTTTTGCTTATTAAATCAGTTTATTTTAAGAAAAAAATTATAGAAAAATTATTTCTTCATTTGATATAACATTAGGTGTTTTAGATCAGCTTTTATTATTGAAAATTGATAGATTTCTTTAATATTCTAATATCATCCACATATTTTAAAGATGTTTATTTGATAAATATATAAACAAGGAATTAATATGTGAATGTATCTGCTCAGTAATTTTAAACATCTGTTCATCTGTATTTTGTATCTTGGAATAAAAAGAGAAATATCTCTTTCCAAAGCTTTTTTAAAATCTTTTGAAAGGAAAGGAAAAGATTTAATATCTGCAGAAATGTCAATGGATTCAAAAGGTTGGGTAATATGGTTAAAATAATAGTTAAGTTCAAAAGTTCAATGTCAAATGAACTGGCCAGAAAGTAAAAGCATCTTGCATCTGCCTTGTAAGATTACATCTATTTTCTACTATTCTTTATTTTCTACATTAAATATAATAGCATTAAGTGTAACTTCAACTATATAGAATATCTGCTTTATTATTCTCTGCATTTGTGTATGAGCAAATGCATCAGAGGAATTCCAACTACTGTATGTCAAGTTTAACAGTTGATAGCATTCTTACTAACTCAGTCGCTTACATTTATGTTATGTGTGTGCGTCTATGTAAAAGGTTGTTACACATATAAAAAATAAAGATGGAAGTCAATTTAGGAATACATTTCTATAATATATTCAATTCTCAATACAAATAAGAATTGAAAATGCATAATCTATATTATAATGCATTCTAAAACTCTTAAATATCATAATGTTATATTTAAGAATCATTCTGAATTCTTGGTAACCTCAGAATATGTTAACAAAGAAACTATAGTAACTGAAGCTGGCAAAATCACACATGTGTAAAGAAATTTGTGATGCTACATATTCAGTAATTTTATTACAAACAAAAACTGTTCTTCTATTTGTTTTGTGTTTCATCATTTGTTTCACTTCACTGAAAACCAGGTTGCTTTTATGAAGTTCTTAAAAAGTTTGGGCCTTTTAAAAACAATTTTTGGGAATTTTTTCCATTTTTTCCATTTCTTTTATGAAACACTGATAAGAATAAAAACTCAACAAAGGAAATGTATGTCACCTATGAATAGTCACCATGATTATTTTCCCCCCAAAGTCTGATTCTAGTTTAATTGGTAGAAATAGAAAGTAACACTGCAGGGAAAAGATACTTAGAGAAACACAATTACCTTGAAGATATCTTTGTATAAACAATCTAAAAATAGGAAAATAGATCATTAACTTACCTTAGCATTTCAAAAACAAAATGAAAACGAGAAAATTAGGAAAAAATTGATATTAATGGACAATATGCTAACAGATAAGTAGTTATTTTAACTTACTTAATTTTCAAAATGTTATCATATACAATAAAATGATATAAAAATAAATCTTCTATTTATACAATTGAATATGTATGTGTGTACCTGGCATTTGTACCGTGTGGGGAGAAATAATAACAGCTTGGTTCCAGGTGACCTTCTCCCCAAGCAGTACCTGCCCCCTATTCTAAATGGGGTAAAGATCTAGATTTATTGCCCAACACCTGAAGGTACCAAGCAGATTTTTAAATCATTTTGATTTGTGTGAGGCACTGCACAATAAAATGACAATATTTCTAGTTTAGAGGGGAGCTAAAAACCATTTGGTTTGGTTTGTTTTGTTTTACGGCATATCAACCTCAGTGGGTCATTTAATGCCGATAAAGTTTTGAAATAAATCAAATGGATAATACAATTTTTTTATAAATACATTTTTCTATTTAACCCATAGATGGGACCCTAACAGGTACTACCACTCCAGGTCAGAGTGACCAGGGAGCAATGGGATGAAGGGGTGCTCCACATTCCCCAAACCTCCAAAACTGGAACCTCATCATCAGAGAGTTTAACGTCATTCCCAGGATATGTAGGCCCGCAGCCACCGCCTTCTAGCATCCATATGATAAAAAGGGGTGGGGCTTGCCATAAGGGCAATAGGGTTGGGAAAATCAGCTAAAAATCTATTATACATTTGGATGTATGGATGTGAAATGTGAAAATTAACAAATTCATTAAATAATAAACTTGAGTCACATAAAGATCAATGGAATGAGTAATGTTCAGAATAACTCTCAGAAATAAAAAGATATCAACATGGATTAAAGAACAGATTAAGCTAAGAGATAACACAGAAATTATTAAACAAGAAAAATGTAACTGGACAGGACACATAGAAGGGAGGATAACTAGATAGGGTAGAATGTTAGAAGAATGGTACCCAATAAATAGCAGACATAGTATAAAAAGAAGATGGTGAAATAATATAGTGGAGTTTGTTGGTAAGACAAAGCAGAAACTAGCACAATCAGGGGTATCATGAAAAAATTGTGAAAGGCCTTTGTCCAACAGTGGACTCAAAATCACTACTACTGCTGCTGATGATGATGGCATAATTATTTAAAAAAAAGATCTTTTCTCCATCAGATATCAGAAGTTTCTTTGAAATGAGAAATTAAAGTTCTAGATTAAACTAAAAGAAAACTAAAAGCAATAACATTTCTCTACTAAAAATAAAAATACTGGAGATTTCAAAAAGGATTTTGTATTTCATTTGATTTCCTATTTTATAAAATCTTTTCTATTGAATATTCCATTAAATTTTAATGAAAATTCTGAGAGTTATCTAAATATGTTCATAGTTTCTTTGTTTAATGGAATATCAGCCTTCATTGTAAATATGTTCAGTACCAAGTAACATAATAACAGTGACAACAGCAACAATATAAGTTAACATAAATGATCTAAAATGAAAGGGTTTCAATATATTTAATATCATATGTGTTAACTAATTGATACTCTTTCCAAGATAAGATTAAATGTGAGTTATGTCAACTTTAATAACTAGAAGTTTGTAGGAAGATTATCATCAATGTAGATGGCAGTGTTGACTAATTTGTATTGGAACTGTTTTGAAGAACCATTAACCAACCTTAGGTATATTGTGTCAAAATATTATCATTGATTCAAAAATTATCCGCTGTCAAAAATTTGGCGGGTGGGGGTCGCAGGTTAACAAAACAGACCCAGGTCAAAAACATACATCCTTCCAGAGTTCACTCTGACTTCACAAAACAAAGCAACAGTCTAATGTTAGACTGGATTTTGTGATTGGCCAGGATGAATGGAGATGGGTGAGAATTTACATATTCCACTGTCTATAAATTCACTCAGTCTTTGCTATCACTTTTTCTTACAACATCACTTCTAAGGTGAAACCTTATTTTTCTGGCACTTATGTTAGTCATGTCCTTTTGTATTTGCCACACTTTATTTGTCTTCACACTTTAAAATGTGAAAGTTTAGTGTTTTATGCTGCAATTTTGATTTGGTGATATGTTGGTGATGAGGTTTTTCTTTTTAACTTTTTCACCCAAAAAAACTTGGTTGTTTTTTGTTTTTAAAGATGAACTTTGTTTTGACCTTATAGAATAAAAATGAAGGATGGTTGATAGAGTTGATCAGTTTTTGTAAGACTTCTAAATAAGAAAAAGACAAATCAGCCCAATCAGTTGAACGGAAAAACTGTGCAAGATATTTGATGTCTATTTCAGCCCTATCTCATGCTGGAAAAGGTGGTGACTGCAATCCAACAACTATCTGGATGGAAACTTTCCTTAAAAAGGAGAGTGTAGGTGAGTTATTCATTCATTGTCAGTACTTCTTCTTCTGTGCACTAGAACAAGCCATGTTCCAATTTCATTGGGTATCCTGGGCTCCAAAGGTGTGTTGCAAGATCTATTATTTTCATTTGCCTGAAAGTGGCCTGGGAGTAATGAATGTTGAGAAATATCAGCATGCATTATGTATAAGCTTCCTAGGTCGGATGTGTGCACAACATGACAGCCAATTCTAGAAAGAAGATGCCAAGAAAGCTTTCTTGCTTTGATAATTGTGCACTTAATTGACATCGAGGCTGGCCACAAATTGTCCAGAAATAAATTCTCCTTCTATCTCAAATGTTAGCAAGCTCTGAAAATCTTCTAGAGAATCTGTTCTTTTTGATACCCAGTTGTTGTTGAGTAGGGCATTATATCACATGTTGGTGCAGTGGGAAGCATAGAAGACAATTTAACTGAGGGGTGCAGTTTGATGAAGGAGATTCACTACCTATGGCCTTGGGCACTTGGGATGACATGCCTCAATAATAATGAGGCATCTCTTAACTGGCAAGTGATTTGTAATGTCTTGGTCAGCAAAAAGCTTTTCACAGTGAGCTTAGTAGCTTCACCAGAATTTCTAGTGTGATATTGTATGAGTCAATTGAGCATACCTTCATACACCTATTGCTGAAATTTACAGGGTTCATATGCTGATTGGACAGTTTTCTATCTAGAAGGCTACTTCTTTGTGTAGCAATGTGGTGCTGCCACTGAATAGGAAAAGGTACTATATGTTTCTGTTCTGATTCAACATTGCTTGAAATACTTGAAACCATATAATTGTACAAATCATTAGTATTAGATTATATTTAAAAGTATATAAAAGTGTGCAAATGAATTACATAGGATTAGTTACTTGAAATCATATAATTGTGTGAATTATTAGTATTAGGTAAGAATAATTGAAACCATGTAATACATAGGAATACTTGATACCATGTAACTATGTTCAAACTATTTGTAATACATAGGAATACTTGATATAACTGCATTCAACAAAGGATTATAGATAAATAAAAAAATAAAAAAAAGTGCAATTTAAAAAAGAAATACAGTGGAACATTAAAAATATAGTTATGATAACCAGAAAACATTAACAAATAAATAAAATTTTAGCATTAAATAACTCATAAGGAGTTGATATGCAATTAAATAAACCAAATCAAACACAACCAAATGGTTATATGGTATCAAGTATTCCCATCTAATATTAATAATATATACACAGTTTCAAATAACTTTTCCTATTTAATAATGATCATTTGTTGGAACAGTTATATGGGTTCAAGTATTCCTATCTTATACAAATAATGTTTACACAGTTATATGATTTCAAGCATCTATAAGTGATGCTAATAATTTTTAAATAGATCTATTTAGAACCCTAACAAATGCTACCACTAGGAACAACAGTAATGAAAGAGTACTTCACACTCCTAAGAACTCCAGAATTGGATGCAGTTTAATGTCAAACCCAGGAATACCCCATTGGGAGTGGATGCAATCAGCGTATTTGAAATCCCGCTGATAGGGTGTTGCAGTTTTTGGAGCATATCAAAACAACAGTGGATTCTATACTGTTTATGTGTCTCTTACAATTGTACTAGATTTGTATCAAGTTGAATACACATATGATAACATATGTGAGCTAGAGAGTTTGGAATTCATCAGGTTTCTTATGTAAGGGTTCACAGAATATGATGGCAGATTTTTAGTAGGATTCTACCTCATTAGAGGAAGCTGTAAAGATGGAAAATGACTATCTTTATTTTTCCAGTTACAACATGTATTTACTGTTCCTGTGAACTTCATCAGCAACCCTCAAACATATCTTATTTTTATGAACTTTTTCCACCTATAAGACATAACGGGGAAAAAAAATAATCTTTATCTCTTTTTATACAAAAAAGATTACATTTATATGTTTGTTACAATAGATTGTGATTGTTAATTATGTTAGTAACTTTAAAACAACAGCTTTGTTAATGTCTACATAAATATGTCAACTTGAAATAATTTTCCAGATTTCCTATTATCAAAGTATTATGTGCATAATTTCAAGCCTAACAAAATTTGAGAAAAGAATTTGTCTATTAATTAATATTTACATCTATTTTTTAAATATTTATGTCTGATCATTTTTTGTATTGAGCCCATTTCTTACTGTACAAATAATTTTAAAAGTTACTTAAAACTTTTTCTAACCTACAAGAGTATTTGAACATGATCAACTAGTCATGCCACCTTTTCCTGTCAGCTGTCAATTCTATCATTTCTCCAACCTTACATTTTATGAATTATTTCAGTATTTTATTCACCCCTTCCCCACTCATCTGTCTTTCCCTTTTGTTAGAAAAAAGTTCATCTGTCTGTCTTAATTTCTTTAATCAATTTCCAATGAGTATGAACTTTGCATAGAATTTTTGCATTTTCTATTCTGGATGTCAGTAGTTTTAACAACCATTTCTCTGTGGCTTTCAGTCTACAGATCTTTTCTTTGTTCAGAGGTTGGATATAAACCGTGTAGATTTTATGTCAATCCTCTTCATACTTTTGATTTCAGTGTTCTATTTTACATAAAGTTATACTTCTGAGATTTTAATCAAAACAATGGAAACTTTTACAAACACCTAACAATATCTAAGAAGCAAATATATATCTTAATTATATTATAAGAAATATTGTAACTAGAACAAATGTCTTTGCTAATAAATACAAGCAATTATCTTAAATTCAACAACTATATAGTTAAATTTGTAAGAGACGTGCTGATGGTTGCTATATACAATTACACAAGAAAATGCTTATATCTAAATATTAAATTAAAACTAAAGGGATTTTAAATAGCATATTAATATCTGATGTCTATGATACTTAAACATTTAAAGATAGATGTTTCACGTTTCCTCAGAGTTTATTATTTATCATTGTTTCTGATGTACACACTGATCCTTGCTCTCATAGAAATAATGACCCTAGCATTTTGCAATAAAAAAATAAAACAAACTAGAATTAAATGATGAAGGCTAATATTAGAGCAAATTAAAAAATGAAGATGATGATTGACAGAACTTAAATAAAAATAAGTCTATCTCAGTCTTGAAATTTTCGAATGTGTGGTATATATATATAATATATATATATATATATATATATAAATATATTAATATCTATATAATAACTCTTAGCAAATTTAACTCCATAGTGGAGAAAATGAAGAAATGAGAGAGAATCACAGGGTCTATTAATCTCTTATCACAACATTGTAATTTATAAGTTGAAAAATTGATTTTATACATGAAATATTTTTCTACAGTAGCAGTTCTTGTGATTGCCATTGTGATATAACAAAAACTGATAAATAGATAAAAAATATTTTGGGAATTTTGTCTTTTTTTAAAAAAAAAAAAGATAAAAAAAAAGTTATTTCCAAATTAATAGGAAAAAAATGAACACTAGCCATGATCAGTACTTGACTGAGTGACCATTTCCAAAAATCTAATATCTTTTCTATAAAAATTATTATGAATCTACAAATTTTATCTGACTTTCAAAAGAAGGATCCAAAGAAATTAAAAAGTTCATTAGAAAACTTTCTAATTTAAAATATATCAGCACTGTTGTTATAGAAACAATATTGGAATTTTAAAAAATATAAATAATGAAAAATGTAAATTTTTCATTGCTATCGATATTTCTTGTATGTGAGAGAATGTATTTGTATTACAGGGTTAGATATAGTTGAAAGGCTGACATAATTTTGAAAATACTTTATATAACTGTTATATTTTGTTCACATAATTTTATTGTCATTTTACTAGAACTGTAATGTAAAATGAAAAAGTGGATAAAAATTTTTTTTTTTTTTTTTGAAAAACAACCAAAAGAAAAATCATGTAAGTACCATGGGGAATTTCTTTCAATCTAAAAATGAAGATATCATTTTTTACTGATATAATGTTAAGAACAAGAATTACTGGATCATTTTCATGAAATTTAACTAGTAGCCTTGTTCAAATACTTTTTAAAGGAATAATTTAACTTTTATATGAAACTTAGAAATGGCTACCCGGCAAAGCCCAGGTAGAGGAGAAAAAAATATGTCTTGCAGATCCAATCCTTGCAGGATGCCCCATAAAAATCCCCATGTAAAAAAAAAAACCTTGTGTAAATCCAACCTGGTGGGGGCCAGGGAATATTTTCCCATCAGTGTAGAGGAAATGATATCACATATTAGTAATACATTTTAATTCAATAATTAACAATATTAAAAATAAAGATATAAATGAGGCTATTTGGTAAATTCCTATTTCAAATTATAAAAACAAAAAACATGCAAAAAAAAAATTAAATAAATAAAGTAAATTAAATTTTTAAGTGAATAAAAATAGGGCAATTGAATCAGAAAAAAATCTATTTTTTTTGCATCAATTCAAAAAAAGTATTGTTTTTAAAATTACAACCCCCCCCCCCCCCCCCAAAAAAAAAAAAAAAAAAAAACAATATAAATTATTTTTTGAGTTTTAAGAAATGATTTTTCAATGAAATATTTGCTACAACTTTGTATCAACACAGATTTAATTAAAACTTAATTATTGAAATTTTATCATTTAATTTGTTTCTTGTGTTATTTTAAAATTAGATATGATAAATTAACAAACCAATATAATTTTCTAAAGATCTAATAATTGTATATTTATATTTGAAACCCAATAATTAAAAAAAAAAAATTAACACGACTATTCTATAAACAGTAGCTAACATGAAAAAAATGAAAAGAAAAAGTTGATGGTTTTTGAGCTTCCGTAATTTATTTGATGACGTTTTTGCTGGCATTGCCAAGGTAGGGGGGGGGGATAATAAAAAGTTAATCTCACGGATCCATTGATTGTTTTGGTCTTAGATAATTGATTTATGTTTTAATCACGAATGCAACCAATGTCTTTCCCTTCTCTTACTATTCAAATCCCAATTTTTAAATATCTTCCCAGATATGAATAAAATATTCATTATTTTTTCACAAAAAGCAAGCTCTGGTGATAGTAAATGTGTATATATATTTACTTTGTGATTAATTGTTTTATTTTAGTAGTTTCCTCTGGACATAGATACATACACACAGCAACTGTCCTTTATATATATATGTATAGATAATTAAGGTTTAGAAAACATGAAAGTCAGAAAAACAGATACTATGCTTTGATCAGATGTGCAATTTGACAGAATTGTATTTTAGTGTTTTTTAACACTAAAATACAATTCTGTCAAATTGCACATCTGATCAAAGCATAGTAAAATGATAAAATAACTTTTCTATTCTATATCAACCTGCCTTTCTTTTTTTTTTTTTTTAAATCTTTAACTTTTCTGCTACATAAAAGTGCAATAATCGAATAGAATTACTAGTAAAATGTAATCCCAGACTTTGAAGACTTGAAAATCATTTTCTTATAATTCAAACTGGATGAGAAAGAAGATTATGAATCAAACTAATAAATAAGATTCATTTAGGAATGAAAAGATTTTTAACCAAAGATTTTTGGGGAATTTTTTAATCTAAAAATTTATATTTACACAAACATATTTCATGCATATAATATTGTACACCAGTACATATATATCCATAAATACACCCAAATACCAAAATAAATATTTATGCACACCTAACAAAAGTATACCTGTAAAGAAATGTTTATGCATACATTCATTTAAATGCATCTACATACTCAAATAGATATGTATACAGAGAAACAGTGATATGTCAAAGTGGTATTTTCAGAAGGTTGTATTGTCAAAAAGAGAGCATCACATTATTTGGAATATAATGTTTTCAAAGAGCATTCAGCCAACAGCAGCAGCAGCAGCAGCAGCAACAGTTTCAGAATTTATTGAAAATCAAATGGTATTGTTAAAGTGAAAAAATAGTAACAAAAATGGAAGTCACAGTTTCTGAAGATGTTAAATGGCTAGACCTATTCAGTGGTGTTACCAAAAGAGATCAATCCAGTTATACAATGATATCATAAAGAAAATCAACCAATCACATACAAACTAGTCAGGTGGAAGTAACCATATCTTTCTTGTTCAACTATTTGTTACATATATCAGTCATATTTGAACTATGATTTAAAAAAATATTTGGCTTTTTGTATTTCACTAATAACTTGCAATCATACAAAGTCAACCAAAATAACATTAACAAGGAAAATACTGTCCATAAAAATGATAAAGTTATTAAAAAGAATGAAACAGCTAATACCCTAAGGAAATGTATCCACTATTGGCAGGGGAGGGGAAGATAATGATAGAAACAAAATGGAAAAGTTCTGATTGAGATCAAGATTTTTTCATATTTTGTCATTTAGTTTTACAAGAATTTTCTTATGTTCATCTTCATGTTTTGCTTTAAAGCAAAGTGGATGCAACAGAGAAAAAAAGAAGTTAGAATGACAAACAGGCAGATATAAAAATGTCAAGAAAGACATACTGAAAGTGGATATTATGCAACTATAGGTTCTTAATTCAAATGCTAATACAAGAGACTAAAGGGTAAAAACTCTAACAAAATTATAGATGGAAAGAAAGTTAAAAGACATCATGATATAGTGGAAATTATTGGTTTTTTTTATTTCTTTTTATGAAGTAACGAACAATGTTTCTGTTTCCACCACCACCACCAATTATGTACATGCAAAATCTGTCAGCTTTGAGCTGGAATCTTGTGAGAGGTAATTAGTAAAAACCTTTGCTAAATTAACCTTAATTGAAGGTTCAATCTTCAAATTGATGCTGTTATTGTATTTGGGGTAGAAAAAAAGCTAATAAAATCTTACAGGTGGATGATTTTATTACCTTTATGGGGAAAAACATTCAGTTACAAGTTTAAAGATGGCATTCATCTTTGTGAAGCTGGAATTTTTTTTTTGGGGGGGGGGGGGGGGAGAGAGTCTAATTTCTATGTAGAAAAAGATTATGTGCACATGTGTATGCCACTATTTTCCTTAATGTTAACTTCTTTTATGAAGCAATCCTTGATCTGTATAATAATTGTATACCTAAATTGAATTCAAGAACCTTTTTATACCAACAAGATTTTTTTTCAATAAATCATTACAATTTGTTTCTGGTATGAGTGGCAAAATCATACAATATAGAAAATTCACTAAAAGACATAATGCATGTTTCAAAAACAAAAAAGCTTTTACTAAAACAGATATAACATAAAGCACAAGATGTATAATATTGTTATTATGATATTTAATACTTTGTCATACTAGATAATATTCATGACAATCAACAATATTATTATTTGTCTGAATTTTTGAGATGAGGCTTGATAATTTGTATCCTTTAGATATTTTGGACTGTTGTCCCCATCTCTATTGTTATATGCACAACATTTCTACCGATGTGCCATCCAGAGGGCACATTGTCCAAAACATTGAAATGTTGGTTTTATTGGATTGACATACCTTTAGTGAATAAAGGATCAAATCTTCACCTACTTTCCCAAGATGATTCTCAATGTTTTCCAGCTATTTTACTTTTCCAGGTCTGAAGACTCTCTTCTACTAAAGCTTGTTTTGGGAATTTTCCTTATGAATCTCAATTTGAGGAATTTACAATAAGCATATAGGTGATGAAGAGTCTATAATACAATATTGCCAACAAAGATTTCAACAAAAATAAACCATGGCGATGTTGAAATAAGTTGATACAAACAAGACTAACAGAATTAATATTCTAGCAAGTGACAGTAAAAACAAGTTCAATTTTATCAGTTATTAGAAAATGAAATGACATAAAATAGAGTTTAAATGTTATGAAAAGCTTTTTAAAAATGAATATAGACTTTTATGGTTGGTGTCTTTTTAAAGATATTGCAGAGTTTGAAACTTGTTGAAATTTCATTCTTCCACAAAAACAATATAGCAAGCACTGTACTTTGCCTAGTTGGAATTTATTGTAAAAAATCATTTGTTTTATAAAAATACTAGTGTTGTTGTAGATGGTAAAGAATTTCAGTGATCATTGCCAATAAGTGTGTTGTCAACAGATGATGTGAAACTCAAATTCTATACTTTATATAAGATGTTGTTCTTTATTGTTAGTGCCCCCCCCCCCAAAAAAAAAAGAATAATCAAAATATTTAATCTCAGTACCTCAATAATTCCTCCTTTTCAATCAGTGAAATCTATAAAGCAATTCATTTGTTTAATCTAATTAAAAGCCTCATTTGTAGGTGTTGGTTTTCTGATCCTTAATCAGATTATGCAATCAACTTGTTCATAAAGTAGATTAAATGATTGGTCAATGTGTGCATTCTATTAAGTCTGGCTAGCAGAAAATTACAAAAAAAAATGGGTTAGCTACTTTGGAATCCATAGAGCTTTTACTTTCAAGACAATTCCTTGATATCAGACAAGAAATTATCTTGATTTGTTGCGCCTATATGTTCTCTGACTAATACAACTGAGTTTCATGTTATTTTTTTTTTTATGAATGAAAACACCAATCACATGAAATCATTGATTCATGTTCATTAGCAATCAAATAAACACCAGTTTATAATCCCAGCATCAGATATCTCTTAATTAAGACTTCAATCTTTTTTTAAGATAATCATGCAACTAAAACTTAACACAAATGGTCAAAATCAAATAATTTGGTAGAAATTATCTTGATGATATATCTCATTCTAGTCATCATTCTATTAGTCTGCAATTTGACTAATGAATAAATCAACATTTTTACAATCAAATATAAAATATATGTTTTTCTTTTCCCTTCCTTTTCTTTAAATATAAGGAAAACAAAACAAAAAGAGTGTTGTACAGCTATGATTAAATTAAGGATGGTTTAATCAAAATTGATAATTCTCATTTAGGTGTGTCTTTCACTAATAAATAATGAACTTGAAATTATATGCAAACAGTAAATGTAAAAGTAAAAAACAAATGATGTCTAAAAACAAACAAAAAATAATCAAAGCAGAAATATAAAATGATGAATATTAGGAATTAATAAAAACAGTTTATGAAAAATGTCAGGAGTTGTAAAGTAAATTGATAGATAAATAACTTATGTAGTACTACATTATTTCTACTCAATCAAATAGAAATTGACTTGCACAGCACTTTTTAAGATTGAATCATTAATCAAATTTACTGATTATGCTTGATTGGTTTCATTTTATTTTTATATGAACTGTACAGGAAATTACTCAAAAGAACACGTCCCAATTATTTTAAAAGAAAAAGAAAAATCAAAGATAATTCTGGTATGAGCTATTTTTTTTTTATGACATTAGTCAAACTAATGTATTTCACATTTTTAAGATGATTACTTAAACCAAACATAAATTTAATTTGGAAATATGCCTTGGATTTTTTTTGGTGAAAACATTCTGTTGTTCTTACAATAAAGTACTTGTATTAAAAAAAAATCTATATAAAAGTTTTCCTATTAAGTGGTAGGTTGGTTGGTTAGTATTTAATGGCATGCCAACTCTTGTGGATCATCTAATGGCAAATCTTGTTATATATGTGTTTATAATTTTCATTAAATTTATGTCTATCAATAAACTGGTGGTAATATTTTTGTTTATTTTTCAAATCTTCTTTGTTGATACATTTATTTCAATGGTCAATATCAAAATCAGAAGTTGACATTTTCTTTTTAGATGTCCTTCTTGATGGACGTAAATATAAATTACCTTTTCAAATAATCATTCAGTTACATTATAATCAATTATAATCACAAACACAATTATTAAATTTCAGAAAGTATTTCTAATAACAAATGTGGAATATTTTCAACTCCCCTGATCAAAAATAATTTAGCAAATTTTGAAGTTTTGAATGAAAATTTTTAAAAAATTACTTTTCAAGAAAAATGCGAAGAAAAAAACTTACCTTTATTTTTATTTCACTTCTTTCAGCAAAATCTTCCATGCATAAATGTCCCTGATTAACAATGTTGCTGTCAAAAACATCCAATAAACATTTGATTCTTTCACATTGATCTTCAAATGGTTCCTGACTTTTATATGATGATATACAGTGACTATCTTTGATGAATGTAGCAGTATTTAACACTGGTGCCATTGAAACTTCTACAACAGGATCATATTGCTTGTGTAAAGCTTGTTTTTCCTATATGAAAAAGAAAAATGAGATTTATTGAGGGTTTTTTAAAAAGAAGATAAATACAGCGATAAAGTCAATCATCATTTTCTTTCATAATAGTACATAATAAAATATCAGAAATTTATCTTAACTGGATTCTAATAACCCTATTATTTCAAATTGAGTACTATTTTACTATATACTGTTTGCCTAATATTTTGGGGTTCAATGAGATCATGTCATTTATACTTATTAATAAAATACTGAATATAGTAATCATTTACAACCTTTTTTTTAAATAGAAAACAAAGATGTCTGTAACCTTGAACAAAATTTGAATTAATTTTTTGTTTATTATTATTTGTGAATTTTGTGAGCTTTAGTACACAAGATATGTGAAGGTTGAAGGAGTTAAGGATGGAAAGTTTTAGTTCATTTATGGTAATATCTTTGAAAGATTTATTAACATGAATCTTTTTGCACATTAACATAATTGCCATTTTTACTTATATAACAAAAAAGGACATATCAAGTAAGTGTGATGATATATTTCTTCCACAATGCAACCAAATTCAAAAAATGTGTTTATCTCCAAGAAAGACTGAGTTTATGTTTATGATAATGACCAATATCCACCTTATAAATGAAACATGAAATGTTTATTTCATGAAAAGCATATTTTGAAGTAATATCAAATTTTATTCCACAAATTTCACCTATTTAGATGAGAAAATATAAATGATCAAATATCAACAAAGATGACCATTATAAAAATGTAATTTTGTAAATAAGCTAACACTTACCTAAAAGTATAGCTAGATTATATATTTATAAACAAGAAGTAATAAACATTGTGATGAACTGTGAGGCATACTCCTCTTTTGAAGGAGTAACTTCTGATCACTGAATTGTCTCAGTAAATATTTGCTTGATTCTATGCAGAAATAAGAAGCAAACATGTAAATATCTATTATATGATTGGACCTCACTTGTCAATAGTGATATATGCAATGACTATTTGGTAACTGTATGAAACAAGTTTGATATTCTGTAGGAGATATCTGAAGAAAATACTCCAAATGACAAATATGAAAACTATTATCATCCACTTAAAAGCAGCATCTGAGAGCATACCAACCAAACCAAACGTTTCTTGGGAGTCAAAAGAATTTAGGAAAAAATTAAATAACTTGCAAAAAGCATTTTCACTTGATAGAATAAACCTATCAAACACCAATGTGTAGAAATTTAAGAAAACTTAGAAAGAACTATATTATATATAAGATCATTCAAATAATACAAGTTATGTTAAATTATTTATTTCTTTTGCTCATATTAACAGACAAGTTGATGCATCTATCTTTAAAAGATAACTTTGTTCTCTCTCTGAAAGTGAAAACAAAATTATTAGCAAGTTGTCATGGGCTGTACTAAAATAGCATTAACTTTATTCAGTCAGTGAAACTGAAAAAAAATATTTTTAGTAAATATTGATTGGATACACACACAGTAGATATTTTTCATTCTCTAAAGTGATTTAGAGAGAATCGTAAATAAAAAAGTGGTAAAAAATATGTGAGACCAGAACTCCTATTTTATTGGCAAAAGTTAATAAAAATGGAGTAAAAGTACAGATGAAAGGAAGCCTCTTTATTTGTGTTCTAAAACATTTTCAGTAAATAAAATTACACTTGACAAGAAACAAAACAAATTTTACAAGAAGCACTTGCATTTACTTTTAAAAGAATGACAAAAAGCAAATCTGATGTATTTCCTTACTACAACATAAAAATGTCTATTGACAAAAGGTGTTGAATTAAAACCAAAAGTAGAACTTTGATATCAAAAATTAAAAATTAACAAAACATTTCAACAAAATTAAATTCCATTATCTCACAATATGGGCAAATGTTCAAAGATCATCAACAACAAAACTTTTGTAGACCTTACTAAAGTTTAAATATCTACTTCACAGTTTTAATATGAACTAAATACTTAAAAAGTCAACAAGACTTAAATCAAAAAGTTCCAAAGTTCTGTAATTGATATTGTTTTAGATGTGGCTTGATGTGTATAATTTTGATTTTTTGGACTGTTGTCCTCATCTTTATTGATGTATGTAAAAATATAACATTTTAGCTGCTGTATCCTAGTTATACACCACAATAAAGATGGGACAACAGTCTGAAAAATCAAAATTATTCTGTAATTAAGTAAGTTAATTATTTATAAAGATTGTTTTAATTCAAATTAGATTTTTACCAATAAAATTTCTCTGAATTCACTGAAATCCAAGTTACTATGTGATGAAATTCATCTTTGATGATAAATAATTCATAAAATAATTTTAAACATAATAAATTTGAGGATCTAATTTTTTTTAAATTCATTTCCTTGGCTTTTATAAGAGAGGTAAATATCCATCAATAAATCTAAGAGTAGATGCTAAATAAATCACTCAAAGAATGATTCCATTATTTGAAATATTTGACTCAAGCAGTAATAAGTAAGTTTTTATCAAATTATTTTTCTAACAAAAAATAAAAATAAGAAACACAAGTAAACTTGATTATATATTAACACCTTTACTTAAATTACTTTAATTGATCATGTCTGTAAATAATAAATAACAATAACAATCTTTTCATCAGATTTTTAATCTTATTTATTTGTTGTTTTTGTTTCTTGGCATTAAATAGAAGAGATTATTTACATGCCATTTAAGAAATTAAATGATCAATCATTTGTGTGTAGGAGTGTGTATGAGAGGAATAATGCCATACTAAGGAAAACTTTCTTTTCATTATATTAGAAGTTTCTGTAGATGATGAATGTATGAAATAAATACCATCTATCTTATTAAGTTTGGTACAAATTTTTTTCTCCAAAATGTATCTTCAAACTTTATTAATTATCATCTTATTTTAAATAATCAGAATTTTTGAATAGTTTAAACCACATCCTCAAGCTAAGCAGAATTAGGTCACCACACCACACATACAGGACAATGGATGGACTCACCCCCTATCTAGTGGAAGAAGAAAGCCATTATCTCTTTTTACCACAGGACCTCTGTTTATTTAACATAAAGACATTTTAAATCTAATCCTTTCTTTAGATATATTTTTCATGCAACCATAAGCTTGTCTATAACATAATTTATACTTTTTTTTTTCTTTCTCTACCTCTATCGCTTTGCTTATCTGTATTGGTTCTTAAAGTCTTTGTGATATGAACATTTTTTATCTTATAAATGGACATAAAATTGAAAATTTGAAAAATCCAGAAAATTTACTTGTTGAATAAATTTGACACTTAAACTTCATCTGACCCCAAATTTGTTGAATTACTTATTTTAATTATTTTCATAATTTATGTTATAAAAATAGTTTGATTAATGTCCATGTTAATGTGTATATAAAGTATAATATTTTAAACAATTTTTTATATCATTATAACACAACTTCTTCTCTGAGACATGTGATGAGGAAGTGGTGCATCACAATTTCTCATTGCTCAGATAAAAGTAAATACTGTTTACCAAACTTTGTAAAATAGTACAACAGGGAAAATTTTAACAGCAATATTAGGGAAAAATTTGTAAAAGACAGAAGAATGTTTCTTTATTTTCATTCCTGGCTTCTTTTGGTTCTTTTTAAAGATTTAAATGGAATTTTTCATTGCATTCTATCAATTATTTGAAAAAAAACTTTATTGTTTATACAACTGTATTGTTAGTGAAATGATAATTTTTATTGATTGAAATGGAAAATGACAAACTACATTGAAAATGGAGAATTTTGATTGAAGGTTATCCAGATTATTAGAAACAATTTAAAAAATGACCACTGTAATTTACTTTTAGTAAAAATTTGGATAAATTGTTTTAACTATTATTCACTGATGTGCTCAGACTAGTGTCCTCATCTTGGTTGTTATTGTAGTCATAATCAATAGGAGGATACTAATCTTTGTATTTCAATAATTCTCAGAAATTCAGATAAAAATGAAACTTCAATTTTTTTAATATTTCAAATAGCATATCTGAATCACTTATAAAAGCTATATTTGAAATGTGTGTAAGAATTAGAGTATAAACTGCTATGATTGTCCCTTCCAGAACTACTACTAATAATAATTCCATTAAACTTTTAAACAATCACATAGAAAGAGTATTGCAGGAACATTCTAGGGTTCAGATTTTATACCATGTTAAAGAACATGAAAAAATACAAGAATTGGGAAGAAAGAAATGGAGTTTGGTTGTTTGGGGATTCATTTAATTTACTTCTACTTCTCCAGTAGAAAATCTTATATTCTCAAGCATTTCAATAACAATTTCAAATGATTGTAGCTCAGAATTTGTTAACACTTATTTCTAACATTTATCAAAGTAACTGAACAATAAGTGCAAACAAGAAAAAAAAAATGTAACAGCCATTTTTGTTGGCATTGGCTTTGTATCAAATAATGTTATTTCTTGAAATAATTGATTGCACAAATACAACCAAGAAATCAGTCAGGAATAATATTACTTTCATATGTATAGAGTAACAAACAATATTCTACTGACATGGAAATAATATTAAAGATATTCACCAAAAAATAATTCTTGTTATCATCCAAACATTTTAAAAATAGAACAATCTTTGTAGCTTATTCTTACTGCCATTTCTCAAACCATCTAATTTATAATATGGGATAGTCAACATATCTTATGAACCCAGATTATCAATATGCAATTGTAATAATATCTAATATGATTTCCAATTTAATTTTATTTTCATCCTGTATGTATCCATTGATATAAAACATTATTTTCAATAACATTATACTCAATGTGCTCATCAATATTTTCAAAGATTCCCACTGACAAATAAAAGTGATTAAAAAACAAAACAATGATTAAGTGTAAAATGATACTAAAATAAAAAGAACAAGAAATCATATTTTTTTTTATCTAAGATATTAATTCAAACAAAAACAATTATTTGTTCTATTAGATGTGCAATTATTTCTGTGCATTCATTCATGTCCAAATTATATATATATATATATATATATATATATATATATATATATATGTGTGTGTGTGTGTGTGTGTGTGTGTGTATTGAATGACAATTTATCTGAAAAAGATAAAGTAGTAAATACCTAACATAAACACCATCTACATTCTTTTATTGTGATTTTTAAATCATTTCAATTAGATATGAAGTTAAAAATACAATAAATTTCTGAGTATATTCATATACCATTTTACATAAATCAGTAAAAATTCCTTCTGGTCTGTAGCAAATAAATGAACAATATCTGACTTTAATAAGTGGAAGAAAAATATCAATCCTTGTAATTTCTGAAACACACAAAATGGAACAGAAATAATAGAATAATATTATTGACATCCTTCTTACTTATACCTTACTTTCAATTTCACTTATACTTTATCTGGTTGTTAAATATTGTTCAGAACAACATACTCTTTATCATTTGAAACAAAGATTTCATACAATCTATTCTGCCTCAAACTTGTCACTATTTTTAAATATTAATGCATTGCTATTTATTTCCATTTATCATGAAGTATTCATAAAACAAAGAAACCTTATAACTAAAAACAAATAATGACTTCAATAGATTTCATCATTAAAATATTTTTCACCTCAATGAATAATGATGTTCAATGTTTACTCACTTCATTAATCTTGTTTTAAAAATATTACTAAAGAATTATAAGAAATAAAATGATACAAAACTCCAGAAAATCTCCATTAAAATGAATATTATTCAGGATAATTAACAATTTTTGTAGTATAATCTTTCCTTTGATGAACATATTTTATTAAGTATTTGTGTATTTGTAAGATTTCCTGGATACCAAGTAGGAATTCCTTGACAATGATGAATTAGTGAGCAGATATTATCTGCAATGGTAATCTTTCATGGTTGTCTTTGGTATAGCAAGGAGCAAATGCCTTTGCATTTTGGAATTGCCGTGCAGTGCTGAACAGCAACCCAGATAGATCTCAAGCACCTTACCAAAAATAGCTACAACTAATTGAATCAAAGTAAGAATAACAAGAAAGCAGCTGGTTGCTGAAAGATGAATCCAATGAGGCAGCTTAGAAATTGTTTTATCATATACTATTTCATTCAATGTGATAACTGCAAAACTCATCAGGAACATTTTCCCCATCATGTGTTTCATTTTTTATACAATGTTTGCACTTCCTTGACATATTTCAATTACTAAAGAAAAGAAAAAAAAAAGAAGATATGATGAATATTGTTATCTTCCAGTCTCCAGGATATTTTCTTTTCATTTTATATTCACATTTAAAATGCATCACAACAGAACAACAATCTGATTTTCTTTTTTCTGATGGTCATTTGTTAAATGAAATGGTCATCAGAAAAATAATAAATATAGGCCAAACCAAAACTAAAGAAAAATTTCAAACAATATGTTGCTCAGAAAAAGTATTTTCCTGGGAGTGTTTGTTTTTTTGTTTTTTTGAACCTGCCTAGTAAATTCAATCATAAGTTTAAAGAGGTTCAACTCTTGTAACTGATCAAAAAGAATATTGTAGATGAATAAATAAGTTTCCTGTTACAATTGAATGTTCTTTTTCTTGAAAGAGTTAATAGTTTCATAAAAGTCATATTTATCACAGATCTTAAATTTCTTTGTGATTCTAATAATGCAAACATATCCATATGAACTCAGAATAGAAAATGATTCTGACATCCAAAGTTCAAGCTAACCTTTAATAAGGTTATTTAAATCAATCAATCATATACAAACTGACATGACAACTAATATATTACAAAAATATATAATGAGCCTGTGAGTATTTTATTAAAAATATCTATGTCTATCTAATAACGGAGATCTACAAACTTGGTCACAATAAAATTAGTTACATAAAATAGTCTTCCATAAATGCAAATTATGTTATAAAATGCATTGATTCACTTTGAATATTCCTAAACTTGATGAAATAGTAGAAAGAGAGAATACAAATGTTTTTAGATTGAATACAATCAAATACCCTTACAATATCCTTTAAATTTTGTAAAAGAAAAGAAAAAAGACCTTTTATACAAATACTTACTTTTATTATTGCAAAATTTACAAAGCTGAGGATAAAAGCAGCCATGGAGTCTACTTGATTCCCATTAAACTATAGATATCTGTACTATTTTGATTTCACAAATGAAAAGTTTTATTAAAAAAAAAAACAGTGAGAAAATGCACATCTATTTATAAGTTCATTTTTTCTTCTCTTTTGCACAAACATGAAATCTAAGAAAGAAAGTGCTGCTTCCTTCACAGGAAATCCAGCTACTTTTAAAAGCTTTCATGGAGAGAATCAGCTTGTTAATATACAATTTATTAAGTAATATAAACATGAAAAGATCTCAAGTTTAAATAGTTTGTTTGATTGGTTGTTTTAATGTTCAACATTGACTATGGCACTCTTGGGGATTTAGATTTTCTTGAAGTTCATTTATCTAAGGAAGAGTTAGTAAACATTATCCAGTTTAGTCTCTCAAAGGAAATTCTTAAATAGAAATATTCAACAAGTGAAATAGGGATACAAAACATGCAAAAATACCCCACCTAGTTGTAAAAACTATTTTTGATGTAATGAAAAATGAGTTCCCCATTTAAAGTTATACAATTTATACAAGAGAATAGAATAGATAAAAAAAAAAAAAAAACCCAAAAAACTTGTTGCCTTGTAGCTAAGAGTACCTCAAACTAGTAATAGTTAACTAGCAAGTTTCACAGACTATTACTATAGTAGTGAGTTTAATTCTCACTGTTGCAAACTTGTGGCCTTGTGCAGTACTAAGAAAATCTTAGTAAATATCAATTGATTTTACTTATTCTTAGGTCATGCACATACTTGAGATAGTATCCAAACTTTTAAAACTTTAGTCAACCAAATTTAAAAGTGTTTACTTTGTTATGAAACAATGGTGATGTGGGAGTTTATTTAGCTTGATAAAGTTATTTAATAACCATTTTGTGGTATTTTTTAAACACCTACAAACAAAAAATATTAACATTCAACAAATTTTTGGATTTTCATAAATAGTGCTTGAAAATTAAAGTAGAATTATTAAAATCAGTAAAGAAAATATTATTTTCTGGTAAAAATCTCTTAACTTTTAAACATAAAATTATTTTGTTGATTTTATGCACCATTCTGAAATTATTTTATTTGGCCTGGAAATATTATTTTATAATCTAAGTCCATGATAGGAGTTAACTGAAGTTTTTCTTTTTTTGATAATGTAAAACATGAATAGGAAAAGTTTGGTTGGTTGATTTTATGACATTTTATCAATGCTTGGGTTATTTATTGCTCAAGTCTTTTTTTTTCTCTTCTATTTAGTGATAATCATAGCCAAATTAATTTTAATCTACAATATTTTTATTCATTCATGTGCTACAACTTAACAATCTATGTTTAAAAAATATATTTTCATGGTATATACATTACTAATAAATAGTTTTATTAAAAAAAACTAATATTATGCAAATAAATTAAAAACAATTATTTTGTAAACAGTCTAAGACTGAAATCATCAAATTATTCAGAAACTATACACCCAGATATTTCCACAGTATTCTTTTTTCTTTGTATTTTAAATTCTACTAAAAAATCCATAATGCCAACAATATTTAAATAAAATCTGCTTGATGTTTATTTCAGTTTGAAAAGAATATTGGTAACAACTGTGACCATCAAATAAATAAATACCCAGTGATAAAACTTATCACTGGGTATATTACCCACTTATAGTCCAACTAGTAAGTTACTCTTTCAAAAAGTATATAAAAAAAACAAAAGTTCTCAAGATCTGTAAAACAGGTGAAAATCTTATATAAATTTGTAATTCTCAATGTTTTTGTTGATTTAAAAAAAATATTCATATCAATGCATGAAAAACAACTTTTCCTCAACTGAAGAATAAATGCAAAGTTTAAAACAAAAATCTTAATTCCTAATATTACAACACGGCTTACCACTTTTTTTTCCAAGTTTTCCCAATCCCTTTTCTTTAATAAAACACAGTATCAACAAAAATAAGACAAAGAAAGTGTTGAATTGCTTGAACATTTATTGGAATATGTTATTACATTTTTTTCATCCACAATTTCTCAACAATAATAAACCCAGCAATTTTTATCACGAGATAAAATTATTACACAAACGATTAGTTTTTAATATTCTTTGTTTTATTTTCTTTAAATTTTTTAAATCTTGAAGAATTAATATAAAGAGAAAATACATAAATAAATCTGGATTATGCAAAGGTACAGAGATTTTAAAAAACTATTTAAAATGTTTACAAAATAAAAATGACTTAATTTATTAATTTTGAGAAGCCTCTTCAATCACTTCTATTATAATTCTTCAATGGACATCTACAATTAAATCTAAAAATTAAATCTGTGTGCTTCAATGATACTAAAATCTTGTTGGGTGAAATAATATTTGTTTCTTCAACATTTATACCATAAACCATTACTGACTTGTAAATGGTTTCCTTTATGCAATAACTAATCAAATGCATACTTTAATCTATAAGTGCCAACTGAGATATCTGCTATAAAAATGTCCAAAACATATGCAGACCAGCTGATAGCCAGTTCTTCTAAGTCAAACATTACAAAGAAGTAGTAGTTAACTCTCAACGGACTCCAGTATAATATATAGATAGTGGTTCTGCCAGCAGATAAAGCTAATGTTATGGTCATAATGGACAAATCAGGATAGCTGACAGATTTCATCAAAGAAGGTAGCTACAAGCTAAACCAACTTTTACAATTGAAAGGAAGTTGTTCTAGATCTTGATAAGCAATAAACATTATTTCTCTAATAAAAAACAGGAGCAACAAATCCAACAAAACAATAATAAACTACCACATATGTACAACTTCCAAGAGATTCATAAAAAAATAGATTCAAACAGGCCATTCATTAAGATTGCTTTTAGTCAATATAATCTATCAAATTCTAAGACATACAAAAAAAATTGACTAAAAATTAAATTTAGTCTACTTAGCAGATTTAATTTTTATAAATTTATATTTTTATAAACATTGAGCCTAGTTGTGAATTCATTAAAATTCCAAAAAAAAGGTCTTGATCATACAAGACACTTTGAAGATGGCTTCATCTCCAGAGGAATAAATTAACAACCCACTAAAACAATCTAAAGGAAATGTTCATATTCTATAAAATGACATTTTTCCAATTCTGATTTGATATGTATTGACAAGAGGAAGGCTTGCCTATGAAAACACTGTTGTTACCAGTAATAGTGAACATCTATATGGAATATTTTGAAGAATTTTCCCAAAGAACATCACTTTTAACACCAACAATCTGACTTGTAGGTGGTAGAAGAGATTTTTTATATTCTGATCTTATGGCTAAACACTTGAGCCTTACAGACTTCAACAATACCATGAATGTAATTCAGCAAGGAAAAAATACAATAAATTTGCCTTCTTATATATCCTGATGACAGCATAAGAGTATAAGTTTAAAACATACAAAAAACAAATCTATGTACATAAGACTGTATTTGAATTTTAAATATTGTGTATGAAAAAGGAATATTTTATTGCCTGAAGCACCAGACAAAACTCTCAAATTGATGACTGTTGCAACATGATTCATACATGTAACACACACACTTAAGAAATAACTACCTAAGGTCATAAATAACAAACTAGTATACAGACAAACTTAGAGGATAATAATTATAATGCAATATTATCACTACTGTGTAGCAGAAAAGATTTGAGATAGTATCAGGGCAGTTTTTAATTAAAAGAAAAAAATTATATTGTGCAACAATTTCATGAATAGGCAAACAACACAAAAAGCAAATGTATAACATATCATGTAATTATGTCATGGTTCATAAAGATGAATTGGGCCAATTTCCAAATCAGTTTAAAGAAAGAGTACTTAAAAAGCACTAAAATAATGAAATTTCAGATCAAAGTATGAAATCAGGCATAGCAGATCATATATATAAAACAACTGAAATGCTTTGATCCTTCTGAAATAATTTTAAAATGACCTGACACAAATGCATAAAATGAAGAATGTTTCTCATAAGAATTTATCAAAAGATATGCACTTAAGGTAATCAGTAGATCAAGTGTAGAGATTCCCATGACATAGGAATGAGTATTCAAGCATGAAAGCTTTAAAAAAATATATTGTTAAGAATGGGGTATTTAATGGTTCCTTTATTCCTCTACAAAAAATTACCTCCAGTCACACAAACAAACACACTGATGTTTTTCCTTTTTTTGTTAATGATTTTATATGGTTAATAGAACTATTTTCATGTTCACACCTCAAAATAGTTCTAATTGAAGAGACGACAAAAAAAAAAAAAATAATAATATAATGATAAATAAAAAAAAAAAAAAAAAAAAAAACAAACAAACAAAACACCTGAAGATGATAGGACAAATATGAGCTAAAACAATCTGTTGAAATAAAAAAAAAAAAAAGGTATACTATTTTAAATAATGATAATGTTTCATCTTAGAACTTCAGACAACATTTTTGTTTCTTCTTCATATAGAATAACAGCACTAATTTTTTGTTCTAAATCCTTTCAATATATTGCAAACAAATTTTCTGAAATATTCAGCATGAATAATTTTTATATCTAAATAAAAACTGATAGAATATTACTGTCACCATGGTGGAAAAGTCTATTTTTGCATGAGGAATGA
Source organism: Doryteuthis pealeii (assembly GCA_023376005.1). Lineage (NCBI taxonomy): Eukaryota > Metazoa > Mollusca > Cephalopoda > Myopsida > Loliginidae > Doryteuthis > Doryteuthis pealeii. The sequence continues at coordinate 77,500,673 of CM042159.1, read as the reverse complement.
GGACAGAGAGAGAGAGAGAGTATAATAATTATGAATTCACTTATAAAAGGCCATTTTTAAAATTATAAATAATAGAGGTGAGTCAATAATGATGATACTTAACTCAATCAAAAAAAAAATCGCTACTTGTGTGGTCAGTGTTAAATACCATTTTGAAATTTAAACTCCATAAATGAATGCAGACAAATCACAAAACCAAAGTGTATCTTTTTATTTTTATATTTTGTTATTTTTAAGAACAATTTTAATCACATTATTTTCAGTTATAACTTTAAAGAAATACAGTACTATTATAAAATAAATTCAAACAATAAATTATTTTTTGTAGCAATGAAACTGTCTCACCTTTTAAACTATATTGCATAATTAACTACCATAGAGCCACAATGTTTGAATTCAGATTTATTAATAAAGAATAGTTATTTTTTAACTTTTAGAAAATAAAGCAAGCAGCTAAAATCAAACTGAAACATGTACTCATCTAGTTTTGATAATTTTTTTATGAACTGATCTTTATATTTTATCTAATTTTGGAAACTGTAATTTCAACTTTGCAATATTTTTGATATAACTGGGTACAATTGTAACTTCAACAATAATACTTATATTCATCTTTATAAAAGAAAAGTCATATATAGAAGTAAAGTTTGGAATGAAATTTGATAGAATGAGAAAAGATAGTTTGGAAAATTGCATTGATATGTTTTTCTAGAATACATCAGGATAAAAATGTATTCTGATTATGCTAGACCACTAGTGAAACATGTCATTCTGATTCACTATAATTTTCTTTCCCATGTGTGTGTGTGTGTGCGTGTGTGTGTGTGTGTGGTAGCATCCCATTAGTAAAAGCATAAAATCTGTAGGTACATCTGGGGGTCTAGCCCAGAAATAGACCAAGTCCACAACACCAATATTGTCCAAGAGAAGAACAGGAGTTTGACACTAGTTGTTGCAGATGACATTGAATTACTTTAGAGAGTCCAGTTGCTTATCAATTCAATTATTATTTTTCTTAGACTTGTTACAATACTAGAGAACCCAAACTGCCCTACTATTTTACCTGTGGGGAGAAGAGATGAGTTCATACTTTTCCCAAGAATCTTGACCAGAATTTGAACTTTGCTCACCGATTTCATTTTGCAAGCTTTTCTATAACTCTGCTTCTGTAGGAGGGCAAATGGCAGCAAAATGGTTATCATTATGCCATCTGCAGTTCCTACATAAGAAGACTTACAAAAGTAGATTAATCTTTATACTACATAGGATAAATATTGTTATTCTGAAATTTTATTTTTAAGAATGTTGTTAAATAGGTTCATTAGGATGACAACTCTTATAATCCAAACCTCTGTGCTTGGCAAAATGTTAATTAAAGAACAATAAACATTTGCCAAGTGGACTTTTCTTTCTTTTGAGAATCTGTTTTCATTCTTGCTCACTTCTGCTGTGATTAGAAATCCAACGTCCTCTTCAATATGTTTACTATTATCCAAGGAGCTCCTAAATAAGTAAAGATAGTCAAGCAATGCAAGTATCAAATTTCAAAAAATATGATAAAATGTAGAGAACAATTAAGTAATATTGCCCCAATTCCAGCAGCTTTGATCAAACTGAGTCGGGGTGTCACCATATACAGCAAACATGCACTATCTAGCTCATAAATCAAATGAAACCATCCGTTCCAGAATAGAAATACTTATAAAACACTTAAGCTACTAAAAAGTAAGAAAAACTAAGACACAAGAATATTATTTCTAATAGCTATTGTCATTACCACAAAAGCAACATTAGCAAATATAACATACCAAGCGTTTTAATCCAAATGCACTTTTCAAGGAAAAGTTAGTCAGAGATTAGCACAGCTGAAAAACAGCATAAAAGGAACAGAGACACCTTTACAACTTTATATATGAGCATATGAGGACAGAGATAAAAACCCATTATATTATGAAGTTAAAAAAAAAACATATCAAAAGAATTCAATATTTTACATTATCACTCACAAAATGTACATACATACACACACAAATGCCTATACTACTTGTAGTTTCATAAACTTATAAATGAAATTAAAGATATAGGTATTTTTTACTTTCTAACATTTGGAATTCACAAACTATATTAATTACTTATCAAACACATTCTTCACTGTTTCAATAAATCTGAGTTCATTTTTTCTCTTCTATTTTATTAACTTGAACATAAATATGAAAAAGCATTGATTATTGAAGAAACTGAATAGTTTAAGTCTTTGTTACAAACAAAAATCCAAGCTTTTTAACAAGATAAAAATTCTTTCATGTTTATCTGTTGCAAAAATATCAATGTTTCATACATTTAAAATAGAAGAAAAATTAAAATGGCTGAATTCTGGTAACTGTCATAAAACTGCCAATAAAATGATTTTTAAGAAAAAAAAAGTTTTGATAACAGAAAACATTGAACAAAATATCAAAGTAAAGAAACAATTTTCTAATTTTCTTTCTGATTAAATTCTTTTCTCTTGAGAATTTAACAAAATTTTCCCTATGATCACCAAGTGGTAACTGCAAAGTTTAACTAGTAAAACATTGAAGAACTACTGGTTTAATGTATTAATTTCTAGATGCTAAGCAATTATTTTAAAATACATTTAAGACAATATATAATGTATAGAACTTTGAGTACTTATTTCTAAACAATTTATGATAGTTTGCTTTATTCAAAGAACTAAATCTTAACACTTATTTACCAAAATGTATTGATCTTATATATGTGAAATGTAGATGTTTAAAGATAAAAAAAATATTGTTGTAGTAAAAGTAAAGTCGTCTGAGTGGCCTATTGTCAGTATGTCAGACAGCAAGGGAGTGTATCCCCTTTTCACTAGTGCTAGACCAGGGAGATTGTTTTTGCATCTAAGGTAGAACACTACACCTACCATCAGCTACCTATTTTATCACAGAATCAAGCTGTGCTACTCATGTACTGAGTTGGCGAGGGCTACTATCGAAGCCAGAATCTTGTGGTTCTGAGGCAGATGCTCTACTGACTGAACTAAACTGTACGAAACAAGTAAATGTTGTAAAAATATAAATTTCTGTTCCCTTTTTTCTTCTAACATAAAAAAAGTCATTAACTCTTTGCTTCCTGGGCAGCCCTGCACAACACTTCATTCTCAGTACAAGTTATCATGTTGATAAAACTGAATGATTAATATTGAAATACTGAACACTTCAAAGTAGTAATAATAGTAGTAATGGTGGCATTATACCCAATTTTAAACAAACCACATATTTTTGTCTTCATCCTCAAATTTCTTATTTTAGAAATTCTAAGGGTTTTAATAATCATACCATACAATGTTTAATTCAATTTTGAAACTTTCTTAACAAAAAAAAAAAAAAAAAAAAAAAAAAAAAAATTACTAATTTAGCAAAGTTAAAACTTCTCTAATTTCCATAAACTTTGTAGCCTTTCCCTCAATCAGATTTTGGTCCAAAATTGGCAATGGGATATTTTCATACTGATCTTAAATAGTTAAGCAGGAGAATATCCAGGAGACTACAGCACTAAGCTTCTAAAAACTAGAGTATCTACACTTATAGCTAATCTACTTTGGTTTACTTGGATGGGCTTTATATAGACTAGCTCACAAGCTAAAGCATTATCAAAATGGTACAGACCTATGCATCTGTCATGTATAAAACTCTATAAGATGGTTTATACCAAGCATATTGTTTTATTCTTTTATCTGTGACTTAAGCAGTTAAAAGTTAACAGTGTAGTCCATGCCTAATTCATATCAGGGATAAAGTTTGACAATAATATCCAGCAATACAATAACAGTAGTAACAGCCACTGAGTTTTGACATGTTCTACCTCGTATTTAACACTATTAATTGATTATTATGGTAAATGGAGTAAGTAAAGTACCTGTTAGATGTCTATAACCAGAAGATAAAGTATAAACAACATAGCAGCATAACTTCATCTAAAAATAGGTGACTATCAGCAAGCAGCAACAATATAACTCTTCATTTTTATTTTAATACTCATCCATATTTTGTTTAAAAAGCAGCAAATGTATGGAACTGATTAATGTTTTAATCTTTTCTTCCAGTTTTATCCAACATTTGATTAATAATGTTATTAAAGAAATTTAAAAATAAAACAAAACAAGCAAACAAATTAAAATAAGATCATCAATCCATAATAAGTGTTTGACTGTGAAAAACTTCTGGTTTCCTTGTTTGTAGATTCGATGAATTATTAGAAATACTTTAAAGAATCAATTAAAGTCAACAAATTCAAACTGTTGAAGAAAATTGTAGGAATTTTATATATTTATCTGGAATTATGACATTTATAAAATGTCTTGGATATGATACTAAATTGCATCCAGTTTGGAGAGTGTGGTGTCAGATTTTTATTGTCATTACTCCAAGGATAATTGTTAGGGTCCCATTTATAGGTCAAATAAAGTTGTTTGAGATAATGAAGTTTTTACCTGTTTAAAATGATTGTGAACATACATTTTTGTACTGTATAGAATTACAGGCTATAATTGTTAAATTGACTTTGGTATAAAATAACACAATAACAGACCAACATTTATACAATGAAGAATTTTTGTATATTATAAATAACTTATAAACATTCATAATAGTACATCATTATTATCAGGTGTGTGAGTGAGAGAGAGAGAGAGAGCAAACATATATGGTATTTATTAATAGTACCAAAAGCAATATCTGGTTATTATGTCTAAAGGATATTTGACAAATTAGAAAAGGGAATTAAATCTGTGTAATATTAAAACTTGCTTAAAGCAGTCGGTATGGCAGTGTAATGCAAATTGGTAGGTTTGATATTTAAAGTCATTGGGGAGCCACATTACTTTTGTATGATTCTAATGTTTTATACTTCTTCAATCCTTATGATAAGATCAGGTTAAAGGCATGCTTACACAATGATCATAATACTGATATTGCAAAATGTGCATTCATTTGAGAAAATACTTTGATTTGAACATAACTAAAAAGAAGATTAAGTAAAAAAAACTGAAAGATTTCTTTATTTCATCTATTATTCTTTTTATCATTAAATGTTAGTGAAGATTTGTACCAGTTTCTTGAATAGTACAAACATTTAAAAATAATGTAATATAAAATACTGAATATTGTAAATAAAGATTTTACAAGTTCTGTAAAGTTATTTAGAGGTAAAGAAAATTCACAGAGAAGTGATTAGAAGAAAAATAAGAACTGTGTCTTTAAGGAAAAAATACACATGTCAAAATAAATGGCAGAAAGCAAAAAAACAGCATTTCTATCATTTCAACTGATATCTAATGGAGAATGAAAAAGTATTATAATAAAAAAAAGAAATAATTTGCATGAGCTTTCATTTTTTTAAATTAAAAGAACACCAAAATAATTTTATCAAAAATAAAACAACTGTTAAAAACTTCAACCACTGACTGGTTTATAAACAAATAAAAACTAAGAAAATTATTGATTACAAGATGACAATAGAAAATTGTTTCAGAAAAAAAGACATGGATATACAAATCAAAACAATTGAAGTTGTAATCAATCTTTAAGCTTTATTTTCATCTTTACTCAATTATTAGATTTATTTACATGTTTTGTGTGCATCTATTAAAAAGGAAAGTACAATTTAAGAAACTTGTGTTTCCCTTTTCAGAGTGACTGACTATTGAACTTTTAACATATGTATATGTATATGTATAATTATATATATAAAATTGAGATATATCATCCAGGTTGATATATTTGTGTTAGCAATAGTAGTCAATAAAAAAACATTTTTTTTAAAAAGTTGACAAAATTTAAAATATCAACTCATAGAATTATTAAAAACATTAAAAAATAACAATAGCAATGATAAAACAATGGAACAATTTTGAACATCATTTCTGTTTAGTTTGATTTTTCACTTTAGACTAAAATTGGCAAGCTGATTACAAAACATTTTTATTCTATCATATCAAGTTTTTTTTCTCTACAACTTACTTGCTGAATAAGCACAATTGTATTGTTTGTCTATAAGTGATAGGACTGGTCAGTTGATTTATTTTATTATTTTATTGATAAGGAGTGAGAACCTTTCAGATCTTGAGATTTTATATCAATTTTTGAAAAGCATGGCAGCCTATAGTCAGTTTCAAATCTTTCTCCAAAAAATAAGTCCTGATTATTAATCAGATGCCTAAGCTAGTCTTCAGTTGAGTTTCAAGAGTTTATGAATGTGTACCAAGGTAACATGTGGTAAGTTGGCATTTGGTATACCTATGGGTTTTGGCAAGAGCCGAATAATCATTGCACAGACTGTTACTTTTGTTTAGAGAAAATTTCAAAATATAACAAGTATATAATCAAGTATCCTAATCTATCATCAGCTATTCAACTGAAATCACAGTGCTTTTTTTTGTTCAACTACTCTCTCTTAAAAATCTATATGCTGGTGAACTCGGTGACAACAATGATTCAGATTTTGAAAGTGAAGATGACTCAGCTCATAAGGGAATCAATCAGCATGAGTTGATTCATCTTGGACAATCAAAAAAAAGACTTTAGAACTCCTAGCATCAAGACCAAATGAAAAATAAACAACAAATGGCTTGAAAAAGGAACAAAGGCATCTTACTTTTGATCCAGAGAAAGTGGATTTCTGCAGTATTTTCAAAGTGACTGTAGGTTTTGTGTATTGACATAACATGCAGGGTTTAGTAGAGGAATTGGAAATTTCAATCTATATCTCAACTGAATGGCAACTGTTCATCAAGAGATTAAAGTGTGTAATCCACCACAATGATAATTTATATGAAGCAAAGTCAATTAGACATTCAGTTTGTCATTGTGAAAAATATGGAGACATAAAGAAATTCATTGAGTTGTTGCAATTTCATAAACACAATTAGATAATCTGTGTTGACCTTAAAATTGTACTAACTTTCTGGAAAACCTTGGTGAGGTCAGTGATGAGCAAGTTAAATGATTGCACCAGGATTTGAAGGTTACAATATCAAGATAAATAAGGAACAGTATCAAAGCAGATGAAATGTAAATATGATGGCTGACTATTTTGGGGGTATTGAGCAAAATTTTTCACAGATTGGACACTCTAGGGAAAAGCTAGAAGATTTAATTTTACCTTAATTACTCTCACACAATTTTACAGTAACAATATCCTTTATATGTACAAAATAAATTTGTACAACCAATATTTTATTATTTTCCATTGTATATAAATATTTAAAACATTCTATAGAATAAGCACCAGTTAGATGCAGTATGAGTTTTGAGACAAAGTGATGGGATCCTATAGCTAAAAAACTGATGGGATATAGAAAAACTGGGGTCCTTTTTTTTTAATTCAGAGATCAGAAGTTAGTCAAACAATATGAAAATCGTGTTTCCCAGTTTAATGTAGCTGCAATTATTTTAGGATTTATCTTTGAAGGGCAGAGTTACAAATTGAAGTTCTATCTTGGGGGAAAATTTGCACCAAAGTACAGATACTATAGCTAGTGTGTGTGTGTGTGTGTGTGTGTGTGTGTATATATATATATACAGCTTTATGCTTAAACCAGGGCTCCCCGATTAAACAGATATGAGATCTCTCTGGTGAACTTGACATATATACCTATGTATGTATTTATCAGTCAAATTCTCATTTGCTTGTAGGTGATGATGATGGCCAAGTGGTTAAAATGTACATGATAAATAGGTTGAGTTTTGATCCTGGCTGGAGGTAGCAAAGTCTAGCCACATTGAGGAGATGTGATACATTGAAACACAGTGTCTGTAGATGACTACTATATGCTCCCAACTGGTAAAGCTCTCTGAATGGGAATTTATCTGAAAGTCACCACCTTACGCTTAAAGCAAGGCTCTCTGATTAAACAAATATGAGCTCTCTCTAGTGAACTTGACATATATACCTATGTATTTATCAGTTAAATTCTCATTCACTTGTAGGTGCTGATGATGGCCCAGAGGTAAAAACTGATGATAAATAGGCTGGAGGTAGCCTGCAAAGTCTAGCCACACTGAGATGTGATATGTTGAAACATGCTGTCTGTGGATAACTATAAACATATATATATGAGCTTCTTACCTTTTTGTAATGCATAGATTTTGTTTTTGTGAAATAAAATTCATTCTGAAGAGCTATCCTTATAGAAAAGCATGTCAATCTGATTCTTTATGCTGTTTTCATTATATATATATATATATATCAAAATAATTGTAAATAAGCTGGTCCCCCCCCCAAATAAAAATAAGAGGAATAACCTCTTCTGAAAAGACTTCCTTTATGCCATATATGACAGAAGTGGTTTAAAATACTGATGTTATAATATATATATAATATAATTGAGTGTTCATGCTTACACACTCTTCAGAAAAGCAGATGTTAATGGTAGATACAGTGAAGGTTGGGGTCAAAGTTCATACTAACACAGTGTTTAACTGCTTTTCAAAAAGTGCTCAATTACATTTACGACAGAAGTCATATTATCAATATTAAATATAAACAAGATTGTCCTTCCAAAAGAAGAACAAACCATTTTCAAAATAATTTTTCATTATGTTCTCAAGTACAAAATGTAGGAAATGTAAACAAGCTGTGATAAACAAATTGTTCTGAAAATAATTTATATATATATATATATATATATATATATATATATATATATATATATATATATATATAGGGTTTTGTAATTTGCTTGAAGCATTATGTTTATATTGGTTTGTTGATTGGTTTTGAAGGCTATCACAATGCAAGTGTAAAGAAAAAAGAAGGTAACTGTGGTGTTGTTTGTTAACCTGTGATTTATTCTTAATTCATAATATTTTGGGATAAAAATCCCTTCTACAGAAGATTACTAGAACTGAAGTTGTTGCTAGTGGCTGTTCATTTGTTCTGTCTCATGTCTTCCAAATTCTGTGTGTGTGAGGGGTGGGTGGGTGGGTACTTGTTTATGTGTGTGTTTGTGTGTGTGTAAGTGTGTGTGCGTGCACTTATGTCTGTTCATTCCCTTTCTTTTTTTTTTCTAATAATTATTATTCCAGATTTGGCTCACCCTCTAAGCATGGTTTTTTTTTTACTAACAGGACCATCTGATCCCTTTTTTAAATTTGTTATTATATATATATATATATTCTCTTTGGAAGGTCCTCCAGAAGCTTGGCATTCCAGACAAAATGCTTAATGTCATTGTTTCAGTTTATTAGAGAATGAAAGCTACTTTTCTATTGGATGATAAATTTTCAAATTTTTTTAATGGAATGAAACAGGGTTGTGTCTTTTCTCTCTCTCTCTCTCTCTCTCTCATGCTCCATATCGCTTTTGGTGATTTTGATACAGAATGTGGAAAATTCAAATAATAATAAGTGTAAAACAACAATCACTAGTTCACCAGTTTTCAAACAGCCCATTAACATCAATGGAATAAACCTCAAATATATGAATTTGTGTTTATACTTGAGCAGCAAGTTGAATAGCCGTGCATCTCTAGATGACAAGATTGTTAATTGAATAGCTAAAGCTACAAATGCTTTTGGAAAACTTCATCTTTGGAATAAAAGGGGCATTAAGGTTGAGATAAAAATTGCAGTTTACAAGGGCATCATTCTTACCACTGTCTTCTATGAATTGAAAACCTGGATACCATATTGGTTACAGATTAATCAGCTTGATACCTTTCACAACAATTGTCTTTACTCAATTTGTGGATATGTACAGCAAGTCAGATTATAAAATATGAATGATCTCTTTGCCAAAAGTGCGAAATTGGAAGCAGAGAGAAGTTCCTCATAAAATCACAATTGACATGTCATCCAAATGAAAGACTACAGAATTCTAATGATACTCATGAACTTCATGATGGAAATGTTAGACAACAAACTAAAAAACAATATTTTTGGCTTGATACCTGTTGATACATTCAAGCAAGTTGGTTTGGAGATTGAAATGCTACAAACCATCACACAAAAAGTGTTGACGATGAAGAAGGTGAAAGCTAGATTGATCATGCCAAATACTAAATCTGATAATTCTCTTGCATGCAAGTCTATGTCTGGTTTGAAATGTCATATAAGACAGAGGCATAAAAACTGATAAGAGCTATTTGAGCCTAATACCTTGAAACCAACAGGAGAGTTCAGCATATATATATATATATATATATATATATATATATATATATAAGAAATCTAAAGAATTCTAAGCTTTTTAGTAATTACAACCCACATTCAAAAAAATTTCAAAGTTATTTTTATTAAGTCTGTGGTTTTCTAGACTTGTTGGTTCGTCAGTAATGTAAATCTGATTCCACTTTATATTCTGTACTTTCCTTATACCACCCTCTCCTACTACTTTTAATTATTTAGAATGTAATTTTGTCTGATAATTGTAAAAATGTGAAACTATAAGTGGCAATATCTTGTTTTCATTTCTGTGTTATATTACCTATATATTATATATGATAGAGAAAACATTACTTCATCATAATATATCTTTACAAAAATAAAATAACCTGTTTTTGCTGATTTTTTTTTTTTTGCTTATCGTTCAAGCTCAAGTTTAGCTCATCATATTTACAAATGCAAAGTAGATTTTTCATGTGACTTGAGTCTATAAAAAAAAAAATCCCTAATAATCAATTTGACCAAATCTGATAGATAAAAGAATAGTTAATCTTGTACACAAATCTTCATAAATGGAAATAAAAATATTTAAAAAAATATTTCAAATTTAGAAAAAGAGTCAAAATTAATTGTCCTAAAAGGCAATAAATAGTTTCATTGATATCTAAATATTTCAAGTATGTTATTTTATTCTCTCACTAGTAACTTTGATGAGTGTAAAAAGAAGACAAGCACTTGTGATATGGAATTACTTATATAAAAATAAAGATAATACATAAAGCCATTTTAAGTTAATAAAGTGAATTTTTTTATCCTTCACATTTTCCTTTTGTTTAAGAAATGCAACTTATAGTCAACTCCATTGAGAGAAAAAAAAAGGCTCTGCCCAATCCAATGAGTAGGCTTAAAAATAATGATACTAGTCAAAAAGAATCATTATATAAGGCTTTTTTTGGGGAAAAAAGAATTCATGTTTAAGAGGATTTGTGTGTGTGGGGGGAAAGAACACTATCCTTAGTTATCAATCAAGTATCTATATATATATCTGCATGATTGCCATGCCTAGATTACATACCTCGAACATCATTACATACCATAAAAAAAAAAGGTCTCACACTAAATAAGGCAAAAAGCAGGCGATATCCTGCACAGACTATTATAGATGCAGACTAAGCAGATAATCTGGCACTTCTTGCAAATACACCTGTACAAGCCATAAAATAATTCAAGTACCTACACAGTAAATATCTCATGAACAGAAAGTGATGTTAATGCACACATAGGAAAGGCATGGTCTGATTGTCAGTCATATGGAAATCTGATCTCACTGACAAGTTAAAGTGACAATTCTTCCAAGCTATAGTTGTATCAGTGCTACTGTATGGTTGCACCACTTGGACCCTAATGAAGCACCTAGAGAATAAACTAGATGGGAGCTGCACAATAATGTTGTGTGCAATCTCAAACAAGATGTGGAAACAACACCCCACAAGAAAATAGCTGTATGGCCACTTACTCCATATCACACAAACCATCCGTGTTAAGACGAACAAGACATGCTCAAGACTGCTAGAGAAGCAAGGACAAACTCATGTAAAATTCTTCTATGGAAGCCAACACATGGGCATACCTGTGTGGGCCATCCAACAAAGAAGTACATTGACCAGCTTTGCACAGATACTGGATGCTGTGCAGAGGACCTCCTGAGAACAATGAATGATAGGGATAATTGGCAAGAGATTGTCATGGATATCTGTGCTGTTAGTGTGACATGATGATGATTATATATAAAGGTGGATTAATAAACATAATGTTTGATCTATATTACTAATATTCCCCAGTGAATTAAGGAAGGACATTATGTAAGAAAATATTTGTTGTGTGTGTGTGTTTTTTTTTTTCATCATTAGGCTGCATATTTGCAGATGTACTTATGCAAAATTGATGTCTGCAGGGCATAAACACTATAAATACGATCAGTAGTAACAAAAATGATAGTAGTAATAATAGTGGAAGTGTTGGTAAATCACTGAACCAACAGTAATGTAAGTAATAACAACAACAACAGTGATAAATGGTGGCATTGCTCAGTAACACCAGTAACTCATAGAAACGTATGCCCTCACTTGATAGCCAGCTGTTGTCCAAACCAAAAAGTCTTTTTATATTTTTCTCACATTACAAGGGAGAAGAAAGTACCTAAGTTGTCTAATTATAGAAGCATACAAAGTAGACTACTTATTTTCTTACCATTAACCAAACTTACAACAAGTTTGGATGTCTAAGTGAGAAGCAAATCAGTTTCTTTTAATTAACTGAAATCTATGAATATTGCAGGCTCAGTTGGTATATATATATATATATACCAACTGAGCAAGCAATATTCATATATATATATATATATAAGACGTCCTATAAAATAATTTTCATTTTTATAAAAGAATATGCTGTAAGAAGATGCAAACAAATGGACAAACAAAAAATATGTTTATGATGCAAAAGAGTATATTATTGATCCTATGCAGTGCACGTATCATTTATGTTTAGCATTAAAAAAAATTAAGACTTGTCTTGATTTACAAACACCAATTACTGATAACAAGAAATCTGAAATCTGAGTAGGCAAATTATGAAACACTTAGCAAAATAGTAGCAATATATAAAAGGATTTGCTTATTTTTGTTGAAATGTCAATACTTCTAGACAATTGTGATAATTCCAAGAGTTTTAATTACGATATTCCCTGTTTAGTTAATGGTAACATTAATTGAATGAACAAAACATAAAAGATAAGTAAATAAGTGGCCAAAATAAGAATTTTAATAATACCAAATATTGATTTCCATATTTTTTCAAAAGAAGAAATAAAACAGTAAGCTATAACAATTCCTTAGAAATTGAAATGAAGTATTAAAAAGTAATCAGATATTTTAATTTCTTTTTCATTTAAAATGTTATTAAGGAATTTATTTGTTGTTTTTTTATTATTTGATATTCTTAAAGTAATGATCATATTTTGCCATTATTTTTGCATGTAATACAATATTTTCATTTTTTAATTTTTTAAACATTTTAAGCAAATCTAAAAAATCACTATTCATATTTACATTTTGAAATTTTAAAATATCATAATGTATTATATGATATTTTAAAATTTCAAAAAGTAAATATGTTACAGATTGAACAACATTTTTGTCTTAAAAAAATTGTAAATATATGTCCATATAAGTTTTTTTTTGTTTTTTGCAAAAAGCAAAATAATGTTCTTTTCCATGAATGTAAACTCTGCATTATTTAGAATTGGTTTATAGCAAAAATTATTTGAATCTTTCAAAAATATTTGATTTTGCTATTCAAGATGGTGCCAAATCAAACAGAGTTTGAACAGAGGATTATCCTCAAATTTTTGGTGGCAGACAAAAAACAAACCAAAATTTATAGATGAATGTGTGATATATACAGAGAAGCATGTTTTAATAAAAAAATGTTTACAAATTGGCTAAATATAGGTTTGCCACTATATGACAGTTGAAAAGACAGTACATGGAGTGCAAACACACTGACTCTTTGATAAAAAAAAGTTCCAGACACAGTGGTCAGTAAAGAAAGTCACATTATATGAAAGGACCCATCACAATTGATTTCATTGAAAAAGGTGCAACTGTAAACAGTGCTTCCTATTGCCAACTCTTTAGGCAAAATTCATGACCCTTGTAAATCTATATTAATAATTAGGAAGTGTTTGTTCTCTAAAGACAATCCAATGGTTTGATGTAGAACTACCAAATTTAGTTATGCTAATTTATTGAACTTAGTGAAAATTCTTGAATTTGTTGTTTCTCTTGGGGAAAGAAGTCCTTTCATGAAGAAAGAATCTCTTAACAAGGAACAATAATCAGGGAAAAGTCAGTTCGTTATCAGATGGAACTAATCAGAGAGAATTTATACTTGTAAACTTCAAAAGAAAAAAATTAACAAATTACTTTTTTTTACTAAATCAACTATTCACATATCATTAAACATTACTAATTAAGGTTATACTTAGTTCTTCAAGCTGTAGATGTAAAATAATTATATAAAATTCTTGTTTAATTAGGAATAACATTCCAGAAAAAAATGTTTAAATTGTAAAATATTTTTCAATAAATCTCTTAAATTTTTCACAGATCAATATCAACTTTATAAGATAATATCAAATTAAACTTCTTTTCCATTATGTGGAATACTCTTTTATAAATAACAATGAATATCTCTTTGATAATAGTGAACCTGACTCAAGTGAAAGAGTATGTTTATATGAAAACAAGCAAAATAAAGTTCAACACAATCTAAGTAAATATACTGAGTAAAGCAGAATCCTTTTCTGTGAAAAAAAAAAAAAAAAGAATCAACTATGTAACATGAAGAATTACATTTTTACTAATTTAACTTTTAAATTGATTATGTTTGCAAGAATCTGGAACATCCAGATGAAAAACTATAAATAATAAGAATTCCCAACACCCAATAAGAAAGGTCAATTAATTCATTGGCTAAAAGATAAAGTAGTTAATCTAATATAAATTGTTCTAAGCTGAAAAAAAAGAAAAGAAAAGAAAGTATTTTTCAAATTCACAATATAACTACAATATGAATATTATCAGCACTTCTAGGTTCAGTGCTTAATCAAAATTAAGACATAAGTTTTGTCAATGTCTTATAACAATAAGTCCATTCTTATAACAATATCAAGGAGATTTTTAAAAATTTTAAGGATCCTATCCGATCAAAAAAAACTTACAAGAAAAAATTGTACAACAAACCTTAAGTTTTTCTGTAATTTCTTCCCATCTCTGGTTGAGGTGGCTTAGTTCAGGTTCCACCATTTTGTTGTAGCGATCACTCTTAGTCATCAGGCTGATTGCAGAATCACGAACATCATCAACTTCACATCGTAATTGGTTAAGTTCCATTTGTAGGTTCTGAAAATATAATAGAATCAGAGCTTAGTAATTAAAATAAGTTGTTATATATATATATATATATATATATATATATAATGTAGATTAAATTTTTCATTCAACATGCTGATATGTCACCTACTCAGTTAATTCAAATTTTACATTATTAAATTAACACTTCATTGCTGGAAAGTCGTGAATACAGAATTATAAAAAGTGTCTGTATCATGATCTGACTACAATGTGATGGAAAACTAAGTCTGGTGGTCTAGTAAGATACTGCTGGGTCACTTTGAATTAGTGGTAATTTGGCTTCAAATCCATGCTTGACGACTTTATCATCATCTAATGAAAATTTTGTTAACAGAACAGCTGTTTTGTGTATGTTTGTATTCTAAAACCTGCTCTGACAGCAGGGATTGAGCATTTTCTTTTGATCTTTTTTTTTAAAAAACTTCTTACCTTATATATGTTTTATATAGTTAAATAAAATTTCATTTCTCTTAAATATCAATAGCAAGGAAAAAACGATTCTTCAGATGATTTGCTTATTAGAAAAAGTAAAGAACCTGGCAAAATACACTACAGACATTGAACACATATCTAAATATTAAGAGGTGAGAAGTATTTTGTTAGACAATTATTCAGATTGCAAATTGATAAGTTACCAATGTTTCTGATGTGATAAACAGTCCTCTTGGTAAGATGGATGTTTAAACTTGTACTCATCAGGAGTGAAGGTGAATTATTTTTTCTTTTCTTTTTAAAATCAGAAATGTCTAATGTTATCCATTTAAACTCTTTTTTCTAAAAAAAAATCTTAAAGCATTTGCCTCTTTTTCATTTTGTTCTTTCTGAATTATTTGAACATTTTAAAATACTTTTGTATTATGTTCAATCCCATTTTTTGGTGATCAACTGACTGAGACTTAAATCAACTTTGTTATTTTTAGAAATTTTAATTCCTAATCTCTTCAATGAGTTTTAAATATTCCCTTGGTCATAATCCATCATGACATCCAGGATTATCTCATGATAATCAAATTTACTATTAATGGCTTTATAGATAAGCATTCTCCTTAACATTGAACTACAAATAATTTTTTAAGGATTTTCTATTATTTGAATATCTTCTTTGTTATTCTATCATCTACAATGATTTTTTTTTTCTTCCCTATTCTCATAAATACAAGTTTCTTGAAATGATATCTAATAAGGTTTGCCATTGTCTTAGTGTCTATACAATCATCATCATCAAAACTATGAAATGAAATGTTCTGTTGGTATATTTGCAGTATATTTGAGTATATATTTAGAAATATACACCAATATCTACACATCTAACTACTTTGTGTGTGTGAGTGATATATTTTTACATCTGAGTATATTTACTTCGTAATCAAGTATATACAAATGTATGTGTCTCTATATCTATATATTTCTGATAGGGATAAGAAAACTTTTGATAAAAGTATTTTCAAATTATTGATTAATTTTTGTACTCTTTCAAGAGACAGTTTGAAGTTATTATTTGATTCTTTCAAATCAATGAAAGCAAATAATGTGACAAATATTTTTGATTATTGGTAACAAAGAAATAAAACTTTATTAAATATTCCATATCTTTAAAATTTGGTTTCTATGTTTTTGTATTCCTAAGAAATCACTGTTTATGTATGAAAATATTTTCTTGTTTTCATTTTAAATAATTTTGATTTTGGATTAAGAATAACATTGTTTACATGAAGATTGGGTAGTAAACTTCTTTTGTAAAAAAAACTTAACAAAATTACCTTCTATTGGTTTGCATAGTTGATTGAAATAGAAATAGCATAAAAATAGACTCCACCTAATTTTACTTATTGTCATGTGATGTAAAGTTATGCGGCATATATATTTTAACTTGTTGCCTGTTAAAATAAATCATCTGATCTAAACTAGTCATGTGATAAACATCTCCCCCCCCCACCTCTCCTTATTAGATTTAAATTATCTAAAATATTCATCACCTGATTTAAACTAGTCAGGCAATAGATTTAAAATGAAATGTTTTGTTTCATGTCTGCATTTGGATACCAATTCTTTTTATTAAGCAACTTATTTTGTTGATCAAAATATAAGTTGTTTTCCTTTTAGTCTGAAAAGTGAATCTTAATCACATGATGAACAGCCACTACAAAGTATAAATCATTCAAGAGACCACAATGGCAATTTATTTAGTGTATCTGGCATCTTCCTATCATTTGATAACATGTTGAAAGTAGATAAAGCACAAAAAAAAAAAAAAAAAAAAAAAAAAAAAATGAAAATCCATATATACTTATTGCAATAGGCTCAAAGCATTGCCAGTTCACCTTTCCAATTGAACTATTTTTGATTTCCCAATATTTTCTACCAGATTTGAAACTAGAAAGAATATCAAATATATCAGGTGATCACCTAACAAAGATATAATATTATCACAGTAAAAAAGATTGTAGAATTATGGTTAATTTGTAAGGTTCTCCTCTTAAAGCAATAAACAACAAATGAAAAAAATATTTTTCTTTCCTCTCGTTGAAGCTACCAAATGCATTCCTTTGAATACATGTTGATTAAAGTTTGTTAATAATTGTTTTTACTTTTCTTATGAGTCTTGTTTTTGCTTTGTTCTTCTTTTTCTTTCTTAACATGTTATTTTTGTTATTTTTTAATTAATTGTTCAATCCCACTTGACTTTCTTTCTCGCCTTTTTCTTTATATATATATTTACCATTTATTTACCAGCTGAAACCATTTTGTTCTACTAAAGATGCCTATGTAGCTACAACAGTTCTTGAAAAGGTTTTAAAATATACAAACTCCAGCTAACATCTTGTGGATGTTTTACCTAAGAAACTAGTTTTAAGGTCTTAAAATGGATGATTCATTCATCCATTTTAAGACTTTTAAAACTATCAGAAAGAATATTAAAAAAAAAAGAAAAAAGGTTTACATGGTAAAAATTATTTTTATCACTTTATAGTTTCAATTATCATGCTGAAAACAGTCACTTTTTTTTTACTTAAATAACAAACTCAGAAATATTAATTGGTTGACTGGCTTTTTAAAAAACTCATTTAGGCTATCAATCTGTGACAATAAGGAAATAGTGTAGATAAGAAACAATTAAGAATAAGCTCTCAGTGAGATTTAAACTTATATCTCTTTTGACTTTGGGAAACTTGGTTAAATCTATTAGCTGCTTTTTAAATGTTTAAAGAACTCATTGGTTGGTAAAAGCACTAATTCAACCTTTTATATCCATCTTTTACTCTAAGAACCATATTTGTTGTTTTTTATTAGTAGTAATATCAGTAGGAGTTTGTATTTATGCATAAAGCATTGAGGAGTGTGTTGTGATGTATAAAAAAAGCAACTAAAATATTAAATGAAAGAAAATCCTAGTCAAAACTAATAATGATTGACAATGCTTCATCTAAAAATAAGAATAAATAAATGGTTAATCAAAATTAAAATTCCCAATTAATTAATTCACTGATATTGATTAAATCTTAATGAATCAAATTAAAAAGCATATTTGTTAAGTTAATATTGAATTGACATGAGCCATGTAAGATTAGTTCCAATTTTTTAGTTAAAAAAAAAAAAACGGGTTAACAATGCTAAATTATTTCCTGTATAGAAATTAGGTTATCAAATAATATGGATGAATTCTTTTTCTACAAACATTCCTCTATATTCTGTTTAATCAGATAAATGTAGTGGATCAGTTATCCAAATGCCAAATACTGTCAGTAGTAGTCATAGCAAATTAGTTGTTTGTAGAGAAATTACATTTATCAACATGCTGTGTCAGTAGATGAACTGCTTTATTTCTTGGTAAATTTAATCAGTGCCTGATTAACCAAAGAGAGAAAGCAGTGAACAGAAAAGTTTTGTAGCAACTCACTTGACTAATAATCTCTAGTTGGTATGTAAGAAGTGGATTCTTCATTGATAAATGTTTTATCTTAAGGACAAACCCAAAAATAGTTCAGAATTCAATTTATTCACTTCATTAATAATTTGGGGTTACTAAGAACATAGCATTTTTTTTCTAGGGAATGAATAGGTTTGCTTTGTTTTTCATTCTGTTGAGTAGCTTCAAGTTTTTTCAAGCAATTATATAGTTTCAAGTAACTAGGCATTTATTTGCACAATTATATGGTTTTAAGTATTCCTATCCAGTTCTAATAATTTTCAAATAGATCTATTTGACCCATAGATGGGACCCTAACAGATTCTACCATTCTAGGTCAAAGTGGATCTGGCAATGATACTCCTTATAACTCCAGAACTAGAGTCTCACCACCGGATCAGGTTAGTGTCATACCCAGGACACCCCTTGAGGGAGGGGTCTAACCCCTCTGAAGAGGGTGTAGTCAGTGTATTCTAAGTTCTGCTGAACATCTTGGTCCAAATGTAAACAATAATAGACAATCACAATCTCACTGAATTGAATTGCACTAAATTAAGATACTGCTAAATACATTTTGACATACGGAATGAGACAGTTTAAATTCATTCAGGTATAATCCTTTTTAATATATAAACTTTTCAGCTGATAGATTTCATGAATTGGGATTCTAAAACATATTGACATAAACAAGTATTAATATATTTCTTTGACAATTAATTGTATGAAATAATTACAAAAATAAATACACAAATGCAAAACAGAACTAATTATATTCTTGGCATATATCTGAATAGCAAATAATTAAAATGTACAAAAAGAAAGTGAAAGAAAAAAATGTATTACTTTATAATATTGGCAATATTTTATTACAGCTAATCAATTGCCATTCTCTAAGTCAAGCATTGTGGTGGTGGTGGTGGTGGGGGGTAGCCTCTTTCTAGAATAGGCAGGCCTCATGAGAAATGGTTCAACATCAGGCCGGGCTACACTTCTAAAAACAAAATCAAGGTAATTTTAAATTGAAGGTAATTTAACCATTTTCACTAGAGAAGACCATACATGTAAGCAGATGCCTTAGGAATATGGAAAAGTTGATTTTGCTAAAAAGATTCTTTCTATAAAAAATATCCATGTGATTAACACACACTGTTGCCATTTTAGAAGAATTAAATGAAAAAATGAAAACTTGAAAAATTTATTCAATAGAAATGATTTGTGTATTGAGAAAAAATTTAATAATCCATGAATCAAAATTTTATTAAAAATATTTTCTTTAAATGCATATTTTAATAAAATTATTTCCCTCATGAAATTAAGGCAGGCCATTCAGAAAGTCCCACAGGCTGCATGTGACCCATGGACTGCAGTCTGCCCATGACTGCTCTAAGTGAAGATTTAATGCCTGCTTAAAATACAAAATTGGTTATATATATTCAACTACGCCAATAAAAAGTTAAATTGACATCAAATTACAATGAAGAATAAGGATAAATATTATTTGTACAAAATTTAAAATATATTAAATATTTCCCTATAAAATTTTCTGAAAACCAAGATACAATATTTACCTATCATTTACAACACATATTTTTAACTGGTTTCATAAAGACAGCTTAAAGAAATTTTACATCAAGAAAATATATCAAGATATTATAAAAAGAAAAACATTTTCTGAATGAAAAAAATCATTCAAAAGAAACTTAATTTATAATTTTTAAATAATTTTTGTGCAAACTAAATTTGTTAGAGTTGATAATGAATAAACTGAGAATTTGTTGTTACAAGCAAAACTGATGAGAATTTGGATTGAAAGAGGTTTCCAGATTAACAAGGAACTTTTCTTTTAATCCCAATTTTGAGGAGATAACAAATAAAGTTAATCTTGTTAATTTTTTTAACACATTTGAGGCTAATAAGGTTTTAGCATCTAATAATTTGAATTTTAAAATCATAACTTATTTCGTTGATATGAAAGCAATTCTAAGTTTAAAAAAAGACAATCTTTCTGCATACCAAAGTTAGATATTTTTTCACTGATGCTGAATTACCAATGTAAAAAACTAAAACATAAGCAAACAAACAAAAAAACAAACAAAAAACCCAACAACAATAATAAATCAGGAAAAGTGAATACAAGTATCTGGGAATAGTGGAAGCATACACCATCAAATAGAAATGAAAGAAATACTAAAAAAAAAGGAATACCTCAGAAGAACAAAAAAACTTTTTGAAACCAACCTCTGCAGCAGAAATCTCATCAAAGGAATAAACACCTGGGCACCCCCCCCCCCCAGAACATTCTTAAAATAGACAAGGGAGAAACTCAGACAAATGGACCAAAGGACAAGGAAATTGATGCTGATGCACCAGGCCTTACACCAGAGATGACATAGACTCTATGTGTCAAAAAAAAAAAAAAAAAGGGAGGAAGAGGAATAGAAAAAAAGAAAAAGAGCAAGGAAAGGCTAATTACAGCTGCCAGTAGTAGCAATGTCAACATAAGGACAAACAGAAAAACAACAAAATCTAAAAAAAACAAAAATGGGAAACAAAAACACTGTACAGATACTTCAAGTGACAAACTGTGAAGCTTGCACACAAGATGACTCGAACTTGGCTAAAATATGGAAAACTCGAGAGAAAGACTAAATCTCTTAATAGCAGCACAAAATAATGCCATAATGACCAATTATATCAAAGCAAAAATTGATATACACAACATAATAGCAAGTGTAGGTTATGTGGAAACAGAGATGAAATGATTAATCACATAAATGAAAAATTGACACAAAAAGAGTAGAAAACAAGACATGACTAAGTAGGAAAGGTGATCTACTGGGAATTGTGCAAGAGATTAAAATTTGATCCTGCTAACAAAATGAGACCAAAAAAATTCTCTGGAATTTTGAGATACTAACGGATCAGTGTTAATTAACATAGAAAAAAAAAAATAAAACATGTCATCTAATAGATTTTGCTGTTCCTGCAGACTATAAAGTGAAAAAAAAAATTTTAAAAATACTTGCCAGATCTGAAAGGATTGTGGAATGGGATTGTGATACCAATTGTAATTGGTGCACTTTTAACAGTTTCCAAAGGTTTAGAAAGGGGATTGGAGGAATTGAAAATCAGAGAAAGAATCGGGACCATACAGACGACAGACTGGCTAGAATATTCAGATTAATACAGGAAACCTGAGGAGATTTATCACTCAGACTCTAGATCACTTGTGTGAAAAACTCACAAGGAGTGAAATAATTATAATTCAATAATTTTATCAAACTTACATTTTGAAACAACCTCACAGTGAAATATTCAACAAAAATAATACAGGTTTATAACAAATTTAATCTGCTAAAGGAAATCTGAATCAATAGTCTTTTAAATTCAACAATAAGAAAATTGAAATATATTACTTTTGTGTACTCTGAATAGATATAATTGTTAGTCATTTAATATCTATGTACTAATATCAGATTATTATTATAAGTGGTCAAAAGGATTATGAAATCTTGTTTATTTTTTTTAATTTATTAACAGATTCTAAAATGGCTGAATGGTCTAGAGTGAAACTAATGCAAGCAGGTGAGATTATCAAGTCATTTAAGATTCACTGCATTATAATTTTACATTTAATTATACCATAAATGAATAAAAGTATTTTTAGAATAATAATTCAATAACTGTAGGAGTTTTGAAACAGAAATCATAAGTGGATAATACATCTATATAATTGGGGAATTTGTATAGATTACTAAAATAGTGAAAGAAATTAACAGATATGTTTGAATTACTACAAGATTATTTTTTAAAACTAAATTATATATTGTTTTGAAGCTGAAAATAATGTATGGGAATACAATCTTGAGAGCTCTTTCAAGCAACATCTTGTCAGGAGTAAATTGTTGGTAATTGTGAAAAATAATTGTAATAAAAAAATGAGAAAGAGCAGAAACTCGATGTACTGATGTAAAAAGTGAAAATTTCCCTTTTTAATTGCACCAATTTCATTTTTTTCTCTCTCAATCCATCCCCCTCTTGTTAAAATTGCGCCTTTTACTCGTTTTTAAATGATTTCTTGATAACTTTTTGATAATTCTAATTTTAATAAATGGGAAATTTTTCCCTTTTTGCATTGGCAAATCGAGTTCCCCGATTTCTGCTCTTTCTCTTTTATTGTGACGATTATTTTTCACAATTCCCAACAATTTAGTCTTGACGAGATGTTGGCTGAAACAGCTCTTGAGATCATATTATTTTCAAAGCTATATCAAAATTTTTTACCTCCAGATATTATATATATATATATGGGAGTAAATATGGAAAATAAATCCGACAATATAAAGAAAATTTGAAAAAACAAGTATTCCGAAATTGGGATGAATTTAATAATCGATGTTTAAAACATTTCGGTTACATTGAACCTTCATCAGGATGTCTCTTGGGGTGAAGAAAATGATGGATGTTTTTATATGTGACAGGAGATGAAAATCTTTTTTTTTTTTCATCTCCTGTCACATATAAAAACATCCATCATTTTCTTCACCCCAAGAGACATCCTGATGAAGGTTCAATGTAACCGAAATGTTTTAAACATCGATTATTAAATTCATCCCAATTTCGGAATACTTGTTTTTTCAAATTTTCTTTATATATATATATATGTATGTGATATGTATGTGATATGGCTATATTCTCCCAAATATATATATATATATATATATATAAGAGTATATATTAGTGTAGTTCTTTAATTACCATTTCTTTGGAAGTTATGGTAACATGATGCATGCTTCAAGTAACAGTAAACATTCCTCATGTTAACAGCTTTTCTCATTACTCAATTTGTCCATCTCTTTAATAGAATATTCTGGTCATACTGAAAAGTGTTACACAGTTACACAATGAGTGTTATATATATGGATAGTTGTACACTACTATTAGTATCAATAGATTGCTTGCTACTATATAAATGTGATAAAGAAACATTGATTTGCATAATAATAATCACTTAATATCAGTCTAAAATTATTTCATTGATTTTGGCAATCATCTAATTTTTGTAGCCAAATCATATGCAATGTTTTCTTACTAAAAATTCCTTAAAAACAGTTGTCAGTGTAGTTGCATCAATGGTGGCAATTGTTACAAACTTAGATATGTATAACCAAAAGAAGCCCAATGAGATTATTTAGAATTAGTGCATTCCTCTTTTCTTATATACCTATATCTAATTATATCAAGCAGTCAAATTAAAAATTAATGAAATGTGTTAAAAAGTTAAAGGCAGCAAAACATTGTTTTGACCAGATTGGAAAGTGGTCTTTGTTTTCTTATTTAGGTTTTTAGAAAAATATAGAAAATAAAATCACATAGAAAAATAATTTCACTTGCAAAAGGATTCAAAATCTTAACTTTCATCCTTCTACTGAAATACATTGATAAAAGCAATCTTGTTTTCAATACCATTAATATATATATATATATATATATATATATATATATATATATAGGCAGTCACATTAACAACAGAATCAGTAAGTGGCTTTGAAGTAATGCACATAATTGCAAAAGTTTTGTGTCATAAACTGTAACCTTTTTGCCTAAGGGCTCTTTTACAAAGTTATTTGACTCTATATATTAAGCAATAGTAAACCATTATTTCTTTTTCCATATTTTCTTTTTTTTTTTTTGTATTTTCATTTATAACAGAAAAAAATCATCTGTTTTTCTTTATTTTAATGTAGTCACTGTTACTGCTTAATTAATGAGATAAAACAGCATTTTGGAGCCACCATTGATAATGGGGGGGGGGGGGCATATTTTTAATTTGAAATTTAGTTATAATTTCTTCCTTTCATTTTGATAAAATGAAATGACAACATTCCCTTCTTTAAATACTGAAATTGTTAGATTTTCTGATCAATTTTTGGCCAAATTTTGGAAAATTGAGGATTTTTCAGTGTATTTTTATCTACAATTTTGATGCCATTTCTTCAAATATTTGTACAAGTTCAAGATCTATTTTTTGGTATCAATACTTAATAGACCAATGCACAACTTTTGGTCTCTCATGAAATTTGATATTTAAAAAAAGTGAAAAATCGACCTACTCCAATTATATATATATATATATATATATATATATATATATAAAGAAGAGGCCAGAGTAAATTTTCAACATATTATTCACCTGACATAAAAGGTATTCTTTTCATAGTCTATTTCAAACTTTCTTTGAATTTCAGTCTTAGAAAATAAATGAAATTATTTAAAAGGGGTAAAATCTTGAATTAATATTTAATATTAATATTTAATAATAATAATAAAAATAACTTGAAACTTCATCAAGATTTGGTTAGTTGTGTTCAATTCTATATAAATTCAATGTTCATCAGAAATCAGAATATAAAGCTGATCATCTTTATTCAGTTTTCATTAATCATGAAAGTCAACAGAATTTCAAAATTATTTGAGGAACAAAAATGATTATAAATAATTTTTATAATCATTTTAATTAAAGAAAAATATAAAACACACACACACACACACACACACACAAACTTTTGATATTCTAAGGATGACATAATTTTTCCTCTTTAAGAAAATTTTTTTTAGAAAATTTCATTCATGATTTGAGGAAGGAGCAGCTGAATTTGAAAATTCTGCTTTCCTCTAACAAATCTGTACACAAGCTAGAAAATCATTCATAAAAATATAATCCTCTTTTGTGTTTTCTATTTTTGCTCAAAGAATAAAAGATTTGATAATTATTCAACTTGAACAGAATTGTAAAAGGAAAATCTAAAAGTGAGCAAATGTAAGGATTAATATATTGATGGCCAGAGGAATTATTCTGTGAACAAAAGATATCTGGTACAAATTATACTTGAAAAATCCTAGAAGGTCTTGCAGAATTTAACCATGAGCAAAACATCTGATTTTAGGTTTATATCTTTAAATAAAAAATGTAAAAATTATCATTCATATCAGATAAATGGGCTTGAAGAAAATGCTATTTTGTCAGAGATGAGTAAAGTTATACACGATGCAATAGGATTTGATTTAAATGATTCCAGATTGGAGATAATTTTCAATGAAACAACATTTTCTCTATTGATTTAGACGTGAAAGAAAACTTTAGCAAAATATTTCATTTTTTATAATAAATTTTCTGATAAAATTAATGTCAAAATCATGAAGACATTTCTCATTTGAATTTTAATTTAAGGACAAATTTTGAAATTAATTTGATATATTTGTATAAAGACGAAGGCAAAAGATGAAGGCAAAATATGTTATTCTTCTTTCTTAGATTTTGATTTTTTTGAAACAAGGTTTTTCAGGAAAAGGAATATTATGCATAATTCAATAGAACTGCTGTCCCATAATAGTTAGATTTACATATGAATTTCATACATTAAATATAGCAACTATTGTGGTACATAATATTTTAAAGTAAATTACATTCTATTTGAAAAGAAACAAAAAGACAAAATGATGAAGAAATAAGCATCCCCCTAAAAAAAAATCTGAAAAGATGATTCGTTTTGAATAGGAAATGTGTAACAGTTCCATAACTTAATAAACAGCCATCAGTATATCAATATCAATATTACAATGATTTTGCATTTTGGACATAAATAAAGAGAAAGGACTATTAAAATGAAGAACTGATTGTTTTCATAATACAAATTACTTCATTGACGATGAGGGAACAGATATAAACACTTTTAAAACCAATATTTGTTAGAACAAAAACTTCAAAATTAACAAACTACTTTTTAATTCATATCTTCAATCATTTTTTTTTACAAAGAAAAACAATAATATATTTGTAAATGCTGTTTTGCAAGTTTAGAAAACAATTAAATGTGAAATAGCATCAGAAATAGGAGTTGTTTTATGTTTAGAGAAAACAATTGATTCATATCTAAGGATAATATATTTCAAACTAGTATAATAAGTAATATTTAAATCCCATCAGATTTATCAAATATTGAACAAATAAATACTAACGTTCTTTAGTATCAAGAATAAATGATAAATCCAAATGAGTCAGTATAATACAACTTTTTATTACAACCCATCAATGAATAAAACTAGTAAGCATATAGAGAAAATGTTAACACTGCTAATATACTGAGTAAACAATATAAGCACACACTTATTTACACATGTAAAATGTTCCAAATTCAGTAGTTAATCAAGTAATATGTCCATTACTAAGACATGTATTATCAAGGAATGAATATAAGTATGAAAGGTCATGTGAATGAATTCTGACAACAGTCAATTCAACTGACAAAAATGTTCCTGTTTATAATGTTCTTGTGATATTTATGATAAAAGATATTGATCTTAATGTGATGGACTAGAAGTTTTTGTCAGCTAAAATTTACCTGACAAGATGAAAAATGACTTTAAATTCTAGAAAAAGAAGTTCTTCTCACAAGAAGCCAATTAAATATTTATAAACATCAACTGATATCCACAGTAAATAAACATCTAAAGATACAACTTTTAAATACATCACTGTCACTACTCATTATATGCAGAGAATAACAACAGAAGATTGCATAAAAGTTTACATAAATCAGGACTATAATCAGTTAAGTAATATTAACCATAATATTTGATAAATTATAGATTTTATATAATGAAACAAAGCATCAAAATCTTATAAAATGTGAAGGATTAAGATATTTGGGGATTGCAAAAAACCTGGAAAATTATAATGACGGTAGCTGTTACCCCACCAAAAAACCCAAAAAGAAAAAAAAAACCTCATGCCATTCCCCACTTCCCTCATCTAGAGGAAAAACTCAGGTTGCTAGCTGTAAGAACATGTGTATCCTTGCATATCTAGAAATATCTCAACCATCCAATATATCTGTCTGTGTGTGAGTTGACAGCACCTTGCAATTTCCACTTTAAAGCCCCTTCATATAAACATCAGACATTTTCTGATGTGATTTCAATTCTCTCTTCTTAGATTACAGATATTCTAACATTTGAACCTTCACAGCAATTCCCTCCTCTCACTGCTGCAGACTTTTCAGAAACAAACATTGCATGTAGGAAACAAATCAAACACACAAAGTAAAGAAAAATTATTTTTAAACAGTTCTGAAGATTTTCTTTTATAACAAAATAAATTTAAGGAAAACAAAAGTATTTATTTTCTATCAACTGCACATCAAATGTTATAAAAAGGTATTTTTCCACTTTTAAGTTTCTTAAGTACATTTCTAATGTTGCTGGGGGGGGGGTGAATTTGCTTGAGGCTGACTGAGTACAAGAAATGAAAGCAGCAGCATGTTCCAAAAGAGAAAGGTGCACATCTTTGACAGGCAAAGAGATACAGGAGAAAAGACGTTCTTGCAAGTTAAGGCTCTGAACAGCAGCAGCAACAACAACAACTGTCAGAAGTAACAAGACTGATCGAATCCATAGAAAGCGTCAAATAAACAAAATAATATACAGATACAAAACAAACAAAAGAAAGATATAAACAGAAGTTTAAAAAAAAAGGAAAGAAATAGAGAGAAGTAAAGTGTAAGAAAAATAAGTTAACTGTATAGATAGAAATATAGAGGAAGATAGATCTTTATAAAAGTAGACCTGAGGTGACAATAAGATAGAATTATTTTTTTTTTTTTAAATTGATAGATTGGGAATGGACATGGCAAGATACTTAAGGTAACAACATTCAAGAGTTGCTCAGAAAATGTATTCAAAATTAAAATGCACAAAAGAAGTGAAGAGACACTGAAATACAAAGACATGTCATTTGAGAATGAAATTGTGATTGATGAATTGCCACTGAATAAGGACATGTACGAAAACAAGTAGGTAATTAGAACATGTTTGTTTTTTAAGCTTTTACATATACTCATTTTTTTTTCAGATGGCACCATTGATTCAATCCCAAATAGTAAATACATTCATAGAAATGTGTTCACTTTCAAACAGTTTGTATGTGTGAACTGAATGTACAACAACGTTGCCTTTTAGTAAGGTATTGAATATTGGAAAAAGAGTTGGGATTGATGTATAGATGTTGGTTGGTATTTACTGGCATATCGACTCAACAATTAGGTTATTTAAGGCTTGATATATATATATATATATATATATATATATATATATATATATATATATATATATATGATTTGTAAGAAAATAATTTGTAGGTAAATAAGTTTGATGCCTAAAAGGAACAACTTTAAAAGTGACAATGAAATGTAGGTGTTAGGTTAAGTAATTTTTTTTCATAGTCAAATCTAAAATTTTCATTGATATAAAATAAAGTGCTCTTTGCACTAAAAAATTTTGTAGTTTCTGTATCAAATTATATGATACAATTTAGGATTTTGTTAAAATTACCAAAACAAAATATCCAGGACAACAAGTATTTTTATTGGGTTACTTTTGTAAAGTTCAATCTGTTTTTGCCATGAGATGACATTCAAAATGTTTAATTTTAAGTAACTTCATTAAGAATATTTTTTGAGTGTCTTATGACAGCTGTCATACGTCCAAATGGACATTTTTGTTTATTGATTCTAATACTGAAAATAAGCAACATTTCTTTCTTTTTTTTTAAGAAAGGGAAAAATGCAACTTTTTGTAATGCTCACATGCACATACAAAGAAGAATAAAAAGACAACTTAATAAAAGTATTAAAAGTATTTCATTCCAACTGAAATTAATACATTAAACAGAAAATAAGACAAACAAAAAAGATTGTTACTATCTGTAACACCACATTCTTGCTTAGAAAAATAACAGAATCCCTTTGAATCAAGATTATTCTAGCCAAGCTATGCCTGAAATCCTTCACTCTATCAACATAGTACCTCTATTTATACTATCTGGAGGTTTACCATTTTCATTTACTGGCAATTGGTGTTCAAATGCTAATGTCTCACTTTATTCATACAACTCAAACACAATAAAAAAAATAAACTAGAATAAAATAATAATAAATAAAGTGTACAGTTTATATAAAAAATATATATATCATAAAATGATTGAACATTTATACTAAACAGGTAGACAACTTGAGATTAATAGTGATTGAATGAAAACATGACTTGAAAATAATCAATGTTATACAATGTAGAAGTTAGCCAACTTACTCAGATTATTCAAATTAAGTTTTGAGAATTATTTGCATCAGGCTGGTTATGGTAATCACTTTGATATGTAACTTCCATATATGTAGAAAAAACAAAAACACTGGATTGTATTTCTATGTACAACTTACTACTTAAATGTAATGAAAATATTCCACTTATTATCAAATTATGGTTGTAATGAAAAATGGATATTTTAAAACATAATATACAAGAAATTATGGAAGCAAGCAAAATGAACCACCACTAATCATAAAAATTGTTAGTTTTCATATAAAGATTGGAAGAAAGTCCTCTGCCATAAGCTCCTTCCAGAGAACAAAATAATTGTTTTCAATAAATAAAATTTCAATTAGACCAATTGAAGACAGACAAAAAGCATCTGAAATGAGGTAAGAAAAAGGGCAAAATTATTTCATCAGGATAATGATAGACCATCTGTTTTTTTAATGATCAAGTAAAAAGTTTTATGGCATGTCAAACCATGTTCAATGATTTAATGCCAAATAAAGTCTTTCTTTTTAAGTAATTATATGGTTTCAGGTAACTCATTTAAATCATTTGTAAATAATTATAGTTTCAAGTAACTATTCTTAATATCAATAATGTATACACAATTATGTGGTTTCAAGTAACTATTCCTATTTAATAACAATCATTTATTTGCATACAGTTACATGGTTTCCCATATTTCTATCCAATACTAATAATTTTCAAACAGATCTATTTGACCCATAAATAAAACTACCACTCTTGGTTAGCGTGGATCTGGGAATGGCAATGAAAGAGTACTCCACATTTGCTAGAGCTCCAGAACTGGAGCCTCACCACCAGATGCAGTTTAGTTTCATACTCAAAGACACCTTTTTGGGTGGGAGGAGTCTTACTTCTCTGCAGGGGATACAGTTGGCATATTCTAGGTCCCACCAAATAGGGTTGGGTTACAACTTGCCTGGAAGGTTCTTACTCATTTGCTACATTAATATTGAAATTTTAAAACATCATTTATTTCAATTTTTACACAATTCTTTTAATTGGGAAAACAACGACAATAATTCCATGGGAGACAGAAAAAAGCATGTAGAGTTGATTTTTGTTGAAAGATTGAAATTTCTGAAAAGATGGAATTATGATGATGTTTAAAAGATGGCAGAAGATAAACAAATAAAATAGTAAATACTCAGTGTTCAGTCAAGTTGATGTTGAAAATAAATAATCTTATTATAATTCAGCAAAATGTCTTCTTCCTGTCTGTCTATAAAGCTAAGGCTTAACTCTATGCTGCTAAGGCTCTGGTATTTTTAGTCTGATTTCAATCAAACTTTCAGAAATTGTCAGTCATGTCTGAAACATTTTTATATACTCTACTAGGAGATTTGGTTTAGAATAGTTCTTGGTTGGGATCTATCTTTCACCTTCAATGTCTAACTGTTCCCCCAACCCACTCTAAAAAGGTGTCTGTCCCACAGTACATACTTCCGTTACCAGTTATCTGAAGCAAATTGCTTGATCTCTCTCTCTCTCTCTCATATATATATATATATATATATATATATGCACTTAACCTGGCTATAATGGGGACTCACAAAGTCACTTTCAAAGGCTTTGGAATCCACCCACCCACCCCCCAAAAAATTATAATTATAATATTTCACCTCCAAGTCTGGAAGATAATAAAATTATATATGTATTCAAAATATTCAAAACATTTATTCATTTTTATGGGTTTTGAGGAGATCTGAGAAATGCAAATAAACTCCATGTTTCCTTCCAAATGCCACAGTGTGTAAAAATGGCAATAATTCAATAAGAGTAAATAAATGATAAAAACAAATAAAATGTTCTCTAAATACAAATAATTATTCTAAACTTTAATGAAAACAATTCTATGTCCTTTATTTTTAATATCTTACAGCCTGTATATAATATGGCTTTTAAGTATTGCTAGTAATATTAATTGTTTGATAAACCAAATCAACCTTTTGAGTAA
Organism: Doryteuthis pealeii; assembly: GCA_023376005.1. NCBI lineage: Eukaryota > Metazoa > Mollusca > Cephalopoda > Myopsida > Loliginidae > Doryteuthis > Doryteuthis pealeii. The sequence goes on along the minus strand of CM042159.1, from coordinate 77,468,498 downwards.
CCTAATATTTGGACTATTTTTAATTGATTTTTGATAAACTGGTACAATACATATTGAGCAAGGGAAAAATACACACTAAATATCTATTTACAAGGCAATATTTTTGGAGCACTTTGAAAGAATACTTCATTACAAATTTATGAAAATTTCACTTTTAAGTTTTTTATGAAGATATATCTTTATTTCACTTTTTTAAAATTTATTTATTTTTCTTAAAAATTAATTTATATAAACTTAAAAAATAATCCAATAATCCAACTTGTCAATAATACTTTCTAAGTTTTCATAACAACAAAAGTCTAAGTGAGACATTTTCTTTGTTTAAGGTAACAATTTTATGTTTTAAGTGTCAACTTTTTTCTACAGTATATTCATTGAGCAAAATAGAAAATACAGCTTAACTTTAGGCAAAAGATCTTCACGATGATGAAATTCATTAGCAAGATAACAAATATAAGGACACCAGGCTCTTTTCTAATTATGATACAGACTCAATACTAAATTCAACTGTTCAAATTCTATTTCATTTTGTAACATTTCTTCAATTTATTGACTATTACAAAGGAAAGATTGTGTAGTTTTCCAGAAGGAACTGCTACCACTATAATGATGCTTTAAAAGGACAAGAGGGTCATGGACTACTCACTTGATGGTGACACTGAAATTATGCAAGGAGATACATTGGCACAATTTTTATGCATAATCTGCCTAGATTATGTAATATGAATGTCAATAGGTCTAATGAAAGAAAACAGTCTCAAATTTTTAAAAAAGGGTCAGAAGCAGACAATATCCTGCAGAAACTGATGCAGACAACAGGGATGATATAGTACTTCTTTCAAATACACCTGCTCAAGCTTTGCTGCATAGCCTGGAGCAAGCAGCAAGAGGCATTGGTGTCTATGTGAATCTAAAACTGATTTCATGTGTTTTAATCAAGATTGTGTTATCTCCTCTGAAATTAGACCATTTCATATACCTCAGCAGCAATATCTCCTCTAATGAAAGTGATGTCAACATAGGCATAGGCAAAGCATGAACTGCAATTGATAGGTTAACAACCATATGAAGATCTGATTTCTCTGATAAAATAAAATGAGAATTCTTCCAGTTGTAGCCATATCAGTACTATTGTATAGTTGTACAAATTGGACTCTAATAATAAAACGCTTGGAGAAAAAGCTAGAAGGGAATTACATAAGGATCCTATATGCTGTTTTGAACAAATCTTGGAAGCAGTGCCTAACAAAACAGCAACTATACATGCACTTACCTCCCATCATACAAGCCATCCAAGTAAGATGAACAAGACATACTAGGCGCTGCTAGAGATGTAAGGATGAACCTATAAGTGACATTCTCCTATGGACTCCTTCACATGGGTGCACCATTGTTGGCTAACCAACAAAAACTTACATTAACCAGCTCTGTGCAAACACTGGATGCTGTCTAGAGGACCTAACAAGAGTAATGGTGAAAGGTAATCTGTGCTGTTGATTGAAAGTAAATATTTTTGTTTTCAAGAAAAACAATGATGATATTTCAGAGACATAAAATCCTAAAATGTTGAAAATAAATTAATTTGTTCTCTTCTCTCTCTCTCTCAACAAGTTTTTGACATTTTAGCCAGAGTAGCAAAGATAAATAAACTCATTTGAAGATTATTCAGTAAAGAGCAGATTTAAATAATTCCTTTCTTTGCTCAATTAGAAGAACTGAGCTGATTCATAATCACATCAGAGAGGTTGATTAAAAATTGAGAAACACTCTTCAAAGAAAAAGAGAAATATTTGCCCTTTTGTCATTTGTTTTCTTCTTCTTGATTTAAGTTGATCTATTTCAATAATCAGTAGGGAATCTGTGATTTTCTGTGTGAAACACTATTTTATATATTTATGTAAAAAAATTGGCATTGAAAAAAAGTAAAGAAAAAAAAAAGAACGTAATGTGTGTGCATGTGTATGCACACATTTACAATATGGACATAAGAAAGAGAAAGAAAGGCAACAGGGAGGGAATAGAAAAGTACTAAATATTATTTACTGCACTACAAAGAACATCTGAAGAAGAAGAAAAAAAAGAAAGTTTTTTCAAATCACAGTCAGCTGCACTGCAATTGTATACCTTGTGTTGTGTATGTGTGTGTGTGTATATATATATATATATATGAGTTAGGGTAGCGAAGACATGAAGTCAACAGTGTTTAGTAACTGATAGTTTCTTGCCTATGTGATTTTCAAACCAAGTCTCTCACTCAAATCCCCCTCTCTCTCTCTCTCTCTATATATATATATATATATATATATATATATATATATATATAGATAGATAGATAGATAGATAAGCACTGTACTATATTCTAAATTCTGAAAAGAAAATGTTTGGTTTTCAAATTCAAATTCTCTAAGCAAATGTTATGGAAAAAATCTTTTTAACAATGAAATTTAAAAAATAAAATGTTATTAAATTTGATAAAGAGGCTATATTTCTAATTTTCTATAATAAATCATAAAAAATTATAGTAATAAGTATTAAATAGATCTTTTTTAAAGTTTATAATATGATGGTGAATACTTTCAGCAAATGACAAGCAGAATGTTGAATAAAAGAATCACAGATAATTCATCTTTTTTGTTGGTTTTGATAAAATGGAAAGAGTAATGTCTTGTATTTAATAATGTTTTACTTATTCTTTTTTGGTGAATGGGTCACATAAGAGTTTAGACACAAAAGGTCACCTGATTATCAGAGGCTTCTTGTGTCCAATTTAATTTTAAACTAACTGAATATTTATTCACAACTGTAGATATAATGTGCATATTTTTAGCTGTTTTATTTTTACTTACTCAGTTTATCTAAGGTTGGTATACAGTCACAGTGTAAAGTCATAGTAGTAAATTGCTTTCAACAAGTTTGCAAAAGAAAAATCTTTTTATAGTATTTTTTTTCCTTTTCTCCTTGAAGTGAAAAAGCAATAGTTAATGAAAAATGACTTATAACTTAGTTATTAACAAAACCAAAATTGAATTATTTCTACCTGTGAATAAAACTCTTCTTGTCAACAAAGCCATAAAAGAAAAAGGAAAAGCAAAAATTGTTCACTAATAATTTTTGTAAGAACAGACTAAAATTATAAACTATCATTTTCTTTCTATTTCAAAACAAACATCTGTATAAATGCAGATCTAAATATGAACACTAAATTTTATTTGTGCATTGGTTTAGACTCCTTCATAACTTCAATCTATATAAGAAAATATAATAAACAATTAGTCATATTCATATGAGATTAAAAATTCTTTTAATATTAAGTTGAACTCAGTTTGATACAATAAATTACACTTCATTGTAGAAATACTTTCAACAAATTTATATATTTACTTAAGTTCATCGCCACCATAGTTTTTGTTTTGTGTGTTGGAAAAATTCAATTGATATAACTTAATTATAATGTACAAATTTTTGGTTATTTATTCTGATTTTTATTCTGATTTGTTTTTAAAATTCAGTTTGTCTCTCTCAACCAATTTTGAAAATCATAAAAATGATGAGTCACATTGCTAACATTTTCTTTCAAAAAATCTTGCAAGAAATTGTGGCAATATGCAATAAGGGTTAAGTAAGCAGAAAATATCTAATCCTAACTTAAAAGAAATAACAAGATATCTATTTACTTGTTTTAAGCATTTTTAAATGCCACATTTTTAAAAACTTTGAGTAGTTATATGCCAGATTTTATTCATTACATATGAATTATAATACTATAACCATTTCTGATACAAATAATGAAACGTGTGAGGCTTTCCAAAAGCCCTTTTATTTATTCATTATTATTATTAAGGAAAAGAAGAAGAAAAAAAAAAGAAGAAAATAACCATCATTTGATTCACAGAAGGTGCTTTTTATAGGAGAGCAAACAAATTTAGCAATCCCATGAGAGCAGAAACCAGAACTAACCATAATATACTAAAACATCTGATTAGAGCCAAAGAACATGATTGCTTCAAATACCATTTCATCTACAGGTCTACCATTATGGTGCCAACAGGGAATAACCCTAAGGCAGACATAAGCAATGAAGATATCAATCTGGAATTCTCTTGTAAGGCTGTGGCTGCTGAAATCCAGTTCTCATGTCAAAGTTAATGTAAACTAATAATCCAATGTGTTCCTTTAAGTAGGCAATAACAAACTTCCATGCTTGTAAGAATGTAAAAGATGAGAATGTTTAGCCTTTTAATTGCTAGTTTTACCAATTCCAATTATCCGAAAAAGTTTTATCTGTTTAAAAGAAATTCTATGCAAGCATATATACTCAAGTGCAAAAAAATTAAAATCAGATGTTTAATAACTTGTAGCTCCTCTCTCCTTCTAATAATAACAACTATGCAATGTGACATGAAGTCTATAAGATGTTGAAATAATTGTGTGGGTATATTTATCCAGGTATGTTCCAGGGCTGTTCATAACAGAGCTGGAAATTAGGGTGGAGTTGTGTTATCATCACTTGGAAATATGGTAAGCAATGGTTTGCAATAAGAATTATGTATGTCATGCCAGCCAAGGTAGACATTATTTGTAATAGTAATCCTTGTGAACACCAACAAAACAACTCACACCATTACAGAGCAGCCATGAACTTGCACAATACCTTACTAACAGGTTGGACTGATAGCTGCTACATGCAGTCTTCTCTACACATATGTATCTAGTTTGAAAAGTTGGAAATGTGACTGGTTCAACCAGATAACATGTTGCCAGTTTCAAAAGGTCCAATAGCAATGTTCTCAAACCAAGGTGGGGTGCAATAAACAATATTGTGGTGTCATTTTAATTGGGTAACCTTGTTGGTTGCTAATTATGAAATCTCATGGAATATAGTGTACACTGCATTGACTGAGGCATTGAGTGACACCAACATTAAACAGAGATGTGATTTGATTAAATGTTTCCCTTCATTGGATGGTTATCATCCTTTTTAGTTTCTTTTAGTTCCCATTCTTACATCCCCTGTGTATACATACAGTTTTCAGGTGCCACTGATATCAGTCTGAAATGCATGTATTTCTGGTAGACCATTGCCACTATTGCCTGAGAAAAATATAGTTACCACCTTAGATACAGAATACCTCATCTTTCTGGATCCAACTGTTGTTGAATGGTGTTAAATCCTGTCACAGCTACACTACTTATTTACCTATTATATTGCATCATCCACTTGAGTTCATTTATTCAAATAAAGGAAGTCAAAACCATCCATTGTTCAGCTGTCTCTACCTTTTTGGTGCTTTCGGTTATAAACAACAACAATCATTTTTTCTTGATCAAGAGTAACAGTAAAATAACTAGATACAATTCAATTTTTCTAACCTAATTTCTTCTTCCTTTTAATTCCAAACCATACACCACAAAAGTTTTAATTGTTCAAATAAATATATTGTCATTAGTTATCTTGGTGTAAATGTAAAAAAAAAAAAAAAAATGAACATGTGAAATATATAATCATTTAAAGTTTGTTTTGATACATTCTGTATCAAAAGTTAAAACGGTTTCAATTGATCAAAGATTTTTTTATCAAGCAAACATTTCTTAAAATTAAAATATTTGAGTTAATAACATTTATAAATTCAGAGAAAAATCATACATTGCTTTACTATTGATCCATAAAGACTCTTAAAAGAAAACATTAAACATATGAAATGGTGTGATATATTACATTATTAAAATGTACCAAAGACAAATTATATTATCTGCAGAAAATTTTCAAATTTATTTATTGAAATGTGCCTGAATTTCAACTTTATTAACATTAGAAAAACTTTAAAACAGGTTATGCTTAAAAAGAAGAAAGAAAAAAGCTGTTTCAAGATATATGCCATAAAATGTTTTTGTTTGAATAAAATGGAAGAATAAAATCATCAAAAGTAACTTTGCACCTTGCCATATAGAAATGTTTTTAAATAATATTTTGTAGAAAAGAATTTAGTTTAGAAAATTAAAATGAATCAAATCAAAATTGGAAACAAAAAGATGAGAAGAAAACATCTTATAGAATTAAAATATAAAATTATACAGAATTATGAGATAAATTTTTTTTTTTTACAACACATAACATTGCTGATGATATATAGATGATTTATAGATAGATCTATAGATGATTTATAGATAGCAGGTGTTTTCTTTGGTACCAGTGATGATTGAAAAGGACAACAACAAAAAATCTAATTCCTTAGAGCTTTTATAAGAGAGTAAAAATAGGTTATGGCTGATCAGTCACTTGACAATGATCATTTCAATATACAAGTGAAAATATGTCCACTATCAACATCTAGGGAGAAAGAAAATCAATGAATTAAAGACTTTTAATTCAAACTTTTTCCAGCATTAAGCATTTTATAACCATCTTATCTCACTCTCATAATATATAATTCCTAAGAGATTAATTTTTTTCCCCCTAATTTTATGGATCAATCAAGTTAGCATAACATGATACATATTTCCAGATATCTTTCAGAAAACCCCCTTCTTCTCCTCCTCCTCCTTCTTCTTCTTCTTCTTCTCCTCCTCCTCCCCCCCCCCTCAGAATAGTTTCGCCCTATTAACCTTTACAGTAGCATTAAAATTTAAAAAATGTGAAAATATTTTTCCTGAAATCTCTGAATGAATTAAGTCATTGAAGCATCTACATTAATTTGCCAATTGCATTGAATGTTGTTACTCATTAGAGAATTTTACAATTTGACACAACACTTATTTTTATTTGATTTTCACTGTGTGTTGCAGGGATTGTAATGTTTTTACAATAGGAGCTTGCTGTTTCCTTCAGTTAAACATGCATCAAATATAAACATACATCATATATATTTGTGTGTAAGAATTTTCTAAGCCAAAGAGATAGATGAACTGAATGATCAGAAAATCTACTGTTATCATAATATTAGGCAATATGTAAATACATGGAGTTGTGTTATTTAATATTTTTTCTAAAAAAGATCATCTTATAGAAACTTAAACATTATCCATGAATTTACATATTGCAGCTTAGGCAGAAGATGATTTTTACATTTACCTCAGGAAGTATTGAATATAACCAAGAAAATGCAGAGCAACATAATGTTTTATATGTATATATGTATATTATATATATATATATATATATATATATATGCTTCATTACTGGAAAGTGATGAATATAACAAATAAGTATATGAGGTAGCCGCATATTGATCTAGCATTTCCACAATGTGACAGAAAAATGACAAAGTCTGCTGGTATTGTAAGATACTGCTGGCATTCTCTGGGTTACTTGTAATGATAGATTGACAATGCCAGACTTTAGTGTCATCCTCTGATGAAGACTTTGTTGGTAGCACAGCTCTTGTTTTGTTTACAGCGGCATATCTATATAATAATATTTTTATTATGAGTATGGTGCATTGGAAAAAGGATTTAAATATTGCTGTCCTTTTTCATATTCCCTGTGAACTAGTTTTAAGATAAAAGTCAAGCTTTCTCCACTTCTCAAAGCTAATTAACTTGCTTTCCAATTAAAGGAACAACACCAGTGTAAAATAAATTAGGTAATATTTGAAATTGAATTCAAGTTATAATGATAATGAAGAGATTTTTAATGGGATTCATAGAAGTGTTATTTTCATTTTTGATCATTTTGTTGGTATTTAGTAAGAGATATGCTTATCTCAATAGATTAATAACCAGTGAATCCAATAAAAGTAATCTAATTACAAATAAGTCAATACAAATGAAGATATAAACTCTGGTAATTTTCTTTACCAGTCATTATTTTTTTCTTTATTCTCTATCACTCATAGAACAAAAAATTCTTCTACATTTTTAATTTTTAAGCACAGACTATTTTTTGATGAAGTTGATTTTTACGCGAGTCCATAATTTTCATATGTTAAAAAAGCTGTCTAAAACACATTTTTATTTTCCTTCTTCAGGATCGGACAGAATTTAAAATTGCTGCTGCACAGGAACTAGTAGCAATGAACAAGTCTTTGAACAACAGGAGCAGCCATGTTATTTCAGTTGAAAATTTTCCAAAGTGTTTCATCTCACTATGGGGTGATATCCTGTGACCAGCCCACTCACCAAATCTATCCCATTGTGGTTACTTCCTCTTGGGATACCTAAAGTCTCAAGTCTTTAAATATAGGCCTTAGACAACCGACAAACTGAAAGATTTTATTCCTTGTGAAATTACAGTAATACAAAAAGCAATGACTAGATAAGCCTTAGACAACAGATGAACTGAAAGATTTTATTCATCAATAACTAGCACTGCACAACTTCAGGCTGAGGCTTCAGGAGTGTATATCTCATAAGGGAAACCATTCCATACCAAAGAGATCATTCTGATGAAATCTATATACAAGGGTCATTCAATAAATAAGACTCAAGTCTTTAAATATAAGCCTTAGACAACAGATGAACTGAAAGATTTTATTCATCAATAACTAGCACTGCACAACTGAGGTTTCAGGAGTGTATAGTTAGTAAAGGCAAAGTATTTAGATGATATAATCTTTAAAACAAAGTGATGACAATAACAAAACAAAATGGCAAATATTATTCTTTCTTAGAGTAAAATTAAGTTCTGAATAAAATCTATGTTGCTTTTTCTAATTTATATTCCCAATGTGTGAAATCATTCTGCTGAACACTGTTTTAATAATAATGTGAATTATCTTCAGTTATGTTCTTTATTAATTCTATAGCTCTCTAGTTAAGAGAATAAGAAAGAGTGTAATCAGACAAGTGAATTTGTTAAAAACCATTTAAACATTCTCTAAGAAAAACTGCAGAGTACACTCAAAGAGTAAAATGTTCTGATGAAAACAATAAAGATAAGAAAACAAATATTTCAGTTAATAATATGACAATAATTCAGAATGGAACATTAGATAATCTTCATCTATTTGTAAAGAGGTTTTTTTTATTTTTATAATGTCTTTCTTTTGAATGTTAATATGAAACAATTTAACTCAATTAAAAATTTTCTGACAGTTCTGCAGCTCAAAGTTAATTCCAGAAGGCATAGAAAATTGAATAGTTGTTGTTTGATTGTCATCAGTTAGTATAAATATCTTTATATATATAAATATCTTTATAATACATTTGTAAATAAGAAGTTTATATTCCTCATGTTTAGTTGAACATAAAACCATAAATAGGTTTTATCCATTTTTTTTTAACTTGGTGGTTTTATTAAGCATCAATAATTCTAAAGGACATCAATTTATAATTAGAATGAAATAGAAAAACTGATGAAATGTTGAGTTATGCAATCAAACTTCACCTGAATCTTCTTTGAGCATGGAGTCATATTAGATTCTTTTTTTCTTCTTTTTGGCAATGTGTTAAAACTCATCTCATCTCTTGCTGATTTTAATCAACTTAATTTCTTATCTTTCCAAGAGATGTTTAAAAGTTTTTGAGAAACAACTCTCATTTATTCAGAGTATTTGTTTAGGCCAATAAAATCATTGGAACAACAAAATAGTTTTTTTTATGAAGAATAAAAGCTAAAACAATCAATGTCAATTGGAACAATGATCATCTTTTGATGGTCAATATCTGGAGGAAATAGAATAGGTATTTTGTTATTTATAGAAAATTCAAATCAATAGGTAGCTTTCATCTAATTATGTTCTACAAATATCATGCATAAATACATATAAGATTAATTGATTGAGGTGCTCATGGTGTAATGGTTACCATCATAGGAAATGGACATAGCAACCAGAGTTCAAATCCTGAACAAGGCTGTTTGTATCTCACATGCATTTTACTTGAAAAATGTTTGAATCCAATTATTCCATCTATCTCTGGGTAAATAGTAGGGAAGACTGGGCTCTTTAACTTTGGTATGGCAACCAGTCTAGGAGAAGAAAAACTCTGAATTCAAACTTGTTAAACTGCTTTAAAAATTAACATTGCGTCACATCTTGTTCGTGTGGAGGGACTTGGTAATTATATATAAGATTAATTCATTAACTGAAGACAGATTTCTCATTTTGTTTTTTTGTTTTTTTAAATAAATAGGCATTTTGACCATCAAATTCTGAAAAAAGTTTTTTTCTTTCTTCTTTTCAGAGCAAATTGTTATTATCTTACAACCTTTAACACATTAAATTGTGTAAGGAGTAGCCTATTAGAGATTAAATTAAATTTGAATAATGTTTAACTTTTTAAGAGGGAAAAGTTAAACACTTTAAATTTGATTTCTGTTTGAGAATATAACATTTTTTTCATAACTTCAAAATTAATTAATAAAAGAAAAGTTCATTGCTTACTGACCACAAGAGATTAGCAAAAACATTTATTTTTGTGATTCTCTTATAGAGGAAAAAACAACAACATTTTAATGCCTCAACTTCAGAATTAATAATTAAGTTAATTTCATTTATACTTTAAAATCTAGAAGCCTGTGTTATTCAACGTCGTTTGCTTCTTTTTTTTCTAATAATATTTATAAATACAAATTATTTTCTGCTGTATACAGTTCAAATATAAAATTACATATTTAAGGTTGATAGCATTAAAGTAGATGAATCTAAACACAACAATAAAGAATAATTAATAGTATGGAATTTGTAATATTAAATTATTTTGGTATAATGAAAGATGTATTTTGGAGATTAAATAATTAGCTTATTTGTAGAATATAAAAAGATTGTCTTTTGTATGCTTTGAAAACTGATTTTCATATCTTAAATGGTTGGCAGTAGAACCAAAGCTATTATTAAAAAAATAATGATGAATTTGATACTAATAAACAACTATGAAGATCTTACTAGATAGGAAAACAGACTTTAAAAGTTGAATCATAATGGTAGCAGTTATTTCTACCTCAAGGGTATCATAGATTTTATACATTCCATAAAGCACCCACTGTCTTGTGCATATGAAACCTGAAAGTTGCAGGATAAGACTTTTATCTTTTTTTTAAAACTAAAAACAATACAATTTCACTGATAAAAAGTCAACATGAAGAAATGCGATTGTAGGAGCTATCATTTTTTTAAAATAATGTTATATCTTAATAGCATTTTGAAATATTAATTCTTTAATAATGGGCATCAAAATATGCAAAATAATTCTATCAAAGTTTTCTTCTGACTGAAAATGAAATTTTGTCTTCTCTAAGATTTATGCTAACAAGTGTTTCCAACTGAATAGGATTTTGTTTTTTGTCACATGAAATCATATTTGCATTACACATTTGTTATATCATTTGTTATCCACAGCAAAATAACTCAAAAGGAATTCACTAAGTTCACATTAAAGAAATACAAAAACAAAATAAAAGAACAATTTTGAAGAGAAATTTTTGCTTATTTTCTTTAATAACTCGCATTTTTCTTTTTCAAAGAAACGTTTTATTGTAGAACAAGAAGTTATTTCCTTTACTGTGATTAAGAATCATAAACATATGTAATTTTAAAGCTCAAAAATAACGTTTTCCAGAATGAAAGATTAGCATAGTTTTCCTCTTTCATATTTTGGCTATTAAAAATAATTTCAATAAAATTAGATTTTATTAGGTTTGTCTAATGGATAAAATGAGACAACAAACAGAAAAGTTTTGAGCATTAACAATTTATAGTGATTATCATTTTAGAAGAAAAAGAACAAGGGACAATTACGTAATTATAAACTGTTGAAAACTGATATTAAAAATTACAAGCATTTAAAAAAATAATTTGGAAAAATCAATAAATGACAAACTATTTCATTTTATTATATTATATATATATATATATATATATATATATATATATATTCCTCTATTTTGTAAGGAGTATGCAGAAATTAGAAAATACTCCTTACAAAATAGAAGAATGTTTCTTAAGAACTGCATCTATATATATATATATATATATATATATATATATATATATATATATATATAAAATCATCATAACTCATGAAGATGAAGACATATTTAAATCTTTTTGAGCAACAATGAAATCTGATCGCAACTCTAATAACAAAGGTTTATCTGCATTTTTAATGGTTTTAAAATGTTTATACAATAAAATCCTAATCCTTTAAGTAACTTACAACAAAATGTTAAGTGTTTAAAAATTTGTCCTTAAGTGAAAAAATAAAAAGCCATCTAAAGATAACTAGATAAAAAATGTGTTTGCAAATCATCTGAACTAGAGGAAAAGTGCTTCACCATTATCTTTTACTGTTTTTTTTTGGTTTTTTTAATGTAAAGGAAGCAAAAAAAACATATCTAAATCACACAAATTTAAGGAATCTATTTTATTAATTTTCCTTCAATTATAAAAAAATGCATTATTCTTTTTTATCAAAGGATCATTTGATTGTAGAAACAGAAATTGTTTTATAAAAACAATATTAAAATTAATCACTTGCAGATATAGGTTCAGTTTTAGAGCAGACACTAAATGCTGGCTAAATTGAAGCAGTTTGCACAAATGTGCAACAGATAAGAAAATTGATTTCAAACAAGGACACAGAATTTTATTCAAATGGCAAAACAGTGAAATAAAATTCATTGTTTCATTCAACAAGAAATAAATACTAAACAAAAATGATAGGCATTTTTTCCATACAATGTTGTAAGGCTTCAAATTTGAATTCAAAATCTATTGCAAGTTTCATAAACCTTAATAATAGAATTTTTTTAAAACTGTGCATTAGAATATTTGAATTTAATATTCAATTATTCAATTTACAAAATCTAAAACTGTAATGGTATATTTTTAAATTTGTTCATTTACAATATAAATATCTGATATGTTTGCAAATAAACTATAAAAGCCATTAATAATAAACAAAAAACCCTGTTTACTGCCAAATTTATGTTTTTTTGTTATAGAGAAAAACATTCAGAATGGAAAAACTTAGTTAAGTACTTTAATAAGAAAGAAATAAGTCAAAACTTTATAAAAACCAACATTTTGACTATATGTGTTAATACACTTATATTATTTATGTATAATCCATTTTTATTTTCGTATTACTTTCGATAATACTGTGCAATATTACATATATATATATATAATATTATATATACACACACTGATTTATTTTATTTTTAAAGGATTAAAGAAACTTCAGAACCTTTAGGAATGATGTACCAAGTGTGTTGAACTGCAAGATGGTTATGTATGAGTTTTTCACTCTAGTGTTAGCTAGTGGTCTTCCATGAGAGTCTGAATGACAAGTCTCCTCAGGTCCCCAGGATTCTTTTAAATATTCTAGCCAATCTCAACAATGCTGCTGTCTGGATGATTATTATTATTGCTATTATTATTAAATTAAATTAAATTAAATTCTTTAAAATTTTCAAAATGAAAATAAAAATTTAAAAAAGTTAAATTGGCAAACAATTTTACATGTGCAGAAAAAAAACTCTACTTGAAGAAAAAGAAAACGAAAGATGAATGAAAATGGAGCAACTAAAACATTGAAAAAAACTAAAAGTTAATGAAAAAAATTATAAACATTTAAATTTCACCTTTCAGGCATTGAAGAATCAATAGCACTGATTCTTTAAAACATTAACAACAAAAATATAATGAATAAACCCCCACCTGATTTTTGTAAAATTGAAAATATAACATTTTTTAAAGATCTGTTTAATAATTTGACAGAAAAGAGAAAGAAAATACTAAATCTTGATGCAAAAAGTCATCATCCCTCTAAGTAGAAAAGGTAAAAATCAATTTTGTCAATTTCCCTTAAATTCAGTTCATAGAGTTCATAAAGAGTTGAAATATTATTGTTTATGTGATGAAGGGAGCAAAATAAGGCTAACAAATAACTTCAATTACCCAAATAAAAAGATTTCTCCATTTTAGAATGGAGTTTATATCTGATTGTGTTTTAAATTTGAAATTAGAACTAAAGTCATTTGACTTGTACAATCCCAAATCACTTTTAGAAACAAAATATTTTTAACAATGCAGCACGCATAAATCTCTTTCTGGCTTATAAGAGATTACAGCATTAGTTTTTAATTCTGAAAAGATTGACAAACAAGAACAGCTATATAATATATACAAAAAAGTCAATGATTGATTATATATATATATATATATATATATATATATATATATATACACACACATAAGTGTCCTTATATACACTGACAGAAAATAGAATGACAACACCCTGAATATGCATCAATTTTTTCAACATCAATATGTACACAGGCTCCAAAATAAAGGATGGATCAACAATATTCAGATTCCATGTACATATTGGACTCAGGTTAAAATCAGTAGCATCTTTGAAGGTGTTGTAACTTTATTTTCAATCAGTATATAAATCTCTTTTTCCACCTGTGTATAAAACTAAACATTTTTTAGGAACCTAAAAACCAAATTACTGCTAATAGGTAGTATTTATTTCAACCAGTCACTGATAAAAGGAACATTTTCTATGGATCTTCTACATTTTACAGGTAAATTAATTTTAGAAATACTTCAACTCTTATGAAATATATATTTTACTAGATAATATTTTTGACAACATACAAAATTATTTAGAGAACAAAGGAGTGTTAATTTATTTCTATGATCCAAAAGGGCTAAGTCCTGTGTAAACATAGACTTTTATAAGCTATTTGATATATAATGTATTTCTATACTATCATTCTGATACATTAGTGTCTGTCAAAACTAGATATTTCTGTTGATTTGATAATAAAACCATAAATGCTACAAGGTTTCTTTATGACATCTTCTACTCTTTATCTGTGATATCAATTAGTATATTGTATATCCTACAACACCCCCCCAAAAAAAAAATGTTTAATATTCCCCAAGATAATTTTTTATTATATTTTTTCATCATACAGATTCATTATCAAAAGTGAGTTGAATATTGAAAAAATTTCCATTACACTTCATCCTTTAAAATCCCAAACTAGACAAGGAAAATGGAGAGACTGAAATTGATAGGGGTATGAACAGAAGTTTTGCTCAATTACCTAATAACTTAGTTTAGAATACAGTGCCAAAGTAATGCTTGTTAGTACAAGAGGAAGTTGTTTCAACTTGGCACATCTTTATCCTTAGAATGTAATAATTAGTACCAATAGTTGGGCCAAACTTCCTTGAAAGAAGCTTAAATGAAATTGCAGAGATATGTCAACCAAAAAGAAAAAAAGGAAGAAAAAAAAAGGGTCAATTATAGCAAGGAAATCCCTCATTATATGCCAATGAGAAACATCTAAACAAAGCTATTTTCACAACTCTTTGCTACTCAAAGTAGAAAATGTGAAATGAAGATTCACTCTGATTTCAGTGGCCATTGATTGTCTCAAAGAAGACAAATGAAGGGCAAGGAAAATACAAAGAGTTTAGATGGGGATAGAGTGAGAACAAGAGAAGAAAAAGAGACTTGTATTAAGAAAGTTAACCTGTGTGAAAATATTCTGTTGCTTCAAATACTGAGAAGACAAGAGATAATTGAGTGTTTGTGATAAGATCAAAGAAAAAGTATCAATTAAGCAGAGTTGATAGGTAAACAAGTCAAACTGATGATATAATTATGACAACCAAATAAGATTCAGTCTCAATTCACCAGTCATAAGCAATCACAGTAAACTAACCAAGTTGAGAAAAGTCATTTGTTGGCATTCACAATAAATCCCAAACATTCTTTAACATTACAGATTTTTGGTTTTCTTTTTATAGAAATGCTTGAAGAGAAAATGTTCATTGATACCAACATTTTGTATCAGTTATTTCTCCTTATATTTTTGGAAGACAGAAGGGAAATATTTGATATTCTTTAAAGTTGAAAAGAAAATT
The DNA here is from genome assembly GCA_023376005.1 of Doryteuthis pealeii. Taxonomy (NCBI): domain Eukaryota; kingdom Metazoa; phylum Mollusca; class Cephalopoda; order Myopsida; family Loliginidae; genus Doryteuthis; species Doryteuthis pealeii. The sequence goes on along the minus strand of CM042159.1, from coordinate 77,452,677 downwards.
TTGTATGTGTCTCTAAAAAATGTCTTTTTTTAATGACAAAAAGTAGACACTATTTTGGTTATAGATCTTTAAGGAAATATTTCAATTCAATATTGCATGAAGAACAAATCTGAACTAATGGAACTTTTATTAATACTTCAAGAGAATTTATTCACTAAATTACAGCTTTTAGAAATATTACAATGCTCTCAAGATATTAAAAGAATGATAGTCTTATAAGGGATTAATTCTTTCTTTTTTATCATTTGTAGACATAAATTTCTTACTTTAAAAGGATAATGATAATGAGATAACATAATAATGAATAATCACTTTTGTCTAAAAAAAAAACTGTAAATTTTAACAATTTCTTGTAGGAATTAATAATAAAAGTAGCTACAATAGCAGTGAGAGTAACATATATCTATGACATATATTGTCTATTTCTTATGAAGAATATCTTATCTTTTTGAAAAGGGGATTCTCCCTTAGATATGTTCATTTGTGAACTTTGTCTCTCTTCTTTCAATTGCACCAAACTTGTAAATGCTAATCAAAATAATAATAATAATAATAATAATAATAATAATAATAATAATAATATACATGAAGCCGTGGGTTATTGTTCTGGAGCAACAAATATGAGATGGATTGTCCCATTGGGAATAATGAAAAGAGATCAAGAAAAGCCCTGATTTAAAAACTCTGAGAAACTCTTCATTAACCCTGTGAACTTCACTACCCACCCCAAAACAACAGCAGCAACTAATATCCTGCTTCTTCTCAGCAAATGGCAGACAGATGATAGAACACTGGTAGGATTCAAAGAAATTCTACATATCAGATTTTATGTATATCAAGTTTTTTTTTTTAACAATTCTTTACATAGAAATGTAATGAATGGTTTGTTGCATTTTGGTTACAAAAACTAGAGAGAAACTCATACTTTAAAAACAGTGGTATCAAATATTTGAGCTCAGTACAAAAACTACAAAACAAACAAACAAAATATTTGATGGGATAAACATAAGGAAACAGATATATATTAAGTTGAATGGAAGTAAAATATTTTTTTCAGTATAGTACAATGTTAAGTGATACAGTGGTTGTCATTTGTCCTATTATCACATTCTTTTGGATCAATAGAAGGAAAAGAGGAAGAAGAAAAAAAGAAGTATCAAACTGCTGTGACAATTGAATCTTCCTTACAGATAAAGTTCAGAGAATAGAAATTTGAATTTTTTTTACAATAACATATGGAAACAGCTTTCTGCCTAAACATTAACAGCAAAATATTCCCTTTGTATAATAATATTGAGTGCATGACTTCTGACATTTTAATGACAAATAAGAGAATTACTTTTTAAAAAGTGTAAAATTGAATATGATAACTAATATCTTTACTGTAATATATATATGTATATATGAAATAATGTTCATTTTTATATTTTAAAATTAATTTCAGCCATAAACAAAATTTACTCATAACAAAAAATATATCTTACTAATGATAAAACAATAAATTGGGAGCCAATTATGATAAATTAGAAACACCAAAAATTGTCAATGAGTTTGATTAAATTAGATTCACCAAAAGTTATTTAAACTTACATACTACTTAGCAAATAATAGAAATGTATTAAAAAGATTTAAAAAAAACAAAAAACGATGAGTAAATTCTATAGAATAAGAATCCAGAATATATAAGAATTATAATGATGATTAAAGATTTTAAAGATTTCTGTCTTTTAACTCCAATAAAAAGGATGTGCTTTATTCAAATTATTAACTTTAACAAAGTTTGAAAATCACACACCGAACTTGATCATTAAGTTCATTACCTGATATATTCTTTGCAAATTTTCACTGTAAAATACTTGTTTTAGGTGATTAATAGTCACTACTGAATTAAGTGCAGTAACAAAGAAGGAGATTATTGTGTAAAATAATTGTTTATTCCCCCCATAACATATCTATTGATGGATCTAAGTAGAATTATGTTATGTTATGTTATATGTATATATATATATATATATATATATTAAAAGTTATTTTCTTTAAAAAATTTAAATGTTGTACACAAAATTACAAAAAGCATACATCAGAGAAATAAATAAATTTCAAACACTCAATCATGTTTATATAATTTGAACTGTCTTCTACTTGGACTATGTTTTCAAAGATTTAATAGTTGAACCCATTTTTATAAAACTGCAATAGTTTTCTACAACTTCGAAAAACAAACTTTTCAATTGTAAATAATTTTCTATGAACATAATACATTGGTTCATTAAAAAAAAAACTTTTTAGAAAGTTATTTGCATGTGTACCGATTCTGTGATGAAACCCAGAGAAAATTTACTTTAATAAGTGGGGAGGGAGATAATCATTAGGGAACCATATTAAAGCACATGGTATAGATAAATTCTATAAATCATTACCTCCTATAAAAATAATTGTAGATATTTTCTTGAAAATTGTTTTTAATGTATATATATATATATATATATATATATATATATATATATATACACACACACACATACACACACACACACAAACACACACGGGACCTCTTTTTAATATCAACTTGAATGATTAGTTAAAATTATACAAACATATATGATTTTAGAGATACCTAAAGATAGATACTAATAAATACTTACTGACAAGTGGTTGGATTTTTAGTTAAAATTAGTCAAGAGCATCAGCTGTGGTAAAATCCTTCATTCAGGGCAAGAAAATAAAATAAAAACAAAGAGAAGCTCACGTTCTCTTCTGTCTGTAATTTATAAAAAGCTTGCAGTATAATTTGAAATAAATTCCAAGAGACTCTGAGGCAGTGGCAGAAATCATACATATTGCATTGCTGTAAATAATTCCAAAAAGAAATAGGTTTATCGCTTTAACAAGTTGGTCATGCATCCAGTGTCACCATCTGCCCAATATTAAACATGTATGCACATATAGATATATGTGTGTGTGTATATATATACAAAGCACATGTATGCATACACATAGACAAAGAGATACACATGTGTATATATAGAGCTGGGTAAGTGTGTTTCAGATCTGCAAAACACATCTGAGTTCAATGCTTGTAAAAGACAAAGACAGAATGCACACAGTGACAAGAAGTGATGAGAAGATCATATAGGAATAAAAAGAGAAGCCATCAACTACAGGTAGGTATTGCAGTCATGATCGTCATGGCTATAACCAGAGAAGAGCAGCCGGTACTCAGCAATAGTAGCAGCAGCAGCACACAACTACCATGCATGGATCAATAAGAAGCAAGACAATCAATTGAATGCATAAGTGAAGAGGAAAGGCATGGACATAGAGACAAATTACATTCATCTACACTTCTCTATCTATCCATATATTTCTATCTTTTCTCCATATATTGACACTTCAATGTCTTTATATATGGACATAGGTTTTTAATTCTTTCAAAATATATATTTGCTCTATGCCTCTTTGTCTCCCATTCTTTCTTTCAGACTCATTATTTTCATTACCTTACTAATATCTTTCAAACATTGGTTCTGCCTATTCTCTCTCTCTCTCTCTCTCTCTCTATATATATATATATATATATATTAGTTATCTTCCATGCATGTAGATTTCTCTTTTTACTTCTCTCTTAATCTATCCTGACTGATTTTATTTTTATTTTTTCCAAACACATTTTGGCTTTTCTCTTTTAATCAATTTATGTCTTTCAGTTTTAATTGATCCTAATTGCATGGAGATTTTGCTTTCATTGCTTTTCATATATCAAACTTAGCTTCCTTCAATTCTTTTTCTTTTCACAAACATTTCAGTTGTATTCTCAATCTGTACAATTCTTTGATTTATCCTGTCTTTTGTGCGTGCACACACGTGCACACACACACACACACACACACACACATATCATATGTGTGTGTGTGTGTTCACAAGTTAGATATTAAAACTATACAAGGATCAAACCTGATAAAGTTATTTCCATTCTGTAAAATCAGATATGATAAGCATTCTTTAAATTTATTTGCAATAATGAATAATAATAATAATAATAGAAAATAATTTAGTTCAATCTAGTTTTTAAACAAAAGAAAGTGGGAAATTAAGTTTGTTTTACTTAAATTTTCCCTAAATAAAGATTTCTTTACAATAAATAAACTAAATAAAAATTTCTTTACAATTCAACAACTTCTAACTATTTTCAATTTTATACTTAGAATGTTTACTTGACCAAATTGAATACATTTTAAACACTAGTTTAAATAGTGTATATGTGCACACAAACAATCTTGGATTTTATTCTCAATATATGAATAAATATATGATTAAAATATGTAACAGGATGGAAGAGAAATAAGATGTGCTAACCAATTTGATCAAGTGTTTATATATTTATTACATTTTACTTTGATGATGATTAGGAAATTTTCTAGTTTGATTTTAGCAAAAACATTGGGAAACATTATAATTGTCTATGTTGTTGTCATAGCAATAAGGAACATTAATCATTCTGAAACTTTAAAAAAAAAAAAGGTGTAATGAAGATGCAAAATAACAAAAATGTTATTGCACAAAATACTTCATCCAACATCATGAGAACACCAAAAATATAAGTTTATATAGTTCTATATTTTGGAAATTTGATTTTGTGCAGATGATATGAAATATCAAAGGAATTTCTTCTACTATTATTATTATTATTATTATCATTATCATTATTATTATAAAACCTTTTTCTTTCCCCTGGTAGTTATAATCACCATAGCAGATAATACCTTATATTGTCATTACTATATTACAGTAAGTTTTCTGTACAGTCATGAAACTTACAATATTACAGTTATAGTAGCAGTGATGAGTACTGAAAGCCATACTATATGTGCCTAGGCAGCTGTATATGATCTTACATAAGCAAGATAGATAGATATTAATCCAGTAAAAGTATATCAGCTTTTACAATTTCTGGCACTAATCTTGATAGGCACTGATACATCGTCATGTGCTGGAACAACTTATATATCTGACAAGCGAGCCATTGGATCAACAGACACAATCAGTAGCCTCTTTCTCTACTTTTCTGCTAGGAATGCACAAAACAAGATGTCATAAAAAGGACAAATTGCAATCTGATAAGGCTTTCATATTCAACTGGACAAAAGTTTGATGTCAAAAAACAAAACTAAAATGTCCACGATAAACCTAAAGATCACAAGAATCTTTTCTATTTACTTAACAGAATAACCATCATTTTTACAAATATGGAGACATGATAGGAACAAAAAAGCATAAAAGATTTTCTGAAAGATTATTTGATAACATAAAGAAATATACATTCTGAAGATGTTTAAGAGTAACATTTTTTTTCTCCAAATTTTCTCTTATGGAGTAAAACTAAAATGTTTAGTAAAATAATCTCAAGTGGAAAAGAATTCCTAAACATTAAGCATAAGAAATGTGAGATTAACTGCTGAGCAGTTTATTAAAAAAGAATATGGTTGGGTAAAATCAATGAGATCAAGAAATAAGGAAAAGAAATTCTAAATTTATGTGGTCATACACATTTACAGAGAGAATAAAGAGGACAGGATCAAGAGTATCACCTTCAGCAATATTCTTATAACTCTTTAGACACTTGCCAAAACAGTATTCCTCTGATGTACATAAAAGGACAAGGAATCAGTTTCTCTTTCATTATATATATATATATATATATATATATATATATATATATGGGGAGAGAAACTTACAGAGTTGCAAGATGTGCCACCAAATAATATAATGCTCTAAACCTTCTAGTGAAGCTTTTGGTTACAGACCATAACATTAAGGTTCAAACAGCAGATATACCTGGATTTAGGAGTAGTAATGTTGCCTATAAAAATAATATATGTCTATTACCAATATCAGATCTAAATGAAATAACCTGTTCAATAAAATGTTGTCATCTAAAAGTTGGAATAACTTCTTACTGCCAAGATATCTACCACTCTTTAAACAATAAAATCTTTTAGTAAGACATTTCTGTTAATGTCACTTAATACTTTTTTACTCTCCTTAAGTATCATATTTTTAAACAAATCAGTCTTGACTGAAATCAATTTTCTTAATTTCCCCATATAATGGTAAAATTTACACAAACTGAAAATGGATTTAAATTTATTAAGTTCTGAAATTGTTCATCTTTTCTATTGACAAACCCTAATACTAATAATTTTGCTAATTTATGAATTTTTACAAGATGCAAAATCTTTGCAATAAAAAATTATGAATTTTAACCTCCCATCCCATTATCTAAAAATAACTTAGAATTTCAGAATCTAATCAAAAAGAAATTTCCCTAATTTTAGTGATCATTCTAGAGTTTCCAAGAATATAAAAGCTACAAGTTAAAAAAAAAAATAATCCACTGAAATACAAGAAAGACTTAAAGAACGTAATGAATACAAATAAATTTCAAAGGTGACTAAATCCTTGTTTCAAGTTCACACTTAAGAATTTTAATTTGCTTTTATGTTCAAAATGAGAATTTTCAATGTCTTCAAAAGTTACTTTCAAACATAGATATTCCTTTATTTACCTATCACCAACATATATTTAACAAGAAAATTGCATGCACAATGCATATAATGAGAGAGCTAATATTTTTGATAATCTATTTTTTTTTAAAGAAATAAATTTTCATAAGTAATCATTATAATTGGCATATGATAAGAAATTATCAAAATTCTGAGAGTTTAATAAATAAAAATCAACTACTCCACTGTATAATTCAACAATTTCTGGAATATAAGTCATGCCATGCAACTACCTGTTGCATTTTTCAATGAAAAATCTCAAGCACAAAACTTTGACATGTTTGATGATTCATAAAACTTTCCTCATAAATTCAACAAATATTTTTTTCATTTTAATAGCATTTTTACTTTTCTTAAAATAAAAATAAATAATCTGCTAAAATGTTACTTTTTTACTTTAACCTTCAAGATTAGAAACAAAGTAGTTGATTTTGACAAAATTTGTTTAAAATGCATATTGATATCTGTCACAACTCCCAATTTTTTTGAAGGAATTTAGTTAAGACTAAATATTCTTTGCTCATATCATCTAATGATAAACACAAAAAGAACCTTCTGCAGACAATTGAAAGCAAAATTACAGCTGAAAAGTCTTGCATTTTTATCCTCTCTCTCTATATATATATATCACCCTCTCTCTCTCTCTCTCTTTATCCCCCCTCTCTCTCTAAGAAAACTGAAAGAGAATATAGTTCCCTTCCAGTGAAATACAAATTTGGCTTTCTTTCATAACAAAAAAGTAAAAGTACAATCAACTTAAGCAATCTATGAAGAACCATAATGTGGATAGCAGCAAATGGTGTTTGTTTTTACAATCTGACTAATAAACATAAGTAATCTGAAGAATGTCATATATCTATAACAAAGAAATATATAAATGATGAAAACAATTAAAAAAATATCTGGGGTATAAACAATTTATCTTGTTTTTTTTTTTGGGGGGGGGGGTTCTAAATATATAAGACTAGATATATTGGTATCAACTTAAAAGTACTGTCACTTTAAGAAAAATAATAATGAAACTTAAGACTAAAAATATAGAATCTTCTTGGTAAAAGTTTCTGACAATAAATGAACATGAAAAATCAAACTGATAAAGGAAATCGGATTATTTCATTAACAAAATTCTTCACATATAAAAGTGGCAAAATGAGTAGAATGCGCCTAACCAATGAATTTACAGGATGAATGGGAGGAAGTCCTATTTGGCCGGTGAACCCTGCTTGTGGATATATCATGCCGTGTCATCATTAATATCAGACTTTCTGTGCAGTCCAAGCTGCACCCAAACCCAGACAGGATCACAAGTAAAAATAAAATAAACAAAGAACAAACTTAGGGTGAACTTTTCAGCCACAGAGGATATGTATGATGCTCAGTGTAACTGCATCTCATTTAGCACTTTTTTTCCCCATTTTGTTTCATTCCCAGTTCTTGGACTCAAACTAATGCATAAAGGAACCCTCCACTTTCAATCAAGTGTGTCTGCACTTTATCTGCCCAACACTGCAATCTGGCATGGCTAAAGCTCTTCACTAAACTCTTCTACTGACTAGCACTCTCACTGACTCTTAGGGACTGGAGCAAGCAGTATATATGCAAAGAGCACCCCCCACACACAAAACCATAACTTCAGATTTCACACTTCCTGTCAATGAGGGTACTTAAAATACGACATTAAATTTTAGCCCTTTCAAATTCAGCTGATTTGGGTTTTATGGTTTTCTTAAACATTTGACCAAGAGGCATTATAATAAATAATTCCAGCCCCTTCATGTAGAAACACAAATATATTCAATATCCTAATGCTAGTTGTCATGACACATGAATATTCTCATTTAAAAAGTGAAAAAAATGGTCGGGTTTGTTGAAGGAGAGAATTATGATAATATGCCTGTTTGAAATTTCCACTAAGCCCTTCTGTTTAAGGTTAGCATCAACAAAAAGATTATCTATATGAAAAATACATTCAGATAAAATGAACCTGGGATTTCCAACAGGCAAATCTATCAAAGAGATAATAAAGCAATCAGATATCTGTCACCTTAACTTATTTCATTCAAATTTATTAAATAAGAAAATTTTACATTCTCTTTTGAATGTTATAGAAGTATTAAGATAATATTTTAGCTTCTGAAAAAATACACATACAAAATATTTTTAAGCATATTCTATGGAATTTTTTTTTCAAATTTTTAAAGAATATGAACATGACAGGAATATTTTGAAATCAGAATGAAATAACAAAAAGTTAAAAAATTAAAATCATTTTTAGAATTGGAAAATGTATACTTAATGGCTTTAGATCTTTTAATAATGAACCAAATTTTATTTTTATTTTATTTTGAGATTGACCTTAAAAAATTAAAGGAGAGAAAAAATATAGTTACATAGCAGGTACACACATATATATATATATATATATATATATATATATATATATATATATATATAAAAGAGAGAGAGAGAGAGAGAGAGAGAAAAAGAGAAAGCACAAAATCGGCTTTAAAATCTTTTATAAAAATGAATTGTATCCATAAATAAGCTGTTGTGTGCCTCCCATAGTGTTCAAAATGATATTAAAACACTGATAATCAAGAAAAAAAAATGTCTGAAAAAGATTTTCCCAATTTATATTCCATATGTAATGGAAAATTAAAAGAAAAAAAAAGAAAAGATATCTACTATAAACCTGTAATATAGGTAAGAGAGTTAAAAAAAAAAAAAAAAAGATGTAATTAATTCACTGTCTGTCTGTCAGTCAAGCATTAATGAAGCATTTTTTTATAAACAATTAACACAGGTGAATCTATTATCATGCTGGATATTTTTTCTTTAAATGCAATGACCAATTTGGATGGTCATCAGAAGGAGAAAAAAAAATCCTGTATAAACAACCAAAATAATTAATGAAAATATTTTTCATGTTTAATAAAATCTTGTGTCATTTTGAAAGCTACCCTGCTGTTGGCTGGGGTTGTAGAATATGCCAACTGCACCTCTGCAGAGGAAAAGCCCCCCCCCACCCCCGGGGCCATCTGTTGGCACCTGAGTACAAGATTATGCTGGTTGAGTGATCTGTGACCTGGGTTTCTAAGCGGTCACATAACATGCACCACTCTACTTAGCCCTCATTTGGGCTAAATGGGCAGTCAGTCAGAGAAGCCCCATCTGATTAATTGGTTGATTATGTCCAAGCTGGCAATTCCTATCACATTTCAGTTAAGGAATATGATTTGATTTTATTGTTATCATTTTTTCTTACTAATTCCTACCTTTTCTTTTAGTTAATTTTATCCCACTGCCATGTCACCAAGTGCTAACCAGCGTTCTCCTCCACCCCCTTTTTTTCTTTTTCTCTTTGCCAAAACTACCAAGAGATATGTACAAAAGCCTAGACTCCAGATACCTTATAAAATGATTTTTGAAAGCCTTAAAAAGCATGTTGACTTATACTAAGTCATATCTTATATAATCCAATAGCACTGGTAAAACCACAGGTGTACAAGAACGAGCGGGTTTCACGTATACATGTGTATAAACAAAATGGACATCAGAACTACCCTGACGCCTCTAGTGGACTTATCCCCCCCCCCAAAAAAAAAAAACTGACCTGAAGGTACTGTTGTTTATCTGATACACAAACGCAAAATATACCATATCCCCAACCTCAATTCTTTTTCAGGAACACCGATAGTGGTAAGATTGGGGTACTTACCACTCGCATAAATCCCCAAATGAGTTTGAATGGGCTCTTTAGCCTTGGTCGGCAACCCATCAACTCAAGGAGAAGTCTGACACAGAACCTCTGTTGCCTTCAAGGAAAGGCTAAGGGAGTAAACCCTGAAAATAAATCAGAAGCTGGAGTCCCTAAGGTGGTGTGATGCTGAAATCCAGTGCTACCCATCAACTCCTGCGACACTACCGTTGCCAAACCGCATTGGTACCTTACCTTTCCTTTGGATCACAGCGGCAGTGTGGAGAGGGGGAATTTGCTGCATGGGCAACAGCTCATCCTCCATATGAACCCACCCAGGCTATGCAGTTCAAGTTAACAAAAACCTTGACACTACTCCATTGTCTCTCGTAGATGGAAGGATGCCAACAACAACATGTCAAGCCCTAAGACCTATATGATTGTCCTGACCATATTCTTTAAATTACTCTTACAGCAAACACCATAAAACTCTTTTTATCATAGAATTGCTTGAAGACTATGACCAACCACTAGTTTATTAATACACATGAAGTTATTTCTTCTAATTTGTTGATGCACATGAAGTTAATGATAAATCTAACATGAAAATCATTTCTGCCAATTCATTAATACACGTAAAGTTAATGAAATTATTTCTACCAGTTTATTGATACCCATAAAAAGGAACATATTGACAGTCATTGACAGTTTCCGCTATAAATGTTTCAAATAATCTAATAATCAAAGTTTTATATTACAACAAAAATGACAAATCATATCAAGATTTTTGTTAGCACAATACCATCAATATACTCTTAGAGAATAAAGAAATTTTCAGTCTCATTTAAAATTTAATAATCATGTAAGGTTTGCATTTGCACTCATTCTGATCATCATAAAGCTAATACTCCTTATATATCTATTTATTTACAATTATAATATAAATTTTATAAATAGGATGTGATTTGATACTGACACCAAAGGCAGCCTTTAATGGAATAAACATTAAAAGGAAAATACTATAACTAAAACAATAATGAATTAACCTAGAATCATTTGATTTAAGGTCTATCTATCAGTTGAAATAAAATTTTGCTTTCATCATCATCATCTAGAGAATCTAGAAAATGCTCTCAGGCTAAATTGTTTACCATTGTTTATCATGAGGATGTCATTGTTTATCTGTTTAAAAGAAGATATAATCTTGAAAAAAGTTGCTATAAACAATTTGTATCATAAAAAGCCTTGGGAAAGGCTTCATCCACACATAATGCAAACATGTATGCAATCAAAAAATGGCATTTTTTAGCATAACAAATAGCAACATAAATATATTCATGACTTTATAAAAAGGACAGAATGAAAGGAACATTGGATTATTTTAGAGTTATCATCTAAAGAAAAGTATATATATATATATATATATATATATATATATATATATATATATATATATATATATATATACAGGTTTTAGTTAGCTAATGATTATATGGTTAATAGTGCAAATTTATTGTATAGTCTTATAATAGAGTTTTATTCTTATAAAAGTAATTATCTAAATAATTAGTTGAACTTCATGTAATAAGTAAATGAAAACTATTTTTGTACTTTTTAAATTTTCCATGCATATAGATATTGAAAATAGATATTTGTATATCTGAGATAAATATGTAAAATCAGAAATATGATAAAATATAAAGCAATCAAACAATGTAAGTACAAAAGAGAAGCAAGATAAAAACTATAAAATATAGATTTTCCACTACAGTAGATTTCTTTTTTTTTTCTTTTTAAATAAATGAGACTATGTTCTTTAAAAAAAATTTTGCAATAAATATATTCATAAAATTTTCAACCGTAAAAAAAAATATTCTAAATCATTTTAAGTAAAAAATTTCAATGAATGCAAACATTTTCAATTTCACAACTTAAATAATTCTCATTTAACAGAATGTAGGTAGTCATCTCCAAAAATGTTAATAGAGTAAATATCCGAGTGGTGTAGCCATACAGTAGCACTGACATGGCTACAACTTGGAAGAATTCTCACTTCATCAAATTTCCATATGATCGATAACCTGTCTATAGCAATTATGCCTTTTCTATGTATATATTTCTGTGTATCACTTTCTGTAAATGAGATATTGTTACCTAGGTATGTGAACTGGTCTATCAATTTCAGAGTCTTGCCATCCAGGGTGGTGATGTCTCCATCTTGTTTAAAACCCATTGGACTTTAATGAAATACTTGGAGAAAAAATGAGATGGGAACTACACAAGGATGTTGCATAACTGTCTTGTAGAAATCAGGGAAACAACACTCCAGAAAAAAGCAGCTGTATGGCTACCCCCTATCACACAAACCATTCAAGTAAGATGAATAAGACATGCTGGACACAGCTGGAAAAGTAAGGATGAACTCATAAGTGATGTTATCCTGTGGACACATGGAAACACCAAAGAGGGTTGGCCAATAAAAGCCTACATTAATCAGCTCTGCATGGATACTGGATGCTGTGAAGAGGATCTGCTGGAGTGATAGGGATGAGTCTTGAGAGGGTCATGGAAATCTGTGCTATCAGCATGACCTGATTTGTTTTCAATACTAAAATCCTGGTATCTTTGGTTTAGAAGAAAGTTTTTGGAAAAAGAATTGGTAGGAGTGTACTTATTTATGGGTGATACTGTATAAATACACACAGATGTATTTATATTTAAAAAATATACATATATTTTTTAAATAATTCCATATTATCAACTACATTATGATATATCAACATTGCGTCAACATAAACTCCTGCAGTTGATTGTAATTAATCAATATCTTGAGTAATTCAGTGGATTTAACCCTGAAGATCCTTATGGAGAAACTCGAGTAGGTTATTTCTGTACGCACTATAATAAAAAATCTGCTCTACTTACGTATTGAGCACTTTATATTTGTTAAAACGCTGACTTATCCAAGTAAAACTTGTACTAACCAAATATTAAGACCAACCCAATATTTTCACCGGTAAGTCATTCCTTATACATATAAAAATATCAAGATATTTTTAGTGATTTTCTAATGTTATTTTCTATATTTAAATAACACCAAAATTAATAGATATTTAATCAGTAAACCCAGTTTTTTATTTTCATCTTTATTTTATTTTCTATTTTTTCCCTTTATCCAGGATATTTTTCTCTGATTCAGATCACTATAGCCTAAAAGAATATCTCATTACTGGTATAAACAGAAAATATATCCTGATATTCAACACACTTAAAGTCTTCTGGATTCTTAGGCATCTACACGTATACAAAAAGAAATACATAACCAAAATTCAATGGAAACTTTATCATTAAAGTTATCTCTCTCATTCTCTCCTGACATTTTTTGACAAAGACATGGAATAAGAATGTATGTGTCAACATGTAGAATGATATAGTATACATTGTTTTCACAAATTCATTTTAATTACATTCAAGCACACTGACAGAAAAAAAATTAAATCCTTACATTTCTATTGCTTGGTATTTATCAGAGTAGAGCAGAAATGAGATATTTTTTTGTAAATTATTTCTAGACAACCTGTGAACTCATTGAATTCCTATTGTAACAGAGATTGATGATGATGATATTTATATTTCTATCTTGAAAAGAATAAAGATTCTAATTAGGATTTCATTGTTATCTTTATTTTATCCAAAATTTGGAGGATCAAAAATGACAGTCTGACTGTAAACTCTAGAAAATTATCATTTGGTTGGAAATTGGACATTTATTAGAGCATTTTAGATATAATGCTCTAATAGTAAGAGGTGTTGGTGGTGCAATGGTTACTGTTGTAGGAAATGGAATTGGCGACTTGAATTCAAATACTGGACAAGGCTGTTTGCATTTCCTATAGCGCTAATACCTTTGAAAAAGGTATGTATCCAACTATTTTCCCTTCAGTTATGGATAAATAGCTGGGCTCTTTAACCTTGGTATGGTAACCAGTCTAGGAGAAGGAAAATGCTGAATTCAAACCTGTTAAACTCTTCTTAAAATATTGGCCTTGTATTGTATCACGTCATCCTTGGGTTTGGTAAATACATATAATTCTCTAATATCAATCTTTCTATGATGTGCTATTTTTGTTGGATTACAGTTATATACATTTAAATATAATAGGAGTTTTAATAATATACAATTTATAATAACTTTTTTCTTGGAAATAATTCATAAACCACATGTCCAATAATTTCTTGCACTGCTCATCAATAAAATTTGTATACATAGACATGTAAATAAATGCAAAATAAATTAGAAGCCAGAAAGCTTTTGGAAATGTAACTAGATACAAGAATTCTTCTTTTAATGACAAAAATAGTTTTCCTTAGTTTGTTTTCTGCTTAAGAGTTTTATGATCTACTTAGGATTATTACATAAAAGTAATGCAAAATCATTCAAAATGTTTTACATTTGTATAGAAAATAAATAAATATAAAATCAATTAGACAGACTGTGTTAAGGTCAGACAACTGATTCAGGACACCATCTTATACAACAATTCAATTGTTTCAGTGATATAAACTAATAAATAAAATATAGTGAAAATTAGCCACATAGATCAATTACCCTATTCAGATAGATGATGAGTTTGGCTAAAAAGGCAAATGGTTAAGATTTTAAAACAAAAATAATCTTCCTTACATGAATATCACTGTATTGAAATCTTGAGCTATTGTTCTAAATAGAACAATATCAAAGAAACAGAATCAAAGTTTGAAGACATTGAGTTAACAAGTGAAACTTCTCTTGCTCATCCTAAAAACAAAACAATACCTCTTTGCAACTGTTCAATGCTAAGATTTTATAACTGTATTTTAAAAAAGTGTATCCATTCAAGTAATGAAATCATTCCTTTTAAATTCAATTTTCATAAACATAGATTTCTAATTTTGCAACATCAAAAAATGTTTTTATATTATTCATGACCTTTTTCAGACTTATTACAAATAATAAATGACTTACAATCCTTGCTGTCAATTTTAATTTATTTTTTTCAAAATTATTACCCCCACCCCTGAATATCAAAAACGGTAAATGTTAAATTCACATAACAGAAAAGAGATTTACCATATATATATATATATATATATATATATATATATATATATATATTTGTTTTTAATTTATCTCATTGTATGGAAAGATATTTTCCCCTACAAGATAATTGGACTTGTCCAACCGAACACAAAAGATACACAATGTTATTTGTAGTCAAGTTATGTTGTAGTATTTATAGTTGATCACTACTAGTCGAATAGCTAGTCATACTGTTGGAGAACTGCATGTTGACTTATCTATATTCCTGTACAAAAAGTAATAAACCTTTTTCCGGATTTTCAATTTTGTTATTTGATAAATTCAGTCACAACACTTATGAAGTTGATATTGTTCTGTGAAAAATTTTATCGAGAAATATTTTTTTTTTTAAAGTGAATGACACTTAGATTTTTCAATTTAAATATTAGTCTTAACTAATGTAATTACTCTACATTTCCAGCTTAAATAAATTCATTTTTTGTTTTGAAATTTGAGAATTTAAATTCTGTATAATTACTTACATCTTGTACAAATCTAACTCTCGACTGATTATTGTTTCAGTCCCTCTTTCTCCATGAGGGATAAAAATATTTAAAAACCTTTTTTCCTTGGGTCCATTAAGTATGTATATAAGATTTAGTAGATCAAGTAGTGTGGTTGTCTATAGAGAAAAAAGAAATTCTTCATAATGAATAATCTAAAAAAGTGAAATATTGTTTTAAAGAAATCTCAGTAAAAATGATAACCACTTATAATTAAGTTAGTGGAATGATAGAAATCAAAACAAAGAATTAAAAATTGGATTTCCACATACAATTATAGATACTTAATTTATATATGGCTTTGGTATGCCAATTTATGACTAGATTTTAAGTATCTTTAAATTTTCTCATTTGAAATATAGAATTTCAAATGAGAAAAGTTGCCTCATTAATTTACAACAAAATCAAGATGAGCAATTTAAAGGAACTTTCTGGGTGATTTTGTTTCATACATTTGTAGAAGGTTGAAGCAAAATTCTTTATACTTAAGTATTTTCATCTTAAAGGAATCAAACAACAAAATCCAAAACATTATATACAAATTCATCTTTATAAAAATGGCAATAACTTCTTTTACTGTAAAATTTTCAATAAAAAGCAGCAGAATAAATTCTAAATGGTTTGATTTTACAAAATTCTTTGGTAGGAATTCTGATATGTGACCAGTTAGATTGTGTATGCACAACTTTGTCAATAAGTGTATCACTGTATGATTATTTCTATAAGCATATATGTTTATCTATCTATATGTATATGCAAGGCACACAATTGAATAACTAAATAGAGAAGGATACATTTTCAAGACATAATTCTCTATGGGTGGGTGGAGGGGATATGCTTGGGTAAATGATCAATGGAGTCATATTTTGAAGCAGAAAGAGTAAGTTAATGCAAATAAATAAAGCAGCTTTAAATATCTAATTTGTGCAGTTGTCACATAAAATCACCAGATAGATACATTTATATGCTAGAGAAATGTTCAGATAAATACAAAGTGATGCATTACCAGATCACTTACAACTTAAGTAGACAGGTATGATGTATTATCCACAATATATAAGTGTTCTAATGCTTACATGTATTTATATATAAATGCATTAAAAAGACAATTATATACATCTATCTATCTATCTATATATATATATATATATATATATATATATATATATATATATATATATACTACAAATACATGCACATAATTATGCATGAAGTTATAAATACAGATACAAAAATTGTAAAAATATTTTTTAAAAACATATATGAATAAACCAGTGAATATATAGATGAATATATAAATATATATCATGTTTACATAGACATGCTTTCAAAAAATAAAAGATAATATATATATATATATAAGGGAAATCTATGCATTATGTTCATATATATTGGTATATAGTACCATAAAGATATCCAGATGAACACAGACAAATTATCTATATATTTTCTTTGTATACATAAATACCAGTCCATCAATATGTGTATCTATATTTTATATTTGAGTAAAGACTTACATATACCTATATTAATATATGTGACTTATTTTGATTTATACTTGGGATTTCAATGAGTGTCTCAATAAATATATATATTCAGTACCAATAAACTTATGTTTGTGCAAGTCTATTTGTATAAGCAAATATAGATAACATATGCAAATGCAAACACACTCAAGTACATGCAAATGCAAAGCCTGTAGCTGTAAATATATATATGTATTCAAGTAGATAGTATTAAAGTTTTGTTGATGGTCTATAATCTATGATAAAATTTGACAGGTATGGAAATACCCGAGATCAGAAGAGAGCAAAGAAAAGAAATTGGATGTTTATTGATCAGCAAAAAAGAGAATCATCGAGGGAATGAATGACATCATTACATCTGAGAAAAGGAGAGGCAGTAAAAATTTTGCATTTTTTCTCAATAACACTTTATTTGAAAAATTGTTATAGTAAATAAATTGCAATGATATACATAGTCTGCATATAAAAGAAAAGCAATTTAATTTCAATTGTGTGAGAAACAATGGTTGTCGCTTATTGAGTTAATATTTCAATGTTTATTCAAATCATCATATTTCATATAAAAGTGACTTTTTTGCCAATAGAAAAGCAGAAAATATTTACATAATGCAATTGTGAAAAAATATATTTATTGATTAGGTAAGCTGCAGAGTAATGGGAAATACTTTTGTTGTGGTAATAAAGTATAATCTAACATATCATTATTTGTGCTATCATAAAAATAGAATTTTTCATTACATACTATTGGACCAGGTAATGAAATAACACAACAAAAAGAAGCTTTGTTTTCAGTTTCAAAATTGACAAAATTTGTGTCAAAAATTAATATCAATACAACAAAGATAAAAAACAAACAAATATTATTTCAACATTTATTTGGTCTTTACTTCAATCATATTACAATTAAACTGTAGTAAGAATTTTGAAGCTGTATAGATAAATTAGATAATTACAATTTTATATATTTATTATTATATCCTAAAGAGGACAAATAGATAAGATCAATAATAAAATTCTCAATGAATGATGGGAATGAATAGTGAAATCTCAACAAAATTTCTTTTATTTGTCATTTGGTTACCTGCAAATATGTTTTACAGAATTATAATTTGGAGATTTGTATTCTATCTATTTCTGAATTCTTACTAAAAGCCAAATCTAATACCATTTTAACTATTAAAAAAAGTATAAACAACATAAATAATAAGTAACCTACCTTTATTTTTTCCTTTTCATACTCTGAAAGTTTCTGTTCCACTGGTAAATCATCATGAGAAGAAATGGTATTATCAGCTTTTGATAACCATTCTTTTACTTTCATTAAAGACATTTGGAATTCAATAAACTTGGCATCCAGTTGATTATTTTCAACCTTTAAAATAAAATGAAAAATAATGTTAGCTCAAAATTGTTGATTGTAAAATACTAATGCTGAATATGAGAGATTAGTATTCACTTCTTACAACTTATTTTGACATACAAATCAAGATTATGTTTAGCAGTATATACACATAATAAAATCACATAAATACTTGTAAATATTGGATCAGTAGAAATGTTCATTAAGTAAAATTTTTTTTTAAATCCCTTTTATTTTTTTTCCATTAATTTTATTGAACAAAATATTTTGCTTTGTCTCACTATCTTTCAGAAAACTTCATAATTTCATTTTTTTCTTAGCAAATAGCTGCTCTAGGTGTCTTTTGCAGTCTTCAGAATTTAAAAGAAAAATCAATTAAAAGAATGTTATAAATAGTAATCGGAATGTGCAAAATCTAGAGAATATAATAGTTAAATGAAAACTTCCCAAGTCAAATAGGGAGAATTTTTGCCAAGTCACCAAACATATGATGTTATCATGAGATAATTTCACTCATTACATAATTTCTGTTAATTGCTCATTTCTTGCTTTATACTTTTCATTGCTTGTTTTAATTTATTTAAAAAACAAACTATTTTATAATTCTTAAGAGGCAAATCACACATAGAAATATAATCTTGTAGGTATTTTCTTCACTTAGGTGGAAGCCCAACATCAAAGTTACTAAACAGAAACATCTGCTGTAAATGATTTGGATATTCTAAGTATGTTGGCTATCGCACCCCCCACATGGTATATTAAAATTGATTATACTTAAGTAATGTCTTTACTTTGATTGCTATGAATCTTGACAGGGCTTAGAATACACTGACTGTATCCTTAACAGAGGGATAAAACTCCCCTTCACCCAAAAAAGGGGTTTCTGGGTATAAGTACATCTGATGATTAGACCCCAGTTCTGGAGATTTGGGAAATGAGGAATAACCCTTCATTGTCATTACTCCTAGGTCCACTCTGACCCAGAGTATCTGTTAAGGTCCCATCTATGGGTCAAACAAATCTGTTTAATGATCCTTTGTAATCATTAGAAAACAAGAAAAAATCTCAAGAAAAGACAGAAAAAATTTAAATCTGAACATACAATGAATGTGATTCTGTAACCTCTAGGCATAAAAATAACCCTAAGCAATAATACCTCAAATACCATAAATACGAAAACTTAATCATACACAATATTCTCAGATTATACTTAGTCCCAATATAAGTTTTTATTTGGGAAAGGAAATCCCATGACTGAACAAAGTAAAGCCATTAAGAAAATGAAAGAGAAACCAGATGAAATGGGCACCTCTAGAGAGACAGCAAGTTTATATCATTCAAATCAGCAAGAGGCAGGATATTGTTTGAAAGCTTTGGACTTTTTAACTGACAGCCAGTTCTCAGAGTTTTCTCAAGCCATAGACAGGCCAATACTATGCTTGATTATCTGAAAAATTTATGTCACTAGTCTAAAGCTAGATTAAATTATTCAATAGCAAAGTTTCCCTGGTAGTCTTAAAAATTATCCATCTATCAAATAGAACTATTACATCTATAGTTTATACTGTGTCATCTTATTTACAACTTTTAAGACATAAAATTTTTGAGACATAAAGTTACACCAATCAAGCAATTATGAATATATAAAAAATGTCTTTAAAAAATGAGTTATTCTTTTTAGCATCAATCAGGGCTGGGTTAGCTCAGTTGGTAGAACATTCGGCTAGAAACCACAAGGTTCCTAGTTCGATACCCACCCTCGCCAACTCAGTGGATGAATAGCACAGGGATCTGTGCGGTAAAGTAAGGAGCTGATGGTAGGTGCGGCGCTCCACCTCAGATGCTAAAATAATCTCCTTGGTAGTGAAAAGGGGATAGACTCCCTCGCTGCATGGCTGATACCTACATTAGGCCGCCCAGACGACTTTACTTTACTTACATCTATCAATCTAATAATACTGCTAAATCAGTCTGTTTGTGTAGCGTGTTTATAAACTGCCAAATCTGTTCATTTACCTTTTATGAAGATATAAGTATCAATCAACTTATTTGTGATAAACTATTGTAGCATTGCGTATCAGGGCCAGTTTAGCTCAGTCGGTAGAGCATCTGGCTAAAAACCACAAGGTTCTGGGTTAGATACCAGCATTTGCCAACTCAGCGCATGAGTAGCACAGCTTGGATCTGTGTGGTAAAGTAGGTAACTGATGGTAGGTGTGGCACTTCACTTCAAATGCAAAAACAATCTCCCTGCTTTAGTGCTATTGAAAAGGGGATAGACTCCCTAGCTATCTGGCTGATATAGAGAATAGGCCCTCTGCTGACTTTATGATATGCGACATTAGAAGAGACAATCACAATTAGCATGGCAGATGGTAAATGAAATGGTAGGAAAAGCTGTCAGCCAAAAAGAAAGACATCAGATGTGAAAAGAACACTTCAAAAATCTGCTTGGAAACTCCATGATAAACTTGCCCATGAAATTATAAATGACCAACTAGACATCAAACTAGGACACTTCATGGAGGATGAACTTGACAAAGTTTTTAAAACAATCAAAAGCAGAAAAGCAACAGACCTTGACAAAATACACCCTGAGGTATGAAGACAATGAAATTTGGTGACATACTTCTTTGATTATGCAATACAGTATATAAACAAATTACAATAGAGATGGAGGAAAGGTTATACTCTCCCCTTTTAGTATACAATCTCATCAAAGAAATTGTTACTGCTATAATGATGCTCTACAAAGTCATGAAAGCAATGGATCACTCACCCAAATGTGTCACTGATCTCATTGACACTGTTACAGGAGTCTTGCAATGAGATACATAAGCAGCATTTCTATTTATCATCTGTCGAGATTACATACTAAAAACATCATTAGATCTAATGAAAGAAAATGGTTTCACACTAAAAAAAAGGCAAGAAGCAGATGATATCTTACAAAAACTATTGTGGATACAGACTATGCAGATAATCTAGAGCTTCTTTCTCAAGCCAAATCTCTGCTGCATAGCTTGGGGTAGGTAGCAAGAGGCATTGGCCTCTATGTGAACTCAGATAAAACAGAGTTCATGGTTTAATCAAGATGGAGCCAGTTCCACCTTAATTGACAAGCCTCAATTATCAAGTAGACTAGTTCACATACCTAGGTAGCAATATTTCATATACAGGAAACGATGTCAGTATATGAATAGGAAAGGCATCAACTGCTTTCAGTAGGTTACCAATGATAAGGAAATCTGGTCTCACTGGTTAAATTAAGTCAGAATTCTTTCAAGCTGTAGCCGTAGCAGTAATACTGTATGACTGCACCACTTGGACTTTAACGAAAGAGAAAAGGCTAGATGGGTGCTACACAAGGATGCTGTGTGCTGTTTTTAACAATTTTAGCAGCTGTATCACACAAACCATCCAAATAAGACAAGCAAGATAGATTGGGGCACTGCTGGAGAAGTAAGGGTAAACTCATAAGTGACATTCTACTGTGAACTCTGACATATGGACAAACCAGTGTTTAGGTGACTAGCAAAAAATGACATACAACAGCTATGTATGAACACTGGATGTCAAGTTGAGGACCTGCTAGGAGCAATGACCCCAGAGAGAGATGATGAAAAAGGGTCAAGTGAATCCATGCTATCAGCATAATTTGATGTTGATGAAGTATTTATTATTCTAAAAGGTTTTTATAAAATCTATTCAGATTATTTATATTAAATACAAATATATTAGATCAATAAGTCTGGATTTTAATCTATGTGATTTATCAAGAATTATTGGATTAAGTGCTTTAACAAATAGGATTATACTGAAAAATAAATATTTGTTGTGTAAAATAAATGCTTTTTTCATTATTAGAATATGGACTTAGTGTTGTATGTACACACATAAGACAATGTGAGAATTCTACTCTGGTTAACATTATTATTTTATCTTCTCTATATGTTTATCTTTACTAGGAAAGCGCGTGGTGTAATGGTTAAAGTCATGTGAAATGGACTCGTTGCCCCAAGTTCAAATCCTGGACGTGGTAATTGCATTTGACTTAGCGCTAATACCTTTGGGAAAGGTATGAATCCTACTCTCCCTCCAGCTATGGGTAAATAGCAGGGCCAACTGGGTTCTTTAACCATGGCTAAGTAACCAGTCTAGGAGAAGGAAAACTCTGAATTCAAACCTGCTGAACTCAGCTTAAGAAATTGACCTTGCGTCGTATCCTGCTCGTGCAGAGGAGTTGGTAAATAAATATATGTTTATCTTTACTTGTATCATTTTAATATTTTTGTACAGTTAAATACAATTTTCTTCATTTATTTTGTAAGTCTTTATCTTCTGCACTCTATAAAATATATTTCTAATGATTTGGATGCTGCTAAATTTATCTATTAATCAATTTGGTGCACAATTACATCCCATTCTGATATTTTTATAACAACTCCTATCAACATGGTATGCCATTAAATAATAGAATTCAGGTTTTTAAATGCAACTTATTTTTGAGATATCCAATCCATTTGAAAAACTTTTAGATCCTCCAGGAAATTATTTTCAGTGAAACATGATATATTTTTTATTTATTTTTGAACATTTTTATTCTAATTCTCCTATATAAGCATTTATACCAAAGAAAACCGATTAATCTATCAATTTGTTTTGTATGTTCATCTACCTGTCAAGTTTGTAAATTGAAATATTCATCTTGTATGTTTTTATATATAACCGTATCTAGTCCACTTCTCCTATCTGCAATGCTGTTATGATTATCTACATCAATCCTAAAAGCTATTAAACCTATCAAGTCTCCTTGTATATTGTTCATCTTATGATCTTCCAATACTTCTCTCTATATTTATCTTTTATGCCATTAAGCCAATCTTTCCATTTATTATCTCAGATGTAACTACAAAGTAACTTGATTTATCAATTATACACTATTAGTTCTATTTGTATATTGTGAGTAGATTGTTATACTTAATTCCAAAATTTGTCTGGACAGTTGAATTGTGTTACTGCCACCATAACATTTCAGTTAATTCTACAGTGTTTTTCATTTTGATTAATTCTACACTTTTCTTGTCCATATAAACTGAAAGATAGAACCTACATTAGACTATAACAATTATCATTAGCAGCAAATTGTAATGTGAGGCAATATTTCTTTGAGAATCTTAGAAGACAAGATCTAACCACTCTGATTCTTTAACATTGAATGATTCTAAACAAAAGAAAACTACTTTCTGATATTTTAATCAAAAACATTTTACAATTCAACAACCATTCATTTAACAATTTTTTGTAAAATTATATTCTACATAAGCTGTAGGAATTCAAGATGATTTTAATTACAAGGTTTGTTTGTTTTTGTTTTAAATTCATTCTTTCTGAATAAAAAAACTATATGGTTAAACTGATGCAATTGAAGACTCAAATACATTTATTTGCAAAACAATTTATTTTGGTTGGAAAACATGAATCTTGTATCAAACAAACTTCAGATGATATTTTTAGAACAAGAATAAATTTTAAATTATGAATGTTTCTTTTTGTTTTTTTAAAAAGAGGAGTGCCATCCATTATTAAAATTTTCTGATGAAATCTACTTTATAGATTTTGTGAAATCAAAAAGAAATGATAAAAATTGTCAAACAAAATTTTAATTTTATTCAAATATCCTTCAAAAATTTAAGAAATGATCACCTAAAAACAGATAGTTTGGATTATCACATTTGAACAATAATAATGTTTAGGTTCTTGGAAAATTATTAGTTGAATGTAATTAACAGATTCTCTGACTCAATCTCTAAGTATAAAGTTTTAAATTAAAGCAAATAATTTTCACATAACATCAAATGCTTCTGATACACATGTAAACTGTTGTTTGTCTTTAAACATGGTGACAAGCACAATCTTTAAATACTGATGTTTCATGACTTCATCTGGGGAATCTGATGTAATATTTTAAGAATATTTCATCATTTCCTGTGACCCCTTATTTAAGCAATGTTCTGTTTTTGTCAGACAAGTTTCAAGCACTCTAAAAACTATAGGTTTGTATGTATTTATTCTGATATTAAATAAAACCCTTAGTTTCTATTCCCTCAGCAAACTGATTGCAAAGTCAGAATTATCACTCTTGTTATATTTGCATATGGTAATACAGGAAAGGAGAAAAATAAGGAGGTAAAGAGAAAACTGTCCTGACACAGACAACACTGTATCACTTGTTGTTACGACAGAGTAATAGAAAGATATTATGACAGAGAAAGAAATAGATTAAGAAATAAGAAAAGGTATATGAAATGTTATGAAGAATATACAAGCAATTCTGTAGTTAAAATGTTTGTTCAGCAAAAATGTCTATTTTGGAGGCCATTAAGGGTAAAATGAAAAGACAGTTGCTGTCAGAATTAAAATTTGGTACTCAAAGCAGAAGACTTATATTCTTATTTGCTTTGGTAGTGGAAAAAGGAAGGTTTGGCTTCAGAGCATGGCTTATTAGGAATGTTGAATTTTTTGGAGCAGTTCTTATTAGGGATATTAAAATTTGTAGGGTAGCTGAATGTTCTTCATTGGTCTGGTCACAGATAGAGCCATAATAGGTGCTAATAACTGCATGCATAAGTATGGATATAACCATGTCTTGTGCTGCATGTGTTTACTTGGGAAGAAGATTGTAAATGATCAATACAGGGTGCACATGTCAGCATGTGGAATCCCTAATGGGATATGACTGTATAAAAGGAATCTTTATATGGCAGTCACTGTAATGGGTAAGCCACCTATATGGTATCACTGTGCGGCATGTGTTTATGTGGATAAGACAGTTGAATGGAGCTTATATCTGTGAATAAGCTGCAAGGTTGAGAATGGCCATGTGTGTTTGCTGGCAATGCTGTGTGAGTGATTTTGTGAAAGTTAGGTTGAGGGACCATTATGTATGCTAGATAACGATGCTACAAAAGGGGTCATCATGTGTGACTAGGCCAGGACCTAGCCACAAATTGTTGCCATCTCGGGTGTGAAGAAAAAAAGAGGGAGAGAAGAAATGCAAGAATATTTATGTGCTTCATTTGTGGTGTCTTCCAATTGGCCAAAAGGGGCCATGCAACCTGTTCACTACCACGTCTGTAGAGTAAGCAGTCAGCTGGTGTCTTGTGTGGTCTCATATTATCCTATTTTTTGATCTTGATAAAAGAGCCCTGAATCATAACACTTTTTATGAACTCTCTACAGCTAATTCAACTTAATATCAAATGATTCAGCTAAAATTCTATTAGATAAATTTAATATGATTACCAGCCTTGGTCCAAAACATAACTGAAGAATTAATGATAATTATCCAAGTTGTGAATCACCTTTTTATTTGTATTATACAACAAAGCTGAAAATACTAATCTGAATAATTCAAAGAATAAAAGCAAAAATGTCAAAGTGACTGTGATTTCTGTGGATGAAAATTATAGTTGCACATTGTGGTATATAAATGAATACATCTAAAAACAAAATGTTTAACACTTCCAAAATGTTAGATATATTCCCTAATAAACTTTCAAGGAGCATATCAAAATTTAAATCTTCAACTAACAAAAACAGCTATTTATTTTATTGAAAATAAATCAAGAAAGAAGTCAACTTAAAGTTTAAATCTTTCTTGTTATGAGCAAAATATTCTCAGTATATGAATATAATACTGCAATTGGTTTTAATATTGATTCTATGGAAGACAAACAACCAACAATATTTTGAATTTGCTTTTTCATTCTTTGAAAGATTAAGAAGTCTTTTTTGTGATGAGGATTGTTTGGCAAGTTAGTAAAGATGATACATAAAAAAGAAAATCTTATTCAAAAATTTTATAATCAATTTATAAAACTGAGGGACACAAAATATTCAACTCACATTGTATACATTAAATGAATACTCTAAGCAAATTCTTTTGAGACCATTCTAATTACCCTAAAAAAGGAGAGAAAAGAAGATTCTGATTATCAGTTTAATAGCATTTTATAAATCTAATAGTATAAAGAAATCAAAAAAGTGAATGATTCTTTGTATAAGGAAATCTAGTAAGTGTCAAATATTGTTGCCATTTTTATCTAGAGACTATTTGATGGCTGATAAAATTGACCTTCATAGTCTGTTCATACTAGAATAATTGACTTTGAAGAATTCGGAGGCCCAACCATTCAGACAGATTTTTGCATTATTGCCAAGAACTATGCGTGTTCAACAAATAATGTATGTCTAAGTGTACACTGCCAAACTTTTGATAGCTTTGCTGTAGAGCTAGTCAAGCAGAGATGAACTTCTGTGAAGCCTCATTTCTAAACTTTAGCTAAATGCCGACTATATATTTTAGTTATTACTTTTATATTGCTTGACTCTGCCCTCTCTTGATGATGCCAAATTCACGGACACACAAATCATTACTGAGACTATCAACAACTAGTTCACCAACAAGAAAAGAATTAGATTTGTTATTTTGGGCTGAAATTTCTAATCACTTCTTTCATTTTAATTAATATACAATTTTGATACAGCTTTTTTCATTGACTTACAGATAGTAATCTTTCTTTATATATTAATAAAATCTCTCTCTCTCTCTCTCTCTATATATATATATATATATATATATATATATATATATATATATATATATATATAATAATCCATTTCTTCTACTGATCTGATATTTTAATTAAGAAATACTGTTGAAGAATTTGCCTTTTAACAATATAAAGATATCAAGTAGATATGAGAAATAAATAAACAAATGAAAACAATATTAATAAAGTGTGTGTGTGTGTGTGTGTGCACGTGCACACATGCACTATTTTTTATATTCTTTAAAGAACAAAGTCTTGAAAAACAATTGTTCAAGAAGCTCAGAAGTACAAAAATAATTTAAGTCTTTAATTTTTTAAATTAAAATATAATTTTTTTTAAAAACTATCAAAAATCAGGTCCAATGTTAATGAAATTTTCACTACTTATTTATTTATAAATAAATTATTTTTTAGAATAGGTTTAATGTGAGAAATATTATTAGAATTATTCTTTATTCAAAAAAAAAAAAAAAAAAAAAAAATGGTCTTCTTTTTAATAAATAATTTATATTCCTATAACGATAGATCCTCTAACAATTTACATCAGTTTAGTTATTTTACGGCCTGTATATAGATTTTTTTTTAATTCGATAGATAGAACTTTTTTCTCAATTACAGAAAAATCAAGACTTAAAAAAACTGTCATGTTTACATTTGTAATAAAGAAAAGGCCAACCAGGCTGGAGGAGGATTATAGAAAACAACAACAATTGTTAATTTATAAATTATCATAAAAACATAATTTAGTGTTATGTCTGCATTACCCAATGAAAATAGGATGGTCAATTTTCATAAGGTCAAGAAGATCTTTATTCAAGAATGTTGAAATGATGAACCAAAAATGGTGAGATTATCTTATATAAGACATGTAGAGTATATATATTCATTAGAAATAAATTAGTATTATCCGATTCTTAACACCAACTTCCTCTTTAAATCATTTTCTTTACTATGATTTGCCAAATACAATTCAGATTTAGTAAAAACTGAAAATAATTTTTTTTAAATGTCAAAGAGATCTCATCATGTTAGAAGAGGCTCTTTATTACAAGGATTTCATTTGCGTTTTCAAAGAATCTCTTCCTTTTCCAGATACAACAGTTTCCTGTTTGCATATTCTTTGGAATTACTTCCAACAAAGATCAAGGGCAAACACTGCAAAATCTATTGAAAGACCAACTTCTTTAGTCATGGCCAGCTCTATGTAGGCAAACAAATTCTCATGTGAAACAAAGGGACTCAAAAAAATATAATCTATCCAGAAATCCTTTTCTAAAGAGATAAGGATTTCACAAAAGACTCCAAAAGTAAACTAATTTACATATTTCAAATGAAAAAATCCAGAAAAATTTAGATTAAAATCTTAAAATCTTTTGTAAATCCCATTTCCCAGATATTTAAATTCAATCTGATCATGAAAACATGATTTCTTTCAAGTAAGTTTATCAGTTATGTTTTAACAATTCCCAATTTTTAAAAGTTTAGACCATTTGTTATATCCATACAGAAGTGTAAGATCTTTACTTTGAAAGGTTTACAAAACAAGTATAGTCTCTCATTTTCCTAGAACTTTATTCTATGTTGGCACACTAAGAAATATAATGACTTATGTAGTACACCAATTCTTTATTACATTAAAATTAAATATAAATATAGAAATAATATCTGTACTGGATATGTTCAAAGTTCAGAGTATACAAACAGTAACATCCTGAAGGATAATATCAATTTTGCATCATATCTGAGTACTGTAGATTATTTTAGAATCTATGCACATATTGATCTGTATATATGATCATTTACTGTAATTCTTTATAAGCTATATTTCCGTATGTTTAATCTAGTGCAAATTGAAAATACACATTCTAACAGCACATTGAAAATGCAACATTATTTTCCATCAGTGTACATTTGCATATTTGTCAGCTAGCTTCAGCAAACTGTTTTAAAAGCAATGTCCTAAAGAATTAAGTTATTTACTCTTTATAGGATGTATTTACATTTGGCTTACTTTTCAAAGATAATAATTTTGAGGAATTAAACACCTAATACCCCTTTATTCATTTAGATCTTTAGGTGAAGCATTAAGTACAGAGCTTGTAATAAAAAAAAAGTATTAGAAAGTTTAATGATATTTAAGAACATTTTCCTTTTTCTACTATCTAATATTTCTATGCACAATAATTATTCTAAATTTTGAACCATTCAGTACTTTTACCATGCAAGTTTTAAAGTTTCCATTCAATTTTGTAAAGTTCAAGAAAAATCAT